>CM034360.1:79732075-80471964 GCA_019925275.1 Mytilus edulis | reverse complement strand
TTAAACGAGCCAAGTCAATTTCAGTCAAAGTGTTGGGTACCACCTTGTTTTGAACATTTGGTTGTTTGTTTATTGTTTTAAACATAAATACACGCACAAATAACATTAGTGGTGGACATTTTGACATAGTACAATTGTTATTACAAAGAGCAGATATAGATCCAAGTAAAGAAAATGAGGTACGAGTTGACGTTTTTACCGAATTTTTGTAACGTGTGTGTATGTCTAAGGATATATAAATTCCATGTAGTCATTTCCTTCAACATTTGCATTGGATTGTGTATAGAAAATGGCTTTATTTTTTATTTTGGAATTAAAGCATTTTATGGCTAATTTTAACTTTTGTGTGTGTGTATAATCTGGATATCTTAGAGTTATTATATCAACTATTATACTATGAGTGTGATTCAACTTACCATGATATGTTCGTGTATTTGTTTGTTGGAGTATGAAGCTTCGTTCAGTAATATTGATTATACCATGGCGACCAGTTTTTGTTGGTTGAGGAGCTGAAGTAAACAGACAGAACAACCGACTTTCTGCAACACTGCAATATTTGTCAACTTAAAATGAATTTGAATACACATCACCATGAACATGTTTTATGAACACAAGTTATTTACCAAATCCATATGTACAGTTTCAACAAAAATGCGGTTTTGGAATTTTTAATATTTTGTTGTAATTTTGGCTTATGTTTTGTTTGTGTACTGTAATCATGTGTATGACAATGTTTGTTTATACGAAGGGGACCATGTTTTTGTTGTTGGAAGATGGGAAAATAAACACACAGATCAGCTGAACATCTGGAAAACAGGCAACCTTTGTCAATGTAAACGGGATCATCATGAAGATAGTTTATGTACACAAGCTATTAACATATCACATTTACAGTTTCAACAAAATTGCGATAAAAAAAACGGTTTGAAATTCATCAACTCCTCGAAATGTTGGCAACTGTATTTTTTTGTATTGTCATCATAAGCATTGATTTGTTCATTTTCATATGATGCTATTCACAGTGCAACTTTTTTATTTTAGTATGAAGGTGATACTCCCCTACATTTAGCTGTCAGTGGTGGAAATCTTGACATAGTGAAATTGTTATTACAAAGAGCAGATATAGATCCAAGTAAAGAAAATGAGGTACGAGGTGACGTTTTGTACATTATTGTCAAACTTTGTTGAATCGTTCATCAAAATCAATGTCAACATAATGTTGCTTATACAATCTACACATATCTGCAAAATACTTTAAATTAGCAGAGTAATGTTTTAAGTGTCCACAACTATCAAAATATCCAGAAATACTTATATCCAAACCATTTAGGTTTTATAGGAATCACAGATAATTAATCGATTAAGATGTGTTGTCTTATTGTAAGTTTTCTTTTGTATTGCAATCGAACTGATCAAATTAGGACAAGGATTTATCATTCATGAACGCATGTATATACTGCCACTACTTATTTGAATAAAGTCTGAAAATGGAATTCCTCGATGAATGTAGATATAGATATATAGCAAAACATTAACTTAATTAATTTCCATATGATTTTTTATATATATACATCTAGAAAATGTCGTTTATATAACATAGTTGTCCTTAATTCATTTATTGAACTACTGCTAATTAATATCACAGAATCTAATTCTTAGAAGGAAGTTTTTTTTTTCTAAATGTCAATTTTACATCCATCATCTTTAGAATAGAAATAAAAATACATTTCTTGATGTATGATCAAATTCTTTTTAAACCTGATTAGATTTTGTGATATATACTGAGCCAACATTTTTTTAATTTAAAAAAAAACAACATATGATTTTAATTACAAAACGGAATTATGAAAAGTCAGAAGCAAAACGAATTTTATCACTCGCATTCAATAGGATATTTTTATATTCAAAATAAATATCTCGTCCATGCTCCACGTGCATAAATGACGGATTTGGCAGCGTTTTAGCATTCTATTTAATATCTTTTGAATTTGCTGTTTTGGAATTTTATTTCATTCCCTGATTAGTGCATTTTCAAGTATTTCGGAAATGATGACTCAGCATAAATTCACAATTAAGAGTAAGCCAAGTTTATTTACAATCCTGGATTTATACGGATGTGTCGGTTCAACAAATTCCATATAAGTTCGATCTAATTGAGGTCTGGGTATCAACTTGGCCAATCCTTTGCACTTTTAGTTTGTCTGCTGTATACTGTATCTGTTTATAAGTTTCAAAACTGTTTACCTATTCACATTCAATCGAGCTGCGACGTCGGCGACACTCATTCCGGCATCAACCATTCAAATAGCTCTCTGGCGGCTCATTTTGGGGAGGCCTGGTCGACGCTTAATGCAATGTTCTAAAAGGTTTATGTGGTTTTTCTTATACCAAAGGTGTATCTCTGAACGTCAGTTAAACAATGAATTTCAAATATCGTTTTAAAAGTACAGGTAAACTAGGTAAAACTTTGGTAGAGTTATCTTTCAGAACTCTTTTTTTCTTGTTATTACTACTCTTTAGCAACCGTGAAAGAAACCGACAATTTTAGTTTTCCCTATTGTTCGAAGCAATATGCAGACTCAAAATACGAGTTATTTCCCCTTCTGTATTTTATATAAGAATAATGCATGTGTAGCTAATATTCAACAAGTGACAGAGCCCTATGATCTTTTGATTTAAGGTCCTTGGTCCATTAAAAATAAAATGTCAATTTTGGTTAAAAAGGAAAGTTTTTTACGTTGAATTCCATGTTAGTTTTCTCTCCTCTTTTATTCGAAATAAACTCAGCATAGATACTAGGAATAAATTGGAATATTTGACTCTTAAGGGTTTGCGCATATGCGAACATGTAAAAAAAATCCACGCATACACATTTTAACTATTTACTATATGCTTATTGCTTTTGGATTTTGAATGATATTATAGATTGGTTTGATAATATTTTTTAAGTTTTAAAATTACATGCGTTTGTCAATTTTGCGCATGCGCAAACTATTTATAGACATACAGGGCGATTTGCACGCACTGCCATGGCACACTGATGTAAACCGTTGTTCATCTAATAGACGAGGATTTGGATTTTGTAAACATATCTTGGTCGTCATTTTGATTCTCATAAAAATCTAGGCTCTTCTGTTCAAGTTAAAAGTAAAATTACAAAAAACTGTACTCGGAGGAAAATCCAATCGGAAAGTCCATAATCACAAAATCAAATGACAAAACACATCAAAAATGAATGAAAAAGAACTGTCATATTCCAGACTTGGTACAGGTAAGTGTAACTTCTATGATGCCACTGTTTGAAAACACGCCCATTCAGTTGCAATCATCAAGCATTCGATTGATCAGGTTTGAAAAGTGGTTAACTTTCTAAATCCCGGATAAACATCAATTATAGCTGCAGATCAACCACTTTTGGTATTGGATAAGCAAATTCATAAAAGTAGGCGTCTTTTAATTTAATATTTGCTCCGTGACCTTAAACCAGAAGTGAACTTTGTAAACCAGAAGTACCTACTCATTTCTCTTTTTTTTTAATCAAAAATATAAAAACCATTCTTGGAATCAGTGTACACTAAACTATCATCTGACAGCAAAATTGACATTTTAGACTGGAATATTGTCCTACCAAAATATGTACAGTTGGGTAGAAAGACGTTCAATGGTTCTCTGAACAGATGGTTTTTAATTACATTTTGTTCCACTTTTCCGTGGAAAGACCTATTGTATTTGTTCTGATTATCAGGTCTTTCCACTTTTCTGTGGAAAGACCTTTTGTATTTGTTCTGATTATTAGGTATTTAAACTTTTCTGTGGAAAGACCTATTGCATTTGTTCTGATTATTTTTATTTTTTTCCGCCTAATTTTGTTCCTGTGATAGATATTTGTTTCGCAATATGTCGCTTAGATATTTGGTTAATTATATTGAACAGTGTATGCGCCTTTGATATTATCCCTTCGTAACCAAATAATGTTCTTTGTAGACGTTATCTCCCCGAGCACTGTTTTCCTTGTGACTGCATCTCCTCCGGTACCGTAAAAGAAAGCGACAGATTTATTTAGTATTTAAATTATATTAAAATTGCTTTTTATATCCTTTGCATGATTTGTCCTATTTTGACCGAAGCGATATGAATACTCCATATGAAAGTGTTGTGTCGTTGTCCTCCTCTTATATACACATGGAAAAAAGTATTGCAACACCTTGATTTTTTGAAACTTGAAAAATCAGCCTCTTTTTTTGGATGAAATATAATAAAATATTTGTATAATATTATTGAAACATAGTTTATGATAACATTGGCATTGAAACGAACAAAAAATGTTTGAAAAAAAAAAGATTTTTATAACCACAATATTAATAACAAAATTAAGTGTTTTTTGTACAAAAAAATGCATTTTACTACTTTTACTGTAGTCGAACTTTACAATGTCAGACATTTCAAAATTAATCTTCAGATGACTGTTCACATCATGGTTGATCGTTATACGCCAAAGAATTAGTACTTTGTGCGCAGCCTCCATTCAAACGGATAACCGCATCTGAACGTCTTCTGATTCTTACCAAAATCGACTAATTTGTTGCTAAGGTAGCAGCAACCATTTCTGATAAAGGGCATTGTTTATTTCATGATGTGTTTGAACTGGGGTTTCCTTTCGCGCACTTTCCGCCTAATAGTGTCCCATATATGCTCGGTATGGTTCAAATCCGGGCTACGATCGGGCCAAGGAAGATGAACCGAATTCCAATGGAACAATGGATCTTCCTCCACGATGCTAATTTCCAACTTTAGCGAGCTCTGCACTACATTGGATACGGAAAAATGTGTGTCTGTTCGTAAGCAAAGGTCTCCGAAATGGTCTTATCGCACGATAACCAGTAGCGATGAGTCGATCTCGAACAGTTCTTGTTAAAAGGCTCCTGTATGCCCACCACTCTCTTTTAATGATTGTAGTGTATGCAATGGGTTTCCTTCTGACCAACCTTCATTATGCTTGATTTTCCCTAGCAAATGGTTTAGGGGTCTTTTTTTTTTTTTTTTATCTCGGAAGGTCTTTAACATCGTTTAGTGCCTGATTTTTATTCTCAAAACGACTTATAGTGGAATGGGGATGACCAACAATACGTGCAGTTGTTACAGCGACATCCCTGCTTCTCTCATGCTGATAATCTGCCATCTTGCTGCAGTTTAGAGTTGTCGAGGACCCATTACAAGGTGTCAATTACATAACTTTAAAAACTTTGCTATTTACGGGTACAATAGCTACATGTGCAGATAAAAACTTATCTAGTCGATATTTATTGATTAAACTCATGTGATACTTGAATAATGTTTAAGTTGTTCTATTTTACCAAATTATATCACAAAAAAATAAAAAGTGGTTTTTTAATTTCAATTTTAATTTGGTGTTGCAATACTTTTTTCCATGTGTATATTTAATGCGTTTCCCTCAGTTTTAGTATTACCCCGGTTTTGTTTTTTGTCCATTGCTTGATGAGTTTTGAACAGCGGTATACTACTGTTGCCTTTATTTTTTTCCCCTTATGCATGTGATATATGTGATATGCATTTCTAACAGGTAAACCATAAGTGATAGAGACCTTTGATCTTTTGATTTGAGGTCCTTGGTCCAAAAAATGAAATTAAGGTCAAGATCAAAGGTCAAGGTAATATTTTAAATTTTGATTTTGGCTTATTTTCACTATTTTCAAAAACTGTATAACAAACCGACGATTTTATTTTACTAAATTGTTAGTTGCAATACGTCGTAACATGTAAATCTTAGTTGAGAGGGTGCGTAGACAATAAATGGGAGTTCTCACCCATCTTATATTTAGAATGATGCGTAAAGTGATATAACTCATTAACCATACATATTAAAGACCTATATTATTATTTTCTTCCGCAAAATTTTGTTATCTTGTAAAATGTTTGTTTCGAAATATGTTGCTAAGTTATTTTTTATATAGTATCATACAGTTTATGCGCTTTGAATTTTCACCCACTCTAAGCCGAACAATTTTCTTATACCTTTATACCTTTATCTTCGGGTCGTTACATAAGCCAAAGGCTTCTACTGACCCCTCATCTTGGATTGTCGTATATGATTTCTCGTCTCATAATAATATATTTATATATAATATATTAAACTTATCAAAAAATACTTATTTAGGTGTGCGCAGCTGAAACACTTAACACGAACATATGAATTTATATAGGTTCCAATTTTCGCCATTTAATGCAGACTTAAATTATTCAGAGTCTTTGCCGTCACCGTTAAATCTGACAGGTTATTCCACTGATCCACTACTCTAATTGAAAAAGTATTTAGTCTATGTGTGGTCTTAAACTGTTTTTTAAAAAGTTTTAATGAGTGACCTCTAGTATTATTAGATGGTGCTAAAGTAAATAGGCTCATCCAGTCGATGTCATCTATACCATGCAATGCTTTGTAGACTTGTATCATATCATTCCTATCCCTACGATATTCCAAGGTTGGCAAACCCAATGAACGTAGCCTGTCTTCATAATTAAGATGACAAATATTTTTTACCAGCTTTGTGGCCCTTCTTTATACAAATTCCAATTTGCAGATGTCTTTTTTAAGATACGGTGACCAGACACATGTCGCATATTCTAGCAGTGGACGCACTATTGATTTATAAATAGTAAGAAACATATCTTGATCCATGTAATCAAAAGACTGATTAATAAGTGACAGCACTCTCTGGGCTTTGTTATAAATATCACTTATATGTTTTTCAAATTTCAAATTAGACTCGAAAGTTACTCCCAGATCCTTTTCTTCGTTCACTGTAGATAATGCAAGAAAATTTCCGGATTCATATGCAATACTTTACATTTAGCAGCATTAAATTTTAATTTCCACATATCTGACCATTCATATAATCTGTCCAAATTTTCCTGTAACTTACATCGCTCATAATCTGACGAGACTTTAGAATAAACTTTACAATCAGCAGCAAAAACTTTCACTATACCCTCTACTACATCAGGAAGATCATTTATAAATATTAAGAAAAGAACTGGTCCTAAAACACTTCCCTGAGGTACACCGCTCACCACGTCTGACCATGTTGATGTTGTATTATTTATACGAACACATTACTTACGCCCAGATAGAAAACTGTTTATCCAATTCAAAATGCAGCCCTTTAAGCTTACAGGTCTATAATTACCAGGTTTCAGTTTTTTCCCTTTCATAAATATCGCTGATGCTATGGCATTTTTCCAATCGTCTGGAACTTTACCCTCTATGATAGACTTGTTAAAAATTAGAAACAATGGATAACAAATTGCATTTCTAACATATAAAACTTTCGGATGAAGACCATCAGGTCCTGCAGATTTATCTTTCTTTAATTTATTAAGTTTCTTTAACACATCTTCCTGGCAAATATTAATATCATTTAAAAAATTGTTCGACACTGAATTAGTATCATAATCTTTCAAGTCCTCTGTTTGAGTAAAAACACTAGTAAAAAACTGATTTAAAACTTCAACTTTGTCAGCAGTACTGGATGCTAAAGTACCATCCGGTTTCTCAAGCGTGCCTATTCCTGATCTAGTCTTGAGTTTACTGTTAACATAATTCCAAAAGGACTTAAAATTAGTCTTTGATTCTAAGGCCACTTTTTGTTCAAAACTAAGTTTAGCATTTTTAACAGCATTTGTACATTCATTGCGATCCTTCACATATTTAACATATGACAAATTATTTCTTGAATATTTATATTTTTTCCATGATTTACGTTTCTTGACAATTGCAGACTTAGTAGCTCTATCCATCCACAAAGGTGGGCTTATAAATTAATTTTCGGAATAAATCTATCAATGTTATCGGACAGAAGAGAAACATTTCCACATTTCATTAATGCTTTTATTATTTAGCAGAACATCCCAGTCAATGTTGTTTAGAGTCTCATTAAAAAGCTCATAGTTACCTCTGAAATATGAAAAACGATCGCCAGAAGTATTCTCATTATTCAAATAGCAACAAAAATCGAAAGTTATCATGCAATGGTCACTCTTCCCAACTGGCGAATCCATTTGTATAGAGTCTTTGGCTATCATATTTTCTTCATTCGTAAAAACCAGGTCAAGTAAATTGGCATTTTGACCAGTACGAAAAACTAAGTAAGAGTTATCTCCCTATTCACTGTTTTTCATTTTTTTTCAAATTGTTCGTTACACCCTGAGTAATTTTTGGATGATTTTGATCGAAGCGATTCAATGATATTTTCAAGGAGTTATCTACCTTTACAAAACAAATTTGCTGGGTTTTTTTTTCTTATAAATCTTCAACCGTATAACCCTGGAACTTTTTTATTTGAGGTCCCTAGGTCCTAACTTAGAAAATGAGGTCAAGGTCAAAGGTCAAGGTCAAGCTCTCAATTTTGACTTTTGCTTATTTTGCATTTTCTCAAATACTCTTAAAGATATATATAAAAAGTACAAGTGCAAAATGTTTGCTTTATTGTAAAAAAAGATATGTTATATTTGGTCTGAAACAATCCAATGGAATCTTATAGGACAATAACTATCAAAACCAAGGAGTAAACAAAGACTTACAAAAATTAAAGGACATTTACATCAACAGTCATAAATAATAATTAAGAAACAACACGAACTCCACTAAAAATCGGGAGTGAAATCAGGTTATAGGGAAGGGTGAGCACTACCTGCACAGTATACGGTACCCGTCGTGTTATTTCTTTGTTCAGTCTGGTAATGATGTAAGGTTATTATGACGAAGGAAGAATATCAGATATTATTTCTGACACACTGTTGTCATAATGGCCAATCAGCTCATGATGGCGACCGTAAAATTTCTTGAGTGATGACCTTAATCTGATTGATTCATAGCCTTGTCTTAGCAACTTTGAGAAAGGAGTTACTGTCCCTTAAATGTTTAATTATAAAGTTAATTGACTATTACTTCAACTTGGTTGATTATAAAGCAATATTACCTACTGCAAAAGGTTGAGTGACATAGGAACTTGAAAAAACACAACCATCAGTCACTTTGAGAAAACCGGAAGTAGCCATTTTGCACTTTTTTCATGAAAAAGTACTCGGAATTCATGTATTTTGTAATTTAAATACATTAACTTATCACTTAAGACTAGAAATAATATCCAATCACAATCCAATCATTACTATAATCGACAGTCACGACTCAGTCATTACAGATGAACGGACGTGCTGTACAGAGTCAGAATACGTCAGGCATTATCCGCGTAACCCGCGTCAGCATAAACTCCAAAACCAATTATGGAAAGAGGAGTGTTATGTCGTCTTACGTCCGAGGGCTGTATCCGAGATGTTGAATAATGGATCTCTATTTGACTGTCCCACAACAGTGGTCCTGATAATGCTTCCTGTCATCGTCAATACTGCGTCTGAGACTCATCGACCAGTACTCCATCATCGTGGTTAGCTAACCAATCTGGCATTTGAAAGCAGCCGTTGTGAAGACATATATGATGAAATCATAATCTTTCAGTCAGTTTAATTGAAGTCTGGAGCTGGCATGTCAATTAACTGCTAGTAGTAGTCTGTTGTTATTTATGTATTATTATCATTTTGTTTATTTTCTTTTGTTACATTTTCTGACATCAGACTCGGACTTCTCTTGAACTGAATTTTAATGTGCACATTGTTATGCGTTTACTTTTCTACATTGGGTAGAGTTATAGGGGGAGGGTTGAGATCTCACAAACATGTTTAACCCCGCCGCATTTTTGCACCTGTCCCAAGTCAGGAGCCTCTCGCTACAATGAAGACCTGTTGGTGACCTTCTGTTGTTGTTTTTTTTTGGTCGGGTTGTTGTCTCTTTGGCACATTCCCCATTTCCATTGTCAATTTTATTTTATAACATCAAAAGAGTCAACAAAAGAAGAACCAAAACAACTCACAAAACCATGATGACGACCTACCAAAATGGCGTCCTGCATCTGTTCCTGACCCACCACAGAAAATATTTAAAAGCGCACAAAACGCATTCGGACACCGAGCCGACCGCGCGAGGGATGTACATCCAGCCAAGGTCGTTAAACACTTCTATCATCAACTAGAACTAACTTTTGATCAACGGAAAATGGCCAATTATCATCTGGTTTTAAGGCAAAAGTAAATAAAACTATATATTTTTGGAATCAGTGTGAAAGAAGTTATCATATAAGACCGGAAGAGACATTTACTTCACCGGAAGTAGCATATGATCTCCCTTTTCACTCAAAGCATATCGAAACCATTTGTGTATCGCATCAGTATAACATAACTAGCTTCTTTTCAAAATTTATTTGATGCCGAAAGACCTTAAATTCTTTCGCAGTATTGTTGTTTCAAACGTTATCTCTTAAATATTTAATATATATGATATCGAACAGTTTATACGCTTTTGAAAGTGACACTGTTTAACCTGTTTGTTAACCGAACACTTTATTGTGTCAGACTTATATCCCTGAACACTGATTGTTTTGGACGAATACTCCTTTGCAACCGTAAAAAATTACGACAAATGTATTTTACCAAATTGCTCGTTATATCGATCCAACGAATATTGCCGGGAGATATCCGGAGACTCCACATGAGAGTTATTCCCCATATGCATTGGATATAAATGATATGCGTTTGTAACCGGTAAACCATGAATGATAGGATCTTTGATTTGAGGTCATTGTTTCACCAAAATAAAAATAAGGTCAAAAGTCAAGGTTATGATTATTTATTTTGGTTTAGTATCACAGAAGATAGCGACAAATTATTCTTTTCTAAATTGTAAGACATACTTTTTTGGTTGAAAATGTACGTTGATATTTAATTTGATGTGTTTCACCCTTTATTATAGCTGTGTGTTGTTATAACACATAAATCATAAACATTTTTGGACAGTAGAGTCTATAGTACTTTTGATTTAGATCCTTGCTTATGACCTTGAAATTGAGGTCAAGGTTAAATTAAATTTGACGTTCTACATTTTAATATTTGCTGTATGTTAGTATTGGTACGTGGTGAAGTCATTATTTTACATTGATTATCAGAATTTGAAAGAAATTAACCGGAAGTAGCCTTTTGTAGCCCGGAAGTTGTTGTATTTGCATTATTTTTAATGTTGAAGAACGTTATATTTTTGAAAACAAGTGAAAAGTAAGAGTTACATAAAAGCAAATGTAAAATTTTATAAACCAGAAGTACCTACCATTTTTCCTTATTTTTATTAGAAGTATATAGAAACCATTTTTGATTTATAAAAAACAACTACATCAAGCTAGACTGTATTTTGTAACACTAGAATGTACATTTTAAACATTTTTACAAGTAGATATTTGTCGATCAAATTATGTGCATTTTGCGGTGGAAAGATCTTCAATTGTTCTCTGCACAATTGGTGTTTGATACATTTCTTTTTCTTTGTTACTTGAAATTCAAAAATTACGCATGCATTTATTATTGCCATTTTGTCATTTTAACCTAAAATGCGATTTTGATTTTTGCGATATTGAGAAAAATCAGAACTAAAATTTACATTAAAAAAATGCGAGTTTAAATTGTTGCGAATATACCCCTGTCGCATTGTTCGCATTAATTAAAACCTCGCAATAATTTTTGATTTGACCATTTTTCATTCAATATATACCGACATTTCCTCTTCTACATATTCTAACATCAGACTCGGACTTTTGTCAGCCTGTTAAAAAAAAACAGGATCCTCTTGTCTTTGTTAGTCTTGTATGGTTTTTTTTAAATACTGGTTAATTTATCTGCTTCGGAGTTTAGTGTGACATTCATTTTCGTTGAACTAGTGTACATAATTGTTAAGGACCAGCTGAGGTTAACCACCGGGCGGGAGATTTTAAAAGCTATGTTTAAGACCCATTGGTCGCTTGGGCTGTTTTCTGCTTGTGTTTTTGTCTCTTTGACACATTCCCCGTTTGCATTCCCAATTGTATTCAAAAAGTTATTAACCGATATTCATTGTTATTGACATACCATATACAAAGTTCTAGACATTAAAATATTGGAAAATATTAATTGTTTTGTATTTGAAAGCCGAACTAATTTGGTTTTGTAAAAACAACGGTAACCATCTTCTTTGTTTGCGGTATATACTCATATATGTTAAAAGTCTTAATTTGTTTGATTCTATGAAAAACAAGAAAAGATTGGAAAAAGTTTTGATGACAGAACTTGTGAAATGTATAATGATGAATTGATCTCAACCTTTTTCAAAATACATCAATACGAAATTTTTTCTTAAACATTGTATATTTGAAGAGGGTGCATATTCGTTTTCAAACAAATATTCTGAATCAATTGCAGTCATTTAACAATATAAAAACTAATTATACGTTTTGACTCCATATTGCATGTTCTAATTTTGAACTTTAAAATGAATGAATAAAAGCAACAGTTATATGAATAAAAGACTATGTGTATATTACAGAGACACTTGCGTAAGAACACTCACCTACAAAATAACAAAACAATCAAACAATATGGATTTGGAGTTGGATTATTGTTAGAATTGAAGTCTTTGTCTTTGTTGAAGTGTAAACTATTACATGTCGTTATTATCATATTGCAGTATTGTATTCTTACCTAGTATCTCATTATTGTACAATGATATCTTATCGGTGGAATAAAGTCTGGTTGATGGGATATTAGAATGTCGACAGAAAAAAGAAAAAGAAATCCAAGGAATGAGATCGGTGTTTGGATTAAAGGTCTAACAAAAAACGAAAATTATTGTCTCAATGTATTTCTACTATTGGATACCTTCATAAGTAATTGTATTAGGTGAATGTCTTTTGATGAAATTTTTCTGGTCAACGATAAATATCTTTTATGAAATAATAATTTTCCACCACATTTCATATTAAGTTTTTTATTTTCAAAATTGTTATCAAGCCTTGAACTTGTGACATACAATCGTATTCAGCTAAAGCTTTCTTGAAACTGTAAACCTCCATTTAAATGTGACCTTGTATCTTCAGCAAAAACTTATATAAAATAGGTGTCACATTTTTATATTTTGATTCTATATATTGAAACTTAGTTAATCACTTTTTATAATTTTCTGTTCTTGGTTTTGAATTCAATGTACTGCGTGAATGTTTTTTATATAGCAAATCTGCTGTTTTGCCAGTTTTTCTCATCAGATTGTATTTCAATAGCAAATGGCTGCATAAACGAGTGTTCATTTCACTCAACATTTGTTTACATTTTATGACATACGAATGAAAACAAAAAACAAACAAAAAACGGGAATGCATGGATGATGTTCTGATCTTTATGAAATTTAAAAGATAGGATTTGATTGCCAATGAAACAATTTTGCACAAGATATCAAAATGACGTAGATGTTAGCATGTTGTGTCTTTCTACAATATACTGTTGACAACTTTCATTGCGTCTTATCTTATTTCTATTGTCTTATTGAGACAACACTCTTGATGTCTACCGGTACTATACGTAGCACACATCGTACCAAGATAATATTTGTTAATTTGTTTGATAGTGAGTATAGCCATGCTCGGTGATAATGGCTTTTAGCATAATAACCATGTTTTGTTGGTGAAGGAAGCTAAATTAGCAGAGAGGGCACTTTATCGCCGGCTTAATAACTTGCAATCTAAACATTTTTCATGCACCCAATTTATGTTTCTTAATACAGTTGTTATCTATTCGTTTGATGTATTGGAGCTTTTGATTTTGCTATCTGATTAGGAACTTTCCGTTTTGAATTTTCCTCGGAGTTCAGTTTTTTTTATTGATTTTGCCTTTTACGGTTTTAAGAGAAATGTGATGTCTAAAGACGATCTTTAATTTTGTAAGTTTACTTTGCAAATTGTTGGTGAACGCTATTTTGTTTTCTTAAAGCATTTGTACGAGTTTTGTTTTATACCATCGAATAAAACCATGAACATTGCAACTTTTTTTTCTTTACAGGTATGGGGACATCTTATGTTTTAACAACGATCATTGTTAATATTGGGGTATTTACCTCATTTCATATTAACAATGTGATTGTTAAAACGACATACATATCAAATTACTAATAGCGTAAAATGATATTGAAGAAAGTAAAATCTTAAAAAGCATGTAACATTTAAAATACAATGTCCATGACACAATGTTTTATGCAGCATACACATTAATATCAGCTAAATGTACATTAGAAACTTCAAGGGTGAGAGGCAATGATATTCAAAAAAAATAAGAACCAATAAAAGAACAAACTGAACATAACAATACAAGATAAAGTCCTATCTATAAGTCAAATATTTTATAAGAGACAATACACCTTAATTAGTGTAAATGAAAAAGGTACAATAGAAACAAATACAATCATAGGGTTATATGCTTTCAGTGTTGCATAAGAAAATTCAAACGTAACCAATTTAATAAACAAACTGACATCTGATACAGATAGAAAAATCCTATCATAATAAGCAATTTTTTAGAGACAAATCCGTTAATTATGTTTTGAGAACTGACAAAGTCCAATCAAAAGGAATACAATTCAGTAGTGCTTTCATTATTCGACTTTCAGCGTTCTTGTTAAGAAATCAGAAATGCGCTTCGGACGCATTGAAATTATTTTGACAGCGTTAACTACATCATATCATATTTAAATTGCCTTGAGAGAGACATCAATCTTGAAATGTGCCCGTAAATAGATCATTTGTTACAATAAGAGTGTGATACAACCATGATAATGTTCGTGCATTTAATTATAAGTTTTACGCCACATAGAACTAAAATGGTTATACTAAGGCGACCAGTTTGTGTTGATGGAAGAATCTGGGGTAAACAGACAGAACAACCGACTTTCTTGAATACTCGGCCAGGCACATCCATGTTTATTTGGAAATCAAAAAAGTTCATAGAGTGAAAAAAAGTACTACAAAAATATTTTTGAGATATAGGGCTAAGATGATCAATTAAAATACTTTTATAAATGCTTTGACATGAAATTGGATTAAAAGGATTTTTAGAAATTATTGTAAACGGCAAAATATATTTCTGTCCTTCGTGTATGTTCATAAAGATACATTTTTAGTTGTGGTAGTAACTATATAAAGCAA
Organism: Mytilus edulis; assembly: GCA_019925275.1. Taxonomy (NCBI): domain Eukaryota; kingdom Metazoa; phylum Mollusca; class Bivalvia; order Mytilida; family Mytilidae; genus Mytilus; species Mytilus edulis. Next base: position 80,456,848 of record CM034360.1, on the reverse strand, counting down.
CTACAACAAAGTGTAAAGAATGAAGTGGATGCAGGCAAATGTTAATTGAAAAGGAATTTACATGACTGGGAATATTTTCGTTCCAGTTCAGTTTGGATGAAAAATCTATTTCAAATTGACAACAACCGAGTGTTTTTCAAAGACTGGTTAAGTAAAGTTATGTAGATTTTATTCTGGGGGAGAATTGTACCTTTCGAAATTTGTTCAGTTTCAGATGTGTTTTCCTATGAATTTGGACATCATGAAATAATAGCATAATTTCTATGCTTACTGAGACTTCCAAAACAAAGGAACAAAGGAGATTATAAATAAGTATCTATTTTCATACCATCAGTTATAAAGACCATTCTAAAAAACAAAGAGGGATTAAAAATATGTATTTGAAGGTTAAAAAAAATTAACAATGTTCCTACATGAGTAAAAAGGTCGGAAGCATCAGTAGTTTTAGAACCTGGCCTGAATCAGACCTGGAAAATTATTTTTCAACTACCATTTGCCATTAAAAAAATACTAATCTACAATTGCATCATGATAGAAAAAAACATTGAATTCTGGAAACAAATAAGTTTTTCAACAATAGAGGATTAGTTCAAAACCCATATTGTACGTTTTGTGAGACTGAATTGGAATCAATAGAACTTTTATTATGTACAACAATGTATTTAGCAAACTGAAATGCAGTTTCTCCAGAATAGTATTAGTTATATCTTTTACACAAGACAATTTTTGTTTGGAAATTTATCAAAAATGAATTAAACTGAACCTGAAAACAATTTTTTTTATCTCGATTTAACAATACACATATTATAAAAAATGTTTTAGAGATAGTTAGATATAACAGCATTGATTCTTATTAATTGAAGAAGAAGATATCAAATAAAAATCAAAAATCAATTTAACAAGTTTACCAATTATGGTACATTGCCCACGAGGCTTTGCAGGATAATTTGATGGATAAGCATTTCAAATAAACAGACATGAAAATATTTTTACTATCTTTATTTCTTTATATTATTAATTCTCAATCATCTTTTATTATCATTATTTTTGTCTCATTAATGTAATTCTCTATACTTTTTTGTCCTTTTTAACCGGATTTTTGTGACAAAAATGTCGGTTATTGATTTGGGGATGTACGACGGGCGGGCGGGCTGGCGGCAATCAGATGTTGTCCGTGCATTAACTCATGAACCGTTCAACCAAAGCTTCCCAAATTTTAATATGTTGTTACTGACAACTAAATGAAGGTCAAGTTCAATAATGGCGATTTTGACTTTTACTGTTCAGGAGTTATGGGTCTTGAAAGATTGAAAAATGAAGTTTCCAGTCGTGTCCGTGCATTAACGCATGAACTGTTCTACCAAAGCTTCCCAAATTTTAATATGTTGTTACTGATGACGAAATGGGGGTCAAGTTCAATAATGGCGATTTTGACTTTTACCGTTCAGGAGTTATGGTTCTTGAAAGATTGAAAAATGGAGTTTCCAGTCATGTCCGTGCATTAACGCATGAACTGTTCTATCAAAGCTTCCCAAATTTTAATATGTTGTTACTGATGACAAAATAGAGGTCAAGTTCAATAAAGACGATTTTGACTTTTACCGTTCAGGAGTTATGGTTCTTGAAAGATTGAAAAATGGTGTTTCCAGTCATGTCCGTGCATTTTCTCATGAACCATTCAACCAAAGCTTTTGAAATTTCTATATATTGTTACTGATGGCAATATAGAGGTCAAGTTCAATAATGACGATTTTGACTTTTACCGTTCAGGAGTTATGGTTCTTGAAAGATTGTAAAATGGCGTTTCCATTCACGTTGTTGCATTTACTCATGAACCATTCAATCTAAGCTTTTCAAATTTTAATATGTTGATACTGATGACAAAATGGAGGTCAAATTTGATATTGACGATTTTCACTTTCACCATTTATCAGTAATGGTTCTTGTGATATTGCCAGGACACAAATAAATATTAATAAATCCGGTTTGCTGTCGTTGTGACAGCCTCTTGTTAATAAATTACTTTTATAAAATCCTAAAAGCATTTTTTTCAAGTTCAAATTATATACCTTTTCTGATGATTTGTTTAATATTACATTTATATAAATGAACTCTCGTACATGATCCACGTGTATAGATGACGATATGGTAGCGTTTTCGCATTCCATTTAGTATCTTTTGAATTTGCCGTTTTAGAATTGCATGTCATTCCCCAATCACTGCATTTTCAAGTTCTTGTTAATTTTGTAAATCACCGAGATTTGTACGGATGTGCCGTTTCAACATATCCCATACATGTTTGATCGGATTGAGGTCTGGGGATTGACTTGGCCAATCCTTTGCAGTTCCAGTTTCTTTGTATCTATTGATTACCCTCCAAACTGTTGACATTCTCACAATTAATCGAGCCACGACGTCGGCAACACTCATTCCGGCATCAACTATCCAAATAGTTCTCTGTCAATCATTTTTGGGGAGGATTGGTCGACTCCCCAAGCATTATGTTGGAAACAAATAAATTTCAAATATAGTTTTAAAAGTACAGGTAAACAAGGTAAAACATCGATTATACGTGCAAAGCTTAAAAGAAAACAAAAAGTGTTGCTAAACTTTTCATGCTCACTAAAATTCGATTTGTAGTCTTATACCACAGATTTTATTAAATTTAGAAGTGTCTCAAGAGAAAGTTGATAAACTATGGTAATGGCAAAGAACATCTCGTGCTTTTTCTAAAATAAATCCATGGGCAGTTATCAAACCTTGTTGATAAATATTCCTTATCAACTTCACAAATGATACGTGAAGTCACTAGGTAAACATTTAGGTACTGACGTTATTCATCATCTAAAGTACCAGTTATATTGTTGATTGTTTAGTTTCCTGTCTAAATATGTTTTGGGGTGTTAACACATTCAACTGTTCTCTTAACAATTGTTTTTTGTTGGGTAAAGTCCCTTTTCGTGGAGATTTGTTCTGATTGTTATTTGTTTCCTGCAGATTTTTTTGTGGTTTCGAAACATGTCGTTTAGATATTTTACAGTTACATATATTGTAGTTTTCGTTTTCTCCCTGTATCACCGAAAAGTTTTCTTTATAAGAGCAATCTTTCCGAATTCTGTTTTTCTTGTTATTACTACTATTTCGCAAACGTAAAGACAACCGAGACATTTATCATTTCTTATTGCTTGTTATATCTTCAAGATGTTGTTCTCATTTGTTCAAGGCAATATGTAGACTCAATATACGAGTTATTAACCATTCTGTATTTGGTTTTAGGAACATGCATTTGTAGCTAGTAGGTCCTAGGATATTTTGATTTAAGGTCATTGGTCTATTAAAAATATAATGTCAATTTTGGTTGAAAATGTATGTTGAAATTCCATTGTAGTTTGATCCCTCTTATATTCCAAATTGTTGATGTTGATATTTCTAGTAACACATATAGTAGAGGTCTTTTGATTTAAGGTCTTTGCTCTGTGACGTAAACTGGTATTGGAATTTTAGGAATCGGAAGTACCTACTCATCTCCCTTTTTATAGAAAAAGTATATAAAAACTATATATTTTTGGAATCAGTGTACAGTTTACTGCCACCTGGTAGCATAATTGACATTTTAAACTTGAAGTGAATATTATCCTACCAAAATATGTACAGTGGGGTGGAAAGATGTGCAATTGTTTTCTGAACAAATGGTTTTTAATAATAATTATTTTCTTTTTCACCTATTTTTTTCTTTAGCAGTCTTGTTTCAAAATTGATCACTAAAATATTTGCTATGATATCGACCACTTTATACGGTTTTAAAAATGACACTGTTTAACCAAACACTTTACTTTGTGAGGCTTCTTTCTCTGAACACTGATTGTTTTGTGCAGACTACTCTTTTGTAATCGTAAAAGATTACGACAAATTTGTACCAAATTGCTCGTTATATCGATCCAGTGAATTTTGCCGGAAGATATCTAAAGACTTCATATGAGAGTTATTTCCCTTTATGCATCGGATATAAGTGATATGCATTTATGACCCGTTAATGGGTAATAGGGTCTTTAATTTGAGGTCCTTGTTTCACCAAAGTGAAAATAAGTTCGAAATCGAAAGTCAATGTCATTTTGTTTTTTATCAATTTTGGCTTATCATCACTTACCATAAGACACCATACAAGATAGCGACAAATTATGTTTACTAAATTGTAAGTTTGGACATATCGTTGGATATATACAAAGGGTACGTTGACATTTTATTGGAGATGTCTCCCTCGTTTTATTTAGCTGAGTGTTGCAGCTTAATCTTCGATCACAATCTTTGCAATTTTGCAGCAACATAAAGACTTTTGATTTTTCTACGCTGTATATTACTATTCCCCATGCTCAATTAAAAGATCGACTACCTCATCTCTTTAAACAAAGCTATTTCTATAAAAAAGGGAATCGTAGAATCACACTGAATCTACCAGAAAGTATACTGAAAATGATATCAAAATGCTGGACTTGTTGATCGACCATATAGTAATGATATATTTGTTGAGTTTTGAGGATTCAAATTTCAACAGACAATCGTTATTCCAATGGGTACTAATTGTGCACCCCTACTATCCGATTTGTTTTTGTACTCGTATTAAGCAGAATTCATTCAAACCCTTCTAAAAGACGAACAGAAAAAGCACCTTGCTAAATTTTTTAATTTCACTTTCCGATATAGTGATGATGTCCTATCATTGAATAACCCATATTTAAGCCTGTACTTGCATCTCATATAGCCCAGTAAACTTGAAATTAAGGATACTACTGGTACTAGAAGGACTGCTTCATACCTTGATCTTTTCTTCAATATTGACACATATGGACGACTTCACAAGCAAATATATGATAAACGGGACGATTTAAACTTCCCATTTACCAATTTCCAATTTCTCAGCAGAAACATACTCTCTGCCCCTTCGTATGGTGTTTACATATCTCAATGGATACGTTATTCTTGTGCATGTTCACACTATACAGTATTCATATACAGGAGTGTGCTACTTACGTAGAAACGCCTCCAACAAAGTTATGAGGAGGACAGATTAAAAATGACACTCCATAAATTTTACGGACACCATCACGAATTGGTTGATCCATACGATATATCTTTGTCAAAAATAACTATTGACATTTCAACCATGTGTAAGATTGTGGTTTGTCATTACCTCGTCTGATCTTCTCAGTACCGAACGTGACTTATTCTGGAATGTGACTGTTTTGCTGAGTGTGAATTTGTATTTCTTCAAGACGTGGCACGGTACTTTTCCATCCAAAATCAATTTGTTGGGTTTTGAAGTTGTGTTAGTTGTTGTCATCGGTTTGGTCAAATGTCTTAACGTGTGTAGTTGTAAATCGTATTTTTTTCTGTTGTATTTGTGTGTTGTGTTGGGGATAGCTACTCATCCAGGTTATTTGGTAGATTTAATTTTGGATCAACGTTATTTACACGATATATTTGGCTTGCACTTCGATCAGAAGAAACACCGACAACGCTAGAGAATACAATTAATTATCTAATTACTACTTACATTGTACTACAATCAAATACTAATTAGTATAAAAATTTTCACTGTTATTAATATAAGTTAGATAAGTCATACAAATCTAATCTTGAATTTCATCCAAATTCTTTCTTGATTTTCAGAACACGTTTTAGAAACTTAAATGTGACGTCACGTCACGTTGGGCGTTGCAACGACTATGCATGGCTAACCCGGCTGTAATTATCATGTATACGTTTTTTTTTTAGCTAGTCACCACTTCAGTTTAATCATGTATATCTATTATATTGTTATTTTATGTAATTTATTTTTTGCAAAACTATGTATTATTCTTGATAATAATTTTGTTTTTGTCCATGGCTGATAACCCTGGCCTCACAACATTTTGGAACTGTTGATCCTCGACGATCTTTAACTTTGTAGTTGTTATGGCTTTCAAACTGTTTTCATCTGATCATAGTTTTGTATGGAAGTAGAAAGCGTATGGCGTATACAAATATTTTTTAACCTGTTACCTTTTGATGGCTGTTATTCGTTTGTTTCTCTGTCGTATATTTTCTCCCATTTATTTATTGTAGCCCTGTCGTGTAATGTTGTCATTTTAATGTTATAATTAACACTGCCATTAAAGCGGGAGGTTTGGAATATCAAAAACCAGGTCCAACCCACCGTTTTTTATAACATTCCCTGTACCAAGTCATTCAAATGGCTATTGTTACATTATAGTTCGTTTCTGTGTGTTTTACATTCCGGTGTTGTGTCTGTGTTGAGTCGTAGTTCTCTTATATTTGATACGTTTCCCTCAGTTTTAGTTTGTAACCCGGATATGTTTTTCTCTATCAACTAATTAATTTTGAACAGCGGTATACTACTGTTGCCTTTATTTGTCATAATAGATAAATCTTACACAGTAAAGAATTCAGGTCTTTTGATTTAGGTCCTTGCTTTAAGACCTTTAAATTGAGGTCAATGTTAAAATTAAAATCAACGTTCTACATTTTATTTCTTTGTTGTATATCACTATTGGTACATGATAAAGTCAAACCTGTCCTAATTCAGGAATCTGATGTACATTAGTTGTCGTTTGTTGATGTAGTTCATACGTGTTTCTCGTTTCTCATTATTATATAGATTAGACTTATGGTTTTTCTGTTTGAATGGTTTTTCATGACTAATTTCTGGTGCCCTTTATAACTTTCTGATCGGTGTGAGCCCAGGCTCCGTGTTGAAGGTCGTACCTTGACCTATAATGGTTTACTTTTAAAAATTGTTATTTGGATTGAGAGTTTGCACTCATGCCACATCTTCCTATATCTATATAGTATATTTACCATTGGTCAGCAGACTTTGACTTAAAAAGAAATAAACCGCAAGTAACCTTTTGTAACCAGAAAGCTGTTATTATTTCATTATTTCTAAGTTACAAGTACGTTATATTTTAAAAATCAGTGTAAATTAAGGTTTAAATTTTACCAAATCTAAAATCAGAAATACCTACCATTCTCCCTTATTTTTCATCAAAAGTATATATACACCATATTTGTTTCATAAAAGAACAACGTACATGTAGCTGTATTTTTTGACACCAGAATTGACATTTTAAACGGGAAGTAAATATTTTCGATCAAAATATGTGCATTTTGTGGTGGTAAGACCTTCAATTGTTCTCTGCACAATTCGTTTTTAATACATTATTTTCTTTGATACTGGAATTTCTGAAACTATTGCGTGCATTTATCAATGCGATTTTATCGTTTTAGACTCAAATACAATTTAGATTTTCATGATTTTGACAAAACTCATAATTAAAATTTATATAAAAAAAATGCGAGTTTAAATCATTGCGATTATAACCCTGTCACCTGTCCCGCATTAATTAAAATATCGCAATAAATTCTGAATTTACAGTAGATACGGATGTTTTCTATGCTAACATCGAACTCGGACAGTATTTTTTCCTGTTCAAAATCAGGTTCCTCTGGCCTTTGTTAATCTTGTATGGTTTTTTTTTCAATTCTGGTTCATTTATCTGTTTTGAAGTTAAGTGTGACGTCCATTTTCGCTGAACTAGTATTCATTATTGTTTATGACCAGCTAAAGCTAACCACAAGGTTAGGGATTTGTTCTCTTTGTAGCTTGGGCTATTTCTGATTTTTTTTGTCTTTTTGACACAATCCACGTTTCCACTCTCATTTTATTCAAAATGTTATTAAGCCTATTCAAATGGCGAAAACAAATAACAAAACACATCACACGAATGGTCAACAACTGTCATATTCTTGAATTGGTACAGGCACACTCAAATGTAGAAAATGGTGGTCTGACCTAGTTTTATAGTACTAAAACCTCTCACTTGTATGACAGTCGCATACACTTCCATTATATTGACAACGATGCGTAAAACAAAAAAAGACACAACAGGGGTACACCAGCAGTACTTGACCTCTCTTTTGTACGACAGTCGCATAAAATTTCATTATATTGACAACGATGCATAAACAAAACAAAGACACACTTGGGGTACAGCAGCAACACGAATACCACCAAACTATTGGGGGTGCTCCTGAAGTGTAAGAAGAACCTACTCCACATATGTTATTACAAAGACAGTAAATAATATAATTAGGTAGGTCACATTCGTGAAAAAGGTAATGGGACAAAGAGTTTTTTTCTGAATCATTAAATTCATTTCAACATTTTTTTAACATACACCAACATAAAAAAATTTCGTGAGTTTTATTTTGTGTAACAGAAAGTGGACATTCGTTTTCAAATAATTATTCTGAATCAGTTGCTAGATTTATCTATGGCATTTAAATAATAAAGAAACTAATCACACGCATTGATTCAATATTGCATGTTTAAATTTTGATCTCTTACATAAATGAATGAAGGACACGGAAATGCACATATGTTAATTATATTTTTACGCGACAATTACAGTTATATCAATGAAAGAACATGTCTATATTACAGAGACCCTTGCAAATCCTATATTTCTTAACAGTTGACCTATATCATTTTCTAGTTAGTAGTTTATGCATATGTTTATTTTATAAACAAACGTGAAATGTAAGTTTTACACTATAATCAAAGGTGAAAGAGGGCCTTGGTGGATTTGTTATTTCACTAGTTCATTAACTGTATAATGTACCTGTCAATGGGAAACTAATTATACAGTGGCAACATTGACTAGCTTGATTATACAGTTTATAATAATACAGGATGGTCTTGAGTTAATGATTTCAGTTTTTGACAATGTATCATATCATTACTTTGGCAGTTTTCCGTATATTTGTATTCTTACTATTATTTCCCTTATGGTCGTATGACTCCTGACATGACTATGTATATGATGATACGACTTCCGCGTTTTAGATTTTGTGGCTTCCCGATTGTGCTGAATCTAAAGGTTTGACTCGGACGCATGCCATTTGTATAGCGGACTTTGATTTGTGTGCCTCGTAGCAATAGTTTACTTAAATCAAACTGTATTTTTTAAGGTGTGATTATGAAGTTCTATTGAGTATCATATCCAGACTCCTGTTTGTGTTGATATCATTGCTAGTTGTGACTGTGTGCTTGTCATGATCTAAAAAAAAAAATAGTTGATATAATGTATGTATACTATATATGCTGCAAGATCCCAATTATTGTCACATCAAACAATTTTGATTGTTTTGATTGATCAAGCAACATTATCAATATAATGTAACTATATAATTGTCATACACATGGGAGTTTGAGCGAGCTATAAACCACATTAACGTCAACATTTTCTTTAAACATTGCCGATACCAAGTCAAGAATATGTCAGTTCCTGTCAGGTCTTTCCATTGGTTTTGTCAATTTATACAGACTTCGCCTTTTTTATTTTACCGCTGAGTTCCTCCTTAGTACATTATTGCATGGACACTAAAGATCTCAATTATCTGTATTGGTATTTGCAAAATACTGCCTATTGACAATACTCCAAGGACAATGAACATCTCAGTTATCTGTAATGGTATGTAAAATGTATACACTGTCTATTTACAATACTCCATGGAACAATTTATTCTGGCATAGGTCTGAATTTGTTTGTTAATGTCTGGTTATGGTATAGGTTGTCGGATATATTGTTCCTTTTTTTACGTATTTCAGTGTATGTAAAGTGCGGATCCTAAAATACTATTTTCACTGTATATGCCATGCATTTCTGATGTAGAATGGTAAATAAACAGACGAAAAAATTATGATTTTTTAAGAAAATGAAGAAAATTGTTCACATGTACTATATTTAGTAATAAATAATACAAGAGATGGGAACGGTTTTTTTTACGCACCGAGAGCCATCCATACGTGAAATATATACCGAAATAGGTGAATATTTAGGACGTTTTACGTGCAGGTGATTACAACCTTGCAGGGAAGATGTAGTTGCAAAAAAATATTCATTACAACACAATTATTAATGTTGTATAACGTAAAATAGCTTTTGTTATTCAGTTTGCCCATATTGTATTGAATTCCACTATGATGCAATCTTTATGCGATTCATGTTTACTGTTGAATAATGATACTTTACTTTCATTTTCAATGTAGAGCGATTCATTAGTATTGTATAGGCGGTGCATTTTCACTGTATGAATTTTATTAATTTGTATGCATTAAATTCCAAATTCATTCGACTTGCAAAAAAAATAATTAAAGTAAGAAAAGTATTTGATAGTGCTGACTTTGAAATGAAAAGTTTGATTGAACACTCCAATAAATCCAATAGAATTAATATCTATTTCAAATAAAACACATCGTTGTCATAATATAACAATATATGGATCATTTCAGATTTGAAAGTCTTTCTTAGATTAATGCAAAATATTTTCAAATGCATGCCAATTTGATAAAATTCATGTTTCTGCAGTAGTCATTATACGCATGTGCAAACAAATTTTATCATTGGATTTCGAGTATGGGTCTATTTACCAATCAGAAGAAGCATGTCATAGAATTTGTTTTGATAATTCATCAGAATCTTTATTTAAAGTGTAGTTATATTTATCCAATGCATTGAAATTCATCACTGAATACGTACATCTCGCATGTCTATCGAAATAGAATGGGATAAAAACAAAAATACTTTCTAATATTTTTTATAAATCACTTCTTGACCAATTTCAATGAGGTTTTGAAGTAAGATTTTTTATTTTGGGTCTGGTTTTAAATTGGCCCACAGGGTCCAAAATAAAAATTGAGGTTCTTTGGTAGGCTGCATCCATACATGATTGTGTTTATTATTATTTTTTTAATTTTTGGCCCATTTAACAAGTTTGTGGGGTCCAAACTGTCAAGAAATAAATTCTTTTGGATTTCAACAACAGTTGAATATTTGGGGTACTTTGGAATGCTGAATCTTACCGTGTTTTTAAATTTGGGATTTTGACATTTTGGGCCAAGTTATCAAAATGGTCCACATTGAGGCCCAAAGGGTCCGAAATTCAAGATTTTTTTTGATTTGATCAAAAATGAAGTCTAGCTTGAATGTTGTGTACATACTTACCCCGAACTGTTCAGGGTTCTACCTCTGCGGTAGGATCAAGAGTGGTGTACAACACGCACATCATGTTCCAATGCAACTTTATCAGTATTCATTTTTGACAGATAAAGTTTGCCCTACACAACTTGACTTGCATTTCAAGCTTTAATGACTTTGGATAATTATATGTCACATTGTTGTTTCTTTTTATACAGTAAAGAACATGCAAGCAACAATCGAGCTAAAAACTATCTTTCCTTCAGAATATGGATGTTGAGGCATTTATGGGCTCAACAATAGGGGAGGCAAGTGAAGACGAATCACAGAAAAAAGATAGAAAGTAAAGGAGGGGTCTTCATACCAATGCACGTATTGTCCTTTCAAGACAAAATGGGTAGCTTATTTTCCCAGGCATAAGAAGATCCACACTAATGGGTAAAACAAATGTGACCAGTGTGAATTAAAATTTGAAGACTTCTCAATAAGCATAACAACTGATAGCATGGAGAAAGCCTGATTTGTACTCATGTTTCCAAACACTTCAAAAGCAGAACTGGGCAGTGGCGGATCCAGAACTTTTTGTTAGGCGGGCCAGATGGCTGACCTAAAAAGGGGGGACGGGGCTCAAGTCATGCTTCAGTGATTCCCTATATAATCAATCAAATTTTTCCAATGCGAAAAAGATAAAAAAAACGTAAAACAAGTAATTATCCGGAACCTACAAACATGATTGTTTTTTGTCCCTTTTTGTTCCTTCCTTCCTTGTTAGGTGGGCCAGATGGCTGACCTAAAAAGGGGGGACGGGGCTCAAGTCATGCTTCAGTGATTCCCTATATAATCAATCAAATTTTTCCAATGCGAAAAAGATCAAAAAACGTGAAACAAGTAATTATCCGGAACCTACAAACATGATTGTTTTTTGTCCTTTTTGTTCCTTCCTTCCTAAAGTTTCAAATCAATTATTTTGGTATTTTCAAAACGTAAACAAATAAAGTTTTCCCATGATCCTTTATTCTACAATGAACATACTCGCAAACAACAGTGAAAATGAACTGACTGGATTCGCACTGTATATACACTGGTATTTGGTTTAATCAATACTTTACACATCTGCGGTTATTAATAGTTTCTATTGTCAGTTTGTTTTACAATGTTAGTGGATGAACCTGGCGGAAATAGACAGAACAACCTACTTTCTGGAAAACTACAATCTTTATCAATTGAAAGGGGATTCAAATACATATCACCAAGAGCATGTTGTGTGTACAAAAGTTATTAACTTAGTCCTGATGTACAGATGTTATTAACTTAATCTTTATGTGCATAAGTTATTAACTAAGTCCTTATGTACAAGAATTATTAACGTAATTCTCATGCACATGTTGATTTTAAATACAATTCATAAACTTTCCTTTGCCAACGAAGGTCTCAATGGCGTTAACTTATGCAATAACTGTAATAAAAAATAAGTTCTATCGAAAATACCTCATTATTTAAAAGATCAGTTTGTACCAATTGTTTCTTATACCTATACAAAACCAATAGCAACCCAAAATGTCGAATGACAAAAACGTTTTGCAAAATTTCAGTATTTAAGTACATCCTGATTGCATCTGTGCTAGTTCGCAATTCACATAAAATTCGGCTGGCAACGTTATTACCGTTGACCTCAACATTGTCAATAACACTTCCCTGCGAAATCTGTTATCCAACGGTCCTTAATATCTTGAGCCTAAATATATTAATTGGAAATACAACTTCAACATACTGATGGATTCAGTCGCGGATTTTGCCAGGAAAAATGGCTAAACACAAAAACGAAGACGTAGATATTCTTTCCGAATAGATTAAGGCTGTGAGGTCGTTGATACAAATCAGTATTAAGAAACTGAAAGGATCTATCAATACCCATGATATGTCAATCTTAAAGACCTAAATTTTGCAAAACACGAAACCGCTTTTAAATTATTAACATCTATTTTATCAGCCATTTGGCAAAACTTTTGGGAATTTTTGTCCTCAATGCTCTTCAACTTCGTACTTTATTTGAATCATTGAAAACTTTTCATTTCAGTTTGGTTCTACTCCCTTGCACAAAGCTGTCAAAGGTGGATTCATCAACATAGTTCAATTTTTATTAGAAAGAGCAGATATTGATCCAAATAAAACTGACAAGGTACGTCATGACGAGCTTTACAGGATTGTAAAACTTTGTCAAATATAATATACAGATCCCAACAAAATAATACGGTATGAATATATTGGTCGAGTTGTACAATTGCTAAATCGTTTGAGACATCCAATAAAAGGGAAGAAAAATAATGTTTAAATTACACATATCCTGATACATATTGACAAAAAGTAAATGTGATATTATTGCACATGAAAAAACTTTCAACTACGTCACAAATGACGTAGATGTAAGCAGCGTGTATGTTTCTGTTAAATACAGTTGACTGCTTTAACTATATCTGGTCTTATTTTGATTGCCTTTATTGTAACCTCTTTCTTCATATCTGCCCGTAATGATACTAAATTGTATGCTGTGAGTACAAATTACCATTATAGTGTTGTTTATTTGTTTGTTGAGGTTGACGCCACGTACAATAATGGCCATACCAAGGGGACCATACTTTTGTTGGTGGAAGATGGGAAAATAAACACAGAAAAATTACACTTCTAGAAATTATGCAAAGTTTATCATGTGAATAAGATTTGAATATACATCATCATTCACAATATTATGTACAGAAGTAAATAACTTAAACCACATTTACAGTTTCAACGAAATTACGGAAAATTATGAAATTCATTGCCGTCTCGAAATGTTTCAAATGAATTGAGTTTTACTCTTATCATTTGTATGAATTGTTTTTGTTAACTTTCATACGATGCTATGAACAGCGCAGTTTTTGAAATTGTTCTTTTTTTTTCGAGAGCAACAGTGGAACGGTCCGGGTTTTCAAACAGAGGGTTCGGATATTTTAATGAAAATTTGAATAAGAAAAAAGGCTTTCTAGACTCTTTCTAGTATATTACTGTCCCTCAGTGAAGAATTATGGCATATATTCACAAGAAATCACCAAAACATATTATATAGTTACACACAAAGGGATATGTGTGACTGGTTAGGAAACCCTAACGGACGTATTCCCAAAGTGTATAACTGTCTAACACCCGATGTTTAACCCTTTATTTGTATATTTTGAATATTAAATGAGAAAGAATGGATAGCATTTTTATTAACAGTATCAGATCCTGAATAATAATAATTTGTATTGTTCTTAAATGGAACCCTACTATTTACCTTACTATGAAATCTTCATACAAAATTTGACAATTGAGTCGATGTTACAAGAGTCAAAGTTGACATTTTACATATTCCCGTTTAATCCATGTGCTAATATGGAGCAGCAGGCCATGGTTGGCTGTATCGTGCTTTCTTATTATAAAACAATACATCATGTTCATGGTATGCAGTTGTCAGTATGGACGGGTATAAGACGGACGAAATTTTGATTCATTCGTTGGATTTGACAGAAAGACCTGACGATAATGCAATATTTTTTTTTCCAAGGTACTTACATGTATCAGTTTAATTAGGGTATTCATACATGTATTTTACATGTAACGGCTTTAAAAAAAAGCCTCCAAATGTCTTCTCAACAGTTTACAAACATTCATAGTCGAACACATTGAGGCATATATGAGTTTGGATTAAAAATACGACGATCGGATACGCTTAGCATACAAAAATATATGTTGCATATATAGGAACCCACCTTGTTGGGTAATCCAAGTTGATGGGGTCCTAGAGCTCCCTTTTAACGATCAAATTTTTGAATGGAAACATATGACTGGAACCCCCTTTTTATCTTGGGTTGACTACCCCTTTTGAAACTGACTGGATCCGCCACGTGGTGCTCTTATTAGTCTTCAACGAACTAAACTTTATATTTATTTTATCATTAAGACTTAGTACGAATAAAATCTAAATGTTTTGAATGTATAATTTAGATAAAAGTTTTCTACTTGTATGTTTAAAACATTGCAATATTGGATTAGAATTAAAGCTTCAAGCAAAGGAGTATTTGAATAGTTTTTTTGCAAATTGTAATTGCCTGAAATATATTTTATGAAACAGTTTGAGGTACATATTATGAGTTAACTCTCATATTCATGTTAAACACAAACTTCAGTTTTTATGAAAAAAAATTAACTGTGCTTATTTATGTAGAAGCAGGGGCTTTTAAGACCTTGTGGTCAAAATCTAGATAGCAGTGAGGAATCAGAAAAATGCTATGTGATAAAACATTTTATACTAAAGGAGACCTTTCCTCCTACCCAATCCCCCCACGAACACATAAAAATCCTTGAATGGAATATTTAAAAAAAAAACACACACACCTAACCCGCTCCATTTCTATTCCCATTGACAATAAAATGAAAATTAAATCCCATAAATAATTAACAATGACAATATAGATTCATCAGCTTAGCACACAATATGTATGGATGTCTCAATCCGAATTATCTATGATGGTTACATCACGAAGATTTGTTAGACTCAGATCGGCGTCCAGTTTCTAATCGACGTCCGTTCTTCAAATCGACGTCCAAATCTGATGTCACATTCTCAAATCGACGTTCATTATTTTTTTACTCTAATCGACGTCCAATTTGATGTCATGTATTGCCAAAACGACGTCCGATTGATTGTGCAGTCTTCTCAAATCGATGTCAAATATCAATAAATGATTAATTACTGGACTTACACTTATACATGTTCATGTGTTGTAGGGTTCTTATGACAACTAAATTTTCAAGTATTTATACATACTTCCCTCAAAGATTTTTTAAACCCGAAATAGTATAACATGTATATTAATGTTTATCCTTGTAAAATATTAATCCAATCGATCTACATTGTAGTGTGTCATTCATATTTATATATTAAAAAAATACATGCATCATGCATATCAGTGTTAATCAATGAGAAAACAACCCAACGACAAAAGAAAACCAAACGACATCTAGAGAGCATTTTGTCAGTCTGCAACAATAGACACTATATATATATGGGTTCAAATTATTGTTGAAAGCTGTACGGTTGCCTATAATTTCTCACATTCACTTTATTTGAACTCTTGTGGATAGTTGTATTGTCCCATTGGAAATCATATCACATCTCCTAATTTTAATGTAGTTTAAATCTTCAAAATATAAAAATTACACAACTTGTTGAAATACTAGTAGGTAATGCATTAAAAAAATAGATGTGTATATCTGTGACACATAATACGTTTAAAATGTCAACTAGTTTTTAAAGTTCGTTCTTATGTTGTACTGTTACATCGCAATTCTAACTGGTGAGAAAGAGGGGTTGAAACATGCTAACATATTTAACCCCGTAAAATTATAAATGTATGTATTCGCCACATTATGTATGTAAGTGCCTGTTCCAAGTCAGAAGAATGTAATTTAGTGGTTGTCGTTGTTGCATTTTTGTTTTTCGTGCATTATGTTGTACAACAACTATGTCGTTATTTGCTCGTCTGAATTGTTTTACATTTGTCTCTTTGAGCCTTCTTATAGCTGACTATACGGTATGGGCGTTTTTCATTTTCGAGGGCCGAACGTTGGCCTATATCAATTATTCTCTTGTGAAGAGTTGTCTCATAAGCAATGATACCACTTCTTTGTTTTAAAAAAAAAAAATCAGCTGATATCGGTTTAAGTTGGATTTTGTATTCTGTGTCCAAAACGGACGTAGATTAGAGAAGAAAAAAAAGCACGTCAATTAGAGAAGTAAAAGAATGGACGTCGTTCAGTGAAACCAAAAATTGGACGTCGATTGGATAGGCATAATATTGTTCCTTCCTTCCTTGTTAGGCGGGCCAGATGGCTGACCTAAAAAGGGGGGACGGGGCTCAAGTCATGCTTCAGTGATTCCCTATATAATCAATCAAATTTTTCCAATGCGAAAAAGATCAAAAAACGTAAAACAAGTATTTATCCGGAACCTACAAACATGATTGTTTTTTGTCCCTTTTTGTTCCTTCCTTCCTAAAGTTTCAAATCAATTATTTTGGTATTTTCAAAACGTAAACAAATAAAGTTTTCCCATGATCCTTTATTCTACAATGAACATACTCGCAAACAACAGTGAAAATGAACTGACTGGATTCGCACTTTATATACACTGGTATTTGGTTTAATCAATACTTTACACATCTGCGGTTATTAATAGTTTCTATTGTCAGTTTGTTTTACAATGTTAGTGGATGAACCTGGCGGAAATAGAGAGAACAACCGACTTTCTGGAAAACTAGCAATCTTTATCAATTGAAAGGGGATTCAAATACATATCACCAAGAGCATGTTGTGTGTACAAAAGTTATTAACTTAGTCCTTATGTACAGATGTTATTAACTTAATCTTTATGTGCATAAGTTATTAACTAAGTCCTTATGTACAGGAATTATTAACGTAATCCTCATGCACATGTTGATTTTAAATACAATTCATAAACTTTCCTTTGCCAACGAAGGTCTCGATGGCGTTAACTTATGCAATAACTGTAATAAAAAAATAAGTTCTATCGAAAATACCTCATTATTTAAAAGATCAGTGTGTACCAATTATTTCTTATACCTATACAAAACCAATAGCAACCCAAAATGTTGAATGACAAAAACGTTTTGCAAAATTTCAGTATTTAAGTACATCCTGATTGCATCTGTGCTAGTTCGAAATTCACATAAAATTCGGCTGGCAACGTTATTACCGTTGACCTCAACATTGTCAATAACACTTCCCTGCGAAATCTGTTATCCAACGGTCCTTAATATCTTGAGCCTAAATACATTAATTGGAAATACAACTTCAACATACTGATGGATTCAGTCGCGGATTTTGCCAGGAAAAATGGCTAAACACAAAAACGAAGACGTAGATATTCTTTCCGAATAAATTACGGCTGTGAGGTCGTTGATACAAATCAGTATTAAGAAACTGAAAGGATCTATCAATACCCATGATATGTCAATCTTAAAGACCTAAATTTTGCAAAACACGAAACCGCTTTTGAATTATTAACATCTATTTTATCAGCCATTTGGCAAAACTTTTGGGAATTTTTGTCCTCAATGCTCTTCAACTTCGTACTTTATTTGAATCATTGAAAACTTTTCATTTCAGTATGGTTCTACTCCCTTGCACAAAGCTGTCAAAGGTGGATTCATCATTATAGTTCAATTTTTATTAGAAAGAGCAGATATTGATCCAAATAAAACTGACAAGGTACGTCATGACGAGCTTTACAGGATTGTCAAACTTTGTCAAATAAAATATACAGATCCCAACAAAATAATACGGTATGAATATATTGGTCGAGTTGTACAATTGCTAAATCGTTTGAGACATCCAATAAAAGGGAAGAAAAATAATGTTTAAATTACACATATCCTGATACATATTGAAAAAAAGTAAATGTGATATTATTGCACATGAAAAAACTTTCAACTACGTCACAAATGACGTAGATGTAAGCAGCGTGTATGTTTCAGTTAAATACAGTTGACTGCTTTAACTATATCTGGTCTTATTTCGATTGCCTTTATTGTAACCTCTTTCTTCATATCTGCCCGTAATGATACTAAATTGTATGCTGTGAGTACGAATTACCATTATAGTGTTGTTTATTTGTTTGTTGAGGTTGACGCCACGTACAATAATGGCCATACCAAGGGGACCATACTTTTGTTGGTGGAAGATGGGAAAATAAACACAGAAAAATTACACTTCTAGAAATTATGCAAAGTTTATCATGTGAATAAGATTTGAATATACATCACCATCCACAATATTATGTACAGAAGTAAATAACTTAAACCACATTTACAGTTTCAACGAAATTACGGAAAATTATGAAATTCATTGCCGTCTCGAAATGTTTCAAATAAATTGAATTTTACTCTTATCATTTGTATGAATTGTTTTTGTTAACTTTCATACGATGCTATGAACAGAGCAGTTTTGGAAATTGTCCTTTTTTTTTCGAGAGCAACAGTGGAACGGTCCGGGTTTTCAAACAGAGGGTTCGGATATTTTAATGAAAATTTGAATAAGAAAAAAGGCTTTCTAGACTCTTTCTAGTATATTACTGTCCCTCAGTGGAGAATTATGGCATATATTCACAAGAAATCACCAAAACATATTATATAGTTACACACAAAGGGATATGTGTGACTGGTTAAGAAACCCTAACGGACGTATTCCCAAAGTGTATAACTGTCTAACACCCGATGTTAAACCCTTTATTTGTATATATTGAATATTAAATGAGAAAGAATGGATAGCATTTTTATTAACAGTATCAGATCCTGAATAATAATAATTTGTATTGTTCTTAAATGGAACCCTACTATTTACCTTACTATGTAATCTTCATACACAATTTGACAATTGAGTCGATGTTACAAGAGTCAAAGTTGACATTTTACATATTCCCGTTTAATCCATGTGCTAATATGGAGCAGCAGGCCATGGTTGGCTGTATCGTGCTTTCTTATTATAAAACAATACATCATGTTCATGGTATGCAGTTGTCAGTATGGACGGGTATAAGACGGACGACATTTTGATTCATTCGTTGGATTTGACAGAAAGACCTGACGATAATGCAATATTTTTTTCCGAGGTACTTACATGTATCAGTTTAATTAGGGTATTCATACATGTATTTTACATGTAACGGCTTTAAAAAAAGCCTCCCAATGTCTTCTCAACAGTTTACAAACATTCATAGTCAAACATATTGAGGCATATATGAGTTTGGATTAAAAATACGACGATCGGATACGCTTAGCATACAAAAATATATGTTGCATATATAGGAACCCACCTTGTTGGGTAATCCAAGGTGATGGGGTCCTAGAGCTCCCTTTTAACGATCAAATTTTTGAATGGAAACATATGACTGGAACCCCCTTTTTATCTTGGGTTGACTCCCCTTTTGAAACTGACTGGATCCGCCACGTGGTGCTCTTATTAGTCTTCAACGAACTAAACTTTATATTTATTTTATCATTAAGATTTAGTACGAATAAAATCTAAATGTTTTGAATGTATAATTTAGATAAAAGTTTTTTACTTGTATGTTTAAAACATTGCAATATTGGATTAGAATTAAAGCTTCAAGCAAAGGAGTATTTGAATAGTTTTTTTGCTAATTGGAATTGCCTAAAATATATTTTATGAAACAGTTTGAGGTACATATTATGAGTTAACTCTCATATTCATGTTAAACACAAACTTCAGTTTTTATGAAAAAAATTAACTGTGCTTCTTTATGTAGAAGCAGGGGCTTTTAAGACCTTGTGGTCAAAATCTAGATAGCAGTGAGGAATCAGAAAAATGCTATGTGATAAAACATTTTATACTAAAGGAGACCTTTCCTCCTACCCAATCCCCCCACGAACACATACAAATTCTTGAATGGAATATTAAAAAAAAACCACACACACCTAACCCGCTCCATTTCTATTCCCATTGACAATAAAATGAAAATTAAATCCCATAAATAATTAACAATGACATTATAGATTCATCAGCTTAGCACACAGTATGTATGGATGTCTCAATCCGAATTATCTATGATGGTTACATCACGAAGATTTGTTAGACTCAGATCGGCGTCCAGTTTCTAATCGACGTCCAAATCTGATGTCACATTCTCAAATCGACGTTCATTATTTTGTTACTCTAATCGACGTCCAATTTGATGTCATGTATTGCCAAAACGACGTCCGATTGATTGTGTAGTCTTCTCAAATCGATGTCAAAAATCAATAAATGATTAATTACTGGACTTACACTTATACATGTTCATGTGTTGTAAGGTTCTTATGACAACTAAATTTTCAAGTATTTATACATACTTCCCTCAAAGATTTTTTAAACCCGAAATAGTATAACATGTATATTAATGTTTATCCTTGTAAAATATTAATCCAATCGATCTACATTGTAGTGTGTCATTCAGATTTATATATTAAAAAAATACATGCATCATGCATATCAGTGTTAATCAATGAGAAAACAACCCAACGACAAAAGAAAACCAAACGACATCTAGAGAGCATTTTGTCAGTCTGCAACAATAGACACTATATATATTGTGTTCAAATTATTGTTGAAAGCCGTACGGTTGCCTATAATTTCTCACATTCACTTTATTTGAACTCTTGTGGATAGTTGTATTGTCCCATTGGAAATCATATCACATCTCCTAATTTTAATGTAGTTTAAATCTTCAAAATATAAAAATTACACAACTTGTTGAAATACTAGTAGGTAATGCATTAAAAAAATAGATTTGTATATTTGTGACACATAATACGTTTAAAATGTCAACTAGTTTTTAAAGTTCGTTCTTATGTTGTACTGTTACATCACAATTCTAACTGGTGAGAAAGAGGGGTTGAAACATGCTAACATATTTAACCCCGTAAAATTATAAATGTATGTATTCGCCACATTATGTATGTAAGTGCCTGTTCCAAGTCAGAAGAATGTAATTTAGTGGTTGTCGTTGTTGCATTTTTGTTTTTCGTGCATTATGTTGTACAACAACTATGTCGTTATTTGCTCGTCTGAATTGTTTTACATTTGTCTCTTTGAGCCTTCTTATAGCTGACTATACGGTATGGGCGTTTTTCATTTTCGAGGGCAGAACGTTGGCCTATATCAATTATTCTCTTGTGAAGAGTTGTCTCATAAGCAATGATACCACTTCTTTGTTTCCAAAAAAAAAATCAGCTGATATCGGTTTAAGTTGGATTTTGTATTCTGTGTCCAAAACGGACGTAGATTAGAGAAGCAAAAAAAAAAGCACGTCAATTAGAGAAGTAAAAGAATGGACGTCGTTCAGTGAAACCAAAAATTGGACGTCGATTGGATAGGCATAACATTGGCCTTCGATTGGAGGATTTCTTTTTGTGATGCATGACTCGGACGGCGGTTTGAGGGACGGACGTCGATTAGAGACCGGACGTGAATCTGGGTCTTACATGTATACTCTGCATGTAACTTATAAGATATGACAAACAGCAATATATACAAATGAACAACATATAAGTGTTAATACACAATTATCAAACTGACGAATGCATTTGTTTCATTCCTTGAAAAGTACTTTAGGTGGTTCTTAAGAATTGCACTTGAGGTGTTCCCGCTACAGCTCTCTATTGCACACGACGACGCCGTTGTTGTGACGTAACCTATTCAGGGTTCCAATACAAGTACCATTGCAAGTAGACGTTCTTATTTCTAAGCCTTAATTTGTGTCCGATACAATCACTCTACGATAGTGGTACATAACACTACGTGGAGATAACTCTGTAAAACCAGCTGAACTTTTTAGTCACGTTCTATTGTTTAGAAAATATGAAGCTTCTCAATAATCAAAATTAGTTTTTTTTCAAACTGCTATGTATTCGACCATTTTTTTTTTCGATAGAGAGTCAGGTTCAATTTTGATTGTAAATTTTATTTTCTTGTCAAAGCCTGAAGGAAAAATATTTTGTCGAAATTTAATGAAATTTAAACAAGCGAAATTTATTTCAGTCAAAGTGTTGAGTACCACCTAGTTTTGAACATTTGGTTATTGTTTATTGTTTTAAACATAAATACACTAACACATAACATTTTAAGCTGTAGGACATTTGTATAATCACTCGAAAAAACACGAACGCACTCGAGAAAGGCCGGACTGCTCTTGAAAAAAACCGAACACAAACTAATGTTTTCAATGCAATAACACGATTTTTTGTATTTTGTTTAAACATGCGAAAAGTCGTGCGAGGTCATTGACCGTAATTCGTTTCTGATTAGATAATAAAAGAACCCACAAAGTCATTCCGAATGAATGATCAATTTTCGTATAAAAATGAATGTGTGAATATTTTTTTGTGAATATATCTGAAAATACTTTTTTGTGAAGTAGCAAAGACTATTTGTAACAACTATAATAATAGATCAATGTGTTCAGATAATCAAACCAATGTACTTTAATATGAGGAAGGTGCTACCTTTAATGCCAGCTTTATACTAAGAATATACTATATCCTATATATTGATTGGTTGTTGGTTGTTCAATGTCCAGTGGCAAATATTTCATGCATGTTCAGGACGAATGTCCTAGGCTACATAAACATATAATTTTTGTCTAAAATAAAATTATAAGTTCAGATGGAAAATGTTTAGGGAATAATTATTGAACTTCAAAAGGCAGGAGGGGGTTATGGTATTTTTCCTAAAAAATATATTCTTATTTCCAAATTGATGAAAAACAAATCTTTTCAAGCAGAGGACAAAACAAATATTTTAAATCCAGATCTTCATCAAAAATGATTTTATCTTTGAGATATGCAAAATAAATTTAACATTTATATATCTAAAAATATTTAAAACTTCCCGAACCGCACAGGGAAGTCTTTACACAGTAGTTTTTTTTGGGTGCTAATACGAATGTATTTGCCAATTTGTTATGATAAACCTTAATACTAGTGTTAAATTTTTACTAAATAATTTTAAATGATAGAGATGAAGGGGTTCAGTGTAAATAATCTGACTCGAACGAAAAACCAGTCATATTGCTGATCATCTTCAGTTTGTTAGTTCTACACCAATTCCATGTCCTAATTCAGAGTCAGTTTTATGACATTTCTTGCATATTGTTTTTGTTAGCTCACTTTTCAAGTTTTTATATGAAAGCAAAATAAAATTGAGAATGGAAATGGGAAATACAAGGCTGAATACTGTCATAGTTGTTTTCAAGAAGACACATTTGGTTTCACGACAATAACTTTAGTATAAGTGAATGGCTCTCTGTGAAATTGTACTAGAAGGTTCAATACACAAAAGGAAGATTAGAATTGATTTTGGGGTTATGGTACACCATTTTTAGGGGTGTTTTTTTATCAAAATTTTTGGTTTTTCTTTAAAAATTTACCATATTTACATTGATTATACCCATCTAGTATATATAGATGCAACAAATACTGATTTGGCAGGAGATGCACGCAAAATATGATTTCCACAGCTTTTTTTTTTTGTTGAATAGGTGCAATTTTGGTTACTGAGTGCAGTTTTGGTACTGTGATGTTATATGACCATAAGTGTGTATTGCTAGGTTGAAATCTGAACCTGATATAGAGATAAAGTACTCAGTAGAGTGAAAATGTTTTTGATCAGGTTTAAACTGATGCATACAATATACAGGTGACTGTTGCAGCTTGAATTTTTAAGGATGTAGCCCACATACATGACATACTCCCATGTAACATGCCCTGTACATTAATATATCTATCAAAGTCATGGTATTATGGGTTATCATATTGACTGCATCTTCCACAAAAATCCAGTTTTGGACACTATGGGAGCATACAATATATCGGCGCAGAGCTCACATCCGTTCCGTACTTCCTTCGTATCACTACACTAAATATGACCTCTGCCACACGTTGTGTGGAATTTGTCTCCAAACCGACTTACAACGCTCAAGATTACATAAAATCTAGTTCATAAAGATGGCCGACTACAAATCGTACCTTCGTTTACTTAACAAAGAAAGTTTTAATTTAAAAGAAAAGCAAATAGAAATATTAGATATGTTACAGAAGGGAAAGAAAGAAATAATTGGAATTTTACCCACTGGTTATGGAAAAAGTTTGATCTATGAAATTGCACCACTTATGCTTAGCGGCACTGTTATTGTGATTTCTCCACTTACATCAATCCAGGTGGAACAGTATCAGCG
This sequence comes from Mytilus edulis, assembly GCA_019925275.1. Taxonomy (NCBI): domain Eukaryota; kingdom Metazoa; phylum Mollusca; class Bivalvia; order Mytilida; family Mytilidae; genus Mytilus; species Mytilus edulis. Next base: position 80,431,987 of record CM034360.1, on the reverse strand, counting down.
TTTGAGAGAAACACCACTCATAACTTGTATTTTAAACGTGAAGGTGACCGTTAATTGTTGTTAGGCCTACATTAATGTTTCAAATATTCAATCACTCTGACATTACGAAAAAAGTAAAATCCCACATATAGGAAAGTAATAACTTTTGAACGTACATATTTGTTACCATGTATCTTTATTATAATTTTTAATTGATAAAAATACTTTTAATTATAATATTATCTTTATTTAAAAGTGTTGAAGCTTATTGTTTTTTTTTAGTAATTATATTTTTTAGAGACTTGGAAAGTAGTGCATTTCTTTGCATAAAGAGGCGGGGCTAAAAACAACGTACGGCAGAGGTCATTGTATTGTAGTGTACTAAGTATACGGAAAGGAAACGAGCGTTGTACGGAGATTGACAATATATATATACAGTTTGTACTTAAATGTTCTACTCAGACTCAAGTCTCCAAGTCTCCTTTTATGATTAAACTTAGAGAAAGAACACAAAACAGTTTCCATCTCCTGGAACTGTATCTGATAAAGTGATATACACATGTATGTGATATATTCAGTGAAAAGATTTGTTGAGAGTTTGCCAAAGGAAGTCATGAAAATAAATGTGTAGCTGTGAAGTTGCTTAAACATGAGAGTACCAAAATTGCACCTATATTGTCAGTTTTGACCAGACAGATTGTGAATTATTGGGGGGGGGGAGGGGGAGGCATTAAAGTTTTGAATTAGTCTGTGGACTACATGACTTACCTTGGTCACATTCAACAGTATAACCAACGTCATTATCACTGTTCTCTGATATGGGGAATTATGTGGAAGGTGAACATATTTAAGTAGTTATGGTTAACCAGTGCACCGGAGTTTACCCCACATGCCACATGGCCATTATCAAAAAAAATAGCGAAATGTATTGCTTGCAGAGGTTTTTTCTGTGTTCCCATGGCTGGACGGAACTTTTACGCTAAACAATGTTATCATTAATTATGATGTTGTGACTTTTAAATGAAGTACCTGTGATTATTAAGAAACATTGTTTTGACCTCACTGATAATGGAAAAATGAAGAAGACAAAACATGGCGTCAGATGTTGTTGTCCAAACTTCGGTAATTTCCGTGGTACAATAAAATTTAAATAAACTTCACAAGTTACCAAATTTCTAAATTCGTGTGTTTGTAAACAAATAAAAATTCATGTCGTATTTCACATCCAAATTATTCTTATTTGTCCCGTTTTTTCAAGTTGAAACGTTAAGTTCGGCAGCCATTAAAAAATATAATCGTCCGTGATTTAACGAGAGTGACGAAACTTTTTAGATGGGTCGTGTAGAGAGAGTTATCGTTTTTTATTCCAAAACGATGCTTCTACCATAAGTGACAGCTAAAGCTGGCATATTAGTTAATTTTACTGAATATTATCCCTGGGTATTCAGTGGTAATTTAACAGGGAAACTTGATGAAATGCTGTACACCAAGTTTAATTGTTAAACAGCAATATATTCAATAAAGAATCAATAAGAGTGGAAAAAAAACATATTTATCTATAGTAGATTGGGAAACAAGTTTTGCAACTTATATTAATCCCTTTCCACTTTTCGAGTACGAGTGCTGCCTTATAGCGGCATTAACCTGTTCTTTTTCGAAATCTACAGGGTGTTTTTAACTGATTTGTGTAACGTGTGTGTATGTGTAAGGATATATAGATTCCATGTAGGCATTTCCTTCTACATTTTGCATCGGTTTGTGTATAAAAAATGGCTTTATTCTTCATTTTGGAATTAAAGCATTTTAAGGCTAATTTTAACTTTTGTGTGTGTATAATCTGCATATATTACCGTAATTATACCAACTGTTATACTATGAGTGTGATTCAACTTACCATGATATGTTCGTGTATTTGTGTGTTGGAGTATGAAGCTTCGTTCCGTAATATTGATTATACCATGGCGACCAGTTTTTGTTGGTGGAGAGGCTGGAGTTAACAGACAGAACAACCGACTTAATGGAACACTGGCAAAATTTGTCAACTTAAAAGGAATTTGAATTAACATCACCATGAACATGATATATGAACACAAGTTATTTACTTAATCCATATGTACAAAAATACGATTGCAAAAAACGGTTTTGGAATTCTTTTTATTATGTTGAACTTTTGGCTAATGTTTTGTTTTTGTACTCTAATCATTTGTGTGACAATGTTTGTTTATACGAAGGGGACCTTGTTTTTGTTGGTGGAAATGGGAAAATAAACAGACAAAACAACCGAACTTCTACAAAACAGGCAACCATTGTCAATGTAAACGGGATTTAGTGAAAATGAAAATGTTTTATGAACACAAGCTATTAACATAAATCACATTTACAGTTTAAACAAAATTGCGATAAACAAAAAACGGTTTGAAATTCATCAACTTCTACAAATGTTGGCCAATGTGATTTTTGTATTGTAATCAATTGTATATATTGTTTTTGTTAATTTTCATATGATGCTATGAACAGTGCAGGCTTTGTATTGTTTTTTGCAAAAGAGTGCCTATTTACTATACTCCAAGGAACAATTCATTCAGACATATGTCTGTATTTGTTTGTTATGTTTGGTAATGGTGTAGGTTTGTGGATATATTATTTCTATTTTTACGTATTTGGTTTAATCAATACTTTACACATCTTCGGTTATTAATAGTTTCTTTTGTCAGAGTGTTTTACAATGTTGGTGGATGAACCTGTAGGAAATAGACAGAACAACCGACTTTCTGGAAAACAAGCAATCTTTATCAATTGAAAAGGGATTCAAATACATGTCACCATGAGCATGCTGAGTGTACAAAAGATATTAACTTAGTCATTATGTACAGGAGTTATTAACTAAATCTTTATGTGCATAAGTTATTAAAAAAAGAGGGACGAAGGATAGCAAAGGGACAGTCAAACTCTTAAATCTGACAACGCCATGACTAATAAATAAAAAAGACAAACAGACAAACAATAGTACACATGACACAACATAGAAAACTTAAAAATAAACAACACGAACCCCACCAAAAACCAGTCAATCATTTCTTATACCTATACCAAACCAATAGCAACCAAAATGTCGAATTACAAACACGTTTTGCAAAATTTCAATATTGACAACAAATCTAAACCTCATGATTGCACCTGTGCTAGTTCACAATTCACATTAAATCCGGCTGGCAACGTTATTACCGTTGACCTCAACATTGTCAATAACACTTCCCTGCGACATGTGTTATCCAAAGGTCCTTAATTTCGTGAGCCTAAATACATCAATTGGACAGAAACCTTCAACATTCTGATGGATTCAGTCGTGGATTTTGCCATGAAAAATGGCTAAACACAAAAACGAAGACGTAGATATTCTTTCCGAATAGATTAAGGCTGTGAGGTCGTTGATACAAATCAGTATTAAGAAACTGAAAGTGTCTATCAATGCCCATGCTACGTCAATCTTAAAGACCGAAATTTTGCAAAACACGAAACCTCTTTCAAAATTATTAACATCTATTTTATCAGCCATCAAATCCAGGTTTCGATATTATTATGAAACTTCCTATTCTAGGGGGGGCGTGAATCCGATGGGGATACTGAAAAATCAAAAGATCTTTTGGAGTACGTACAATCTAAGACTACTTTTGTTTATCTTTCAATACATTTGACTTTTTTACACTTTACACAAGTATTCCCCATTCCAAACTAAAAGACAAATTGAAAGAGTTAGCTTCGCTTTGTTTTTAAAAAAAGTATGCAAGTATCTTGTCTTAGGGATGGATAAGTCTTCATTTGTATTTCCTATCATGATTTTCTTAATAGAGGGTTGTTGCTCACACGGAAGCTATTAAATCAAGAGTTCCAAATGGTGAAGTTGAAATCATCTCTTCGTAAATTTTACAAACGCCATCACGAGTTGTTTGACATTGATGGAATAACCGTTTCACAAATGATATCGGATATGTGCTTTACGTCGTAACTACAATCCCATATCCTTTCATGAATGTGACCTACCGAATTATTAGACTATTTACCGGATTTGTTATTTCCTAAACAACACGACGGGTGTTCCTTACGTCGTAAATACAATCCCATTACCCATTTGACGAACATGACCTACCGAATTAGACTATCGACTGGGTTTGTAATAAAATGAGCACCAGATGCGTGTATTGTGTTCTATCATTTGTCTGTTTGTCTTTTACTTTATAGCCATGGCGTTGTCAGTTTATGTCCGATCCATGAGTTTGACTATCTCTCTTGTATCTTTCGACACTCTTTTATTTCGTGCACTGAGACCTAATTTCTGAAATCTGGCCGTAATGATACAAACAGTTATACTAAGAGTGTAGGATAACTTACCATGATGTTGTTGGTGTATTTGTTTTGTTGGAGTATAAAGCTTTTTGTCGGTTTTTGTTGGGGATGACAATGAAGTACACAAACAGAACAAACTACTTTATGTTATATTAAATGCGATTCGAATACACAGTTCATTAACAGTCTCAGAAAAAAATGCGATTAAGAAAAACTATTTTGAAATTCATCATTTTTGAATTGTTAGCTAATGTTTTTTTGTACTTTAATCATATGTATGACATAGTTTGTATTACACGTCTGTATGATAATATGAACATTATAAACCTTTTATTGCAGTATGGTAATACTCCCTTACACGCAGCTGCTGAAGATGGATTCATCAACATTGTTAAATTGTTATTAGAAAGAGCAGATATAGATCCGAATAAAGAAAATAAGGTATGTGATGACGTCCTTTACAGGACAGTCCAAATCTTTCATCAAACCAAATAAGAATAAAACTAAAAATGTTTTATTGAAATATACAAACTCCCAAAAAATATGAATAAATTAGTTTAGTAGTACAATTGCTAAATCGTTTGAGACATCCAATAAAGTTTGATAATTTTGCTTACGAAACAACTTTCAACTCCGTAACAAATGACGTAAATGTAAGCAGCTTGACTGTTTCAGTTATATAATTTTGACAACTTGAACTATTTCTTGTCCTATTTCGATAGCCTTTATTGTAACATCTTTCTCCAAATCTGCCCGTTATCATACCAACTGCTATACTACAAGTTCGATACAACTAACAATGATATTGTTGTGTATTTGGTTTTTGGGTAAGACGCCACGTAAAATAATGACCATACCAAGGCGATCAGGTTATTTGTTGGTAGAGGATGGGAAAATTCTAATGCAATTATTTTGTAACAATTGTTCTGATTGGATAACAGCAGGCGTAAAATTCTCTATCTCCATGTCTGTAACTAAGGAAGCCGACATTTTGAATTTCGGAATGTATTCACGTGTTATTTCTACAATAATAAACAAAAAAACTCACTTATTGCGCCTAAAAATCTTCTTTTTATCAAATGTTATTACATTCTGATACGGCACAGAAGCCAGAAAATGCCTGGTGTTTATGTTTGACGCCGGAAGCATACATATGACGTCACCTAGTGTAGGGACCAAAGAACATAACATCTTTTCGCGGAATTTTCATTAATGAACATTTTACACTGAAATAATGATTGAAATTTAATTATAAACTTGTTTTGCATTAGAATAGAGATAACTGTATTGTATTTGAAGCTTTGCGGACGTCCATCGGTAGTTTTACTGTCCGCTCCTCGTCGCCAGGTAAACTAAATTTGCGACAGTAAAACTACCGATGGACGTCCTTACAGCTTCAAATACAATACAGTTATCTCTTAAATAAACACACAAAACAACCGTTGTCAATGAAAACTGGATACGATTACACATCACCATGGAAATGTACTATGCACACAAGTAATTTATATAAACAGTTTTAACGAAATTGCGATTAGCAAAAAAGATTGAATTTCATTGACTTCCCGAAATGATGACAAATACATTTTTGTAATTTTATCATGTAATATAATTGTTTTTGTTAGCTTCCATATCATGTTATGAACAGTACAAGCTTTTTTATTTTAGTCTAATAAAACTCTCTTACACTCAGCTGCTAGAGGTGGAAATCTTGACATAGTTAAATTGTTATTAGAAAGAGCAGATATCGATCCAAACGGTGAAAATAAGGTACGAGTTGACGTTTTTCTTTCATACTTGTAAAACATTGTTGAATCTTTCATCAAAATCAATTTCAAAATAATGTTGTTTATAAATTCTATATACATCTCTTCAAAATACCTAAATTTTCAGAATGCAAAATGCTTAACGTCATCCAAAGTAAAATCACAAAAATGCTGAACTTAGAGGAAAATCAATTTGGAAAGTCCATAATCACATGGCAAAATTAAAAACAAAACACATCAAAATCGAATGGACAAGAACTTCATATTCCTGACTTGGTACAGACATTTTCAAATGTAGAAAATGGTGGATTAAACCTGGTTTTATAGCGCTAACCATCTCACTTTGATGACATTCGAAATACCAAAAACACACTTCAACTCAAATAATTTTGATTTTATAGGAATCAAAGACAGTCAATCTATTAAGATTTGTTTTCTTAGTTTCGGTTTATTTTGCATTTCAATTGCACAAATAATTAAGACAAGGATTTGTCATTCATTAACGTATGTATATACAACAACTACTTATCTGATAAAGTGTGGAAATGGGAAAACTCGATGACTGTAGATGTAGTATTATTGTAAAAAAAGTTAATTAAGTTCACTACCAACTGAATATATGATTCCGATTATGATATATTGCATGATTATCATATACTGAATATTCACGCCACTATCTTGTAAATTTTTACTATGTCTTATTTGCATAATGTCAATAGTATAACAATGCCATACATGTCATGTCATTCACTTATGTCTTGTAAACATGTATGTATGCACTGTAGTTTGAACACCAAAAAGATCAATAAAAAAAAATATATTGCATGATATATAATCAAATGTGTTTTGAACCCGAAGACAAAAAATGTTTTTCTTTGTTTCATATCAAACAACATAGATCAATCTTCTGTGTTTTTATGATTGATGAGTCTGATTAAAAGAACATTAATTATTTTCTAAATAAAAAACTCACTGCTTGAAATGATGCATTTAATATGAAATTAAATTGATGCATTTAATATGAAATTAAATTGATGCATTTAATATGAAATTAAATTGATGCATTTAATATGAAATTAAATTGATGCATTTAATATGAAATTAAATGCATAGTTTATGCATATCAAATTTCAAATTGAAATAAAATCTATGGATTGCTCTGAAAAAAATCGAATTTAACTAGAATTTAGACTGAATTCAATTGAAATTAATTTTTAATTTTTAACCTAGTTTAAGATATTTTTAAATCTGATTCATTTTCAAATACATGTTCGCCTTAACAAACATTGTTTTTTCTTAAATATATAATAAACTTTGAAGTGAGATAAAAAAAAAAATTAAATAAATTTCAAGGTTAATTGTGAACTATTCAAAAAAAAAATCCATATTTTTTGGTTCATAACTTATTTTAATTAGGACTTCCATTAGATTTAAAACGATTTAAGGTAAATATGAATCTTTTTTATCTGAAGTACCTAAAAAAATAATCATGGAAATAAAAAATAAAGAAAAAGACGGAAGTTTTGATCTCTTAGTGTTTTCTTCTTTGGGGGAAAATACCTTTACTTTAACTAAAAAGTCTGGTTTGAAAATTTATAATTGCAAGAAAAATTAAATACAAAAGGACATTCAATGAATATAATTATGAAGCCTTGAAGCAAATCATGGATCTATCAACTTTTCTTACCCATATTTACAAAGTTGAAGATTTAAAGGAATAGATTGCTCCTCAGTTTAATACTGGTAGAATAACCCTTGTGGTTTGGAATTTACAAATATATAATACTTACCATGATATTGTTCGTGTATTTGTTTGCTGGAGTATGCAGCTTCGTTCTATGATATTGGTTATACCATGGTGACTTGTTTTGTTGGTGGTGGAAGCTAGAGTAAACAGACGGAAAATCGACTTTCTAGATAACTCGCAATCTTTGTCAATTAAAAAGAAATTTGTTTATTTAACACACGTTATACATTTAATCCATAAGTACAATTTCATAAAAATGCGATTGATCAAAATAATTTTGCAGTTCTTTAATCTAGAATTTGTGGCCAGTGTTATTTTTTGTGTACTATAATTATTCGTATGACAAAGTGTTTTTATACGTCTGTATGATAATGCGATCATTGAAAGCTTTTCATTTTAGTATGGTTTTACTCCCTTGCACAGAGCTGTCGAAGGTGGATTCATCAACATAGTTCAATTTTTATTAGAAAGAGCAGATATTGATCCAAATAAAACTGACAAGGTACGTCATGAGGCTCTTTACAGGATTGTCAAACTTTGTCAAATAAAATATACAGATCCCAAAAAAATAATACGGTATGAATATATTGGTCGAGTTGTACAATTGCTAAATCGTTTGAGACATCCAATAAAAGGAAAGACAAATAAAGTTTAAATTACACATATCCTGATACATATTGACAAAAAGTAAATTAGATATTATTGTACATGAAAAAACTTTCAACTACGTCACAAATGACGTAGATGTAAGCAGCTTGTATGTTTCTGTTAAATACATTTGACTGCTTTAACTATATCTGGTCTTATTTCGATTGCCTTTATTGTAACTACTGTCATCATATCTGCCCGTAATGATACTAACTTGTATGCTGTGAGTACGAATTACCCATATAGTGTTGTGTATTTGTTTGTTGAGTTTAACGCCACGTACAATAATGGCCATACGAAGGGGACCATACTTTTGTTGGTGGAAGACGGAAAAATAACAGAACAATTGCACTTCTAGAAAATATGCAAAGTTTGTCATGTAAATAAGATTTGAATACACATCACCATGCACAATATTATGTACACAAGTAATTAACTTAAACCACATTTACAGTTTCAACGAAAGTACGGAAAATTATGAAATTCATTGCCGTCTAAAAATGTTTGCAAATGAATTGAATTTTACTCTTATCATTTGTATGAATTTATTTTGTTAACTTTCATACGATGCTATGAACAGCTTAGTTTTTGATATTGTCCGGATTTTTTTTCGAGAGCAACAGTGAAACCGTCCGGGTTTTCAAACAGAGGGTTCTGGTATTTTAATGAAAATTTAAATAAGAAAAAAGGCATTCTAAACTCTTTCTAGTATAAAACTGTCCTTAAGTCATGTAAGTGAAGAATATTGGCATATATTCACAATGCATAATCAAGATATATTATATAGTTACTCACTAAGGGATAGGTGTGTCTGGTTAAGAAACCCTAACGGACGTATCCCAAAAGTGTATAACTGTCTAACACCCGATGTTAAACCCTTTATTTGTTTATTTTGAATATTAAATGAAAGGTCTTCTTAAATGGAACCCTACTATTTACCTTACTATAACATCTTCATACAAACTTTGACAATTGAGTCGATGTTACAAGAGTCAAAGTTGACATTTTGCATATTCCCGTTTAATCCATGTGCAAATATGGAGCAGCATGTCAAGGTTGGCTGTATCGTTCATTCTTATTACATAACAATACATCATGTTCATGGTATGCAGTTGTCAATATGGACGGGTATAAGACGGACGACATTTTGAGTCATTCGTTGGATTTGACAGAAAGACCTGACGATAATGCAATATGTATCATCCAAGGTACTTACATGTATCAGTTAAATTAAGGTACTCATACACGTATTTAACATTTAACGGCTTAAAAAAAGGTTCCCAATTTCTTCTCAACAGTTAACAAACATTCATAGTCGATCATACTGAGGCATATATGAGTTTGGATTAAAAATACGACGACCGGTCGACACGCTTAGCATACAAAAATATATGTTGCATATGTAGGAACCCACACTTGGGCAATCCAAGAGGATGGGGGTCCCAGAGCTGGAACCCCTTTTTTAACGATCAATTATTTGAATGGGACATATGACTGGAACCCCCTTTTTATCTTGGGTTAGCTATCCCTTTTTAAACTGACTGGATCCGCCATGTGGTGCCCTCATTAGTCTTCAACGAACTAAACTTTATGAAAATATTCTTTATGAAGCACAAAAATGTCAGTATTCACCTCAAAAGCTAACAAAACCTTTAAATAGACTTATTAAGAAGGGATATAGTTACGATACTGTTGTCAGGTCATTTTGGATTGCATATTTTGGCGTTAATATTGACTTATAGTGTATTTGCATTGGAACTAAAAACATTTATTTAAAAACCAGTTGTTGGCATGAAACGGGTTATGTTCTTCTCATATATGTTATGATGGTATGATACTAAACCCCTCACGAGGAGGATTGTGCCTGATATTCATATGATGAAGACATAATTTTTCAATCAGTTTAATTAAAGTCTGGAGCTGGCATGTCAGTTAACTGCAAGTAGTCTGATGTTATTTATGTATTATTGTCATTTTGTTTGTTTTCTTTGGTTACATCTTCTGACATTAGACTCGGACTTCTCTTGAACTGAATTTTAATGTGCGTATTGTTATGCGTTTACTTTTCTGCACTGGCTAGAGGTATAGGGGCAGGGTTGAGATCTCACAAACATGTTTAACTCCGCCGCATTTTTTTGCACCTGTCCCAAGTCAGGAGCCTCTGGCCTTTGTTAGTCTTGTATTATTTTAACTTTTAGTTTCTTGTGTACAATTTGGAGTTTAGTATGGCGTTCATTATCACTGAACTAGTATATATATTTGTTAAGGGGCCAGCTAAAGGACAACTCCGGATGCAGGAATTTCTCGCTGCAATGAAGACCTGTTGGTGACCTTCTTCTGGTGTCTGCTCTATGGTCGGGTTGTTGTCTATTTGACACATTCCCCATTTCCATTCTCAATTTTATTGATATTTATTTTATCATTAAGACTTAGTCCGAATAAAATCTAAATGTTTTGAATGTATAATTTAGATAAAAGTTTTCTACTTGTATGTTTTTTTAAAACATTGCAATATTGGATTATAATTAAAGCTTCAAGCTAAGGAGTATTTGAATATTTTTTTTTGCTAATTGAAATTGCCTGCAATACGTTTTTCTTTAGCATGTTTAGTATTCTATAAAACAGTTTGTAGTGAATATTATGAGTTAGTTTAAACAGTATTTATTAATGAAAAATGTCAAGATAAATATTACAATGTTACATAAAGTTCAAATATGGGATTCGGAAACAAGTTTGGAAAAACTTTTATAAATCCGTCTCCCTATGAGTTAACTCGCATATTCATGTTAAACACAAATTTCCATTTTTATGAAAAAAAAATTAACTCTGTTTATTTATGTAGAAGCAGGGGTTTCAAGACCTTGTGGTCAACATTCATTGTAAGTCTTGTTTAAAAAAAAACCCAACTACGAAATATAAAAATAGAACTGGGGTGTAATACTTCGTAGATCAAAATAACTTTTTTTTTTAATTTAATGCAAAAGTGCTGTTCTGAAAACGTACATCTACTCTGCATTGTTAAAATGAATTGTATTTAATCCTTTATAAAACTTTTGCTTTTACTGATAACAATATTTGTTTGGTGAACCCTGGATTTTTTTTAAAAAGTAGTAAGAAACCTACTAGACGGCAGTGAGGAATCAGAAAAATGCTATGTGATAAAACATATTATACTAAAGGAGACCTTTTCTCCTACCCAGCCCCCCCCCCCCCCCACACACACATATAAAAATCCTTGAATGAAATATCTACAAAAAAACACACACACTGAACCCGATCCATTCCTATTCCCATTTACAATAAAATTTGAATTAAATCTCATAACTAATTAACAATGACATTATTAGTTCATCAGCTTAGTACACTATATGTATGGATGTCTTAATCTGAATAGTCTATGATATTTACATCACGAATATATGTTAGACTCCGATCGGCGTCAAGTTTCTAATCGACGTCCGTTCCTCAAGTCGACGTCTAAATCTGCTGTCACATTCTCAAATCGACGTCCAATATTTTGATACTCTAATCGACGTCCAATTTGATGTCATGTATTGCCAAAACGACGTCCGATTGATTGTGTAGTCATCTCAAATCGATGTCTTATATCAATAAATGATTAATTACTGGACTTACACTTATAAATGTTCATGTTTTGTACGGTTCTTATGACAACTAAATTTTCAATTATTTATACATACCTCCCTCAAAGATTTTTTCAACCCAAAATAGTATAACATGTATATCAATGTTTATCTTCGTAAAAAGTTAATCCAATTGATCTACATTGTATTGTGTCATTCATATTTATATATTAAGAAAATACATACATTATGCATATAAGTGTTAATCAATGAGAAAACAACTCAACGACAAAAAAAAAAACATCTAGAGAGCATTCTTCAGTCTGCAACAATAGACAATATATAGATATGGGTTTAAATTATTGTTGAAAGCCGTACAGTTGCCTACAATTTCTCACATTAACTTTATTTGAACTCTTTGGAAATCATATCACATTTCCTAATTTTCATGTAGTTTAAATCTCCAAATTTTAAAAATTACACAACTTGTTGACATTTTAGTAGGTAATGAATTAAAAAAGATATTTTTTATATTTGTCATACATTATATATTTTAAAAAGTGTCAACTGGTTTGTATAGTTCTTTCTTATGTTGTACTGTTACATCACAGATCTAACTGGTTAGACAGAGGGGTTGAATCATGCTAACATGTTTAACCCAGCAACATTATAAATGTAGGTGCTCGCCACATTATGTATGTATGTGCCTGTTCCAAGTCAGGAGAATGTAACTTAGTGGTTGCCGTTATTGTATTTGTGTTTTTCGTGCATTATTTTGTATATCAAACATGTCTTTATTTTCTCGTATGAATTGTTTTACATTTGTGACTTCGAGGCCTTTTATAGATGACTATACGGTAGGGGCGTTTCTCATTTTTGAATGCCGAACGGTGGCCTATATCAATTGATCTCTTGTAAAGAGTTGTCTCATAAGCAATGATACCACATCTTTGTTTAAAAAAAAAAAAAAGATTGCAGCTGATATCAGTTCAGTTGGATTTTGTATTCTGTGTCCAAAACGGACGTAGATTATAGAAGCTAAAAATTAAACATCAATTAGAGAAGTAAACAAATGGACGTCGTTCAGTGAAGCCAAAAATTGGACGTTGATTATATAGGCATAACATTGGCCGTCGATTTGAGGATATCTTTTTGTGACGCAAGATTTGGACGGCGATTTGAGGGACGGACGTCGATTAGAGACCGGACGTGGATCTGAGTCTTACATATATACTCTGCATGTAATTTATAAGATATGACAAACAGCAATATATACAAATGAACCATACTTGTTTATAACAACATATAAGTGTTAATACACAATTATCAAACTGACGAAGTACTTTAGGTGGTTGTAAAGAATTGCACTTTAGGTGTTCCCGCTACCGCTCTCTATTGTACACAACGTCACCGTTGTTGTGACGTTAGCTATTCAGGGTTCAAATGCAAGTATCATTGCAAGTAGACGTTCTTATTTCTAAGCCTGAATTTGTGGCCGATACAATCACTCTACGATATTGGTGCCGTGACCAGGATAATGTAGCAAAATATATGTTGTCATGGTAACTGATACATGTCTTCTCATATACTTCTCTTAATTCCTTGTTCCCTGTTTCCTTCTCATATATTCGCTCAATTCCAAGTGTTTTTAACTTCGAAAACTTCTCCAGGTCGCATTGTTCTGTCTTTCTTGATGTCATTACATTAATCTTAGATGTTGGCTGGTCATTGTTACTTGGTGTACCGTGAAGTGGTCCTGACAGTTAATAACCTCTAATGATATGGTTTTCTATAATCGACCAATAGTAGTCGGCACCTACGAGTACTGAGACTTGGAAATTTTCGTTCGCGATTACTTGATGTGCGAGTTTAATCCCGGATAAGTACGATAATTTAGCAGCTTTGTGGATGTAAGTTTTTAGTGGTGCGGCGATATCCGTAAGGTTAAATACTCTGATCGGCAATTTTCCTTCGTCTGTGAGCAAATAAATAGTTGCAGTTTTAAAGTGTCTAATTTTCGTACTTTCTGCGCTGTCCCCGAACCCGGATCAATTTTAACTTTCTGTGCCAGTTATTGATAACTGCAATTTAGCGGATAAGTCTTCTGTGATCAACGATCTCTGTGCACCCTCATCAAAAAGAATGTTGGCACTAAAGATTGAAGTCCTGAACTTACAGGATTTATTGCAGTTTTGAGCATGACATTAGTGGTTGCCTGTGAATGTAAAATTGTGTCCTTTCCTTCGCGTTGTGTTGAATGGTACTTACGCTCACACTATCTTCTTTATTTAATTATCTATTTGTGCATTATCCTTACAAAAACCCGTGTGATAACGCTAATGACATTTTCTGCATGTTTTATTTGACTTACAATCAACCAAGTTAAGATGTCCTAACGTGTGATGAAATACTACCCGCCAGACGAGCGAAGACCGATGCAAAGGAAAAGATAAAAATGTGGACCAAATGAGGCTATCGTATAATTTTATGGACTGTTAACTGTTCGTGCATTATTACAGAAATAATTTTATTTTATTCGCGCTCATTATCAAAGACAGTTAAAGAATTTCAAAGTTTGATATTTATCAGAGACAGTAATTCAAAGTGATTTTTTTATAATTTATTGTCATTTTATTGTAACTAAATTCATTTGCGGGCCCCCAGGATTTTAAGAATTGCACTTTTGTTGTTCCCGCTACCGATCTCTATTGTAAACGACGTCACCGTTGTTGTGACGTTAGCTATTCAGGGTTCCAATACAAGTATCATTGCAAGTAGACGTTTCTATTTCGAAGCCTTTATTTGTGTTCGATACAATCACTCCATGATAGTGGTACATAACACTACAGGGAGATAACTCTGTGAAACCAACTGAACTTTTTAGTCACGTTCTATTGTTTGGAAAATATGGAGCTTCTCAATGATCAATTTTTTTTTCAAACTGCTATGTATTCAACCATTTTTTTTTCGATAAAGAGTTAGGTTCAATGTTGTTTGTAATTTTGATATTCTTGTGAAAGCCTCAAAGAAAATATTTTGTCAAAATTTAATGAAATTTAAACGAGTCAAATTAATTTCAGTCAAAGTGTTGAGTACCACCTAGTTTTGAACATTTGGTTATTGTTTATTGTTTTAAACATAAATACACTAACACTTAACAGTTTAAGCTGTAGGACATTTGTATAATCACTCGAAAAAAAAACACGAACGCACTCGGAAAAAAACCGAACACAAACTAATGTTTTCAATGCAATAACACGATTTTTTGTATTTTGTTTAAACATACGAAAAGTCGTGCGAGGTCATTGACCGTAATTCGTTTCTGATTAGATAATAAAAGAACCCACAAAGTCAATACGGATGAATATTGAATTTTCGTATAAAAATGAATGTGTAGATATTTTTTTATGAATATATCTGAAAATATTTTTTTGTGAAGTAGCAAAGACTATTTGTAACAACTATAATAATAGTTCAATGTGTTCAGATAATTAAACCAATGTATTTTATTAGTTAATTTTACTGAATATTATCCACTGGGTATTCAGTGGTAATTTAAGAGGGAAACTTGATAAAATGCTGTACACCAAGTTTAATTGTTAAACAGCAATATATTAAATAAAGAATAAATAAGAGTGAAAAAAAACATATTTATCTATAGTGGATTGGGAAACAAGTTTTGCAACTTACATTAATCCCTTTCCACTTTTCAAGTACGAGTGCTGCCTTATAGCGGCATCAGCCTGCTCTTTTTCGAAATCTACAAGGGTGTTTTTAACGATTTTTTGTAACGTGTGTGTATGTGTAAGGATATATAGATTCCATGTAGGCATTTCTGTCTACATTTGGATCGGGTTGTGTATAAAAAATGGCTTTGTTCTTCATTTTGGAATTAAAGCATTTTCAGGCTAATTTCATCTTTTGTGTGTGTATAATCTGGATTTATTACCGTAATTATACCAACTGTTATAATATGAGTGTGATTCAACTTGTAATATTGATTATACCATGGCGACCAGTTTATGTTGGTGGAGAGGCTGGTTAAACAGACAGAACAACCGACTTTATGGAACACTGGCAATATTTGTCAACTTAAAAGGAATTTGAATTAACATCACCATGAACATGATATATGGACACAAGTTATTTACTTAATCCATGTGTACAAAAATGCGATTGCAAAAAACGATTTTGGAATTCTTTTTATTATGCTGAACTTTTGGCTAATGTTTTGTGTTTGTACTCTGATCATTTGTATGACAATGTTTGTTTATACGAAGGGGACTATATGTTTGTTGGTGGAAAATGGGTAAATAAACAGACAGAACAACCGAACGTCTGCAAAACAGGCAACCATTGTCAATGTAAACGGGATTAAGTGAAAATGAAAATGTTTTATGAACACAAGCTATTAACATAAATCACATTTACAGTTTAAACAAAATTGCGATAAACAAAAAACGGTTTCAAATTCATCAACTTCTCGAAATGTTGGCCAATGTAATTTTTTGTATTGTAATCAATTGTATATATTGTTTTTGTTAATTTTCATATCATGCTATGAACAGTGTAGGCTTTTTATTTTAGTATGAAGGTGATACTCCCCTACATTTAGCTGTCAGTGGTGGAAATCTTGACATAGTGAAATTGTTTTTACAAAGAGCAGATATAGATCCAAGTAAAGAAAATAAGGTACGAGTTGTCGTTTTGCACATAATTGTCAAACTTTGTTAAATCGTTCATTAAAATCAATGCCAATATAATGTTGCTATACAAACTACACATATCTGCAAAATACTATAATTATCAGAGTAAACTTTTGTTATGTATCCACAATTATCAAAAAACAAGAATTATTATATCAAAATCATTGAGGTTTTATAGGAATCAAAGATAATTAATCGATTAAGATGCATTTTCTTGGTTTAAGTTTTCTTTTGAATTTTAATCTTAAAGATAAAATTAAGACAACGATGTATCATTCATGAACGCATGTATATACTGCCACTACTTATTTGAATACAGTCTGAAAATGAAAGTCCTCGATTACTGTAGATATAGTTAGTTATCAAAGGTACCAGGATTGTAATTCAGTACGCCAGACGCGCGTTTCGTCTACATAAGACTCATCAGTGACGCTCATATCAAAATATTAAAAAAGCCAAAGAAGTACAAAGTGGAAGAGCATTGAGGATCCAAACTTCCAAAAAGTTGTGTCAAATACGGATAAGATAAAATATGCATGGGATAAGAAAATTCTTTGTTTTTTTTTTTTAAATTCAAAGTTCTGTAAACAGGAAATTTACAAAAACTACCACATTATTGATATTCATGTCAACATCAAAATGTTGACTACTGGACTTGTGATACCCTCGGGGACAAAACGTCTACCAGCAGTGGCATCGACCCAGTGGTGTAAATAGTTATCAAAGGTACCAGGGGTCTGTTGTTCAACTTGTAGTTAGTGCTAACGCGTCATTAAAATTCTTAATCATTCGATTAAATTTAATTATATGATTAGTGTGTTGTTCAACTTGTCGTTAATTTTAACGCGGCGTTAAAAAGGCTTCTACTGTCGTTAAACTTAATCCACCTCTATGATAATGGTTATACCATGGCGACTTGTTTTGTTGGTGGTGGAAGTTAGAGTAAACAGACGGAACAATCGACTTTCTAGATAACTCGCAATCAATGTCAATTAAAAAGGAATTTGTTTTTTTACACACGTGATACATTTAATCCATAAGTACAATTTCATAAAAGAAATGCGATTGATGAACATAATTTAATCTTGAATCTCGAATTTGTGGCCGGTGTTATTATTTTTTTTGTACTATAATCATTCGTATGACAAAGTGTTTTGATACGTCTGTATGCTAATACGATCATTGAAAGCTTTTCATTTTAGTATGGTTCTACTCCGTTGCACAGAGCTGTCAAAGGTGGATTCATCAACATAGTTCAATTTTTATTAGAAAGAGCAGATATTGATCCAAATAAAACTCACAAGGTACGTCATGACGCGCTTTACAGGAGTGTCAAACTTTGTCAAATAAAATATACAGATCCCAAAAAAATAATACGGTATGAATATATTGGTCGAGTTGTACAATTACTAAATCGTTTGAGACATCCAATAAAAGAAAAGAAAAATAATGTTTAAATTACATATGTCCTGATACATATTGACAAAAAGTAAATGTGATATTATTACACATGAAAAAACTTTCAACTACGTCACAAATGACGTAGATGTAAGCAGCTTGTATGTTTCTGTTAAATACATTTGACTGCTTTAACTATATCTGGTCTTATTTTGATTGCCTCTATTGTAACCTCTTTCTTCATATCTGCCCGTAATGATACTAACTTGTATGCTGTGAGTACGAATTACCATTATAGTGTTGTTTATTTGTGTGTTGAGGTTGACGCCACGTACAATAATGGCCATACAAAGGAGACCATACTTTTGTTGATGGAAGATGGGAAAATAAACACTGAAAAATTGCACTTCTAGAAATTATGCAAAGTTTATCATGTGAATAAGATGTGAATACACATCACCATGCACAATATTATGTTCTCACGGTTTTGGAAAAAATCGCATTCAAAGAAAATGTCGGACCAATCATACCAATATTTCGGACTTAATTTCTATTTCAAAAAACAACGGCAGACACTATCTGTTAACAAAGCTCTGTTCATTACCGGTTAATAGGTTAAATAAAATTTTGGAGGATTGCAACACAATTTCATATAACAGTCCAAAGTATGAAATAGTTCAAATTATTATGGCGTATTGTTATTCTAAACTATTTCCAAAAATTGATCGCCCTGAAGATCATAAAAAACATTTTATTAAAATAAAGTATGTCAATAAACAATGATAAAGGTTTTGATTTTGTAAATATTGCCGGTATTTTTAACGACCATTCTGTTAAAGAACAAATTCCTGGATATTTTGACAATACTGAGCTCCCTCTTATTTGTTATATTTACAAGAAATCTACCCGGAAATTTGTGTTTAATTATAACCAATTGTGTGAAGATGCTAATATCAGTGAAAATACACCTACTTCATGTAATTGTAGTAATTCCGCATACATTTATGGACCCATTTCCCATGTTATAACAGGAGATCGTAACATCGTTCAAGACCGAGAGTTAAAATCATTCCTCAGTAAAGGACCTAAATATCGTCCCCGTCAGTTATTAATTGGAAAGAGTGTCGTAATATCATCCACGACTCATTCCGTACTTACTGTTTGAAATGGATAAAACGGGAAAAAGCTGACAAAAAATCTTTGGACTCTTTCTTTAATTCAGTAATGAACATAGTTGATATACGTATTCAACATTTTAAAGAACATTTTATTATTAACAATAACCACAATAAACCTATTTCTCGTATCAAACAAACTAAAAAAACTAGCCAAGGAATATGTTTTTGTCCCGGCCGATAAAGCTGCTAATAATATTATTATTGTTTGACGTAAATTTTACATTGAAGTTATGAATTACCAATTCACCAACAATCCAACTGACTGACATTTTCAGAAATCGACATCTGTAACAAACATAAACTTTTAGCTACCGCTTTACAAGCAGAACCGAATACAATGAAAGTCCCTACTATGTATTGGCTTCCGAAGCTACACAAAACACCTTACAAATATAGATTTATTTCGTCTTCAAGCCATTGTTCCACTACTAAATATGTCTATTCTTCTCACCAGTACACTTGGTACAATCAAAAACCTGATAATAAATTGTTCAAATAAGGCCTTCGAAAATATTGGAATTAATTACTTTTGGAGTGTCAAGAACTCGTTAGAAAAACTTAATAAATTGCATGCTTATATTGGTGATTTTGAATCTGTTCAAAGTTTTGATTTTTCTACCCTGTATATCACATTGCCTCACATTCTCATTAAGAAAAATCCACCCACCTAATTAAATGAGCATTTAAAAAGTCAGAATGTGAATATATATGTTCAAACTCTTTTAGGTCATTTTTTAGTAGCAATAAACAAAAAAACTATGTCAATTGGACATGCTTTGATACTATATATGCCCTTGAATTTTTACTAGATAACATTTTTGTTCGCTTTGGAGATTCCGTATATCGTCAGGTTATTGGAATTCCAATGGGGACTAACTGTGCACCACTTATTCCGGACCTGTTTTTGTATTGCTATGAGTTAAAATTTATGACAAAAATCAGCAAAGACCCATCGAAACAACATCTCATAAACAAATTTAATAATACTTTTAGATATTTGGATGACATTTTGGCTCTCAATAATGACGACTTCAGTATGTATACTAAAGAAATTTATCCTGTTGAACTTACTTTAAATAAAGCTAATACTAACAATGACCACCGCCCTTTCCTCGATCTTGATATCTATATCACTAACGGAAAGCTTAATACTAAAATTTATGATAAAAGAGATGATTTTTCATTTCCTATCGTTAATTATCCATTTTTAGATGGTGATGTTCCATTGTCACCATCTTACGGTGTTTATATATTTCAACTTGTACGATTCGCTCGTGTATAGAACACTGTTTTAGATCTTAACGAGAGAAATTTATGTATTACTGAAAAATTATTACACTAGGGTTTTCGATATCACAAACTAGTCAAAACATTTACTAAATTTTATCATCGGTATAAGGACATCATTCGTAAATATAGCTCAACATGCAGACTTCTTATACGTTCAGGTATTTCACATCAAATTTTTATGGAAATATTCTTTATAAAGCACAAAAATGTCAGTGTTCACCTCAGAAACTAACAAAACCTTTAAATAGACTGATCAAGAAGGGATATAGTTACGATACTGTTGTCAGGTCACTAAAGATAATATATGGCGTTAATATTGATTCACTTATAGGGTCTTTGCATCGGAACTAAACACATTTATTAAAAAAAGCCAGTTGTTGGCATGACACGGGTTATGTTCTTCTCATATATGTTATGATGGTATGATACTAAACCCCTAACGGGAAGGATTGTGCCTCATATTCACATGATGAAATCATAATCTTTTCATCAGTTTAATTGAAGTCTGGAGCTGGCTTGTCAGTTAACTGCTAGTAGTCTGTTGTTATTTATGTATTATTGTCATTTTACGCGTCTGGCGTAATGATACTAACTTGTATGCTGTGAGTACGAATTACCATTATAGTGTTGTTTATTTGTGTGTTGAGGTTGACGCCACGTACAATAATGGCCATACAAAGGAGACCATACTTTTGTTGATGGAAGATGGGAAAATAAACACTGAAAAATTGCACTTCTAGAAATTATGCAAAGTTTATCATGTGAATAAGATGTGAATACACATCACCATGCACAATATTATGTTCTCACGGTTTTGGAAAAAAATCGCATTCAAAGAAAATGTCGGACCAATCATACCAATATTTCGGACTTAATTTCTATTTCAAAAAAACAACGGCAGACACTATCTGTTAACAAAGCTCTGTTCATTACCGGTTAATAGGTTAAATAAAATTTTGGAGGATTGCAACACAATTTCATATAACAGTCCAAAGTATGAAATAGTTCAAATTATTATGGCGTATTGTTATTCTAAACTATTTCCAAAAATTGATCGCCCTGAAGATCATAAAAAACATTTTATTAAAATAAAGTATGTCAATAAACAATGATAAAGGTTTTGATTTTGTAAATATTGCCGGTATTTTTAACGACCATTCTGTTAAAGAACAAATTCCTGGATATTTTGACAATACTGAGCTCCCTCTTATTTGTTATATTTACAAGAAATCTACCCGGAAATTTGTGTTTAATTATAACCAATTGTGTGAAGATGCTAATATCAGTGAAAATACACCTACTTCATGTAATTGTAGTAATTCCGCATACATTTATGGACCCATTTCCCATGTTATAACAGGAGATCGTAACATCGTTCAAGACCGAGAGTTAAAATCATTCCTCAGTAAAGGACCTAAATATCGTCCCCCGTCAGTTATTTATTGGAATGAGTGTCGTAATATCATCCACGACTCATTCCGTACTTACTGTTTGAAATGGATAAACGGGAAAAAGCTGACAAAAAATCTTTGGACTCTTTCTTTAATTCAGTAATGAACATAGTTGATATACGTATTCAACATTTTAAAGAACATTTTATTATTAACAATAACCACAATAAACCTATTTCTCGTATCAAACAAACTAAAAAATCTAGCCAAGGAATATGTTTTTGTCCCGGCCGATAAAGCTGCTAATAATATTATTATTGTTTGACGTAAATTTTACATTGAAGTTCTGAAAAAAGAAATTACCAATTCACCAACATTCCAACTGACTCCATTTTCAGAAATCGACATCTGTAACAAACATAAACTTTTAGCTACCGCTTAACAAGCAGAACCGAATACAATGAAAGTCCCTACTATGTATTGGCTTCCGAAGCTACACAAAACACCTTACAAATATAGATTTATTTCGTCTTCAAGCCATTGTTCCACTACTAAATATGTCTATTCTTCTTACCAGTACACTTGGTACAATCAAAAACCTGATAATAAATTGTTCAAATAAGGCCTTCGAAAATATTGGAATTAATTACTTTTGGAGTGTCAAGAACTCGTTGGAAGTACTTAATAAATTGCATGCTTATATTGGTGATTTTGAATCTGTTCAAAGTTTTGATTTTTCTACCCTGTATACCACATTGCCTCACATTCACATGAAGAAAAAATCCACCCACCTAATTAAATGAGCATTTAAAAAGTCAGAATGTGAATATATATGTTCAAACTCTTTTAGGTCATTTTTTAATAGCAATAAACAAAAAAACTATGTCAATTGGACATGCTTTGATACTATATATGCCCTTGAATTTTTACTAGATAACATTTTTGTTCGCTTTGGAGATTCCGTATATCGTCAGGTTATTGGAATTCCAATGGGGACTAACTGTGCACCACTTATTCCGGACCTGTTTTTGTATTGCTATGAGTTAAAATTTATGACAAAAATCAGCAAAGACCCATCGAAACAACATCTCATAAACAAATTTAATAATACTTTTAGATATTTGGATGACATTTTGGCTCTCAATAATGACGACTTCAGTATGTATACTAAAGAAATTTATCCTGTTGAACTTACTTTAAATAAAGCTAATACTAACAATGACCACCGCCCTTTCCTCGATCTTGATATCTATATCACTAACGGAAAGCTTAATACTAAAATTTATGATAAAAGAGATGATTTTTCATTTCCTATCGTTAATTATCCATTTTTAGATGGTGATGTTCCATTGTCACCATCTTACGGTGTTTATATATCTCAACTTGTACGATTCGCTCGTGTATAGAACAATGTTTTAGATCTTAACGAGAGAAATTTATGTATTACTGAAAAATTATTACACTAGGGTTTTCGATATCACAAACTAGTCAAAACATTTACTAAATTTTATCATCGGTATAAGGACATCATTCGTAAATATAGCTCAACATGCAGACTTCTTATACGTTCAGGTATTTCACATCCAATTTTTTATGGAAATATTCTTTATAAAGCACAAAAATGTCAGTGTTCACCTCAGAAACTAACAAAACCTTTAAATAGACTGATCAAGAAGGGATATAGTTACGATACTGTTGTCAGGTCACTAAAGATAATATATGGCGTTAATATTGATTCACTTATAGGGTCTTTGCATCGGAACTAAACACATTTATTAAAAAAACCAGTTGTTGGCATGACACGGGTTATGTTCTTCTCATATATGTTATGATGGTATGATACTAAACCCCTAACGGGAAGGATTGTGCCTCATATTCACATGATGAAATCATAATCTTTTCATCAGTTTAATTGAAGTCTGGAGCTGGCTTGTCAGTTAACTGCTAGTAGTCTGTTGTTATTTATGTATTATTGTCATTTTGTTTATTTTCTTTGGTTACATCTTCTGACATCAGACTCGGACTTCTCTTGAATTGAATTCTAAATCTGCGTGTTGTTATGCATTTACTTTTCTACATTGGCTAGAGGTATAGGGGGAGGGTTGAGATCTCATAAACATGTTTAACCCCGCCGCATTTTTGCGCCTATCCCAAGTCAGGAGCCTCTGGCCTTTGTTAGCCTTGTATTTTTTTAATTTTAGTTTCTTGTGTACAATTCGGAAATTAGTATGACGTTCATTATCACTGAACTAGTATATATTTGTTTAGGGGCCAGCTGAAGGACGCCTCCGGGTGCGGGAATCTCTCGCTACATTGAAGACCTGTTAGTGACCTTCTGCTGTTGTTTTTGCTATGGTCGGGTTGTTGTCTCTTTGACACAGTCCCCATTTTCATTCTCAATTTTATTTAGAAGTAATTAACTTTAACCACATTTACAGTTTCAACGAAATTACGGAAAATTATGAAATTCATTGCCGTCTCGATATGTTTGCAAATGAATTGAATTTTACTCTTATCATTTTTAGGATGTTTTTTGTCTACGTTCATACTATGCTATGAACAGCGCAGTTTTTGATATTGTCCGGGTTTTTCTTCGAGAGCAGCAGTAAAACCGTCCGGGTTTTCAAACATATTGTAATGAAAATTTGAATAAGAAAAAAGACATTCTAGACTCTTTCTAGTATATTACTGTCCTTAAGTGAAGAATAATGGCATATATTCACAAAACATCATCAAAACATATTATATAGTTACACACTAAGGTATAGGTGTGTCTGGTTAAGAAACGCTAACGGACGTATCCCCAAAGTGTATAACTGTCTAACACCCGATGTTAAGCTCAAACGGGCATAGGATTTTAAGATGGTTACCTTTATTAATTCACATCTATACAAACTGGACCCCTGTTGTGTTCACCTCGAAGTGCAAACCTACATGTATAGATGGAACGGCGGACCAGTTTAACATCTATAAGTCATTTTGTCTCTGGTGGATATTTGTTTCTTGTGAAACATAGCTTTTTATTCGTTTTCTCGTCCTTTATACGCTATAACTATTTGTTATCATAAGTTCCGAACACTGACCAGTCAATAAAATGCAACTGTACTATTTGTCTAAGGTTTTACACGAATTTACGACGAAGCATATTGTATAATATTCATTGAATATTCTCTTCTTAGTATAATTGAGATTTTTTTTTATCCCGGTTTAATGTTAATATTTCTTATAAAATGTGAATTAACGAAAATTCATAACTCTAACTACATTTTTGGGACTTTGCACTTTACACTAAATATGACTTTTTGTCCTTACTGACACTAAAGTACAATTTTGTAGATGATTTGTTGTAAAATTTCACATTACTTTAGGTCATGAGTACAATTGATTAGGAAAGGAAAATTCTATGTCGTGCATAAACGGAATAAAACACGGAAAAAAATATTCTTTATACAACATGTATATATCTGGACAAATTTCTTTGTTTCAAAAGAGTTTTGATTCAATATTTGAAGGTACTTTTTTATTGCAAATTTTAAGACAAAGCTGAAATATCTACACTATTATTTATGGTTTTCTAAAATGCTCTCATCGGCAACGTTTAGGGCTGAATATTAATTTCTAGTTTATGGAAATTTGTAAAAAGATCACAAGTTTTTAGAAATATCATCATAATCTATAATTTACCCCCCAAAAAAGCCATTGATGATGATGATGGAAGTTTTCAAAGACCGCGACTGGCTATACAGCCCTTAGATATATATAGAAAGATGTGGTGTGAGTGCCAATGAGACAGCTCTCCATCCAAATAACAATTTAAAAAAAGTAAACCATTATAGGTCAAAGTACGGCCTTCAACACGGAGCCTTGGTTCACACCGAACAACAAGCTATAAAGGGCCTCAAAATTACTAGTGTTAAACTTACATACATGTATCTATAAGTATGCTATGCTTATTCAAATTAATTTTAAACGTCAAAGTACGTGACTGTTTTTATTAACGGTTTCACTAACTGAAAAAGCAACTGTCAATGAATAAATCGACAACTTGTAATGGTTTCTTTTTTTTTTTGCACAACACATATATAAAAAAAGAAGATGTGATATGATTGCAATGCGATAACTCTCCACAAGAGATCAAATGACACAGAAATTTTAACAAATTCATATATAAAGGTCACCGTACGGCCTTCGACTGTAAGAAAAAAAGATACCGTATTGTCAGCTCCCTGTGATTATTTTCTTGTGATTTTTATTCTTGTGGCTTTTTTTCCGGTGACTTTATTTTCTAGGGACTTTGTGACCTTTTTCCCGGGACTTTTTTCCTGTGACTTTTTTTTTCGTTTATCATTCTCTTAATAGGTATCACGTTATAACTACACTGTTATTGACAGATTAGCTGAAAGCGTAAACATTTCAAATAAAGGAAATAAAAGTACTGAATTATATTTCTGAACAAATTTGAAACACCAAAAAAAAAATCAAGATCATTGTAAATATATAAATATCTTTATTAGTCTCATTTGCTAAAAATAACAAAAATAAAAGTCCATTTAATGATTGGCAGTAGAATAATTATCTGTTAAACAACTAAGCTAAGTGTGAAATGTCTGGCAAGTTTTCAAAAGATGTCCTGCAGAGTACGCCCGCTGGTTATTGGATTGATTAAAAAATGTATGAAATCCTCGAAAACGTTATCACCACTTTAATTAATACACATCTGTTGCAATAAAATGTCTTTTTAGCTTTACAGAAATATGTTATTGTCAATAGTCCACTAAACTTAAACACAAGGCTGCATATACATGTTGCATATGCATGATATTTCATTATATTTATGATATGCAAATAAAAAAAAAATATTATCCTATAATACTAAGATTACAGTAGTTGTATTGAAAAAAAAATAAATCTAGCTTGTTAAATCAAATTAAATGAAACACAGACTTATTGAAATATTGTCCCTATGTTTTAAGTAATCGTAGATACATTTTATTTAGCATTTTTTTTTAATCATTTAAAATAGAAAGAAGACTATCTACAAACTACCGTACTACAATTTTCTACATTCGTTTAATTGTAAATAAGTTACATGTAGATATTTGCAACTCGGTATATCCAGTAAGCCATGTGTAGAGTACACTTTAATATAGGGATATTCTTAAACATCCTTTTTACAAAAAATAAATAATGAACCTGTGAATACATTTAATCTCAGCATGAAAGTAAAATATAATATTTCCATGTCTCAACAAGTTTTTAATAACTATACTGCGAACAAAAAAGTTTTAACAAAATTTCACATCATTTAATTAAAAAAGACGGTCTATTCAGACCTGAGCCAGTGACCATTATGTGGTGATTGTCGTTTTTTTTAATAAAGAAAAATACATGTGATGATGTGATTATAAAATACGAAATTTATCTGTGAAACGAACCCAATTACCTTTCGTTTTAGAATGATATAATCGTTCACACACGCTGTAAACGTTCTAAAACGAAATGATTAGCTTCACAATTTACCGAACAACACGCTTATTATAATGCTATGTCGTGTATAAACGGAATGGAACACGGAATGGAATGAACGAAATGAATGGAATGAATGACACGTTAACGGAATGAACGAAACACGCAAACGGAACGAATGAAAAACGGAGCGAAAACGGAAAAACGGGAAACTTGAGTGGTTCAGTAGCTGTAGTATTACTAGACTTTCAATTGCTTTTCATCAATCCGACATTAATATAATGTTTCGGCGGTTTTTGTATTATATGCTAATGATAAATGTATAACAATTATGAAAGGGTTTAAGCATTGTAGGCCCGCCATCATCAGGGATTT
Source organism: Mytilus edulis (assembly GCA_019925275.1). Taxonomy (NCBI): domain Eukaryota; kingdom Metazoa; phylum Mollusca; class Bivalvia; order Mytilida; family Mytilidae; genus Mytilus; species Mytilus edulis. The sequence continues at coordinate 80,404,115 of CM034360.1, read as the reverse complement.
ACCTATATCAATTTATTTTAATTTTGTCGTTGTCAATAGATCTGCAATATTTTTATGCTTTTTATAAGCTATTATTGGTTTGCTTGAAAATATTTCGTTGCAAACTGCATCCTGTTTTAGTAGGTCCCAATGTTTACGAATGCATTGTTTTAATTTATGAATGCATGGATTAAATTTCGTTGCAAATACTAAAGGAATTTCCTTTGTGTTTCGTTTGGCCTTTTTACTTATTAAATCAGATCTATTACATGATAATGCCTCAGTTATGTACTTTTCGATTTCAATCTCCTTGTATCCTCTCTTTATTAAGTTCGATCTGAACTGTAACAAAATATATTGTAAATGATCAACATCATTATTTGTTGTTCTAATGTATCTGATTACTTCAGCCTTGATAAACCCTGCAAACACATGTCTACTGTGACAGCTTTTACGATCTAGATAAAGGAAGGCATTTGTCGGTTTAAAGTGTGTATTCACATCCAAAATATTTTCATTAGAAAATCTATTTCCTTTGAAAATATTAACATCAAGAAATATTATTTCTTTAGATGAGAATTCTAGTGTGAATTTCAGGAACGGATGATGATTATTTGCATAAAAGTGACACCTAACATCCACGTATTCCAACATCAGTCTGAATTCCGATAGCAAAAAATCTTATTCGGAAGACTCCGTATACATACTATTAGTACTTTATTGTAATTAAATTACAAAAAATTGATCACATGATGCTAGTATTACTAGACTTTCAATTGCTTTTCATCAATCCGACATTAATATAATGTTTCGGCGGTTTTTGTATTATATGCTAATGATAAATGTATAACATTTATGAAAGGGTGTAAGCATTGTAGGCCCGCCATCATCAGGGATTTACCTATATCAATTTATTTTAATTTTGTCGTTGTCAATAGATCTGCAATATTTTTATGCTTTTTATAAGCTATTATTGGTTTGCTTGAAACTATTTCGTTGCAAACTGCATCCTGTTTTAGTAGGTCCCAATGTTTACTAATGCATTGTTCTAATTTATGAATGCATGGATTAAATTTCGTTGCCAATACTAAAGGAATTTCCTTTGTGTTTTGTTTGGCCTTTTTACTTATTAAATCAGATCTATTACATGATAATGCCTCAGTTATGTACTTTTCGATTTCAATCTCCTTGTATCCTCTCTTTATTAAGTTCGATCTGAACTGTAACAAAATATATTGTAAATCAACATCATTATTTGTTGTTCTAATGTATCTGATTACTTCGCCCTTGATAAACCCTGCAAACACATGTCTACTGTGACAGCTTTTACGATCTAGATAAAGGAAGGCATTTGTCGGTTTAAAGTGTGTTTTCACATCCAAAATATTTTCATTAGAAAATCTATTTCCTTTGAAAATATTAACATCAAGAAATATTATTTCTTTAGATGAGAATTCTAGTGTGAATTTCAGGAACGGACGATGATTATTTGCTAACTTTAGCAAATCCTTTATTTCCTTCGAATCGCCGTGATATATCAATATAATATCATCACGATACCTTCCATAGAAAAATATATTTTTTCTATGTTCAAACTTAGAAAGAATTTCTTTCATAATTTTATACATGAGTATATCACAGATTTCCGGGCTAGGCACGGCTCCTATTGCGGCTCCTATTGTTTGCTTATATAGCTGTCCATTAAAATCAAAGATGTTGTTCTCTAAAATTGTTCTGAGGAGATAGATTAAATCATCTGTCGGTGGGCATTTGATTTTGTAATCTGATTTATCAATCTGATCATACGAAATTCTAACTGCCGATAATAATTCATCAATCGGGCAATTAGTGTACATTGATACTACATCAAAACTACACAGCCAGCAATCTGCATTAGGCTTAATTCTTTCCAACTTGTATATTAGATCAGACGTATCCTTTATATACGTGTGTTGTTTTTGTACCATAGGTACTAAAAAATAATCGATATAGCGTCCAATAAATTATGTGACAGTACCAATCTGAGATATGATTGGCCGACATGGCCGCATTATGTTATCAATGTTAAACCCATATTTATTGATTTTTACTAATTCCGATTCAATTAATCGGTGTATTTTAGGCAAGATATGCATATACCCAGGCCCATAATCAATTTGATTACCATTATTAAGGTAATTAAATGTGGAGTAATCTATAACACCTTTGGTGTACATGCCTTTGACATATGTATTGATATTACATCTAAGTGCTTTTAGGTCAAAGTTTTCCAATTTGGTGTAATGTTGTGTATTTAATTGGCGATCGCCTTCAAGAAGGTAATTGACCTTATCTAAAATAACAACATTGTTACTTTTATCGGCTTTCTTAATGATTAATGATTCATCATTTAACAGAGAAGAAATGCCGGACCTCTGTGAAAGACTTAGATTGTTTCGAAATTTTCGAATTTGCATTGAAGATAGTTCGTGCTTTGTATTAAACAGGTAATTTTCAAGGGTGTTGCAGGTTAAAGGTGGCGTATGTCCAGATTTAACTCTGAAGGGATGAATTTCATCCAAGTTACCATGATATGAGTAACGACATCTCATTTTTCTGGCTAATTCATCAAAATCATGTAATAAGTCTTGTTTTGCCCTTTTGATTGACGGTGAAGGAATGAATTTCAAACCTCTGGATAAAACCAAATACTCGTCATCAGTCAATTTTCTATGCGAAAGATTAACAACCTGTTTTCTAGCTTGTGATAGCATAAATTCTAGCTTACTTTGCTGCATTGCAGCTTTGTTTTTCAGCCTTCGTTTATGTTTATTTCTTTTAGCATATTTCTTATAATGTCTAGCCATATCTGTGATCACAGAGACTAGTATCTGAAAGAATCTTTGTATAAAAGTGACACCTAACATCCACGTATTCCAACATCAGTCTGAATTCCGATAGCAAAAAATCTTATTCGGAAGACTCCGTATACATACTATTAGTACTTTATTGTAATTATATTACAAAATATTGATCACATGATGCTAGTATTTCTAGACTTTCAATTGCTTTTCATCAATCCGACATTAATATAATGTTTCGGCGGTTTTTGTATTATATATCACTTTTATACAAAGTTCAGCAAAGTAAGATCTACAAATAAGGCAACATGACCGAAATGGTCAGTTGACCCCTTTAAGAGTTATTGCCCTTTGTAGTCAATTTTTAACCATTTTTTTCGTAAATCTTAGTTATCTTTTACAAAAATCTTCTCTTCTGAAACTACTGGGCCAAATTAATCCAAACTTGGCCACAATCATCATTGGGGTATTTAGTTTAAAAAATGTGTCCAGCGATCCGTCCAACCTACCAAGATGGCCGCCATGGCTAAAAATAGAACATTGGGATAAAATGCATTTTTTGGCTGATAACTTAAAAACCAAAGCATTGAAAGCAAATCTGACATGGGGGTAAAATTGTTTATCAGGTCAAGATCTATCTGCCCTGAAATTTTCAGATGAATCAGACAACCCGTTGTTAGGTTGCTGCACCTGTAATGGTAATTTTAAGGAAATTTTGCTGTTTTTTGGTTATTATCTTGAATATTATTATAGATTGACCCCCTAAGGAGTTATTGTCCTTTATATTCAATTTTTTACATTTTTCAAAATTTGTAAATTTTTACTAACATTTTCCACTGAAACTACTGGGCCAAGTTCATTGTAAATAGAGATAATTTCAAGCAGCAAGAATGTTCAGTAAAGTAAGATGTACAAACACATTACCATCACCAAAACAAAATTTTGTCATGAATCTATCTGCCTTCTTTGTTTAATATTCACATATACCAAGGTGAGCGCCACAGGCTCTTTAGAGCCTCTAGTTAGACATGCTAAAGAGTTTTTCTGGTCAACGATAAGTATATATTATGAAATAATAAATTATTTACCCCATTTTTAATTATTTGTTGTTTTGAAATTGTTATCAAGCCTTTAACCTGTGACACACAATCGTTTTCAGCTAAAGCTTTCTTTAAGAATTGTAAACATCCATTCCAATGTGACCTTGTATCTTCATCAAAATGTGATAATATATATATGTAATATCGGCATCACATTTATATCTGTAATATTTGTGTTTCATCAATTGATTCTATATATTGAAACTTAGTTATCACGTTTTATAATTTTCTGTTCTTGGTTTTGAATTCAATGTACTGCGTGAATGATTTAAATATAGCAAATCTACAGTCATCACCAGTTTTTCTCGTCAGGTTGGGTTTCAATAGAAAATGGCTGCATAAACGAGTGTTAATATACATTAGTTAAAATGTTATGACATACGAATGAAATAATAAAAAAAGGGAATGAATGGATGATGTTCTAATGTTTATGAATTAAAAAGATATGATTTGATAGCCAATGAAACGATTTTTCACAAGATATTAAAATGACGTAGATGTTAGCATGTTGTGTCTTTCTACAATATACTGTCGACAACTTTCATTGCGTCTTATCTTATTTCTATTGTCATATTGAGACAACACTCTTATATACGCAGCTGTTAGAGGTGGACACCTCAACAAACTTCAATGGTTATTAGAAAGAACAGAGATCGATCCAAATAGCGTAAATAAGGTTTTTAATGAAGTGCTTTAAAGCATTGTCAATTGAAATCATGGTCAACACAATGTTGCTTATGAAATCAATACATATCTACCCGATATACTAGATATCAGAGGGGTGAAGGGCAATGATATTTACAAAATCCAACAAAAACAACAAAAACAAAACAAATACAAAGATATACGTCTTAAATGAAGTTATGTATATGCATCCACTACATATATTCAACCAAAGTATAAAGATGGTAACCCTTCAATGTACGAGATGTAATAGTGTTGTAAAATAAAGTTTTACGTATCAAATTTTATTAAACAAATCTAAACATATAGTCTAGTTAAAATAACATTTGACCTATAACAAAAATAGCAAAAGAAAATTGTTTTGGTATTTTTAAATATTAAAAGTCTACCCAGATATTTGAAAGGGAAAATTGATTTTTTTGGTGAAAAATAGCAAAATTTGTCAAAAACAGTCAAAATCTGGGAAAAGCTTGTTAAACATTTATTTTTGAAGATACTCATTTCAAACCAAAAGTTTTACAACAGTTTATACAGTGTGTATTAAATGAAAAACATAAATTTTAGGTGAAAACATCAGATTTTTGTTGGAATTTGAGATTCATTAAGCGTGAGTTCATTACAAAGACATACAGAAAAAATATAAAAAAAGGTAATAGAATTTCATTTGATATTCCAAAAAAGACACAAACCTTTGATTTAATCATCAAAAGCAACAAAAAAAATCTGCAACAAATGATAAAATTCATAGTTTTTCAGAAATTCATTTAAGATGTCAGTGAACATCAAGTTTTATTCTTTATATTAAAAAGTGCAATGCTTAAATTCATACTATTTTAACCACCATGATTTTTTAAGCGAAAATCAAAAATGTGTTGACCATGCATAACATGCAAAATGAGAGGTAAAAAGTCTCAATTACCAGAACGGATGATGATGAATTTGAAGCACTTTTATTTCAGACAACAAAAACAGAAATCAATCACCAATAAAGTTTGTTCTTTCTAATGTTCTGAAATAGGTTAACATTTTCTTGAAAAGCAAATACAGTTAAGATCGGATAATAAATATACGTTGTCAAAAATTTCTAATTATATTTTAAAACGTATTTGTATATTTATTGTATACTTATTACTGAAGATGTGTGTGTCCTGTGACTATAAAGGATTACTTAAAAATGTCATGTTAAGCAGTATCAAAAAGTCTTCAAAAAGAAATGTTATGCATAAATTAAGGTCAAAATGCTCTTTTACATTAACCAACAGGGTTCACGTATCATAAAGTTTTAATTGACGGATGGAAATTAAAATGAGAAATATAAGCAAATTATATTACACTGATCATTCCCTATATATTTATCTATACATCCCATAATATATTATCATTTGAACAAGCATCAATTTGCATTAGTCATTCAAACAGACATATTGAATGTTTTAGGGGCCTTTATAGTTTGCTCTTCGGTGTGTGTCAAGTTTCCGTGTTGAAGATCGGACTTTGATCTGTACTGGTGTAATTCTGTAAATTGTGACTTTGATGTAGCATTTTTTAGTGGCAGTCATACCATATCTTCTTATATCTATATAGCATTTCTATTTTATCTTATTAAAAGAACTCTTTTCTGAACTTAAGTGCGTGAATCTTGTTCATCATTTGAACGTGTTGGCATAATATGTCTTTGTTGCACGTAGATAACACAAAATATGTTTGTGAAAAAGATAATAGACATAGATCATGGTGGATAATTTGCACATAATTGTACTGTAGTGTTAGATGATGTGGTCATTAAAAAAGCTTGACCAGGCAAAATATAGTACATCTACCAAAGTCAGAATCATTACAGAAAGGTCTTCAATTTTCATACGAACAAATTTAATTATTAGAGTTGAAATATCGTGGCAAATCTCCTATAGTTTGTCAAATTGCGTTTTTGATCATATCGATTAATTTGCAGATCTTGTCATGTTGATCATGTTTACAGTTTCTCTCTGTCATTGAGAAAGGTGGAATATCTGGAACAAAGGGCGTACATTTTCATCACTGTCAATCGAAACAATGTTATACTGGAAAAGAGAAAATCACACGAACTTGTATATATTATTCCGAGAAGTTTATAAGTATACATTTATATAGGTCATTATTCATTATAAATGTTTAGCGTTGTGTTTGATGACATTCCATATGTTGTACACTGTATGTCAATTAATATTTTTTTTCTTGGTTTCATAGGAATGTATGAAATAGTATTCTTTGAGAAAGGCAATATTCGTAATACATATACTATTTTTTTTTTCATTACAAGTCTGAATTGATGTAATACTCTTTTGGATTCGAGCGTCACTGATGGGTCTTTTGTTGACGAAACGCGCGTCTGGCGTATATACTAAATTTAGTCCTGGTATATATGATGAGTTTATTTATTTTCTGCATTCATTGTAAGACACTTTTAATTTCTTGTTTACCTATATAAAAGTAAATTAAAGATATTTTTTTTTATTTCAGACCGACGGTGACACTCCTTTACACATAGCTGTAAGATATAAAAACCTCAGCTTGGTCCAATTGTTATTAGAAAGAGGAGATTTAGATCCAGATAGAGTAAATAAGGTATACATTCTTTGTTACATTGTTTCAGTCATTCGTTTAATACAATGTCTACCGTATCATCAAATATTTTTAACGTTCCCTTTATTCCTAATGCTTCAAGAGAAAATTGCACAATCATATACGCATACCGTCTGCTCAGTTACATTCAGGTTAAAAATGGTGTTTTAAATGGAAAATATATAATAAGTAATCAGATACTTTTTTGTTTGCTTTCCTGTTTTATATCTACTAAAGGGACTTTATAACAACTTTAACGGAAGAACGATCCCCACTTGATATTATCATCGAAACTGAAATTTGTCTATAGTCATGATATTATATACTTGTTTCAATTGATTACTTAAGTGCAGAAAACACAATCCGAAAATCAATCACCATTTAAGTTTGTTCATTTTAATGTTCTGAAATAGGCTAATCCTTTTCTTGAAAAAAAACCAAGTACAGTTAAGACCGGATACTAAGTATAAGCTGTTCAATTAAAAATGCTAATTATATTTTAAAACGTATTTGTACATTTATTGTATACTTATTACTGAAGATGTGTGTGTCCTTTATCATTTGAACGTATCAGTATATCCTATGTGTCTCACCAGTTGACCTATATTATTTCTAATTAGTAGTTAATGCATACGTTTACATACGTGAAATGTAAGTGTAGCACTTTAATCAAAAGTGAAAGGCGGATGAATTTGTGACACCAATAGTTCAATAACTGTATCACTTACAAATGTACCTGTCAAATCAGAAGTTATTAATTCTACCGTGACATAATTGACCAGCTTGGATAGACATTTTTCATTCAAAAAGTTTGAGTTTATCCCCTGGCACTCCGGCTTCCTCTACCAATAAAAAAACTAACCACCACGATCAAGCCAATAGTGTTGAAGGGGTGATAAACATCAATAGTACATCCATGAATCATAGAAGAAACGAAAACTGTTAAGTGCATACATCTAACTGTGAAATCCCAATGTGATATGACATAAACTCACCATAAAACAAGGTTACAATTATATACTCTAAACTCTCGTTTCGTCTACAAAGGGTTCATCAGTGACGTTCGAAACAAATAATTTAATAAGGTAAAGAACTTTGAGGACATAATGCCTGTCAAGGTTAGTCGATCTGATGTGGGGTGATTGGCAATCAGACAACTATTAACAAGAGATCAAATGTCACAGAACTTGACAACTACAGGTCACCGTATGGCTTTCAACAATTAGCAAAGTCAATACTAATATGATTGGATGTTGGTACATAGAGAAGTCAAAAGTTTCATACGGGTTTGTATCTTCAGATTTATTGTCAATTGGCCATATGCTTTTGGACACGTATACATTACTAATAGGTAACGGATAGGATATGCCAATGATTTGTCAAAGACTTGTTTCTAATTCTTTCTCTGGGATTTTCCACACAGTATTATACCTATATGGAGTAAATTTTTTTCAGGATGATATGTTATTGTTTCGAAGAATCAACCCGAATGATACCATGTTTCAATGAAATATGCTCTAACGCACAAAATAATAATCTGTGCGAGGTCCTTATTTTCCTTGATAAAAATGCAAACTTCAATTAACTTCAAAGTATATTCGTCTGATAGGTTTTTGTTGCCGATTCGGGATTTTTTTTTTTTTTTTTTTTTGGAAAATGATAGGTGAAAACAAAATCGTCATTGCCCGCATTTAATTGTAGAAACAAATAATATGAAGTGTTGTTTATTCACCGAGAGAGATACAGATATATTATTATAAATGTGAAATGAATTAATGTAAAACTTCTATAATACTTTAAAATAAAACCAGATTTTAAATTCTCATGTGTAGGATTTCGAAAATCTTATTGATTCAAGTGAATAGGTTGATTGATTGATTGTTGCTTTACGTCCAGTGGCAAATATTTCATCCATGTTCAGGGCGATAAACACTGAATAGGAAATCATACTGTGTCCTAGATGTATTGATATTCGTTTAAGTGTAACATGTACATGCATCAAGATTTCGTGCCCCCTTCGTTTCACTTCTTTTTTTACATTTATTTATATCTTTTACTCTATCAAATGATCAATTAATAAAATATTCTTATATTCTATTGAATAACATCAACTTACAATGGGATAGGATGGGGAGGGTATATAATTATATCCTGATCATCTGTAAAAAAGGTATTGCTATTCAAAAGAAAAGCATTTTGAATGTTTAATTTGATTCAATTAAAATTATTGAAAAAATATCTTTTTTCCGCGACAGAAATGTCATAACAAATAGAAAACAAAAATGTGTCCCCAGAAGGAGGATGTCCCACTTGCACTATCATTTTCTATGTTCATTGGACCGTGAGATATGAGTAGAAACTCTAATATGGCATTAAAATTGGTAACATGTAGTTTTTCGATCATTTAAAGCTGTATCTAACACATTGTCAGTGAATATGTTTTGTGTGTATCTTACCAAATGCAGACGTTTTGGTAAGTATCTGTTGATACTTTGACACTTTCTTTGTATCATTTGTTCGGATACAACAATCGCGTACAGACATCGCATGCAGATGTGATTTCGTTGTTCTCCTATGCAACGACTAATAAAATAAACGGTACCAATTTTCTTGCACCAGATGCGCATTTCGACAATATATGTCTCGTCAGTGATGCTCGTGGCCAAAATATTTGAAATCCAAATCCTATATAAAAGACGAAGAGCTATAATCCAAAAGGTCCAAAAAAGTATAGCCAAATCCGTGAAAGGAATCAGAGCTTTTCATGAGGGAGATACATTCCTTAATTTATAATAATTTGTATCATTTTGTAACAGCAAATTTTAATAACACAAAAAATCCGTGTTTTCATGCCAATACCGAAGTACTGGCTACTGGACTGGTGATACCCTTGGGGACTTATAGTCCACCAGCAGAGGCATCGACCCAGTGGTAGTAATAAAATAAACGGTACCAATTTTCTTGCACCAGATGCGCATTTCGACAATATATGTCTCTTCAGTGATGCGCGTGGCCAAAATATTTGAAATCCAAAGCTTATATAAAGATGAAGAGCTATAATCTTCAATAGACTAAATGATACCTACAGTGTAATTAACATTGCAACAAACTAACTGAAACTGATCTTGTTATTTACAGCCAGAGATGTGAAATGTGTGCACACATATATACCATATATTAGTGTTGTGATTTCATTTCAGAATAATTTGACACCAATCGATATTTTTGAAGCAGATGATTGGAATTTGGAAAACGATAACAGATTAAAAAGAGCTATAGAAGAACTAATAAAGGTAAAACTTATTCTAAAAATTTAACATTTGATCATATTCGTACATAGTTGGTATAGTGCTACGCCCATTTTTTGAAAGACTGCATAATTGATTATGCATGTGATAATCTAAAATCATTCTGAGGGGCAGCATCTGATATCTTTATCGTCATGTGGTTTCCTTTATGTTGTTTATCATCAACAGACCGCAAATGCAGAATATCATATATCATTGTTGAGCAATATATTAATTTTTTTCCATGGCACAAAATTAGAAAAAGGAAAGCAAACCAGGTTTGTTTTTTAAATCAGTCAATTTTTTTTTCTCGATTTGTTGTGGAAGTCATTGTAATGTTGGCATACAATCCATTTTAAATGGCTTTCAATCTGTTATTTGGACTTCAATGAAAATATGAATCTGAAACGCAAATAGAAAGAAAATAATTCGATACCTATAGTTCGAAACTACTGCACTTTGACCATCCTTTATAGAGTTTCAAACCTGAAAATTGCAAGTATAGTACTAACTATACAAATGTTTTGGATGAGTTGTTTATGTCTCTGGCGCTATTAAATAATGTTTGCCGATCACGATAACAAATCGTAGGCAATTACCTTAATCCTTAATATGTTGGTTTGTCTGAACTCGTCCCAGATTAGACGAATAATTGTAAATAGTTAATTTCGTTAAGTTTAATCATTATTTCTCATATGAATACAAGCATTTGAAATCAGTTACACTAAACTCAGGCCGATGAGCAGAAATACGTCCGTAATATTTACCGTGAGTGTTGTTTGGTATGTCTTTCAATTATACAGTATCATAACTAGAATCGCATGACTATACGCTCCTACAAAATTGATGATATTATTCTTTTTCTTTGTTTTAGTTTCATGCCTTAGGTAAGTAGGCTCGCATGCAAATAGATAATAAAAAACATACAAGAATCAAACAAAAACTATATCAATACTTGCTATAATAAGGAATATAAAACATTATCTTGTTTTAAATTTTAATTTATCTTAGTACTCTTTTTACATTTGATAGCCTGAAGTGTAAGTGTTTAAAGTACATACTCATCTACTACCATAGTACACCACATGCATATAATAAAAAATAACAAAATAACACAACTCTAAAGAAAACCCGAAACGGAAAGTTGATCATCAAAATCTGTAACATATCAAACTAAAGGAAAACAAGTGTCATATTTCTGAGTTTGTACATGCATTTCCTTGTGAAGAACAAAGAAAGTACTTACGCGAATTTATAGTATAAAGTATAAAGATGAATAAAAACACTTTACGGTAGAAAAAACATTTTAAAATAGTCAAACACAAAATGTTAAGTCTTTTAATATAAATATATTTGAACAAATATCAAAATACCCTGCCACGTTCGGTCTGGATTTGTTTGTTGTTCCTGGTTTTTCTGTGTTATAAAGATCTGTTTAGTGAAGCCCTTTGCAACTTACGTTTATAGTTTGTTCAAAGGTTGTGTTAAAACACCACTGTCCAGGTTAGGAGAAGGTTGGGCGCCCAAAACCATGTTGAACCCCACCACATATTGTATGTGCCTGTCTAATATCAGGAACTTTTAATTCAGTTGTCGTGTGTTGCTGTACATTACATTTGTTTTTCAGTAATTGATATGTACCTAAATCAGTCCATTTGTTTTCTTGTTTAAGTTTTTTTGCACATGTCATTTCGGGTTTGTCTCTGGCAATCGTACCACATCTTGTATTCTCTATATTCAACACCGGTTAGTCAAATACTTGTCATTGAATTCGATTTAAGATAACAAACAAAACTTACAAAGTAATGCCACCAGAAGCATGCAAACAACTATTTAAAATTCCAAACAACGCTTAAACCAATTAGGGTGTCAGCTTTGTCGTAAAAGTCGGACAATATGACTTCAGTAACAGGCACTTTATTATATAATACTCAAATATAGGAAAGAAAAATAATGTGTACTTAGATAAAACCAATATCCGGGACAGTATACCTTAACGAAATGTCGATTGGACATTTTTAAACAGTTTGAAATTTGAGGTCTATTATGATAAGAAAAATATGCTTAATCGAACCGATAAAAAATACAATAAATGACATGCAACGATACGGCAATATTAATAATTTAAAAATAAGTGTCTGTATCAATTATCTCAAACTAACTGGGATAAACCAGATTTAAATGTGGATTATTGAGTGAAAGAACATCAACAACAAATCTGAAAATGAAACTAAAAAACTCCGTCAGATGGTGTTCTTCTGTTTGTCTTTGAGAAGATGTTTTATGAATTCTGCTTCACGTTAGTAAAACTGGTCAGGCAGTAGACATGCATATTTAATTCCCATTGGTATATCGATTGTTCATGGAAATATCCATGTATAGAAAAACACATACGTTCACAATTATTAGACGCAAACAAAGTGACAACTCTATGGCAAAATATATCAAACGACAAATAAGAATCTTCAACTTATCCTGCTTTACGCGTGGTAATGTCGTAGTGCTTGTGTAATCACAAAGTCTCAGTAGGTAACGGTATTGTGTTATGACAATATGAAATAATCCGTGTCAATTTGACACAGATTATTCATGCCAGCCAACCAACAAGGAATGGCGTCCGTAAAACTTTCAGACAGATGACTTCAACGTAACAATTAAACATATTTGGAAATGCAAGCTTTTTATAGTTTAATTTTGAGATACACATACTTCATATTATGCCTTCGCTTGGAGAATGTTGATACATATGAACGAACATTCACTATGCGGAATATACCTCGTTTGTCGTTAAGTTTTGTTCTCAAATGACCATCTTTCTCATTATTTGTGGAAATCAAGGTATGAGGTAGATTTACTTGTAGTTGTGGTAGTTAGATGAGTTAGAAACGTTCAACAACGTCAGCCTTCTTAATTATTAAGCCACAGTACATCACATATATAGTGGAACATGACGTTTGTTCATTATTTTGGTCTGCTTCGTATGGATCAAAGAATAGTTTGTAAGGAAGAGAAGCATAGTTGTTATCTATTGGAATGTCGAGTGTCTATCAAATTACAAATATAGCACATGTGTTGTCAATAAAATATCTTGATGATGTAACTTCCATACATTCGTTTTTTTGAAACAGAGCGTTATTTAACAAAGTATTATTTACCCTCTTAACAAACAGCTATATATAACTACTCTTTCCCGTTTTTTTTCTTTTGTTAAACTTTTCGAAATTTTAGATCCTCAATGTTCTTCAAGCTCATTTTTGACTCGAGCGCCACTGTTGGGTTTGTTGTTGACAAAACGCACGTCTGTCGTACATCATTTTAATCCTGGTATCTATGATCAGTTCATTTGGAAATAGTGAAAATGGATAGAAAAGTCAACTATCAAATGTGTATATCAATGTGTATACTTAATCAAAAGATTGATTGATTGATTGTTGGTTGCTTAACGTCCAGTGGCAAGTAGTGCATGCATATTCAGGACGAGAACAAGATCACAATAAATACAATAGGTAGGTTGATACAATAGAGGCCATCTGGGATGATGGTCGGAGAAATTTGGACTGCCACTGAAAAATGAGAATACATTGGATAGGGACAGAAATTTTGCCTTGCAACAGGCCACCTACAGACCCCTCAAAGAGTTTTTGCAAGGGTTCTTGACGTGCAAAGAGCGTGGCACTCTCCTTACACGAGACATCGGGTTTAACGTCCCCTTCTGACCGGACGTGACTGCGAACTTGATACATCCTGTACAGCCAAACTGACGCCCCACCTCGACAAGCGTTTTACTACCGGTCGGGAGAAGACCAAGTGACCATATTTCTATACCCCAGTCACTCTTGAGTAGGTAGTTTCAGTCACTGTGTACAAATGCTAAAAAAATCTAAAAGGCAAATTTAAAAAGGAGGACGTACATACAAACTGAAAATATCAAACGCTAGCAATCATCGGATCAAGTGGAAAACAACTGTCATATTCCTGACTTGGTACAGGCATTTTCGCACTTAAATGACAGTTGTATTATTTTCGTCAAGTTAGTAGAAAAGGAATGGTTGAACACGACTTTGATTGTAAATACGAATTGATAGTACTCTGTAGAAAAAGCTTTTTTTGGTTGCGCGCTTGGTAGAAAAAAAACTTAAAAGGACACTTATGTAAATTGTAAATACATTACAGTTAAGGAAAAAAACAAGTTCCATCTACTCTTTTGTGAATATCAAAGGAAGATATAATAGTCCTTTATTTGTCCTCTTAGTAAGTATGGATGAAGAAAATGTTGAGTAAGTTTACTAGTTAATTGTCATCACGTTATTCATGTATGATATTTTTAAGACATTGTCTGTTGTAAATTCAGTACTGTTTAGACATGTTGCCTTGTAGAAAATACAGAACTGTTTAGATATGTTGCGTTGTAAAGAATGCAGAAACTGTTTATATATCTTTCTTTGTATAAAATACATGTCTGTTAATACATGTTGCCTTGTATAGAATACAGTATTGTTTATATATGTTGCTTTGTAGAAAAAAAATAGTACTATTTACATGTGTTGCCTTGTAGAGAATACAGTTCTTTTTATACATGTTGTCTTGAAAAGAATACAGTACTGTTTATATATGTTGCTTTGTAGAAAAAAAAAACAGTACTATTTACATGTGTTGCCTTGTAGAAAATACAGTATTTTTTATACATATTGCCTTGTAGAGATTACAGTACAGTTTAGAAATATTGCCTTGTAGATAATACAGAACTGTTTAAACTTGTTGCTTTGTAGATTATACAGAACAGTTTAAAGGCTGCACTTGTAAATACAGTTGTTTCTCAAACCACGCCTCTTTTGGGGAGATTTAGAATATTCATAGAAAATTAATTTTGTTTACATACTGGTTCCCAGTTATGCTCTCTGTGTTCCATCTCATAGAGACATAACTTGTGAATGTTACCAGTAAATATACACCTGTATATTGTTTACATTGGAATTTGTGGTAACCCTTCATTCGAGGTATGGGTAGTTAAGAAAATTAGTGTTAGTTTAAACTCTAAAAAGTTCAGGGCATATAAACGTTGAAAATATGCGGCACAGTCCTATATTTTGACCTTTGAAAAAACTTGCAGTGTATATGAACTTTCAATTCTTGGATAAGATTGTTTTCAAAACTTCATAGTAAAAGTAGTACAGTTTTAGCCTTAAAAGGAGTTCCTATGGGACACTGCATTGTCAATATTAACAGATATGCAACCTATATCGGTTGAAAAAAGGGAACATTCAGAATTCAACTCACAGATTTTAAAGAAATGAACATAAATATGAAGTTTTATAAATATTTCATGAAGATTGATAGAATCCTAGGCCTTAGATATAATGACTCAGCATAAATTCACAGTTTACAGTATGCATAGCTTACTTAATGTCCTAAATACAAAATTAATTCATTATATTTGCATAATTGTAAGTTAAATTGTTAAGAAATGCTTCTATTTACTCTTCGTAGTCATTGAAACTCATTGATCCTTCCTGAATATTATTTATAGGGTTTTGTGTCCTGTCGATAACCCAAAAGTAAGCCGTAACACCTTTTTTGTCACCATGACATAAAAAAAAATACAAGTTAGAAAAATAAATATCTCAACAAAACTTACAATAGTGTGATCTATCCTGAATATGTACTGAATAGTCTAAATTGCTATCAAGATACGACAGCATTCGACCAGTCAGACATACGTTGTTCGTTCGTTCGTTTGGTGTGTTTGAGCTCTTGATTTTTCCATTTGTTTAGGCAATTTTCGTTTTGAGATTTCCTTAGAGTTCGCTTTATTTGTTATTTTACATTTTACACATGACTAATAGTGAATAATCTAATGAACACGATTTTTGCATATAGAAACTGCAGATATAAGAAACTGAAACAAAATAGTGAAATGCAAAAATCATTATTAAAGTATTAAAAAAAGATCCCTATCGTGCTGCATATATCAAGCAATACTGCTTTGAAGATTCGAAGATAATGTCAGGGACAAGAAAGATGACATGGAATTGAAAATGACGCAAATGAAACATTATCATGGATTTCTATGATACTATTATCCAGTCATATGCATTTCCATATGTTTTGAAACTTATTTTTCTTTGGATCTCAAATTGTTTGGATTGAGTCTTCATGGTGACGTCGACATGAATTATAAAACACGTTTTTGACTCTGTTGATGAATCGAAAAGTATTAAGAACTAAGGGTACAACTCCCTAAGACAAAGTTGGTATTAAATGGATTTAGCTTTTTTTTTTTTTTTTTTCTTCTATTATTATTACGAAGCTGCTCATACATCCATAGCTTTACATTGTTTTAAATTGATCGTTTTGGATGTAGACAAACTCAAAAAAGCGTTTTATCATATTAAGTAATTTTAACCATTGATGATTGACTGGTAGTCCCTAAGACTATCAACTGCTATATTATCAGTGTGTCGGTACTATTGTGATTTATTAAATAACCGTTTAATATCCCCATTGATAGAATTCTAAAACATTGAAGAAACTAGAACGTATGTTATCTTTTTTACATTTTATTAAATACATTAGCTGAACAAAACTATTTATTATGAGAGTTTCAGAAACCATGGAAACGGTTTAACCAATTTCAACCAAAGTTGACCTTATTTTTTATTATGATTAATTAGGTCCATCTTGGTCACTGGTCATTTAGTTATTCACGTGTATAAGTTTTTGATGAAGATAATTCCAGACAATCGATTCGGAACAAAGTCCATGCTTTTTATGACAGACATTTGTATTTTTGTTTTAAAGCTGTTCACATTTAATCACATATTAAGGCAATAAAACAGGTACTGTTATAGAGTCAGAAACAATACATTATTTAACTAATCCACTACTATTGCTTTGCTATCGATTATGACTGTTTTAAATTTAAATGTATTTTTGTAAATGATTTAAGGTTTACCAGCTGAAATCAAAGCACTCGATAAAGACTCAGCAAAAGTATTTACTCACTTACTAGAGGAAGAAAGTTACCCCCATTTCGAATCACGAGTAATGTTAGCAGGCGAACAGGGGACCGGCAAAACAACTATTGCTCGATATCTTATTGGTAAGGGACCAACGAAGATGAGAAAATCAACTGATGGAATTGGTCTATATACAGGTTTGTCGTATATAGACAGAGAAACAGAGGAATGGTTGGAAGGCAAACAAGGTACAGGATTATGTTTATACAATTAATTCAAAATTATTTAAAACATTGTTCTTGAACGGAGCGGTTTATATTTTACGAAAATAGATATTCAATGGCACACACATTATAGTAGAACAATAAAGCACATCGATGATGGTGTGTATTCTCTAACTAAGAGTTTTGACTGTTTTCAATAGTTAAAACGTTGTTATGATACATTTGTATATTTATTTGTGACAAACTACAATCCTCTGATTTGAAAAATCAAAATATACAAGGTAGGTTATGCTTTACGATTGATATCTTTTAACTTTTTATTCATTGTAATACACCGCACCAACGAATTTGTTATACTTCTTCTTTTCGTATGTTCCTTCTTTTTGTGCGATTGAGTGTCCATATGTCTGTTACAGAATGTTTTATTTTTCACTAAGCACTTAACCGATCATTGTCTGGTAAAAACGTAGCATGCCTTGCTATTGGTGGATATCAATGTGTGATAATAAACTTGAAAGCTTTCACAGTTCTTTCACAGTTGAACTAACGTAGTTCATAAAACAAAATCGCACTACATTAACAGTCCATAATCATTGTGTAGCATATTTTCAAACAAATATGCACGATCACTTTACATCGAAAATCCATAAAAAGTTTTAGTGTTTCTCTTTTATTGTTGTCGTGTTTCCATGTTAATTTTGCATGATATGAGTTGTCACGAAATTCAATTGCATCACTTGGTAACTTCGTACATAATCATAATCTTTTTCGTGAACCTCCGGAGATTCAATTCCTAAAGATTCAAGCTTCAAAGCTTCTAAGTCGTGTTCCTATGTTTTACGTAAAATAAGTACATTGAAAATACTAGACGCTGTTGATCTTGGTTTCTCCTGAATGTAGCAGTTCAGAAAGTAAATACCCTAGTTTCAATTTGACTATGGTTGGTCCGTTTCCGCATACAACTTTATGTTCAACAATTTCCCAATAAAAATCGGCTCCAAGTAATAGTGAAATTTCTAAAGTATTATGTTTAGTAACTGGATGAGAGAGCTTAAGTATTATCAAGTACTTACTGTTCTTGTCAATATAGCGTATGTGGTTCTGTAACGGCGTAGCTATAATACGATTTAAACTTGTATTGGGTTTTATGTCCAGTTTTAGTTTCAACATATTAAACTGTGGCTTTATCAAGTCACCTAACATAAGTGTTCGTTTCATCGAAAGTTGGTTTAAAGAAAGTGCAAGACTCTCTGTTACAAAAAACCTTTCAGTGCCTACGTCAAACAAAATATTCGTGTCTGTACAATAACGGTCTGACTAAACTGGGGTCACTGCGGTTTTCAGCAGTAGATTTGAGCGAAATTGTGCTGACAAATGTAAAATTTCTGAGTTTTCATGAATCACAGTATCCTTCACAGATTTACTACAGTACTTTCGTTCTTATAACTGTGAACATAATCATTCGTGTCGGCGAGTCTTTTTGTTTCGTTTGCTACAGTTACGACATGAGCTTTTCGATTTGTACTCCTTTATGCGATGTGTACCGAGGCAGTTAAAACATATATCGTTTCGTTTAACGATAGCACGACGTTTGTCTAAATTGCGTATTTTCGGCAAATTGGCTGTCGAATGAATATCTTTACAGATAATTCACGGGTTAGCTGTTAAATGCTGATTTGCATTTCTAGTACTTGCGTTGTGTTTTCTTTGTGTTTTAGCTCCGGCGAAAAAGCCTGAAGTCGAAATATCGCTCTCTGTCTTCATAACATGTCCGTCTTCTATTATTTAGATCTTTGTATGTATACCTCTTCAAAAATGTCGTTATAGCAAATTTAACGTACAACTGAAAGCTCCCAAACGAGATGATTTTTAATTTATTCCGGCAGTTTATTGATTACCATTGGAACTAAGAAATTACAGTAGGAGTCCTGTGTCTGTCAAAGCGATTTAAGTCCTCTAACTAAACTCTCCATTTTGTCGCAAAAAAATCTCAGGCTTACTATGTCATTTCGGGGTGGCGTTATATCAAGCAGTGCTTGTAGATGTGCTTGTGTAATTTTTTGAGACTGTTCAAATCTCTCTATCAAAACATTATCGGCTTTGATTTGCATAGTACGCGTTAATTAGAGAAAATCCGGCAATGGTCTGAACTGCTTTGTTTTCTAATTGGGTCTTCAAATAATTTAAAATTTTGAACCTCTGTCAGTGCTAGGTTGTAATGAACTGCTGATTCGTAAGAATCCCCCCCCCCCCCCCCCAAAAAAAAAAATACCATTCTAATTAATTGGTATTCAATGTTGGTAATGTTAATTTTGACAATCGATGATTGATAGATATACCAGAAGGAACAGCATAGCTTCACTTGTCTCTTGTAAAATTCGAACGGCATTATTTGACTGTGGTCATAACGTGACAACATTATGTGTTTGTACAATGTCAAGCGAACAAGCAGGGCTCAACGATGGAGTTTCTACATTTAAAACTTGATAAGATGAATGTGATGTTTGATTAGAAATATGATGCGATATTTTATTTATAGATATCCTAAAATGTTTCAGTTAAGTAACACAATTTGTAGTATGTTCACCTGGCCTGTTTCCACGATTTCTGACTGTTTACGATGCGTTCACTATTCTTTCGGTGTGTTGGGTAATTTCTTCTTCAGTAGTTAGTTTTCGTATGTGGCTAACAGCTCATCTCTATCGGATTCAGAATTTTATTGTGCGTCTGCCAATTTTCGTAAAAATCTGGTAACGGCACTACGATTTGAGCTTCGGTAACGTTACTAGTCACAGCACTATCGATATTATCTATCTTGAATAAAACAAACAAACGCTTTACAGTTTAACGTTAAATTGTTACTAACAAAAGACAAGGAGACGTCGCCTGTGTGACGTCGACCATTTAAACACTATTATTTCCGAGACGTTGCCGGTTCTGCGGTCTTCTTGACAGATGGATGGCGTTTGTCCCTGATGTTTGCAATGTCAATCAAAATGAATCTGCTTACCCTTTCGGAGCACCTGAAATCACTCAAAGTTTTTGGAGAGATTTGCGTTGGTCAGTTGTTTGTTGTATACTGTTGTTGGTAATTTTACTCTTTCTTTTTTATCCAGTTTATTTTCGACTACTAAGTTTGAATGTCATTTTGGTATCTTTCTTCTCTTAGATATTGCAAGATAGCATCATATTCTTGAAGGTTTTGTGACATTGTTCTGGACCATATGAGTATTTGGACCATACGTTATGGTCATGACCATATATATGGATATTTACTCATATGGTCCGAACATACACGTATAGTCCGACCGTACACGCATTATCGGGATTGTTAACACGTGTAATTCAAAACTTTTAAAATAACCAGGTCTGACCTTTCCAGTTGTCACGTCTTTTAAAAGGAGTTTTTTATTATATTTTTATAAAAAGATATTAACTAAAAAAAAAAAAAAAACAGTTTCACACAGTTAATTTTACTTGTAACTACAACAAAAAGATATCAACAGAATATGCACATATTATAAAAGATCGTTTTGATACTTTACGTATAGCGGTGGTTGACAGGGCTTCTGGTGAATTACTAAGTGTATTGTGTAAAGTAGATGACAACACAGACAAGGACCAGAGTGTGTTTAATGTTTTCTGTTAAATGGGGGAACTGCAGTCATGTTACGATATAGGAGATCTAGAGCTTCCTTTAAAAACACCGTAGACACATCGGAACGGCTCGAGACCTCAATATGACTACAGCTGCAAAGAAGGCTTTTCACTCGCAAACAACAGGTATAACTCAAAAGGTTCGTGCAGAATCAGTACGTGCAGTTGCGGAAAAGCTATGGTACCAAGTGGAAGTAAATGTCATCATAAGCATAATGCAAGAATACAATTAGCAATGAAAACTAAGATCAAATGACTGTGGCATCTGTAGTTGATTTTTATGTAGCCTTCGAATTATAAAATTAATACATGTTTATGTAACCATCATTTTTATGGCCCCGCAACAGAAATTGTTTCTACATTCCGTCAATCCTACATTACGTTATTCCGTCATACCGCAACAAACCATTCTACCAACTTTTTTTCTAAATACCTTGAGTTCGTATATTGGATAGATATGAGTGAACCATGATGAGTTAGGCCGTGTTCACATTTACCTAAACTTGGTTGTGTGTTAGTGTAACTCACGCGTAAACTAAACACAATTACGTTCCCATTGATAAAACTCAATGTTTACATGTAGTTTAAATCATGTTTTGTCTAGATGCAGTCGATAGTCAATGTAGGCCTTGTGTAGGTTAAGTGTACACACAACTGGGCAATTACAATATTAGTTTTACCATGTATATTTAAGGAAGAAACGATTTTTAAATAAAATTGATATTTATAACAATTATTTATCAAGTTCTATACAGAAATATTTGTCTAAACTTGATATATTCATTTGTTATAAAACCAAAAACACCTTTACGTAGCTTTATTAACCCCTTATCAAGACTCAAAGCATCATCATTGCCGAACACGTAATGTATTTGAAAAGGTCTTCCCGAATAAACTGGACGTACACAGAAACATTTGCCACTGGTCTTTACTCAAACAACGATTCACTCATAATTGCATTATTAAAAAAATGTGTGGTAAATGTATTGTTTGTCTCGTATCTCAGATCCGTTAAGATACACGTAGAAATAAAATAGAAAACATTACCCAATCCCTTTGCCAAATACTCCTTGGAGATGAAATATTATTTGAAACAAACAGAAAAGATAGAAATGCATAAGCACGCTACTGCAGCCTACGTGTTCCTATGCGTAATCGTGACATCTCTAGTATCTTTAAACTACTGCAATTCATCAAAATGGCTTTTATAAAGGAGCAACCACTTTACTTCAAAAGTTGCGGGGGGTGGTTTATGAATGTTTTATTGAGTCAAAATTTTCTTTTCGCGTGAACGTTTTTATTCAGTATTTTTCAATGCTAGCAATCAAATATGTTTTTCTTGAATATATAACACTATAATGTATGGGGAAACTCTGGATTCAGAATATTTTTTTTATTATCTGTATGACCAGAATATTTTTGTTTTCTTTTCAAATTGGGGATTAGAATATTTTTCAAGGGAAAAAAAATAAAAAAGTGTGTTGTTTTCTGGTTGCGTAAGCCTACATGATTAACTATAATAGCTTACATCCACTTCATTTGACCTTTTGTCCATAGATGTCACATTGACAAATATACCACATCACTGTATTGTTATTTTATATCTTAGATGACTTTTACCAAAAACGGATCGATGTCACTGCTAGCGGGTTTTTCGTCCTTTTACGTATCAAAAAAGAAGTAGTCCACACTCTGATGCAGATAATTAAGGAATAACAGTACTGTAATTGAAGAGTTGCCACCGTCAATTGGCGATTTATGTACAGTCGTAAATGCAGTTTTACTGACGACGTGTAACTAAGACAGTAACATGGAAATTTGAGACCGTCAAATCAATATTCTACGATTCAGATTTGAATAGAATCACATTAAAACGGCGATTATTATGTAATGTTGCTTTATTTTCGATAATATTGAAATGTGGATTTGAAGGTAACTTTTAGACAATGAAAAAGAGTGCTACATAAAAAAATGAATTATAATAGATATTATAAATTCTGTAACTTTAACTTGACATTTTGTTTTCAATAAAGGGAATAAATATTTAAGACACTTTGCTTATGTTGATCCGAAATAGTACCTGTCCTTGAAATAAGCTGTCTTCAAGTCTCGTATGCTGACTTATTGATTTGCGTATCGTACCGTGTCGAATCAAGTGCATGTAATCAGACATCTTAGAAGTCAAGTGTGTAGTGTATAACGCTTCCATATAGGGTTGATCTGTGTGCAACGATGTTGCGGATGGTTTATCGGTGTTGAATAGTGTTTAACGGTGTTGAAAGGTGTCTAGGCTTTAAATTTGAATATATTTCTAAAGAATATCCCTTCGAATCAATTTCAGCAATCATATTTGCTGGATGTAAAGCCATCTTCACGCGTCTCAGACATTTATTTATTTTTTGTTTCATTTATGTTCTCAAATTGGATTTTTACTACATTGAAGCTTTTTTCCTTTATCATACAGGGAACTATTATTAAAAGCACACTATATATAACTAATATATTACTCGTCTAAACATCAACCCAACAATGTTAGATCTGTAAATTTGCTTTCGCAAATTTTTGGTTCTTCCCTCGCCGGGATTCGAACCCATGCTACTGTGATATCGTGACACCAAATCGCCTGCACTGCAGCCGTCCCGCTAGACCACACGACCACCTGGGCTAATATATTATATATATATACACACATTCAGGGATCTACAACCTGTCGATACCTGTATCTTGGCATTGCACGAGGTCATATTTTTCTCTAAATGTTTATGACCTGTTTACACTAAATCTATTGAATGTTGCATGTGTACGCATTAATAATTTAGTCATTGATGCATGTTTTTTTATATTAGTTGTTAGTGGCTTTGAACAAACTGTCAGTTAACTACGAGTACGATCTGTACCTTGCGTCTTTTTTGTTGGGATGTACAAGAACCCGGCCACGTCCACATGTATTTTTGTTCATGTGATGAGTTATGGTCGATGCCACTGCTGGTGGACGTTTTGTTCAACGGTATCACCAGCCCAGTAGTCAGCACTTCGGTGATGACATGGATATCAATTATATGGTCATTCTTTTAAATTACCTGTTTCAAAACATTGAATTTTTTCGAAAAACTAAGGATTTTCCTATGTCAGGAAAAGAATACCTTAGCCGTATTTGGCTCACCTTTTTAGAATTTTGGGTTATCAATGCTCTTCAACTTTATACTTGTTTAACTTTACAACTATTTTGATCTGAGCGTCACTGATGAGTCTAATGTAGCGAAACGCGCGTATTAAATTATAATCTTGGTACCTTTGATACCTAACCAAAAAAAAATAAAGGCAACAGTAGTATACAAATCTGGGTTACAAACTAGAACTGAGCGAAACACATCAATTATAAGAGGAGAACTATGACGCAATAGAATCACAACATTAAAATGTACCACACACAGAAACGAACAATAATATAACAGTGGCCATTTTTCTGACTTGGTAAAGGACATTTTAAGAAAAAAAATGGTGGGTTGATCCTGGTTTTGTGGCATGCCAAACCTCCCGCTTTGATGGCAATTTTTAATATAACATTAAAATGACAACATGTCATGACAGGACAACAATACAAATAAATTGGAGAACATATATGACAGAGAAACTCACGAATAACAGCTTTCACAAAGTACCAGATTCAATACACCAAACGCGCGTTTCGTCCACACAAGGAAAAGTAGTGACGCTCAGATGAAAAGTTTGAAAGCCAAAAACAAGTACAAAGTAAAAGAGCATTGAAGACCAAAGGTTCAAAAAAGTTGTGCCTAATACAGCTAGGGTTTTCTGCCGGGGATAAGAACTTCCTGATCATTTAGAATAATTTATACTTTTGTAAACGATATTTTTTTTATAAAATGACTATATAATTATAAATATGCATGGTAAAACGAAGTACTGACTAACTACAGAAAAAAAACGGACACACAATACAACCTAAACCAGCACATGAAAATTCACAGTCGAGTTAGCCAAAGTCCTCATCACACAAAGTGACGTCAAGTTTGAATTTCTAAAATTTATTTCCTAAAAATAGGATAGAACTTGTAATACTGATACATCATTTATTAATACCAATTTATATTAAATTGTGGTAGTAATTAGATAATCAATTGTATTATCTAGCTTTGTTTGTGTTTCTTCTGAAACAAACTGTTAACCAAATATATCGTATAAATTAACTCAGACTATATGACTTACTTTCTATTTCTAGATTTTTCTTTAGAGGAATTGACCTTCAGTAGGTCATTAAGACAAAAACCATTGGAAATTCCTACTAGCAGTCTTTCAACAGGACTGCCCACTGATGTAAGCAAACAGTATACCGAAAGTCTAATAGCCGGTGTTTCTGTTCAGGGTAACGAACAACGCGTAGACTTTAGGGAGAAAAATAAAATGCAAGATATTACAGTCGAAGCAGAAAAGGATAATAGCAGATCAAGAGAACAAGGGAATTGGAATAATCCAATAAAACGTATAGACGGTGACAGACCAATCACAAATGTTCTTCTCGATCTACATAGCCAACAAGGTAATCCAAAGGACGAGAGACCAGAATCAAACGTCCATCTTAGACCACTTAAAATGAGAGATAATCCTCCGGACGAAAAAAAAGTACAAAATGTACATTTTGATCTACAAGAACAACAAGATCATCCTTTAGACAAAAACCTCATGCAGAATATCCGTCTTGTTGGAGATATAAAAGAACAAAGACTTGTGACATGTGTCCAAAGACCAACGCCAAAGGTTTTGCAAGACGACGTCCCACAACAGAGAGACTCATATGGAAGCAGGACAATGGCAAGTAATCCAGTAAGTTCAAGTAAACAACCAACTTATACAGACGAAGATACCCAATGTGAAGAATTTAAAGACAAAATTTATTTTGAGAATCCTACAGGAAATGAATCACAAAAATATTTGCCAAATCCGGGATGGCCTTTAGTTCAAGGTGGTACAACGAATAGCAGTTTTCCAGAAGATTTGACCATTAACGCTGGTGACGAACAATTAAAAACATTGACTCAATCATCTAAGGAAGAGCAATCAACATCTGGGTTGAGACATTCTGTAGAATCTGTTACTGATCCTGGATTAATAACAAAACTTAAAAGATTCTTTGGAGTTTCCAAAAAAGTGAAAGAAATTAAGATATCGATTACGGAAGAACATATTTTAAAGCAATCTTTGAAAGTAGGAAAGAAAAAGTTACATCAAAAACATATAGCTCCCGTGATAATATGGGACTTTGGAGGTCAAGATATCTTTTACTCCACGCACCAAAGTTTCCTGTCATATCGAGCAATCTATTTGATTGTACTGGATGGTAGTAGAGCCCTTGATGACCCATGTCAATTTGAGCAATATTTACCAGGGAAAAGTGGACCGAAAACAGCAAGAGGTATAATAAGTTTACATGAAGTAATAAAATGTATATGTGCACAACAACACATTCAATATACTCATAAATTTCAAACGTGCTTATCATGATGCAAATAATGGGAGTCACTTCAATATACATATGATATCATCCAAAAAGCAGTTTTTGCTTTGTATTCGCTCTATTATGACAGCCCTTACTTAGTACAAAATGATAATTTTGGTTTTTGAAATTCACATCATATAAACAAAAGGATAACAGTGACGTCGCTTTCGATAAATTAACAGTAGTAGGAAACACTGGTATATAAGTTTGACTGTCCCTCTGGTATCTTTCTTCCCTCTTTACTACATGGTTAACAAACGTAACCGGAACCAAAAATTACATTCTCAAAATCAATAAAATAAATATAGGTCGTCTGCATTGCGATACATATTCAAATCATACAGTAAGTTAAGCCATTGTTTACAAAATAAACAAGTGAGCAAGACCGCGTAGTAATACACCCATCCCCGAATCATGTCTATTTATGAATTGACAGCGAACAACAGCAAAATAATTGCATTATAATTATTCATTTTAGTCTTTTTGAAATTTGGATATACATACGTGTTAGTTTGTTATAAATCAAATATGATCATTTCAGTCAACTTTGTGAATATGAGTTTGACAGCTAATTACCCTGTTATTCACTTATTCATTATTATTACTTCGATACCAATTTCCGTAGATTATGATTGTACAGGTGAATTACGAATTACAGGTTCAAATAATTACAAATCCTCTGTTATAAGTTACATGGTTGGCTATTAATCCTTACTGATGCAATTGTTTATACATTACGTTACCATTAATGGCCGACGAGACGAGAACCCTTTACGAAATCTACTGACTGGGATGTATATGGATTCACCACGTTACGACTTTAATCCACTTACAGCGTCACTTATTGCGATACGATCAAAGATTGTATGCAAACTAAAGCAAAACCAAACAATCAATTATCCACGAAAATGTCAGATTTCTTAAATCAACGTAAATTGGTACGAACGAAAATGATGAAATACTAATAACATACTTTGGTATAATAGCCAGTGACAGAACTATACATCGATGACCATGATCTAGCCTGTTGTAACTGTTGTGAAGACAGCGATATCACGAGAGAGCATGAAAACATGTATTTATCATTAAGGTGGTTCGACCCTTCAACAGTGTGCATGATCAAGCCTGTTGTACAAAATGTAACTGTTGTGAAGACAGCGATATCACTAGATAGAATGAAAACATGTATTTATCATTAAGGTGGCTCGACCCTTTAACAATGCGAATGATCAAGCCTGTTGTAACTGTTGTGAAGACATAGATATATCTCGATATAGTATAAAAACATGTATAACTAATTAAGATTAACATTCGATTTAGAAATTATATTTCAGACAACAAATGTATTTTCCACATAGGTTAGAGTCTGAAATACATATACCATGTGTGTTGGAATGAGAGTTAATATTGAATCAGGCGAAATAAAGTGTTAATTAATTGCCTGTCACTTGTGGAGGAATATATAAGGCAGTCACAAAATATGATTGGAGAAAACGTATACATTACATTTATAATTTTAATTGATATCTTATATCAATGATTGCATAATTTTTCATCAAACTAATATCGATAATAAAACATATATGCACTATTGTGATGGTCCAGTAATGACCCAAATACCACTAAAATTTGGTGGGAACTTGTTGGTCAAACAATAACCCAACTGTTTCCTAATGAACTTTGGTAGGACATTGTGTATCCAACATTGGCCATATATTATCAAGCCAACACCAACTATGTGTTAACACTTTATGGTGATATAGTCATAATTATAAATTTACTTTTTACAAAAAACATTAATTTTGGAAAAACTAAGCATTGTCAACCTTAAGAATAGACTACTTTAGCTATATTTGGCAAAACCTTTAGGATGTTTTGGTCCTCAATGATATTTAACTTCGTACTTGCTTTGGCTTTTTTTTTAAACTTTTTTTATATTGGGGCGTCACTGATGAGTCTTTTGTAGACGAAAAGCGCGTCTTGCATTCTGATATCTAAGATGAGTTTATTTATCAATTTTGGGCCAACAAAGTAATGTTATCTAAGTCATTTTAAATAAAGAGGATGACGAGTTGTCTGAATGGCACTCATACTACATATTATTGAAGCTACAGACATCATATGATTGTTGATCGTGTGTCATTTTCCCTTAATTATGTTATATCTCGTTTGATAACAGATTATTTGGGATTTTGGATAAATACAATTGTGACCTACTGCAAAGGGAGCCAGCATGGATTTCCGAAAATAATGATTGTCTTTACACATAAGGACAAAATAAAACATGTGAGTACATAACTTTAGCTTATGCACTTAAATAATGCAAGAAATGGTTGATATATTAATAATTTATTTCATTTGTTTTTTAATCGTAAAATATATTCATCGTTGTTAGTTTTTTGAGTCTGTTGTTACGTAGAAATGTTTATATTAGAGGTGATCCTACTCCTAGTGATATTTAGTTGTATGCATGTTTTATAATTCTTATTGACAGACATAATTTGAATTAAGAAACAAATGATTGATTTTGAATTCCTTAGGTGTTATACCATCACTGATACTCCCCTTTTAGTCTTTGTTGAATATGCACTTTTCAAAAAATGTGCAAAATTTATTTTTGTTTAAATAAAGAAATACATGTACTTGACATGAGTAATGTTTATTCTATCTAGTACTTATAAACAAAATATAACATATCATTTCATTGCATATAAGAGAAAAAAGTTAAGTCGAAGTTAAGTAATGAAACTTTCATCAGTTGTCTTCCTCTGTAGAAGCTTAAGTAACCATATAAACTCAAGTTTACAAATTGATCTATAAAAATTTAGCATAAAAGTTGTGTGTGCTTGAAACCACCAAAGATGTATGTATATGACACAGATATTGTTTACTGCAATGAAATGTATCTGTCAAATTCAAGGGGAAATTTTTGTTCGATCCTTTTTTGTATGCATCTGGATATGACGTACCATGATCTTGTGGTATTATACAATTAGTTTTAAAGTCAAACTTAAATTATTATGTGTACAAAGTATCGTATTTATAGAGTGAAGTTGAAACAACGAGAGAGCAACTATACGGAGACGTAAAGAGCATGTTTCAGGGATCCCCACTGATGTCACATTTGGTTATCGAAGACAGAATATTCGTAAATGCTAGAAACAAATTTGACCCAGAAATGACAAAGATCAAAACAAGTATTATACGAGAATCAAAACTCCAACCAACATGGGGACAGAACTTACCAAAATGCTTTATCCCTCTAGAATTAGAATTCGAAAATCTTATCAGAAAGGATATAAATGTAATAACATTTGATGATTTGAGACATATAAACACTCAACATCCTATCAGACCATTGACAGATGCTGAACTCAAGGTTTTCCTGAAATTCCAGCATGCTATCGGCAAAATTCTATATTTTGATGAACCAGGATTGGATCAACATGTTATACTTTTGCCAACATATCTCATTGATGCTTTCAAATCGATAATCACAGATAAAAGGTTCTGTAAAGGGGAAAGGAAAAGAGAGGCGTTATGGGATCTAATGAGCCAAAAAGGGGTCATCTCCAAATTGGCAATAAAAGAACTTTGGGGAAATAGGAAATATCGCATGTTTAAAAAACGCAACGACTACTTATTAGCAGTAATGACTCACCTTGATATACTAGTCGAACCAAGGAGGTATGATCCTAATCACAAGCGAATACCAGCTGACTTTTACTATGTTGCAAGTATGGTCCAGGCTAAAGATGATACTGGATACCTTCTATCTCCATCCTTCAGTGAAAGAAACATTGGAATATCATTCAATTCAAATGACGCAATAATACCTCCAGCTTTATCATTCAGGTTTATCACTTACTGCCTCAGTATATTTGATGTGAAGAAATACGGTGAGACAAACGATGCCATGCTGTTCCATAGATCTGCAGTATTTACGATTGATCCGTCATTAGATATCCATATTCTATGCGAGGACGAAAGGATTTTTGTCCGTCTTGTTCATGCTAGGAAGAAAATTCTTATAATGAAAGACCTGGCTTCAAGTATCTGTGAATGTTTAAAATCTGCCATTCAGAACATCAGCCATCTTTATATACAAACCAGCAGTGAGAAGTGTGATGTTAACGCAAGGTCTTTTCAACTGAACCTTTGCTGCAGTGTTGTTGAAGATCCATGCTTGCTTTCCATTGAGGAATTTAACAACATCGATGGGAGCTGGATATGTCCGAAACATAAAATAGAACACGAAGAGTTTGTGCTGTCTCGTTGGATATCAGAAAAGGTAATTAAATATTTCTATTAAATACTTACAGTGCATTATATATATGTTCCATCAAGGGTGAATAAGGAAAATATAACCTATTTATTTTGTACCAAAGCCACGTGATTTGTTCTGTGCGTTCTTGATCAACATAACAAATGTTATATTGGTGATCTTAAAGAAGATGTCGCATATGTTGAGATTTGTTTTCACTTTTCTTCATCAACTTAACAAATTGCTCAATTTTCAAAGATGCCTCCTTGTATTTTAGGCATCAGAAATACAGTGTGAATTAAACTGTCTAGGTAGGTAACTATTTATTTAACTGTTATTTCTACTATGAACACATATTGTTGAAAGGTGTAGTACATCTGTACTTCACGATTATCGTGAATAACCTTTGATTTTACAATAAAAGAAAAATAACAAAAAAAAAACTCCGAGGGAAATTCAAAACGAAAAGTTCCTAATCAAATAGCAAAATCAAAAGCTCACAGCAAACGAAAGGATAAAAACTGCAATCTTATTGAATTGCTGCAGGCATTTTCTCTTGTAGAAAATATTTGATTTAACATGGTGTAATAGATGGCTAAACCTCTCACTTGTATGACAGTGGAATCAAATTCGATAATATTGGAAAGTGCATATGCGTAAACTAGATTGAATAGCTAAGCAGACTTCCTGCTTACATTGAATATATGACCTTTATATACCCAAGTTAAATAAAAGTATATAATATTATATATGTTATGAAATTAATCTACATCGAGCTTCTTCAAATCATTGAATTTGATATATGATGACCGATGATGAACTTGAGGGGTATTTTAACTAAGCATTATCAATGCATTTTTTAATAGATAGTCAATGGAAAACAATGAACATTGTTTGTGCTAAACTCGGCTAAGAACTTTTCATTATGACTGAAGATGTTTTTCAGTTCTACAAACAAACTTCTTGTACGAGACTTATTTATTACAGAAGGCAAAATAATTCATATTGTATACTGTCTAAATTTTATTAAACACCAAAGGCAGGCTTTTTACTCTTTTGTGAGAACACGTTTTGACAAGTTAGAATATACCAACACAGGAAACGTGTTACTCCGACTCAATAACCGAACACTTTAATAACACATTACCATAACGCTACTTTTACAGCTACACATGATGCGTTCTTGAGTGAAATTCCGACAGCTCTTCATTTGTGTCGGCTTTCCTCATTGTACAATTTAGATGAGATCCGGGAATTGGTTACCTATCTTGGACTTCCATACATTAACTGGAGCGATCTATATCAATTTGAAAGTGAACCAGAAGTACTGAAATTCAAAGTACTACGTCGTTGTCACGACAAATCAACACTGACATTCAGACAAATTAAGGAAGCTGTAGAGGAAGGACACATACAAACTCCTCACACTCTTTGCAAGGTAAAACAATTTGTATCTTCCAATTTGTCTTCATGAATTTTTCAAGGCTATGATGATTTTATATCGTTCAGTGAGTGCATTCTAATTATAAAGATCTATTTTAAACTTTTAAATCATATTTATTACAATTTTGTAGCTTTAACATTTAATCATTATAAGCTTAACACTACTATTCTCAATATACACCATACTCAGACTTAGAAATCAACCAATTACAATACTGGATTCGGTTTTCCGAGCACAAATTATAAAATGTTCGAGTTCCGAATGAGGTACTGTAGGGTAAATAGTATGTGAATTCTATTCTAAAATACATGGTATTTAGATTGTATGTATTCTTACTGACCTTTTAATTTTTCAGTACCACATCTGTCTAATAAAGGACTTCCATAGGAACACTGAAGCGGCATTGATTACCAATAGTCTTGATTTGTATCGTTTGAAAGAGATTTCATACACCTCTTGACAATCTGATACAATAATGATCCTATGTCAGAGCTTTATTTATATAATATCATGTTTTCTACATCTGATACAATGAAGATCCCATGTTAGAGCTATATTTATATTATATCATGTTTTCTACATCTGATACAATAAAGATCCCATGTCAGAGCTATATTTATATAATATCATGTTTTCTACATCTGATACAATGAAGATCCCATGTTAGAGCTATATTTATATTATATCATGTTTTCTACATCTAAAACAATAATGATCCTATGTCAGAGCTATATTTATATAATATCATGTTTTCTACATCTGATACAATGAAGATCCCATGTTAGAGCTATATTTATATTATATCATGTTTTCTACATCTGATACAATAAAGATCCCATGTCAGAGCTATATTTATATTATATCATGTTTTCTACATCTGATACAATACAGATCCCATGTCAGAGCTATATTTATATTATATCATGTTTTCTACATCTAAAACAATAAAGATCCCATATCAGAGCTATATTTATATTAGATCATGGCTTGTTTTCTACATCTGATACAATGAAGATTCTATGTCAGAGCTATATTTATATTATATCATGTTTTCTACATCTGATACAATATTTATATTAGATCATATTTTCTACATCTGATACAATAAAGATCCCATGTCAGAGCTATATCTATATTATATCATGTTGTCAATACGTTCGCAGTTTATCTGTTTCCCTCGGTTTATCATTTTTTGTTATCTTGATTTGTATTTCTAACGGTTGTATGAGACTTGAACATTAATACATAACTTTCACCTCATATTTATCGACTATATATATTGTATTTAAAATAGTATTGAGTACACTAACAGCATGGAAATGTTTCTTATAGGTAATGAAAGGATCATCCGTAGACTTCGGTAAGTAAACCTTCTTAACTGTTTTTGGTGGTATGTCAGATATATGTAGAAGCCAAGTAAGAGGACTTCCTCCAGTTGTTGGTACATGTACAACATCTATGCTTACATGCTACACTGGCATGTGCTTAGCGACAAATTGTAAATCATAAAAATCCAGCAACACCACAATAAAAATTTATCAGAACATATTTCAATTTCTACTTTCTACTTGAAAAACTTGGTATTGTAAATGGTATAAAAACCTTATTTCGAAAATATGCTTCATAAATATTCAGCTGATATGCAAAGGCAAATAACAATTAACGCATGGATGATACCTAATTACATTATTTTTCCAAAGACCAAAAATTAACAAGACACATTGCAAAGGTAACCACATATTCAGATAATACGTATGAATATTATTTGTCTGCTCAAAATATATCATAAGATTTTTGAATTGAATAACAATGTAACATTCTCATTATAGCAATTTTTAGCAACTATAATTAATATTATAAATGCATTTGTGTACATGTTAAAGAAGAAGGGCGAAAGATACCAAACGAACATATTCAGAGTCATCAGTCGAAAATTAACTGAAAACGCCATAGCTAAAATAAATAGTACATAAAACAAACAACATAGAAAACTAAAGACTAAATAACAAGAACCCTACCAAGTACTGGGGGTGATATCAGATGTTTCGGAAGGATAAGCAGATCCTGCTCCACATGTGGCACCCGTCGTGACGCTCTTGTAAGTACAAACCCGGTTAAATTCAATAGGTCACATTCGGGATGACCAAGTCGACGGGATTGTAGTACGATATTAGCAACATATTCTCTATTATCTGTGAAACGGATATTCCGTAACGGTCAAACAACTCGTGATGGCGTCCGTAAAATTTACAAAGGGTTGATTTCAACTTCCTCACTTAGAACTCTTGGTTTTAAAGCTTCATAATGAGCAGCAACTCTCTATCAAGAAAATCATGAAAGGACGTACAAGGCCTGTAGCATCGTTCCAACTGGGAGATATATAGCCCGTATGCAGGCGCTGCAATTTTCCTACATAAAAACGGAAAGTTCACAATTAGAAAGCTGAAATTGTCTCTGTTGTCAAAATTGTTTTTCAACCAACCCTCATTGTTGTCTATTCATGCTATTAGACAATTTAGATAGAACAAATATTTTTGCTACATCGACTACATAAATGTAGTATTTTCGTTTTGAATTCAAACCAATTTTCAAACAATAAAGAATTGATATATGAACTTGTATTAAGTGTACTTGTTATTATGAAGGTCATGATCATCGTTCTGAATTTGCAATATTGTTACTAGTAATTGGGTACATACATGTATATATGTGTGAATGTGTTTTTCATCTCACTGTCTTGTTTCTTGTTTTTGTTTGTTTAAGTTTTTTTTAGGGTTGTTTGATTGATTCGAAAACTTTTGATGGAGATTTTCGACAAGTCGGAATAAACAATGAAATTGTTGGGCATAAGGTTACATGTACTAACCAATTGTTTTAATGATATTTTAGAGACTGACCCAGAGAAATGGGACCTTGTTCCAACTGATAAAGATATTGACAAAATGGCGCCTTTGATTGGAAACAAATCCTTACTGTATCTGATTGAACTTGGTTTGGATTTCTGTATATGGGAAAATATACACCAGAGACATTGTGAGATGAAAAATGATTTAGTGAAGCTGAACAGGGAAATTTTAGACAAATGGATGAAGTTTTGTAAAGAAAGAAACGTAAGACCAACAATGCGGATGATCGCCCAAGCCTACAAAAATATTGGAAAAGATGTTAAAGTTATTGAAACCACCCTCTCCCTCTGACTTGAATTACTTCTTTGCTTTTGTATGTGTACACCGTTGTTGTCTGTATATGCGTTAAGTACAAATTGGATAAAACACAAACAGACTTATGAAGTCTTCTCCATTTAACAGTTATAGTAATATATTACACAAATATTATATGAGCATGCAAGTATAGAATAGTATATCTTTTTGATATATATATGTATATATATAATTATGAATCAAAAGACTGAAAATTGAAGAAAAAAGAAAATAATAATAATAATACAGAAGAAAATAAATAAAAAAAATAAATGAATATTTCGAAAACCAAACACCATAAAATTATAGAAAATTAAAAAAATAAAAATAAAAAGGACAAAAAAGGGGGAATAATTTTACTTAGATGATCATGGGTGTGCGATCGTAGTTTGCTATCTAGACAATTTGAAATCTTTCCGAGCTTTTAATAAACTCGAAGACATTTTTGAAAATGGTTAGGTTTTGCTCTAGAGAAAGAAGTTATATAAACGTTAATCAATAGTATTGATTTCACGTAGACGTCAAATTGTCCACTGTATGTGCATATTGATAACTTAACCAATATATAACTAGTTAAGACTAATCAATTTGACACTGAAATACAAATTGAATATCCCGTTCTGCCTAAAATTCGCTTCTGATCCTTGTGGTGTATCATATCATGCTACGTTACGATTTGTTAATGTACTGTTTCATTGATTTCATATAGCAAAATTACCTTGTTTACTACTACAGCAGATGTAAATCAAAAAAAGGAAAACCTACAATAGATAAATAAGTGATTTATACAGTGTATGCTGTGTTTCTATACTTTTAAAGAAAGATACCGATTACATTGAGCTGCAACGCCCTTAAAACCATACAAAGTTGGAATGTTTGTGATATGACGTATATGTGTAGTATATTGAACTTCAAAATGATGTCTTTGAAACAATATTTTGTCAACAGAAAACGTATTATTTCGAGAATATATACAATTTTGGAGACCGTTATCGATCCGTGTCTTATACGCTTTCGCGCATGTTTAGTTGTCGTAGTGCCTGCAAAATTTTAAAACTCTTTGTTTCAACATTTGCCGAATTCTGAATCGTACCGCGATTTTGCGGGTATATTTGACTGTCCCTCTGGTATATCTCGTCCCTCTTTTCTAGAAATTACAAATGCAAAGGATATTGTAAATAAAAAGGTAGGAAAATGAGTACGTTACGTTCAAGTAAAAGAGCAAAATACGATGCCCACGATAAATATACACAATTTTGTGAGAGCAAATCGTCTTATCTTCATACGGTAAGGATGAGAAGGTATGCTATCTATTTTCATAGTGATCTGTCCTCAATCTACGATAAGTTCACGAAAGTTTAAGTGAAAAAAAACAATCAAAATTTCTTCTCAATGGAAAAACGTTTAAAGCATTTTTCAAAATAGTATCATACAAATGAAACATATAAATTTCAAATCCACATAAGAAAAATGTTGGTACGATAGTGACACAACCAAACTAAGAGATAGAACTATCACACAAAACTTTTCAATGTGAAAGATCATGATAGTCTTCCTTTGTAGAAATGTTTCATTGTACTACATCTTTTTCAGTGCATTGTTATTCACCTAGTATGTCATTATACTCCGTTTGTTATACATTTTATAATCTACCCTTTGGCATTGTACTCCATGTATTATAGTCTATTACTATATATCTTTGTCAGTATACTCTATGTTTTACATTGCATAGCTTCTTACCTTTGTCAGTGTATCATACCTTTTATTATTTCCCTTGTGTCATTTTCAATGTATATCATGTATAAAAGCCTCTTTGTTTATTGTACTCCCTGTATTATACCTTTTATCATCGTAATCGATGTATTTTACTTTTAATCATTTAGCTTTCGTCATGGTACTCCATGTTTTAGCATATCATTATATACCTTTTGTTATTGTACTCCATGTATTATACCTTTTATCATCGTAGTCCATGTATTTTAACTTTTAATTATTTACCTTTCGTCATTGTACTCCATTTATTATAGCCTATTGTTATTTACCTTTGTCAGTGTACTCACTGTACAGTGGAATTTACTATGTTTGGAATGTAAAAATCGAGTTTTAGATTAAATACGTGCTTTTAATGGTCATATTGATTCTGTTGAATTGTCTTTTCTACTCTTTACACTACACTTTCACACAATCTTCTCAATCACAAATTTTCATATTTACAGATGTTCGTTTAGTTAATCAGAATCAATTATTTTTCCTGCAACTCATTTAAATATAAAAAAGAAGATGTGGTATAGTTGCCAATGAGACAACTGTCCATAAGAGACCAATATGACACAAACAGTAACAACTGTAGGTCACTGTACGGCCTTCAG
Organism: Mytilus edulis; assembly: GCA_019925275.1. Taxonomy (NCBI): domain Eukaryota; kingdom Metazoa; phylum Mollusca; class Bivalvia; order Mytilida; family Mytilidae; genus Mytilus; species Mytilus edulis. Next base: position 80,365,995 of record CM034360.1, on the reverse strand, counting down.
CAATTAGCAAAGCCCCTACCCCACAGTCATCTATAAAAGACCCCGATATGACAATGTAAAACAATTCAAACGAGAAAACTAACGGCCTTATCTATATAAGAAAATAAACGAAAAACAAATAAGTAACACATAAACAAACGACAACCATTGAAATACAGGCTCAAGACTTGGGACAGGCACATTCATAAATAATGTGGCGGGGTTAAGCATGTAAGCGGGGTCCCAACCCTCCCCTAACCTGGGACAATGGTATAACAGTACAACATAAGAACGAACTATAAAAATCAGTTTTTCAACTGATTTTTATAGTTCGTTCTTATTTTGTACTGTTAGACCACTGTCCCAGGCTAAGGGGAATGTATGGATCCCGCTTTCATCTTAAACCCCGCCATATTAAGTATGTTGATGCTTGTAATTTAGTGGTTGCCGTTGGTTTATGTGTTACATATTTGTTTTTTATTCATTTTTTGTACATATATAAGCCTTTATTTTTCTCTTTTGAATTATTTACATTGTCATTTTAGGGGCTGCCTATGCGGTATGGGCTTTGCTGATTGTTGAAGGTCGTACGCTTATAAATGTCTATGTATTATATCTTTTATCATTTCCGTTTGGCATTGCACTCTATGTATTTTTAATTTCCGTTTTGTCATTGTACTCCATGTATTATACCTTTTATCATTTCCGTTTTGTCATTGTACTCTATGTATTATACCTTTTATCATTTCCGTTTTGTCATTGTACTCTATGTATTATATCTTTTATCATTTCCGTTTTATCATTGTACTCTATGTATTATACCTTTCATTTTTTTTCCGTTTTGTCATTGTACTTTATGTATTATACCTTTTTTTCATTACCGTTTTGTCATTGTACTCTATGTATTATACCTTTTATCATTTCCGTTTTGTCATTGTTCTCTATGTATTATACCTTTTTTTCATTTCCGTTTTGTCATCGTACTCTATGTATTATACCTTTTATCATTTCCGTTTTGTTAAGTTACTCTATGTATTATACCTTTTAACATTTCCGTTTTGTCATTGTACTCTATGTATTATACCTTTTATCGTTTCCGTTTTGTCATTGTACTCCATGTATTATACCTTTTATCATTTCCGTTTTGTCATTGTACTCTTTTTATTATACCTTTAATCATTTCCGTTTTGTCATTGTACTCTTAGAATTATACCTGTTACCATTTCCGTTTTGTTATTCGACTCTATGTTGTATAGCATTTTATCATATACCTTTTTTGTGTTACACCCTGATTTATAGCCTATTATTCTTACCATAGAAACAGAGGATGACAAGATTAACCTCGTAGTATTTTCTATGATCCTTATTAACATGTTAGTTGTTTCCCTTAATCATTTTGTAGGGTCTGTGTTTTGGCAATTTCTAGAATTTATCTTAATTAATCAAAAGAGGAATTATTCATATGGTTTTATACATGCAACAGCTATTGTAGCAATAACTAGATACATGCGGAAAAGAAGTTATCGGGGTTTCTAGTTTACAAATTACATTTTAATTGGTTATTGTATCAATGCAATATGACGTCAAAACCCGAATGTTTTGATACTGATCAGCATTCAAAATTAACAAAAATGAGAAAAAAAGTATCGCTAAGATAAATTATGAGTCTTTTATATAAGTTTCTATAAAACAAGTACAAAAACGACTGAAGAATACTAACAACAAATGTTGGTTGTTAAAATATATTGCGTTCACAATTAATTAAACCAAATACTTGGTAATTAAGGTTACTTTTTCATTGTCCTAATTCAAACACATTGTCTTCATTGAGTCATTATTCAATACAGTACTTCTGAGCAATTTTGATTAAACCACAAATCTGTTTTAATAAATTATGAAACATTCTGCATGACATGCGTTCTTTTATCACTCGTATATTGTTTAAAATCATGTTTTTTTTAAATTTTACAACATTATTACATTCTGTTTGTACAGACAGTCTGTTTACATTATTATGTGTTTATTATATAGTATGGAAACAGCTTAATACAATCGTCAGTAAGTGCACAGTAATGAATCCCGGTCCAATGAAGAAAACGGGTTTTCTTTTCTGGAAGTATCACCGTATGAATTGAAGTAAAAAGCTACTGTTATAATTTCGACTCATTTATACGAATCATCAGGATCAATATGCTGATTTACACTAACAAAACTAATGGCAACAATATATGATTTAAATTTTGTATTTTTTATTCTAAATTCACTATAAACCACAATAGCTGAGTGGAATAATTGTATCGCTATCAGTAACAAAACTTACTCTCCATGTATCCTTTACATTTTTGTGTAAGTGTCATTCTACCTGTTGTCTTTTAAAGCATAAAATGTAAACATATTATATGATTAGATGTTGGTTTGCTGTTAAATATGAGTCTCTATAATTGTATATTCTTGCATATGCTGATTTATCATAACTGCTTTTATAATAAAGTAATAAAAATTCTACGATTTCAATGTTATTGCCACTCTTTTAAAGTTACAAATTATATAAAACTTCAGCACATAGAATTTATAGCTCAAGTCATTCTTGTTATTTGTGAAGTAGACCCTAAATTTGTATCTATTAGGTCTTTTTGCGATTCGATGAACTTTTTTGGAAAAAGGAACAGTACTTCTTTGACAAATACCTGGCTCGTGATTTGTTTGCTCTGATAGGGATGAAGTTTTAGTCTGTAACCTTTTGAATACCGTATCAGTTGATAAGTATGTACTCCATATGCGGTTGAAGTTGGTTAATCGCTTCTAAAGCTGACAGCTGTAGTATTTCATGGTATATATATAAATGAAGATGTGGTATAAATGCGAATGAGACAACTCTCCGACTAAGTGTAGAAGTGAGAGAGGTAAATCTCTATCTGTTTTTTCCGAATCTATATTTATATCTATATCACAAGGATACACAGAGGACCCAATCAGAAAGTTTTGGAATATTGATCAAAAGATCACCAATAAACCTGAAAATGAAATCAAATAATTTGGCTGTTTTGCTCGATAAAGATGTTCTAATGCTACAGTTATATTCCGATGTTATAATCTCATAAATCAATAAGGAGATACATTTCAAGGCCACAATAAAAAAAAACTGAGGGTATCACGTGCACTCCAAAACGGAAGAAGACCGTGTGCGACTAAAGATTAAACTTCTCTTGCATGCATCACCTGCCATGACAATTCCATGAATTATTAAAGGCAATCTTACACATTATTTATTGTGATGTGTTTCTACCAAATGCACAACTATAACTTATTCCTCATAGCTGCCTGAAAGGTTATTTAGTTGTTATTTACAGACCTGGGGTGCATTTCTTTAACATAAATATCTAACATGATTCAGTATAATGTTTTGAACATGTTTTTGTACTATAAAAACAATATGTTTTTAGAAAACCAAAACATGTTTCTGTTTCCCAAAACATGTTGTATTTTTCTGTTTTCTGTTTCTTTAAAACAAACCGTCTACGATTATATAGCTGTCTTAGCAGCTCATTCCTTTCTAGAGCTGCAAAAGTCATGCTCTACAAATGTAATTCATAGAACTTTTAGCACAAAACCATTTCTAATAATATTTAGTGTCACTGTCAATGAACAGCTAAAAAATACAATTAGGTGTAGTAGAGCTATGTTGAATTAGTTGCTCCAAATTGCACTTTCAATGAGTTTCGCCAGGATATTCGACTCACAAGACTGTGAGGAACTTTTAAAGCTATACTTTGCAACATGTATATTGAAAGCTTAGCTTGAATGCAGACGAATTAACATTCAGGGTTGGTATGCCAAACAGTTTCATAGAGAAAAAAGTTACTAATAAACCTATGCAATGGTATAACATACAGATATGATGTGCTGAATGTAAGTGTTTACACAGTAATTTATTGTCCAGAATTCTATTATTATAATATATATTATCGTTTTGGTGTGGCTCTACATAACAATCATTTTTTTTGTATAACTAAGTATGGTGATATCGATTTGGTGTGGCTCTACATTAGAATTTTGTGATATTACCGAACTATGTTATACTAAAATCATGATTGTTATGTAGAGCCAAACCAAAACGATATTACCGCACTTAGTAATACTAAAATCATGATTGAAATGTAGAGCCATGACAAAACGATATTACCGTACTTAGTTATACTAAAATCATGCTTGTTATGTAGAGCCACGCCAAAACGATATTACCGTACTTAGTTATACTAAAATCATGACTGTTATGTAGAGCCATACCAAAACGATATTACAGTACTGAGTTATACTAAAATCATGATTGTAATGTAGAGCCACGCTAAAATGATATTACAGTACTTAGTTATACTAAAATCATGATTGTAATGTAGAGCCACACCAAAACGATATCACCATACTTAGTTATACTAAAATCATGATTGTAATGTAGAGCCACACCAAAACGATATCACCATACTTAGTGATACTAAAATCATGATTGTAATGTAGAGCCACACCTAAACGATATCATTATACTTAGTTATACTAAAATCATGATTGTAATGTAGAGCCACATTAAAACGATATCACCATACTTAGTTATACTAAAATCATGATTGTTATGTAGAGCAAATCCAAAACGATATTACCGTACTTAGTTATACTTAAATCATGACTGTTATGTAGAATTATTATCCTGACATCAGATATTGATATTTTTTAATTGCAGGTTATCGATAAGACGAAGATAGTCGAGACGTGCCCACTGCTATATAGTTTTATATCTATACTAATGCATTTAGATGACCTTCAAGGTTTTAATGCATCCATAGATGAAACTGTAATATTTGACTATGATAACGTGGATAATAGCGGCGAGTTCCTAGAATTAATTGAAAATATTTCGTCAAAGCCAATTCTCACGAATATGATGTATCTAGAAGGAGATATTATTGTTATCTGTCCTATTACTAATATATTTTCCACTACGTTAAGTAAGGTTATCTATATCAGTGTTATAGACTAGGCGCAGGTGTTGCCACTATACCGATTTGAAATTGTCTAGTTATAATCCTTCCGTCTATGAACCAGCACTTTCAGGTACCAGTTTTTATAACCATTTGTTCGTTTGCATTCGTATCTTTGTTTAGAGGATTGATCTTATTTATTGAAAGTCTGTCAATTTGTCCTAAAATCATTAACATGAATGTTCCAAACTTCGGATGTCTTATACATAAGTTTAGTGCATTTATTGATCATGTTATTTCACTTCATTTTTACCTTTTGGCTTGTCAACGTCTTCTATTCACGGTTGTGTCCCCTTAAAGCTAGACTGTAAAATACAAAGACGAGTATACGTATTGCGTTGTTAATCGTATATTTTGTTTGTGTTTATTGGAAGTCGTATCGAGTTTCTTAGACCTTCGATCTTGTGGACAAAAGGAGGATGTTAAAATATTTCAGGAGTTTGTTTTATCACACATTGATTTGATATTTTTCAATATTTTATTCAGTGTTTTTCTTATGTGTGCAATGGTCGCATCAGTCATTAGAAAAGCAATATCAAAAAATCTTTTACAGGCTGCAGGGCAGCAAGCACAGTCCCGAATTGCCTCTGTCTTTGTCATCACTTACATATTACTTTTTATTCCAATTCAATATGCACCAATTGGTTAAAAGGCTGTATGTACTGGTGATCAGTACAAAGTGATGATTGATACATTTAAAACGTTTCTACAAGGCATTGTTTATTCTTTGAATCCATATTTTTTGGTTTAAGAATAAGGGCTGCAAGAAGTACATTGTCAAAATTGTTTTGTAAATGTTGATGCATACATGTAGTTACACAGTTAAGAAAGAGATAAATTATTTATATAGTATACCAAATACTTATATTTCTGTGTTTGTATATGTTTTAAGTGTGCATGTGTTTTTCTGTGGTAACAGTATACGCGTCACTGTTGTAAATATCCGGTGGTGTTCGTCGTTGATGAAATATGATCTTTGTTATTCTGCTGTTTGCATGTTTGTTGTCATTCTATATATTACTTGTTTGTGTATTTCTTTGTGACGAATGTTCTAGCGTGTGTTTGTGCCGTATTTCTTTCACGTAGTTTTGTCATATTAGCGATATAATTGTTTTTAACATGGTCATAAAGCGGGAGGATTGGCACGCCAATATACCAGGTTCAACCCGTCATTTTTTCCTTAAAATGTCCTGTACCAAGTCAGGTATATGGCTGTTGTTATCAAATAGTTCATTTCTATGTATGTCGGTGTTTGTTTTTGTTGCACTTCAGTGTTGCTGTTATTCCTTTGTTTTCCTCTTTATAGTTGATGTGTTTCCCTCGGTTTTAATTTGTAACTAGAATTTATTTTCTCTCAACCGATATTTACCTATTTAAAACCTGTATACTACTGTTGTCTTTATTTTTACAAAGTTCTTCAAAGTTATGGAGCTTGCAATTTAAGCATCCGGGGTTTTTCATTGCAGTTCTTAGCACTCGTCACAACTTTTCCGATTCTTTTCCTTCATCTAAGATAGCGGACATGATTTGAAAAATAATTTATATGGTTCAGTTTGACTGATGCAGGGATACAATGCATTATGACCATAACACAGTTTCGTGCTTTTTCGCCTTTGGATTGTGATCGGTACTTAAAGTTTACATAAGTGATATAACTACTATGCGTTTGGTTTTACTTAATATACATGTTCTACCGTAAAGCGGGTTATTTTCAAGGGGTGTAAATGTTCGCTTATTTTCGCGGATAGAACAATATCGCCAAAATAAATTCCGCAAATTAAAAAGTGTACATACAAAGGTATCGATGAAGGTTGAAATCCGCCGAAATAATAACCGCCAAAATATTTCGTATACCTTATTCAATGTAATAAATCGCGAAATTTTACACCCGCGAAAATAACTCACTATACGGTATTCAATTGTAAATATGTTGCTGTACAATTTGTTGTTTATCTTGTTATTAGTCTTTATTATAATTCTGTTCTATAAAGGCATACTTAAATTTAAATAAATTAGTCTTATATAATAACAAGAAGATGTGGTATGAAACAATGAAACAACTCTCAACAAGAGACCAAATGATACAAAAATTAACAATACATTAATGTTCATTATACACATGAGGCGTTATCGATATCTAAAACTGGCAACCTTACTAGACAGCTATTATAAATCCATCAATGAAATTAACTTCTTACAAATAGTGAAACTATAAATATACACAACGCAATTATAGTTAAAGAGTACAACAGTTCAGGTACATGTTTCATTACAACTTTGAAAAACGAGTTATAAGTAAACATGATGCGTTATCCTAAAAAATGAAAAACTCCACACAAGCATGAATACTGATTCTCAATCTCTGATTTAACAAACAAATAAATGTTCCGTTTTCCTATGGTGCTCATTTAATGAATAAACTCGACTATACCCAGTTGTGTAATCAGCACTAAATATATGTATATATAGTTATCAAAGGTACCAGGATTATAATTTAATACGCAAGACGCGTCTATATAAAACTCATCAGTGACGCTCAGATCAAAAATGTTATAAACCCAAACCAGTACAAAGTTGAAGAGCATTAAGGACAAAAAATTCAAAATAAGTTGTGCCAAATACGGCTAAGGTTATCTATTCCTGTGATAAGAAAATCCTTCATTTTTCGAAAAATTCAAAATTTTGTAACAGGAAATTTATAATAATGATCATATAATTGAAATTTATGTCAACACCGAAGTGCTGACTACTGGGGTGGTGATACCCTCGGGGACAAAACGTCTACCAGCATTGGCATCGACCCAGTGGTGTAAATATTTATAAAAGGTACCAGGATTATAATTTAATACGCCAGATTGGAAGGTATCTATGTCATAAGATATGTCATAAGATATGTCATTTTAGTAAAACTGAATTAATAATGGACCCACTCTGTATTAGGTTACTAGCAGTACATTTATTATTTTGTCAAAACGGTAGAAAGACAAATAATTTGTTTAATAGAACCAAATATTCAAACGAATATTTAGAAAATCTAGATTCAAAACAGTGAATAAACTCATTATAGATACCAGGATTAAATGTTGTATTAACGCCACACGCACGTTTCGTCTACAAAAGACTCATCAGTGACGCTCGAATCCAAAAACGTTGAAGAGGCCAAATAAACTACGAATTTGAAGAGCATTGAGGATCAAAAATCCTAAAAGTTTTGCCAAATACAGCTAAGACAATCTATTCCAAAAAAAGAAAAGCCTAAGTATTTAAAAAAAGAATCAAAAGTTTTGATAAGTTAATTTATAAATATGACCATGTCAATGCTAATTCATGTCAGCACAGAAGTGTTGACTACTGGGCTTGTGATAACCTCGGGAATTAAAACCACACCAGTAGTGGCATCGAACCATTGGATGTAAATAAACTCATCAAGTGAAACATATGAAGCAGAGAAATTATTTGTCTGATTGATGTTTAAAATTGAGAAAGGAAATGGGGATTGTGTCAAGGCGACAACAACCGAACAAAATATCTAAGGCCTTTTTGAGATTTGAGAACAATTAAGATTGTAATTTATATTTGTTATTTCTGCAATGGATTCATCTTAGTAAAGAACAGGAATTTCAACAGCCGCTTGCAATTGAAATGAAAGTATTTTAGACAGGGACAGAACATTCAAACTGTAGAACGGTCATTGTGTTCTTAACTTAAGGGTGTTGCACTTTACAAACATGTGGCAATATATGCAATATCCAAATTCAGACATAATGATACTTTATACACCCACATCCAAAACATCTCCCTCTATAGCAACGGGTTCGACATACAAAGTCTGTTTTTGGTTGTGATACAAATATATAGGTATATGAGTTTCTTTAAAAAGAACATATTATGCGACATACTGCCGCAAGGAAATTCCTGGGTTTTTGCAATCTTCTAAATAAACGAGACAGCAGTTAAATGTAGTTTAAATCTCAAAAAGCGACGAAGAGGAGGCAAATAACGATGCATTGACGTGGTTAAAAATGACAAATAAAGTACAAAGTTGACGAGCATTGTGTCAATATCATTGACTTCCCCTGGACAATAGGATAATGTGATACCACATGTTTCATAAGGTGCCTCACCTGCCACTATTAATATTATTGCCTTCCTCTGGAAAAATGCAGAATGTAAGACCACATGTTCCACAAGTTCCCGGAGATTGTATACCACATGCTATATAAGGTCCTTCACCTGCCACTATCAAGATTATGTATCCACCTGGACAAACGAAGAGGTGATGCCTTATGTTTTTAGGTTCGCCACCTGCCACTATCAAGTTTATGTCTTCCCCTAGACAAACGAGATTGTATACCACATGTTCTATAAGGTCCTTCACCTGTCACTATCAAGATTCCCTTAGACAAACGGAGAGTTGATATCTTATTTTTCTTAAGTCCCTAACCTGCCACTATCAAGATTATACCTTCCCCCATACTAACGGAGATTTGAAACCACATGTTCCATAAGGTCCCTCAACTGCCACTTCCAAGAATAGGTATCCCCTGGACAAACGGAGATTTGATACCTTATGTTTCTTAAGTCCCTTGCCTGCCACTATTAAGATTATACCTTCCCTGGACAAACGGTGATTTGATACCAAATGTTTCATGAGGTCCCTCATCTGCCACTATCAAGATTATGGCCATCCCCTAGACAAATGGAGATTTGATACCACATGTTTTATAAGGTCTCTCGCCCGCCACGCCACTATCACGATTATTCCCCCCCCCCCCCCCATGACAGATGCAGAATTTGATACCACATGTTTTATAAAATTCCTCAGCGGCCACTATCGAGATATTTTCCTTCCCCTGGACAAATGGATATTTGATATCACATGTTTGATAAGGTACCCCTGTTTGATTTACACGGATTTGTATTTTTTCTGTTAAATTTCCATTTACAGAATTTTTACTTTTTCATGAAAATACTTCTTCTGCACATAGTTGTATTGCATTGAAGAACATATGATAGATAGACTTACAAGAAATATTGACTTTATAAATACGCTAAAAAGATGATAAAATAATTGGACTTGTTTTAATAATTAGCAGCATTCCTTAAATATATAGTATTTTATGTTTTAAGACGTGTATAATAAACATAGACGACATTAGTTGTGCAAAACATTCAGCAAAATTAAAATCTTCAATGGGAAGTAATTATATAACTCTTTTTGATATTTCTCATAGGTCATCATACTACATCTCCCTACTTTTATACAAAAATTGACAAGATTATGAAATCAACAAGATAATAATTACTTGTGCAGTATGGAGACAGAATGATATTTTATCTACTGAGAGAAAATACTATTAAACTCACTTTATTAAGTGGTTTATAGAAAACAACATTTGTGCATAGATGAACAAGACAGGACCATTCATAAAAACAACAGACTAAGGACAATCAACCAAGGTCAAACATAGCGACACCTATAACTAATATCAGGTGATTTAAATGAATGAATTTATTGAATTCTGGATGCAGAAAGAACACATTTACTCATATAGTTTGAGTTTACATGTAGTCTAAAATTACTACCTGATACATCTTTTCGCTCGTTCACTGTTACTCCTCACTTCTTTTTTCTACAAATAAAATTTAAAAAGAACGTGTCCACTTTTCTATGTTCCGTGGACCTTGAATTAGGATAACAACTTTTATTTGGCATTACGACTGCAAAGATCACATCATAGAGAACATGTGTTCTAAGTGTCAAATTGTTTGGACTTTAACTTTATCAAAATATACCTTGACAAAAAAAAATTAACCTGAATTGGAACAGACGAAAAAACAAACAGATGGATGAACGAACGGAAAGACGCACGAACAAACGGACGCACAAAGCAGAAAACCCACAAACCCCCTTCTAAAAAAGATTTTTTTTTGCTGAGTTATCATCCCTTCCAATGATAATTACCATAGAAAATAAAAAATGCTGATTTTGAGCTTTTTTCAAGTTAGATTTTATGAGACACTTTTTTTTATGTATATTTAAGGCTTAGTGCTATAAATTAGACTTAAAAATTTTCTGTTGCAATTATATTGAGGTTAAAACTTAGTTTGACTGGACTATAACCAGTCCAACATGCTACAATTTCCTTTATTTTTATTTTATTTTTAATGATATGAATGTTCATACAATTTATTATTTTTCGTGTGTGTAAATAGTCTTGATCGGGGAAGATAGATTTGTTTTATCTGATGGTCAATGATGGTTGCTAAGCTATCGTAAACAGATCAATTTACGCCACACTTTCTCTTTGCATGCACTGCATACAAAGGAAGGAGTTTGTTTTAATATATATATTAATACATGTCGTACTCTGTGTTTCAGTCGGATTTATCTCAATTTTAAATCGGGAAGATTTATCGTTTACATTATTATTTTCCGTGCTTACAAAAAAAGATTTTTAGACTTATGTGTGCAAGCAAAATGTCCGAAGCTGATGGTGTAATTGTTTTCCAACTTTTACGTTTGCACCAGGGCGACGTTAAATGCGAAAACGTTCACTTTTTAGAGTGACATTCGTTACTTCAAACAAAAATCGCTTTTATCTTTTAAAATTGTAATGCAGTGAAAGACCGGATTCTAAAAGAAAACTGTCATACAATAAAACAAATTAGTCCTATGTGAATATACGATACCAATAAAGAGTCATGAGTGCACTTTGTAAGTCATGAGTGCACTTTGTAAGTCATGAGTGCACTCATGAGGTCCTGGTCAGTGTTTAGACTTACCCCTTCAATCGAAATCCTTGACAACCTTTTAAAAAAGAAAAATGCGTTCCAAAGTTGCATTTAAATAATGTTTGTCAAAGTTAAAGACATAGCATATCAGGGACACTTTTATCTGGTTTAATTACCTCAGTACATGTGTGTTTTATAGGTGAAAAAGCCCTATTTTTCTTAATATATATTTCTCGTGTATTACTTTTCTAATGAATTCAAAAGACCTGTTAAACTAAGTTAAACAGGAAGTAGCAATTATTAATTTTATTTAGAATTTAATACTCTCTGACCAGAATGGGTAAAGTAATAGTTCAGACTATTTTCAATGGCAAAGATATGGTTAAGTACACACCAGTAACAGTCGAGTATGGCTAAGACTTGGGTCGAGTAAGGTAGAGTAAAAAAATCAGACCAATTCAGACTGATCGATTAAAAATTAATTCAGACAATGCTGCTGTGTTGCAACAAATGTGTATATTATCTCATATTATGTCTGTTCAGTGATTCCAGAGGCCAGAACACAACACACAATTTGAAAAGCTGAAAAATTGAGGACCGAATGTTAATGTTAGTACCGTATTAGTGACAACTGTGCAAGTGATATTCCCGAGGACACTAAGGTTTCGAACTGACGGCCCGGCGGTAATTAAAACATTGACGGTACCAATTGTTCAGCTCCAGATGTGCATTCGTTCCTAAATGCTGAACGTGAAAAAAAAATGACTTTTATGACAGCGATTATAAGATTTAATGCGATTGTTGGTATTGAAAAGAACAGTGGGAACTATTTCATGCTTTCTCGAAATGAGAAAGAATAATAAATAAATATGTCCTGTAAAAGTGGCTATCCTGGCTGAAGTCTAAATTTAGAACTACATCTGGAAAATGAGGATCAGTTGGAAAAGGACTATTTTTCCTTTAAAAAAACAAATATTCTTACAGGCATAAGAAATTCAGTTTTATGCTACAAAAACTTCGTCAGTCTCTACTGGCATTGTGTCTTTATGCTTAAGTGAAAGAAAAAAAGACACAATATTAAATATAGTGAAGTTGATAAGGACACAAACTGTTCAATATGGGACGATTATCTGTGGGATGCATTGACATGGACATAGTGTAATATAAGTAATGGTGGTCTCCCCCTCCCCAAGACTAGAAAACAAAAGTTATACGATGTTTTGAAAGTCTGTCACTATCTTAGTACTCTATATTTGTCTTAATGTAGGTTATCTGCAATTATTACATTGTAATAGGATAAATGCTCAGATATATACTATTGCAGTTTGTATTTGAAAACCTGTGACATGCAGTTAAACACAGGCTATCAAGTAAAAGCTGAGCACTATAACCTAACATCTTCATTAATTCAAACAATTTATTCTGTTTAATTGTTCACCAGCCTTTCACAATTTTCTCTAAATGATTTCAAAAATCGTTCAAAAGTCTCCTCGATGGAAATATTTTTTAAAAGGGATTTATTCGAGAAATTTCATACAGATTTCATGTAAGAATGTTAATTTTCAATCTTTTAAGCTTTCGATGTTTTAGCCTTTTAAAGTAAATATAATTCCTGAAGTTCATGATTAGTGGAGTCAAATGTGTCCGTTTGTTTTAGATTCTCCTACATCATTCTAATAACCAAATGAAAAGAAACAAACTTTAACGATTGAATACTTTTACAATATATAATTAAAACGCACAAGTAACCTCCAATACATTTGTAAAAATTGTTTCCTATACCAATATAACCAAGTTCTATCCACATAGTGTGTTTTTTTTATTATCTATTTGAGTACGTCTGTGTAGTTTCTCAATTAATATTGTCATCAAATATCTTCTAGTTGTTATTTACAAAATGACAGTAGTAATGGCCATTTTTAAGCTGTTCCGAAAGATAGATTGACTAAAGATAAGATACATGAGAAAATAAATAAGCGTTGGTTCGCTGCACTCTGATAATTGATACACTCTGAACGAATGCATTTCTTTACAAAGACCGATATGACCTGATACACAACAGTTTTTAAATCATAAAACAATTCACATACGAACACAACACGACTAAGACTTAGTATTGTTGTCTTTGTTTTAACAAAGAACTGTACTTAACGAATCGTCAATTTGTATTTTAAATTCTTCCGTCTTCCTATCAAATTTCATTTGTTTTCATCGTTAAGTTAGCGGTTGAAACACAAATATGTCCCAAATTTGTAAGGTGTACTTTACTTTAAAAACAAATTTATATAAATTTGTCTGTTATATTTAATCTGACAAAGAAATGGTGAGCTTAAAACAAAGTTTTTCAAGATGAGTTAGCGCACATAAGTTCTAAGGTAAGTTTAAATTTCATTATAGTATTGATAACAATGAAACATTTCTTAATGATGGAATACTCACTGCAAATTACACTTATAAGCAAGCTTTAGAGATTTTCTATAGTGTCTTGTTTCTTATAGTGTTAAATTAGCGATGTCGTGAATATAACAGTTATTATGTTATTCAAATAATTTGTAATCGGTATTTATTTTGAATCTTTGGAAATAACTTGTGGTGCCAAGAAAATCGTAATAGCTGCCAGACGTAAAGTTGTGTACAAAAGACTCGCGCTTCGTGTACAAAAGACTTACAGAAACACCAATTCAAGTATGAAATCAATAGCTTATATAAACCAACACTTCGAAAGGTTATGTTAAATAAAGCTGAGGTAATAATTTAGTGGATGTTAACAAGGAAAAATGAAGTAAAAGGTTTTACGTGACTTCTAATTCAGTTTATACAATATTTGGAAGAAACTATTTCTTATCAAAACCTATCATTTATATAACATGAACAATGGATGATCATGGTAAGATTCTTGTTCAGGTGGAGCATGTGGATGTAAAGACAACCTTACATCGTTGCGTTGACAAAGTTGTTTGTTACAGACCAAGCTTTAATGCATAATATTATACCTTTATCTATGGATAAAAATCACCTTTATTCAATCAGAACCAATGTACTCGGATGGTTGTCTCTTGATATATTTTACTTTTCCATTCTCAATTTTATAATTAACAAACATCAACTTTTGTGAAAAATCAATAAAAGCGAAATCATATAACAAAAGAATTATAATGTGTAATGACGAGTAACAGATAACTTGAAACAATATAAAAGTGATAAAAAAATACACTTTTGAAAAGAATAAAACTTTCAAAAGTCGTCATTTTTTTTTATTCAATTTAATCTAACTAGATATTAATAATGATGTAATATATTTTATTAAAAGCTACTATGATAACCAATAATAAAATAATTCAGATATTACTATGTTTTTGTATTCCTTCAAGGAAAATCGCCAATTTTTCCCGCGGCAGATTGTACGTTGGCAAAATAACTATTCGAGAAAAAGCGCATAAGCAAAAATGTCATCAGAAATGTTTTAAATACGGTGCATATTTGCACGTCAAAACATAACTTGTTCGTGACGACATATCATTTTTGATGTTATATTATATAAGATAAACCTTGAAATTACACACTGATCACTTATCATGGATAAATTTCTGATGTATTCATGTATTGCATTATTTCAAGCAAAGTTTTACGGTTTTATTTTTTGTTTTGGTTTATACAACCAATACAAAAAGTCAAACAACGGTTCATTCATTGTTTGGTATCAGGTGCTTTATTGAATATAACCCAATTTAAAAAAAAAAAAAAAAAAAACAATGTTTCTAAAATTTTTCACCCAATCCATATGGTCCGAGACCACAATTGTCGTCCCTTGATTTTTGTCGTTCACGGATATAGTCCCTAGTGTTGACAGTGGGTTACTTGCCATTAATTTTTATACCCGAAACCTTGTAAGCAGTGTTATAATAGATTAAACTTGGTCATACCAAGTTTTTTTAAAGTACATTCAATACATATGTAAGGACTATTTATAACCAAAAAGCTTCACAAATTTAAAATTGCTGGAAAATATTACATCTTCATGTTAGGCCCCCCTTTCATTGAAAAAACTCAATTTTTAGTCCCAGGTTCATATAAATTTGACTTTTAAATAATTATGCTAAGT
The DNA here is from genome assembly GCA_019925275.1 of Mytilus edulis. Classification (NCBI taxonomy): domain Eukaryota; kingdom Metazoa; phylum Mollusca; class Bivalvia; order Mytilida; family Mytilidae; genus Mytilus; species Mytilus edulis. The sequence goes on along the minus strand of CM034360.1, from coordinate 80,350,146 downwards.
CTGATAAATCAAATAAGTACTCTATAGCTTTAAGTACATCGTGTACATACTAAATTATATATTAATGCATTTGAAAAATAGTATTTTGCAATATTTTAATTTGTAAAGCCCCAAATGTTGATAGTTGAAATTTTTAAATTTTTAACGTCAAAATTTAACACGCAAAGATGAGTATAGAATTTAACATATTGTCTATAATATATATCCTATTGTTATGAAACCTTGTAAGCAGTGTTATAATAGATACCAAGTTTTTTTTTTAGATTTGTCAACTCTCTCTACCTTATTAGGTCCGAGACCACAATTGTCGTCCCTTGATTTTCGTGGTTTCGTGCCTTGATTTTCGTTGTTCACGAATATCGTCCCTAGTATTGACAGTGGGTTACTTGCCATTAAATTTTATACCCGTTTCAAATTTATTTCTCCTCAAATTGCAAGAAGGGGGATGAAATTAGACTGTAAAAAATGTGGGTCCCGATTTTTAAGGAAAGTAGTGATTTGGTCTGGTGAAAAGGGTAGCACTTCGGAAGCTGTCAAACGATTTTAAGACGCCCTAAACATAAAATTCTCCATATTTTGAGTTAGAGCCGATGAAGTTTTCTTTAATTTTGATATAATTTGTCCCAAAAGTAGTACAACACACTTTAAAAATTTCATTGAGAAAGCACAGGTGTTTTTTTTTTTAATTTTTATTTATGTTCAAAAAGAAATGTAGTACGAAATAATTGTGGTCTCGGACCTAAGAGGTGAAATCTGTAAATAAAGAGTCTGTACTTTGGCAACTTCCCTAAATGATTTGGTTGTGTCAATTTGCCAAATAGCATGAAACTAAAGGATTTAAACTTTTATTTTATAGAATTTCTGCAAAAATTGCCAATGTTGGCATTTTATGGTCAAAATAGGCATTTTATAGCTTTTTCAATATTGATGCATACATGGCACCCTGACTTTCTATCTGACAAGTTTGCATTTGTCAATATTTGTGTTTCTATGCCTTTATCTAGTTCTTTTACTTCTTAATGAATTCTGAATCTACAGAAAAGAAGATTATCTCAGACAATATGTGCAAAATGTGTTGTATAAATGACCCTTGTCTAACGCCCTGTTTGGATGAAGTCAATAGTGGGAAGCTTAGTCCATAGTAAAGACCTCACTAAATTTGTATCAAAAGAACTTTACAATGTCTATTGTACCTGTTCCATTTTACATAATATCTTTCTTTTCTTCTGTAGGATAGCAAGTGGTTTAAATATAAGCCTGTTGAGTCTAAAATTGCATTCAATTTCTTTTTTACTAAAAAGGCAAAAAATATTTGTAGCAGACCATACTGTCTGCAAGAAAAGTTAATTGCAAGAGCCTTTTTGTGCTCAGATTTGTTGCATCATGTCACATGAGTATAGAAATGATAAAAAAAGACACAATTTTTTTTATTTCTTATCGCCTCAATATGCATTTTTTAACGTTAATATGTGGCACGGCCTAAATTGACCCTAATTTTTGTCCAGTCTTACTTGGCTTAAGACCATTTTTAACTAATATGATATGCTATTTGTAACTGTTCTTTCCATTTAAAGTACATTCAATACATATGTAAGGATTATTTATAACCAAAAAGCTTCACAAATTTAAAATTGCTGGAAAATATTACATCTTCTTGAAGGCCCCCCTTTCATTGAAAAAAAACTCAATTTTTAAGCCCAGGCTCATATAAATTTAACTTTTTAATAATTATTCTAAGTCTGATAAATCAAATGAGTACTCTATAGTTTTAAGTACATATATATTATGGCATTTGAAAAATAATTTTTGCAATATTTTAATTTGTAAAGCCCCAAATGTTGATAGTTGAAATTTTTTTAATTTTTAACGTCAAAATGTAACACGCAAAGATGAGCATAGAATTTAACATATTGTCTATAATATATATCCTATTGTTATGAAACCTTGTAAGCATTGTTATAATTGATTAAACTTGGTCATACCAAGTTTTTTTAAAGATTTGTCAACTCTTTCTATTCTATTAGGTCCGAGACCACAATTGTCGTCCCTTGATTTTCGTTGTTTCCTGCCTTGATTTTCGTTGTTCACGAATATAGTCCCTAGTGTTGACAGTGGGTTACTTGCCAATAATTTGTATACCCCTTCCAAATTTATTTCTCCATGTGTAATGCCTTAATTTGCAAGAGGGGGATGAAATTACACGGTAAAAAAAATTGGGTCCCGATTTTTAAGGTAAGTAGTGATTTGGTATTGTTGAAAAAGGTTGAAAATTAGCGCTTCGGTAGCTGTCAAAAGATTTCAAGACGTCCTAAACATAAAATTGTCCATATTTTGAGTTAGAGCCGATGAAGTTTTCTATGATTTTGATATAATTTGTCCCTAAAGTAGTATAACACACTTTAAAAATTTCATTGAGAAAGCGCGGGTGTTTTTTTTTTAATTTTCATTTATGTTCTAAAAGAAATGCACTACGAAATAATTGTGGTCTCGGACCATATATTTGGTTTGTATTTATCAAATTTTTAACATAATATGCATAGTCTTTATATAAGCAATAACAGCCACATGTACCGGTAACTGTGCAATCGAAATGCGTATTATTACTGGCACACGCAACTATTCACACCTAGACCTTGTTGGTAATATTATATTCAACAAGTTAACACCCTTAAATAATACTGTTGTACATACATGTACGAAATTGTAACACCACCTTAGAAATGTTATACAATTATATGTTGTATTACAACGCAATTGTATTATCCCTCACTGGCTGAAGGTTTTGTATTGTTACATACAACCTTCCGCCAGTGAGGGATAATACAACTGCATTTCAAATAAGAATTATTTCGTTCACAAGACCATTCCAAACATTAATTTTAAATAGGCTGAACTGATAATTTTGATTGCCAATCTAATTTGGGGCTCAACATTTACCTGAAACAGAGAAGTCTAAAGAAATAAACTTATAAAGGTAAATATTTTGTTATGAAGATGCAGTTAGTGTCGTGTGTATTATACTGTAAATTATCTTGTCAGTGGAGATGTAAGCTAAAAGTGTCCCGGGTTGAGAAATTGGGAAACAATAAAAGATGGTAATTGAAAAACCGCAATTAAGATTGAACATTAAGCGAAAAAAAAATCAATTAAGATAGATAACAGTCACTGAAATACAAGTTTCAGTTTTTCGGCAGAAACATGTTTTCTTCTGACTGCATTAACATATTAATATTATTGCGAAACCCTACCCCTGAATTTTGACAGTGTTAAAAAGAATACAATACAGTTTTGAATTTACGCATTTCTTCCAATTATTGAATAATGTTTTAACTTACAATCTGGCATGATATTTATACTGCTTTCAATTAATATGAATATTGAAAACAATTATATTGCTTCATACAGTCATTATTTAAGGTGTAGTGGTGAATGGCATATGGTGCAATGATATAAGGTGTATAGTGTTATGGTGTATGGTGCAAGGGGAATGGTTTAATGGTGTAATGTACGATTGGAAAAGATGTGAATGAATAGTGTACGACATTTAAAACTATGCAAAATATTGATGTGTAATTTCATACATTAGTTTACAATATTGTGATCAAAATTCATTTTTTAAAATAAACAATTGTATAGTTGCACGCTTTGTTTGAAAATTAATGTGTATGTTGCAACGGTGTTACGTCTATGGTGTAATGACATAGGGTGTATGTTGTAGTTGTTTATGGAGAATGATGTAATGGTGTATGTTATAAGTGTGAAGTGTACACCATCCAAGGACTGTATTACTAAAGCAATGCAATTACACTTTGTAATTTTCTATGAGCTATAATAATAATAATAATAATGAATATGTATAAAGAGCCCTATATAAAATTATAAAAATTACTCTAAGGCGCTGTACATTCACATAGTAATTAAAACAAATCAATGACAAAAACATAAAACATACATCGTTTCAGCTTCAAATACTGAAATAAAAAATTCCTACCATAAAATAAAAGGTCAATACGAAAATACATGTTAAAACAAAGAATTAAACATTAACAATATAGGCTAAAAGCATGCAAACAAGCAAAAACTCTAAAACGAAATACAAATAGTAAAAAAGTCCGCAAAAGAGAAAAGAATTAAATCTAATTAAAAAAGCAATGCGATCAAAATGAGTTTTTAGCTGAGATTTAAAACACTCTAAGGACTTGCATTGTCTTAAACTGTTCGGGAAATTGTTCCATAGAAATGCCGCTGCCCAATCAAATTGTCTTTCACCGTACGTCTTCGTCCTCACTTTTGGAACGGTGAGTAGTTTTGTGGAGCTTGAACGCAAAGATCAGTTTGGCACGTGTAGATTGACTAGTTCCCGAATGTAAGCAGGGCCAATGTCATTCAACGAGCCGTACACATAAGTCAGTATTTTGTATTGTTGTCTATATTGGACGGGTAACCAATTTAAATTAGCAAGTATCGGTGTAATATGTTCATGTTTTCTTGTCCTGGTGATAAGACAAGCTGCTGTATCATGTGTATTTTGTACTTTTTGTAATCTGTTCAATGTAGTCTTATTGATACCGTTCAGCAGAATATTCCCATAATCAAGTCTGGATGTTACTAGTCTAATCACTAGTGTCTTGCAAGCAGTTTTTGTTATGAAGCTGCGAATGCGTCCAATATTACTGATGTGAAAATGACAGGAATTTTCTAGGGCAGAAACTTGCCGTTCCATCGTACGATGTTGATAACAAATACACATAGGTTTTCACGCAGGATACATTACTTATAACAGTATTGCCGACTTTGAGTTGGAGATTTAGTACACTAGCCTTCAGATGTTTCTGTGTGAATATGATAAGTTCGGTTTTATCTTGATTAAGTTTTAACATATTTGTTGACATCAATGAACTAATGTCGGAAAGACATAGTTCAAGTTTGAAAAATAGTTATCCCGATTGTCTAGCGGCTTGATAATCATTTACACTTGTGAATCGTCCGTAGAGCAGTGATATGTCATGCCATGTCGACTGCATATTTCACCTATTGGCTTCGAGAAAAGATAGTACAATTTCGGGCCAAGCACGGAACCTTGTGGAACACCAAATGTTAGATGATATTTCTTCGATGTATCTGTTCCAATCACCACACGCTGATGTCTATTCGTCAAATACGACTTCATCCATTCGAGAGCGCGACCAGTTATGCCATATGCAAATGACAGATGTTCTAGAAGAATTCTGTGATCTATGACATCGAATGCAGTGGAAAGGTCCAATAGCACCAATACTACTGATGACTGTTTATCTAAAGCCTCATTTAAATCATGAAGTACTCTCGCTAATGCAGTTTCAGTTGAATGACGTGGTCTGTATGCTGACTGAAGTGGATCACATAATGAGTGAGAGTCAAAATGAACATCTAGTCTCTTATCAACTACCTTTTCTAGAGTCTTTGAAATAAAGGGTAAATTGGAAACTGGTCTGTAATTTTTGTAAATTTCGGAATCAAGTCCCGTTTTTTTTCAGAAGATGTCTCACAAGAGTCTGTTTGAAGTCTGACGGCACGATTTTCTCATCAAACGATGCATTGACGATATCTGAAATTAGTGGCACGACAACGTCATAACACTGTTTCGAGAGGTTCGACGGAATAGGATCAAGCTCGCAAGATTTGTTCGGGGCTTTTTGAATGATAGTTTGTATCTCATCATTGGTTTTGTGTTTGAATGACAACAAAGGTGTACCAGCGAATTCAACATCAGGCTGTAGAAATGCTATGTTATCACCCTTCACTGCGTTTTTGTTTCTTAGTCCATCTACTGTTACAACTTTATTGACGAAAAAATCAGCAAATGAGTTTGACAGTTCTTAATCCGATGATGAACTTGACAACTAGGTTTGTTTTTGTTTACCCATGAGATGTTTTGTTAGTTTAAATAACTGTTTGTGGTCATTTCCGCAATTCTCAATTTTTATGCAAGGTTAACATCTTCAAGGCTCTGATAGAAACGTAATGCGTCTGGGTCGCTGAGATTATCTAGGTGGAAATTGAAATCTCCGGTGAAAAGAACGTTATGCGCAGGTACTAGAATATTAGTTTGATCAAGATATGATTTCCAATCCTCAAAGAAAATAGTATTGCGAAAACCATTAGATTTGGATGGTGGGGGTCTGTATATTACACACAGACGAATATTAAAATCTCCAGAATGTAGAGAGAACTTCATGTGCTCAAAGTGAGTAAACTGTTTTTCATGGATGTTCAATCGTTTTATGCAAATACCTCCTTTGAACAGAGGCGTTATTCCACCGCCCCGACGATCACTTCTACTGTGATGTATTATGCTGAATCCAGATGGTACTGGGTCTTCAATAACACCTTCATCAACGTTAGAACCATGCCATGATTCCGTGATAGGCAGAATATATAAATCATGAGAAGTCACAAAATCACAAATGGCTAGAGCCTTGTTTTTAACAGATCTGCAGTTTAGAGTGACAAACAGCATGTTTCTTTTGTAATAAGTTCTGATATTGGGAATCATATTCACTGATGCAAGAGTTATTGTGCGATCAGAGTTTCTTCCCGTGTATATCCCAACAGGTCTGTGACCTACACATGTCATGATATTACTTATTGACTCTGTATCAGTAGGTGTGCTTATTATTATACGATTAGAGTCACAGTTGTTCAGATTTACGATGTTACAGTCCCTGTAACGTAAAAGTTAACACTTTTTTTCGTTCGGGAATCGTACGTATAGCGTTCGGTAATCGTTCGTATAGAGTTCGGTCATCGTTCGTACATCATTCGTATAGCGTCCGTACAACGTTCGGTCAGCGTTCGTTCATCGTTCGTTCATCGTATGGTAAATGTCACCGTTGAGGGTTTTGTATAACGTATGCTTCATGGTATCGTTAATCGTTTTATTTGTCGTATGGTTTATGGTATCGTTTAGCGTTTAGCGTTTCGTTTATCGTATGGTATGTAATATCGTTTAGCGTTTCATCAATCGTATGGTATACCGTTTTGTTAAGCGTCTGATATACAAGTATGTTAGGGTTTTATTTCAGAAAGTTATTTCAATTATTATAGTTTTGAGTTAAAATGATTTAATATAAAATGATGCGAGATAAAAAAAAAAAAAACAATTATTACTTTGGATTGGATTAAATCTCTAACTAATATCATTATGGAATATATATAAAACGAAGGGGAAACGTTTCCTCCCATCACATTTTGACATGAACAACAAGTGACCAAATACCGCGATATAAGTCTATATGTCTCTCTCTCTCCTCCGCCAAATATTTTTCTGATCCAAATATTTCCTTGACACAATAAATTATATATAATGTTATATAAATGAGGTTTTATATGAAGTAAACGTTTTATATCTAAATGTATTAGAAAAAAAGATAACACATCCATGTTATTTGTTCTCCTCAATGTCAGAGTCTGATATATACCGAAAACTGCCAGGGATATATAAAAATTCGTTGAAGATATTTATGGAACCAGCGTCGCTTGTGATACCTGCTGTCGGTGTTAAAACTGTTTTTTTTTTTTTACTGTTAAAAGTGCTTAAGTCCATGTATGAGTAAAATACATAATTAAAAAATAACTTATCTACCAATCAATTGTATTCTAAAAGAAGTTGATTTGTTCTTTGTACGAATACATGAAATATTTGTCACTGGGCGTTATGTTTGCAATCGATGATCAAATACAAATCTACAGTATTTACATGAAAGAGACTAAATAATTTTTTTTTTATTATTATTTTACACATATTTGAAGGATCGAAATAATCAGTTCTACAAATGGATGTTATTTAAAGACTTGAAATTTTTTCAATTATCACATGCATCTATGAAATTTTCTATCGACGCACCAAACTTTTCCCTTTCATCGTGTATAGCTCATTTTCCATTTCGCTTAAGGTTTCTAACGAACTTCTTACTTGTTCATTACATTCTAAAATTGAAATCCTACACAAATTGCAAAAACTTTTATTCTCCGGCTAGATTGCGTAAAAGATGAATACTGTTTCGTTTGTGTACACACAATGTTTTGAAGGTCGATATCCAGTTTAGCTAAAAAAAAAAATTAATTTGCGCCACAACTTAATTACGCCAATTCTTTTTTTGCATCACTTTATTGTAAAAACTGCAGCATTCATTTGCGCCAATAAAACAATCATTTAATTGCGCAAATATTATAGACTTGTTTTCAAATGTTTGTTCTCAGTGCACCGAGGAGGTCCTTTCCGGTATTTAAAGGTACAAGAAGAAATACCGCAAAGCGCCTCCTTAGGGCATGCACTTAGAACAAAATAGTGCATTAAGGACCTGATGGAATGATAGAATTGACACAAAAAACATGGCATACAGAAGGAGACTTTCTTAAAGTACATGATTTCAAATTTTAGTAATTTTAGTAATTATAAAGTTATTTAACAGTTGAAGTCAGTATTCTAATGTTACATGAAGGTGTAAATAGGTTAATCGTTTCGAGGTTTTTATAACACAATTAATAAAATAGAGAATGGAAATGGGGAATGTGTCAAATTCCATTTATTGGCGCAATTCATATTATAAAAAAAGAAGAGATGAGCGCGATTCAAACCTTTACAATATGACAAATTACACTTAAACGTTTTGACACACCAGTAAATTCTTCGTCCGGGGATATACACCTGACATTTATCTTCCGTCAGTAACTTTACAATACCCTGCCGTGTCATTTCCGTATATTGTACATGTAGATAGCACGTGTGATACATGTATATACACCAGAAATACCCATTCAAATGATTTTTATTTTTAGAAGAACTCCATATCGGGTAACATTAAATATACATAAACATAAAATTACAATTGAAAAAAAATGGTAATAATAAGTTCAAATGTTGTTTTATTAAATGCTACTAGGTAAATATTATTACGTTATTTCATGTACCTTTTTTTTTTTGGCTTCAATTACTTTTTTTTTTATCTTATTGACTTATTCGTAAATCGAAAAACGCACAAATCTGAATAGAATTATATGGCATTGATTGATTTCTCGAACTCCAAACTAGTTATACATGTACATGTAGATGCCTCTTAAATTATATTTTCCCCGTTAGGTTGCTTGTCCATTAATTGACGTTTACGCTATATTCCTTGGTTCGGTAGTTGTATAAAAAACAGCTCATCTATCAATTTCACAAGAAATGTTATACTCGTAAGTCATGAACATTGACACAAACATAAAATAAAATGAAACACTTTAAAGCTGTTTAAATTAAGCAGTGCATTTTGAAAATATAGTTTTGAAAAACCGGTTATTTTTGTTAAATACTTTTTCTGTCCCTTTTCTTAAAAATTAGGACACGTGTCACTGGTTAATATAGAACTAGTCAACCATGAATAATCCAAAACAACAAATTTGTGATTGGTTTGTCACACTTGCTTATATTAACAATATTACGTATTGTTTTCGGCTGAGACTACTACATCTGTCTGTGCTATCGCTCTGTTAGGTTAATTATTTTAAGCATAACGTTTATAAATCGATCTCTGAAACAAATTATACAAAAAAAAATTATATCATGAGAATTAAGTCAAAGTAAAGATTAAACTTATGCATGGCGGAAAAGAAATATATGAAAACGATAGTTCAATGTACATGCAGCCTTGCAAATGATATTTAAAAAAACAATATTTACCTTATAAAACTTAGGACTTTAATCTAAGTATTGTTGATGGGATGTTGAAGTTTTCAGAACATAGAAAATACACAAGAAAATCTATCAGTACACTATTCTTTCAAAAAGTGTTTGGTGTCCATTTAACAATATATTGTTTAAGAGTTTAGTGTTTTCTTATTCATTCTGACATCTGTGTCCATGGATCTGAACAAGAAATTGCGAAGACGTTATGCTTATCTGTTTACCTTTAATTTTAAAAATGATTTTTCAACAGAATATTATATATAAAAAAATGTTTAATTTTTGTTTTTCTTTGCGAAAACAAAATGGCCCTAAAGCTAAATGTCATCGTCAGCATGTATAATGGAAGGCGATAAACACTTTAGAATATACACCACCTGCTGGATCTTTTTACCTGGGCAAATATCTTATTACGTAACAAGTATGAACGTAAAATTCTCGATATGGTATATTCAGGCGAATATACATGGTATCTCTGGACTGGGGAATTTAAGATATTTTGATCTCATAATGTAACATGTAAATTTATTTGTGCTTGATGTAAAAAAAACATGCATTTAGCCATTTTATTTTCAAAACTTCTTTAAAAAGAGTTGACTTTGAGCATGTTTATTTTCAAAACCAGGGACAAATTACTGATTTCTCAATTTTAGACCAATCTCATTATTTTCAGCAGTGGGCAAAGTATTTGAAAAGAAATTGTATTTAAAAATGTATCTAATCACTTAATTAGTTATATTTCAAATATACAAAATGCGTTTCTGTTTCATATTTGCCTTTTGAGAATACTAATGCAGGAGTTCCACAAGGCTCTGTATTAGGTTCCCTACTATTCCTTATTCATGTATATGACATAGCTGGTAACTTGATAAGTCTAACTCGATTGTGTGCTGATGAAACATCCCTTTCTTATTCAAGAACTAGTCCTAACACAATAGCGAATGTCTTAAATAGCGATTTAGAACAAATTTTAGCATGATCTAAGGATTGGTTTATTGATTTTAATCGGAACAAGACAATCACTATGCTATTCTCCTGTAATTCTTCTCCAGATGATATTAAAATAAGAACTTCAAAATCAAGTAGTAGAATTGGGGTCCGTAGAAATACCGCAAAGGACCTCCTTAGTGCACTAAGAACAAACATGTGCATTAAGGACCTGATGGAATGATACAACTGTCACAAGGGACATGGCACCAAGAAATAGACTTTGTAAAAATTTCATAATTATATCTTTTTTTATTAGTTAGTTATTTAAGGTTTTCTCGACACGTGCCTCAATCAGTTGATTGTCGCCTGTGTAATCGGTAGAAGTTCATGTTCGCCCAACCTTGACCCGTTTATAATCCGCTTGTATACTGATTAAACATGTATATGGTATTTCAAATTGTTCTGGTTTTTTTCCCGTTTGTTTGTTCCTGCCGTGTTTATTCTGTATTTCTGTCTGTTATATTTTTTTACTTCTAATGTAATGGCGTATTTTCATCTCATATATTTTTTTTTTATCTTTTTCAATTTTAAAAAGACAAATAATTGTGAACTCTTCACGGAAAGGTGAGGATGATATTTGGTTGCTTACGGTCCAGTGGCCAATATTTCATTCATTTTTCTGATGTCAACCAAACCTCACAGCAAGGATTTTAAAAGGATAGAATACTGGCAAATGCAAAAAGATTATTTTGACTATCTTTGCTGCCTTGGTCTCTATATGATGATTTATTATGTTTTAAGGGAGACTAAACTCATGTTCTACAAAAACAAATATATTCAGTTTTAATGAGGTTTTAGTATAATCTAATTTCTGATGTGATTTACTGAGAATGTATCATTTCTGTTGATAATTAGAGGCAGCACCAAAACAAGTTTATCTTTAACATGTTGTCAGGTTAAATACATATAGGGTTAAACATGTTTAAATTTAAACACTTTCCTTCACGTGTTTAGGAGAGGAACATATTGAGGATAAGAACTTATTTACAAATGCATTACAAGTAAAAATATGTATAGCTTGATGTTTAGGCCCTAAACACATTTTAAGAGTGTAAATATGACTTATTTATTTCCATCTACTTCATTTTAACTTTTGTGGAAAACCATACCACATCTCCTTTCGCTTATTTTTGTTGTATATATTGCCAGTATTCTATATATATGATTTCAGCTTTCCAATTGTGAACTTTCCATTTCTAAATAGCAACATTCCAGCAGCACCTGCATACGGGGTATATATCTCCCAATTGATACGATATTCCCGTGCTTGCGTTTCCTATCATGATTTTCTTGATAGAGGGTTACTGCTCACAAGGAAGCTATTAAACCAAGAGTTCCAAATGGTGAAGTTGAAATCATCCCTTCGTAAATTTTATGGACGCCATCACGAGTTGGTTAACCGTTATGGAATAACCGTTTCACAAATGATATCGGATATGTTCCTTACGTCGTAACTACAATCCCCTTCCCTTTCATGAATGTGACCTACCGAATTAGACTATTTACCGGATTTGTAATCACATAAGCAACACGACGGGTGCCACATGTGGAGCAGGATCTGCTTACCCTTCCGGAGCACCTGAGATCACCCCTAGTTTTTGGTGGGGTCGTGTTGTTTATTCTTTAGTTTTCTATGTTGTGTCATGTGTACTATTGTTTTTCTGTTTGTCTTTTTCATTTTTAGCCATGGCGTTGTCAGTTTGTTTTAGATTTATGAGTTTGACTTCCCTTTGGTATCTTTCGTCCCTCTTTCATATATTCATACACCACTTTCATTTATTTCCAAATCTTAAAATCATTTATTTCCACAGTTGTCCAGTTCTTAAGCGTCTCTTAATTTATTAATCATGGCAGAACGGGCTGTAGAGTCATATGATTAAGTTAACTAAATTATTAAGTTCTCCCACATTGTGCATTATATTTCTTACATCACTATGCTTATTACATTATAAATGAAATTCGAAAATGGTATTCATCTTCAATTGTTAAAATAAAGATGAAATTTTTTTTATTCAGTAATAAATTTATCGTTCATAGAAGACACTTTTGATTTATATTCTCTTTTTAAAACATAAAATAGTATTTACCGCTTGAAGTTTTAAAATTTCTATAATACTTTTGTAATCGGGTTTTGAAGAACCCTACGGACGCCACATACTTTCATATGTCTTTCAAGGTATAATAAAAGTATGTATAGGAAATGAAAGCTCAGAAGCATTTTTTTTCTCAATTTGTATCTCAAAATTGGCCTCTTTAAAAAAAAAATAAGCTTACATATTCAGTTTCATTAAAAACAAATTTTAACAAAGGCAAAGTAAACACAAACTTCAATTTTTAATTTTTCTTTCATCAACTTGAAATTATACCATGCTAAACCGTTAGGTGCATTCAACAACAACCATAAATTAATCAATAAGTAACGATCGAAAGACAATTTTTTATTGGATAAGGTTGATTGAACATGATGATTGGTGGGTGGCAAGACAATTGTTTATTGGATAAGGTTTATTGAACATGATGATTGCCGAGTGGCACGCGCCGATTAAACAGCATTTTACTTCAAAATTACAATTTCTTTTGATACCAAACTTTATAAATATGAGTAATATACTCATATCCTCTTATATCCATGTTCAATGTTCATGTTCCATGTTGGGGTCTCAAAATATCGTTTTAATGTCCTTAGTGCAAAAGCTTTCTTCTTAGTGCACTAAGAAGTCCTTTGCGGTATTTCTACATACCGGTAGAATTGTCTCCTGTCATAAACATTTAAGTATTACTTTTAATTCCAATGGTAAATTCTATACAATATAGAAAACGTTTTAAAGTGTGCAAGCACAAGATTAAATTTCTAAAAAAATTGAAATATGTATTGACTAGGAATTATCTTATTCGCATACACTTATAAGATCAATTATCATGCCAAGAAATTGCCTCCGTTGAAATTCTGCAAATATCCCATAGAGCAAATTACATGGATGATTAATATTGCCCATTTGGTATATGGTCGTGTTCTTAGCGAGACGTACATAAAGGTCATAAATTAATTTGTTGAATGAGGAGGTCCACCGGAATTTTTAGCTAGGATTTCTTGGCATGGTAATATGCACGTGAGTTATGGAATGACTGTACTAAACAAGATTCCAAAAATCTGGAACATGTCGTTCAGTTGGAAGCAGGAAGATTAGTAACTGGGTTGCCTGTGTTTGCTAGTCCGGAAGTTATATATATAATCAGTGGTACAGGCTGACATTTGCTAGTGGACAAAGAAAATCCAAAAAAGCTCAATATGTTCTATTCTTCACATAAAGTGGGACTGCCTCTACGATTTAATGCCATTTTTTCAGTTAAAGATAGAATATCAGAAAATCTTTTTTTTTCATATACTTTTATCGAATGAAATAGCCTAAACCCTGACATATGTACGTTCAGAAATATGAATATATTTATCTAACTTTACACCGACACAATTGCACGTCAATCTTTATTATTAAGGACAGTTGATTGGATTAAAGTGATGGATTTCCACGCCGATATTAAAAAAGAGATCATATGAACAGACTTCAGATAACTCCCAGTATTCGAATTTGATAAAAAAAAATATATTTATATCTTGTACTGTTTCAATATTAAAAGTGTTGGGTAACGTAGTTGAATTTTAGATTAAATTTGGGAAGTCGTGTTTACATGTATCCCCATTTGTTAGGTTATTCAACATGATCAATAAAAAATTATTAGCTGATTTTAAGAGTTGCAAATATTAACAAATTAAATTTATGATACAGAATTACTTTTTTATTTGTGTTCCTCAACAGTGTTTGCTAAATTTGTTTTCCTCGAATCCCGAAAAGTGAAGAGTTTTTCATACGTGTAAATCCAGAATTTACACAAACGACGTTCATGAATGGTCTGTTCAAGAGTTTAGTTTCACTTTTCAAAATATTTCAGACACGTAAATAATATAGGTTATTAGTGCTATCTTTACAAAGAAAATATCCACTGACATGCATAATATCTAATGCCATGGGTCACGCATGGACTGTCTTATTTTATAGGGATGCCCATGTGGCACATCAAAGTAAAGATTGATTTAACCATTGTACTTTAGAATGCAACAAATCTTAAATTCAGCTTTTGGTTATGTGTTGGTGGTGGATAGAGACACACCGACTTACAACTGACTATTTCTCTGCGGTTACATTTAAAGAGTGTTGTCGAAATCAACACTAGGGAGATACCATTACATTTTTACAGGGTAGGGGTGTGGGAGTTGTGGCCAGGATAACAAATATTTTCCTGCATTTTTCTTTCAATGTAATCTCAATGTAAATGTAGTCCTGTTTTTTTTTTATTTTACACTCTATTCTGTCCTGCCTTTCTTAGTTATTAATGTATCCTGACTTGTTTTTCATAAGTTCATCATGACTTTTCTTTTTGGCAAGATGGTCATACTGCCTTTTTTCTCTTAACTCCTGTCCTGCCTTTTTTTTCTTTTCAATTTTCATACGTCAGACAAACTTCTTCGTGCATGTGACTTCATGTATATATATATATATATATATTTCAAAAGGGATAAGAAATGTCTTAATTGATAAGTTCTACATTGCATTTAAAACATTCATTGAAAGAACATTGTATAATTAGAAATCATTGTCCGCTGTTGGAAGTTCAGTTTCGCCATTTTTCGTGCTTGTCATAAGACGAAATTTCCGGGGTTTCGATTGTTAAACTCGTTAAATCAAATAACGAACATATTCCATCTCAACTTGAGAAAGAGTGGCTCATTTACATTAATTTTATCAATGATTATCGTTTTTGAGCTGTTGTACTTTCAATGCTATTTATAAACGCCGAATAAAATTTTAAATGTTTGGTATACACATTTTTAATTAATCATCTTTAAAAATATTCAGAGGACAATGGGACATATCGAAGAATCTTTGAGTTCTGACGAAAATTATAGTGTTTTTCTATCTTTCCACAAAGTATATAAAAGTACCAAGCGTTTTTCTCAACTTTGACAACCTTATTCTGTAACAGATCTTGGCAGTATTTTCCAACGGCAATTTTCAAAGTGATTAGACAATTCCAGTGCACCGTTACGATTCAAATATGATGTAATGGTATAGAAAAACCTTGCAGTTTTGTAACTGTTGACAAAAACATGCTACATTTTAGAAAAATGGCTGTTAGCCATATTGGGATAGTCGTAATTCCAGTTGCGGTTATCAGTTTAATACCAGTGCAGTTGAGAAATATGGTGCAGTTATTCAAATGCAGATGTAAACCTTATCAATATTAAACCCAATCCCGCAAGCAGCTGTGGTCATTCTGTTGAGGATAGTATTCACTATTTTTATGTGTCCTTTTATCAACGAAGCAAGAGAAATATTGTTTTCAAAATTAGAAAGATCTACTATATCCATGACGGTGACCTTTCATTTCAGAAAAACAAAGACATTTTTGAGTCTGTACAATCATATATTATTAATTCGTATATTTTAACAAGTTTGATTCGTTGAGGGATAGTCACATGTTAAACTATATTTTCGAAGGTAGAGAGAAAACGGCGGATAGCAAAAAGCATATTGCACAGAGCATATTGCACGGTTATTTTTAGAATATCTAAAAACCGATTTACTTTGTGACGTCATGTAATGAATTTTATGATATATATCGTTAAACGTTTTGAAACAAATGATATCTGTGATCGATTATTTGACGAAAAAAGTCTTCAAATACCTAAGATGTCAAACAAACAAACAAAATAATTAAATAACAACTAATATGTTGTTATTGTCAAGGAGACAATATGACGTATAAAATTCAAACAAAATCAAATGACGATTTTGATACAAATATACATAATGGTCTGAAATTAATAATATAACAAATATAGCCTTTGTATGAGGTCAATA
Source organism: Mytilus edulis (assembly GCA_019925275.1). Taxonomy (NCBI): domain Eukaryota; kingdom Metazoa; phylum Mollusca; class Bivalvia; order Mytilida; family Mytilidae; genus Mytilus; species Mytilus edulis. Next base: position 80,333,532 of record CM034360.1, on the reverse strand, counting down.
CAGGAATTAAAATTCGAAATTCCTACTTCCCAACTCTTCACTCAGTTAAGTTTTATATATTACTCTTATACGTTTTGTTTTTGAAACAAGGCTATATTTTGTCCAAAGACAAGCACAATAACTCCAAAGCAAATTGCGAGAAGTGGTTTCGTATTTCGTTCTGGTTATAGAAAAAAAAATACTGATAGTTTATGTAAAATAACGACTTTCGTACGGTGTCTGGCGTACTAAATTATAACCCTGGTACCTTTTGATAACTACTATGTAGCTTTCTTTCTGGCAAACACGGCTTTATAAATGCTCACAGGCACCGATCATTGAAAAACCAATTGATCTGTTTAAAATAAGAAATGAAAATAATTGTTGTTTTTTTTTATGGCAAATAAGAAAAATGACCGTTTGATTTAAAATTATTTAAAATTATTTAGAATAGATTGAAATAGATGGAAATAACGTATTTTAATGTGAAAAGGCTAGACTTTAATTTTTGCCGTAGGGATGTGACTGAGTGGTTTTGTTTACAATTATTTCCCTAGTGCAAATCTGCAATAATTATTGTATCATCATGTTGTATGATTTTCACATTATAGCAAAACTGAGAATATAACGGATGAATTTATAGTTAGCTGTTTAATGTCCAGTGACAACTATTAGATGTATCATTAGGAGGACATTTACAATGTTAATATAATAAAATTAGATGTATGTTTCATTATAATACGTTATTCTGATTGGCTACACTGCAATATTGCCTTATTCCTTAATCAATTTCATTACACAATAAAATCTACCATTCATGATGACACGAGGTCCCACAATATAGTGCAGAGGTAAATAAAAACTTGGTAGAAATCGTGTTTTCATGATCCTAGCTAAACAATGTATTTATAAGTAATGAATGCTTCTTTTTGTAACTTCATAGGGTTATAAAAGCGTTGACCGTGCGCAATTTTTTACATTGTTTGTACATTGGTAGGGATTTATGTTTAGAGTTGATGAGGCACATATGAGAAATTGTTTTTATTTGAAATTTTTCGAATAATTGTTTTTTTTTCTCGTCTGATTTTAAAATGAATAAAAAATATCTTTAATCTAAAAACATATGGTTTAATTACGACATATAGATAAAACTGCTATTCAGTCGATTTTAAAATGCATGCTATAAAAGAGAATACATAAAAATACTTAACAAATTTAAACAAAAAGTCAACCTTAAGACCCCGAATATACTTTTGTAATAACATTAGATTAATTCCGAATTCCATCTGAAATACATTGTTCATTTAATTTAAAGAACAAAAAATGGTGATTCCTTAGGCTATTTTCAAAAAAAAATGACTGAATTCTGTGCAGACTGTAGTTTACTAGCACATTCATCAAGTACGTATTTCTACGGCTAAAAGAAATCATAATATTGTATTTTTTAATTTGTTTAAATTTATTTCAGTGTTTATTTTTCAAACTTTTTATGTAAATAATGTTGGATCAAGATCGAGTCAGATTACATTATTATCTATTACATTATAAATTAAAAACTAAAACATGTATCCAATCTAAATTTTACACATATTATCACCTATATCAAAAGATTAAACAGAACACAATTTTTGTTTTATATTTAAAAAAACCATGTACGCTAAACTATGCACGCCAAGAAACGATGTACGCTTAAACGATACGATATACGCTAAACGAAACGATGTACGCTAAACGATACGGTATACGCTAAATGAAACGATGTACGCAAAATCATACTATGTACGATAGAAGGGCGCTTATGTTATCGTTTATGGTATGGTTTATGGTACATGGTTTCGTTCGTACATCATTCATTCAGCGTCCGTACAACGTTCGGTCAGCGTTTCGTTTGCATTCGTACATCGTTCGGGAAGCGTACGTACATCGTTCGGGCATCGTCCGTACATGGTTCGGGCATCGTTCGTATTGTTAACTTTTACGTTACACGGACTGTATTAAAGTTTGGCAATATTTATTCACCTTGAGATATCTATTACCTGTCAGAGCTGTAATTTGTTGTATCACACGCGTTTCTGCCCGTGTACCTCGTCTGGTCCGACGTGACGATGTGGTGAGTAACGATCGTCCTTGACAGCTAAATGGCTGAGTAATCACCGATGTTATGGTATTCAACAATTAAATGATTAATTATCAAACTGAATCACTATAAATGTTTATCAAAATCTACAATTTAGTTTATAAGTAGTAATAGATTGTAAATCTGAAAAAAAAGTTTCATTAGTTTGCGTTATTAATGCACACAAATTTCATTGGTCAATTCACTGTAATGGGAACATCCACTAAGCGCTAACCACAGTTGAATAATTGAAATGCATTGCCAAGAAATCAATTTATAACTCAATTAATGTCAACTTACCAATTGTGAACTTATCATTTCTGAGTTCCAGGCGGTTTAGATGAAATCATAACTTTGTAAATTTCACGCACGTCTTCACGCGTTTGGTGGCCATTATGGAAATCTGTATTTTTATAAGGTGTAACACCACTAATTCGGGCCCGGCCAGAAAGCACATACCAGAAAGTAGTACATATTTAACGCAAAATAGTTCCTACGCATGAGTGTAACTTTCAAAATATGTAGGATATTTAGGTATTTTTGGCATCAAATGAAAGCTAAAGGACTGGTGATCATTGTAGAACACTTTTGGACTTTTAATTTTAAATATTAAAAAAACTGCACCAAATTTTAAAAAGAGGGTACATTTAGTCTGTTTGTCAGATCTGAAGTACCTGTTTTGGTACATCCGAAGTTCCGGGAACCAGTTCTTTCTTATATGCCATGTAAGGTATGTTGATTTATTCAGTAGAAGACACCATAAAGTGTTGCTTTGAAATGCAATGATTGCCACTTTATTTGAACTTAAAATGAAAGAGGTGTGCCTGGTTGAAATGGAAGAATTTAACATTGAAAATAATGGGACCATGAATTAGTGATGTACTTCCATAAGCAACACGACGAGGTCCAAGGTTTGCTCTTCCAATGTTGATGCAATCCTCCCTCCCATTTTTGGCGGTTTCGTGTTGCTCAGTACTTAGTTGTTTATGTTGTGTTGTTGGAACTGCTGTTTGTCCTTTTCTTTTTTAGTCATGGCGTTGGCAAATTATTTTTGATTGATGAGTTTGAGTGTTCCTGTGGGCAATACAGTAAAAAGGCCGGAAAGGTTTTCATGGCTCATTTACATTCGGAATAATGATAGTAATTATGTGGTAACGGGCAAATATTGTGCAAACCTAAAGTCAACTTTGGTTCAGCTAGAGAACACCTTACATGGGGCAATGGTGTAAAAGAACATGTATTCTTTAACCGAACAGCCTTGTTTAAATTAAGCTAAAACATTTTTTCTCTGATATAAGGCTACAGTTTGATTTTCTAAGCTGAACTATACATTCTTTATGACTTTTTAATCCCGAATACTGAATAATTTTCCAATATACGTTAACCTTCCATCTATCATTATCATTGACACATTTTCCATAACACTCATCGCTTGACGTGTTGAATTGACTGTTTTATGACTGTCTGTTCCGTAACGTTGTCGTTACGTTTGGAGTGCATTGTATGTCCATTATTCTGTTTTTTTGGAGGACGGAAGAAACAACTCTTGGTATCATGGAATTGTTTTTTTTATGAACGGATTAGAAATACATGGTATAAGTATTGTATTTTTTAAGTTCATTTATATGTCTTGGAGTTTAGTATGACGTCCATTTTTCACAGAACTAGTCCACATTTTTGTTTAAAGACCAGCTTAAGCCCACTAACGGCTATGGCATTTTCTTGGTGTGATAAAAACCAATTGGTGGACTTCGTTTTTTTCTGCTCCTTGGTGGGATTGATGTCTCTTTTTACTATTCAACATTTCACACTCAATTGTTGACTTCAGTATGGTGTTCAAGTCGAATATACTCAACCTGTATTGATCAGTTCTGTCTTACTTATGTTTATTATAATAACAAACACACATTTTATATAACATGATGTCCGTCCTTTCAAATATTAAGACAATGCTAGAACAAACTAAAACGAATTAGGAAGTCTGAAACCTGTAATTTAATGTTTTTTCTTGGCTATCATATCAATTTTCTATATTATTTTAGACTAAAAGTATCTCTTTTGAATTGTAGTGCAGTTTGTCATCTATATACTAACTTGTATGTATTGTATAGTGCATATTGTATATGTTTTGCTAACTATTGAAGGTATTACCTCATAGGTGACCCTGTAATTGTGTACACCCTTGTCCCTTTGGTCTATAGTAGATACAAATGTAGTTGTTTTAATTGCAATCATACAACATCACCTTATGTTTAACTAAGTGCTGTTATTAGAGCAAACATGTAGGAGTGGTATGATGTCGACAATATTTGATTTAAACACCTGGCCACAACTAAAAATATCTAAAATTGCTCAAACCTGACCCTGTTTGGTTAGGAAAGGAAGGTTGAAAAAATCTCTTTTTTTAATAGAAAAAATATAAAACAAATATATAAGTAACTGAAAATGCTAGAACGAGTTGTCTTGCATAGAAATCTAAAAGATGTAATTGTATCTCAATTAACATTAATGAAACTGTAGAAATTAAGAAATTAATGGTCAGTTGACTAAAACACAAAAATAGTCACATTAAATCTACTAGAACATAATAACAAGTTATCAATTAAACATGGACACGAATTATAACTAGTCAGATATATTTGATCAACTTAAATGCTAAATATAGAATTAAAAATATGTGCTATGATTGCCAGTGAGACAACTCTCCAAAAAGACCAAATGACACAGAAAATCTAGTTTCATTGTACAATTGCAAACATAGTATGTATCATACAGATAAAACAATAATATCTGAATTTTAAAGTATATAAAACGTTACAAGGATATTGATTTAAACTTAAAATATCTTAAATAGCATATAATGGCGTACACGGCATCAGTTCACATTATTTGGAAAACAAACTATATGAGCTGATAGACAACTCACTGGTAGCCAATCAGAAGACGTGTTACATCCAAAATTAAACTACTTGTATTTAGACTCCACCGCCTATAATTTCAATTAAAAAATGTAACCTCATTGTGTTTGTTTCGAGAAAAATCAGGAAATGTGGTGTCCAAACTCTCCAAATACATGTGAATTCAATTTAATGGAGTTTTGAATCAAAATGAAGAAAGTAAATCAAAAATTAATCATCCAATAAAAACATAAAATTTCTTGATAACTTTTATACATGTACTCCTGTGCCAAACACAAATGAATGTTCTGCAGAAAAAAACATAAAAGATCTATTCAACCTTTGATTCACCTATGTTTGATTTTTTTTTCAAATCAAATAAAGGGTAACTGTACATCAAGTTTAGTTTTTAGAAAAGTGTTATGCGATGTTAGTTGTTCAATCTGATATTTCTTCCCCTAATGGGTTGTTAAAATCCTTAAACATTTGAAAGATACCCAGCAAATATAATTATTGCAATAACTGTAATCCTTCAGTTTCCGATTACCATTTCCATAATACAGGGAGGCATTCAAGCATGGTTTCTTAAAAGTAAAGTTATAGTCGTCTTTGAAAGTCTTAATAACATGTACAATTGTTTGTGTTGTTTTTACAGACATATATGTGTACTGCATTATAAGATATAATTTGAAAAGAAAAAAAAGACGAAAATTAGATAAATTGTTTGGTTCAAATCTTTATAACATTCTAAATTAATTAAATGTTGGATGTAACGTGTCTTCTGATTGGCTGACGGTATTTTGTTAAACAGCCCATAGACATCATTTAGTCATGTGACCATGCCGTCATCAACTTCTTTCATGGTTTTCTCCGGTTTAAAATGGAATTTAGAATTAAATTATCAGATATAACTGTAATATTTTTTTTCTGTCTGTTCGAAATAACATAAAAAATGCGATGCACACTTTAAAATAACCCGCTAAGCCCGTTATTTAGTGTACACCACATTGATGATGTTATTTTTTCATAGACAGATAAAATATTACAGTCATTCCTTAATTATTATTAAACACTTATTAGACAACACACAAATAAATTTTGAAATCCATAAAAAGGTTTTATTAAACCACGCATTGTAAAGGGTCTATCGGAGTTTCTTAGAAGAGAATAGTAGACAAAAAAAAAATGAAAAAATTAGACCAAACAATACTGAATATTGGGGTACCTATAATAATATAATAAAATTGAGAATAGAAATTAGGAATATACTGACAATGATGGTAAATCAAATTTAAAGGATTGAAAAATAATGGAATTAAATATCATGAATTCAAAACTGACCACCCGTTTCCTTGCCCTCTACAAGGTTTTAATCTATAAGGTTTTTTTCTCAAAATCTATAAAAGAAAAATCCCAGTTAATATATATTAATTAACAATGACAATGGAATCAAACAACACATAGCAATTACACATCATGGTTTTCATGATGGGTTAGGCAATCATCATCACACAGTGAGGTAAAGTTAGTGTCTTGTTTAGATCATATTATCAAATCAAAATTTTTGAAGGAACTAAGATTTCAAATTTTTATGGCGATGTTGAACTTAGTTTATATCTCAATGAAATATTCCAAATTGTTTGTAATTGCGTTAACAAGATCAACAAGTGAAAAATGTGTAGGATGTTTCTGGCCGTGGTTGCATTTGCGGCGTCAATATTCTGCTAAAGTTTTCGATTAGTGTAGTTTGTGATTACCATTTCAATGGAGATTATTTGACCCGGCTCCTATGTTAAGGTTTACTTCCTTGACATTTTCCTAATCTCAGTGATATTATCACTGTAAGAGAAACCACTTAATGTGAGAAGTTAATACTATCTGATATTCAGTTTAATCGTGAATTTGAACATTTCCCTTTTGATTTCACAGCCATATGTGTTTTATTACAATATGCAATTTCTTCTTGAAAATATGTTGGGGTGTCACCTAGTTTGTCGCCTGGCGCGCCATTTAGATTGAATGTACAACTACATTTGATTGGACATTTAAGGCTTGCTGATGCAGATAATTGTATAAGTAATTGATAGGGATGACTAGTTTTGGATACAAACCTAGTTCTCTGGTAAGTTCTAACGAATTGCTCTTTATCGTACGCGAATAAATTTCAACGTCTTGATCTAGGTACACAAAAACACCTCTAATGTTTAGCTCCAATATACGGGAGCTAATACGTTGCTCTAGTGAGCGTGTTAAGCCTAACTATATGATCTGAATGGTTCATTATATAAAAAACAGACTGAAAACATAATATATTACTCAAGCGTGAATTAAATAGAAGTTGTTTGAAACGCTCTTTGTAATTATAGACCCATTCATTAATGCCGTTTCATTGTTATGCAATGGTAAGTACCCTTAAAGTATCGAAAACATAAATGTAAACAATTTTCGGTAGCGTAGATGTAATTAATTGTCCAAGATGTATATGTTAGCGGCGGCAAAAAGTGAAATTATGCATTACGCTAAAATCCTAGGCAATAAGCCAACACCTAAGCATTAAGTGACTGCCTTTAATTTGTAATCATTATACGTATTTCCTGCAATCTAATGATGATAATTCAACTTTGTCAAACATCATATCAGGCGTAAAGTGAGTTTTGAGATATTTGTTTTATCTTCCAAGCACATGTACATTCGATTAAATATTCTTGATGTAAAGGATACTGTTTAAATTAAATTTCAAATATTAATATACATTAATATAACTGATCTTCAAATTTGAATTTTCCCATAATTAATTCGCATTTCTTTTTTAGTTTTAAAAGAAATGTTTCAAACAAGTGTAACTGATGAAAGGAGGGTGAATTGAAGAGTTTGTAAGAGAATCATTTGAAGAAATGTCACTATTTACAGGGCGAAATGGTTTTGGTCAAAAGTAGACACATGTATATATGCATTTTGTCTTACATCATACATTGTCATATGTCCGATGATATTATTGGAAATTTAAAAACAAATATGTTAATAAAATTGAGAATGGAAATGGGGAATGTGCCAAAGAGACAACAACCCGACCATAGAAAAAAACAACAGCAAAAGGTCACCAACAGGTCTTCAATGTAGCGAGAAATTCCCGCACCCGGAGGCGTCCATCAACTGGCCCCTAAACAAATATATACTAGTCCAGTGATAATGAACACCATACTAATTTCCAAATTGTACACAAGAAACTAAAATAAAAATAATACAAGAATAACAAAGGCCAGAGGCTCCTGACTTGGGACAGGCGCAAAAATAAGGCGGGGTTAAACATGTTTGTGAGATCTCAACCCTCCCCCTATACCTCGAGCCAATGTAGAAAAGTAAACGCATAACAATACGCACATTAAAATTCAGTTCAAAGAAGTCCGAGTCTGATGTCAGAAGATGTAACCAAAGAAAATAAACAAAATGACAATAATACATAAATAACAACAGACTACTAGCAGTTAACTGACATGACAGCTCCAGACTTCAATTAAACTGACTGAAAGATTATGATTTCATCATATGAACATCATGCACAATCCTTCCCGTTAGTGGTTTAGTATCATACCATTATAACATATATGAGAAGAACATAACCCGTGTCATGCCAACAACTGGTTTTTTAATAAATGTGTTTAGTTCCGATGCAAAGACCCTATAAGTGAATCAATATTAACTCCAAAATATGCAATTTTTAATGACCTGACAACAGTATCGTAACTAAATCCTTTCTTAATAAGTCTATTCAAAAGTTTTGTTAGTTTTTGAGGTGAATACTGACACCTTTGTGCTTTATAAAGAATATTTCCATAACAAATTGGATGTGAAATACCTGAACGTATAAGAAGTCTGCATGTTGAGCTATATTTACGAATGATGTCCTTATACCGATGATAAAATTTAGTAAATGTTTTGACTAGTTTGTGATATCAAAAACCCTGGTGTAATAATTTTTCAGTAATACATAAATTTCTCTCGTTATAATCTAAAACATTGTTAAAATCTAAGACAATGGAACGTCACCATCTAAAAATGGATAATTAACGATAGGAAATGAAAAATCATCTCTTTTATCATAAATTTTAGTATTCAGCTTTCTGTTAGTGATATAGATATCACGATCGAGGAAAGGGCAGTGGTCATTGTTAGTATTAGCTTTATTTGAAGTAAGTTCAACAGGATAAATTTCTTTAATATACATACTGAAGTCGCCATTATTGAGAGCCAAAATATCATCCAAATATCTAAAAGTATTATTAAATTTGTTTATCAGATGTTGTTTCGATGGGTCTTTGCTTATTTTTGTCATAAATTATAACTCATAGCAATACAAAAACAGGTCCGCAATAAATGGTGCACTGTTAGTCCCCATTGGAATTCCGATAATCTGACGATATACGGAATCCCCAAAGCGAACAAAAATGTTATCTAGTAAAAATTCAAGGGCATATATAGTATCAAAGTATGTCCAATTGACATAGTTTTTTTTTGTTTATTGCTACTTAAAAATGACCTAAAAGAGTTTGAACATATATATTCACATTCTGACTTTTTAAATGCCCATTTAATTAGGTGTGTGAATTTTTTCTAAATGAGAATGTGAGGCAATGTGGTATACAGGGTAGAAAAATCAAAACTTTGAACATATTTAAAATCACCAATATAAGCATGCAATTTATCAAGTACTTCCAACGAGTTCTTGACACTCCAAAAGTAATTAATTCCACTGTTTTCGAAGGCTTTATTTGAACAATTTATTATCAGGTTTTTAATTGTACCAAGTGTGCTGGTAAGAAGAATAGACAATTTAGTAGTGGAACAATGGCTTGATAATAAATCTATATTTGTAAGGTGTTTTGTGTAGCTTCGGAAGCCAGTACATAGTTGGGACTTTCATTGTATTTGGCTCTGCTTGTAAAGCGGTAGCTAAAAGTTTATGTTTGTTACATATGTCGTTTTCTGAAAATGGAGTCAGTTGGAATGTTGGTGAATTGGTGATTTCTTTTTTAAGAACCTCAATGTAAAATTTACGTCAAACAATAATAATATTATAAGCAGCTTTATCGGCCGGGACAAAAACAAATTTCTTGGCTAGTTCTTTTAGTTTATGTTTGATACGAGAAATAGGTTTTTTGTGGTTATTGTTAATAGTAAAATATTCTTTAAAATGTCGAAGACGTATATCAACTATCTTCATTACTGAATAAAAAAAAAGTCCAAAGATTTTTTGTCAGCTTTTTCCCGTTTTATCCATTTCATACAGTAAGTATGGAGTGAGTCGTGGATGATATTACGACACTTATTCCAATTATTAATTGACGGGGGACGATATTTAGGTCCTTTACCGAGGAATTATTTAAACTCGCGGTGTTGAACGATGTTAAGATCTCTTGTTATAACATGGGAAATGGGTCCATAAATATATTCGGAGGTACTACAATTACATGAAGTAGGTGTATTTTCACTGATATTAACATCTTTACACAGTTGACTATAATTAAACACAAATTTCCGGGTAGATTTCTTGTAAATATAACAAATAAGAGGTAGCTCAGTATTGTCAAAATATCCAGAAATTTGTTCTTTAACAGAATGGTCGTTAAATATACCGGCAATATTTACAAAATCAAAACCTTTATTGACATACTATATTTTAATAAAATGTTTTTTATGATCTTCAGGGCGATCAATTTTGGGAAATAGTTTAGAATAACAATATGCCATAATAATTTGAACAATTTCATACTTAGGACTGCTATATGAAATTGTGTTGCAATCCTCCAAAATTTTATTTAACTTATAAACCGGTAATGAACAGAGTTTTGTTAACAGATAATGTCTGCCGTTGTTTTTTTGAAATAGAGATTAGGTCCGAAATATTGGTATGATTGGTCCGAAATTTTCTTTGATTGCAATTTGTCCTACGACCGTGAGAACGGTTTTACGAACATTTGGTCCCCAGGCCCTCTGACTTTTTTCACTTCTTAATCTGGATTATTATTATTTGATGGACATATAGAGAAACATTTTTTGAATCTTTGCGATCAGAATTGTAATTAGAGAAACAAGGAGCATATATTCAAGACAGTTAAATGATCTTATGGCACAAAATAGAGTTTTAATCAAAATAATCTCCAGAAAAACGGCAACTTTGTCAATTGTACCTCTGAGTGCATTGGAAGGGTTTTAATAATTTTCAAACTTTTTGTGGAGTTAAAACATTCGTGTGACGAATAGTGTATTATGATATTGTGCAGTCGTAAATTAATGTGAGGTGATCGTTGTTATTCTGTGGTTAACGTGTTGTAATGTACTTTAATTTGATTAATATATGTATTTTGCTGTCCCTAGTGTTTTATTTGTAATGTATTCTTGTCACGCATTGTTGTCATTTTAGCGGTATTTTTAACTTTGTCACATAAGCGGAGGTTTTTGGCTAGCCAAAGAACCAGGTTCAACCCACCATTGTTTTCTTAAAATGTCCTGTAACTCGTCAGGAATATGACGGTTGTTATCAAATAGTCCGTTTCTACGTCTTTTGTCGTTTATTTTTGTAGCATTTCAGTGTTTCTGTTGTTTCGTTGTTTTATTCCTTTAGTTGATGTGTTTCCCTACAATTTATATCAGTTAAATCGATTGACAACTATTGAACAGCAGTATCCTAATATTACCTTTTTTGACAGGTAAAGAAAATGAGAATAATGACGCACATTTTCAAAACCCCCTTTTTCTGAAGGATCTGTATGGTACATGGTGACCGTGTGATTTAAAGAATGTGATAATAACTATGCAAATATTGGTCCTGCTTCCATAGAACTAATCATTTCACCTCGGGAAATTTTCGGCATTACGATTAATTACAGGACACATTTTTTAGGATATAAGGATAACGACTAAAATTATTTAAGCAACAGACTTACTGTCTAGGCATAAGCTTATTGCCTAGGATTTAAACTTGATATTTAAAATTACACGCATGACGTCCCATCGAAAGTGACGTTTGAGAATAATTCGAACGCTTTAACATTGAACCAAGAGGTAACGCGCTTGAAACTGTATCGAATGTCCTTAAACACCGGTACACATGATTTTAAATGAGCACATTCTCGAAGACACAACATCTCTGTTTTACCTTTCATTCCGACATTACATGAAATTATTAATTGGTCATTGATAAAAAGTAAAATTACAAAAATACCGAAGCTCCGAGGAACATTCAAAACGGAAAGTCCCTATTCAAATGGCAAAATCAAATAATAAAACACATCAAACGACTGGACAACAACTATCATATTCACGACTTCCTAATGTAGAAAATAGTGAGTTGAACCTGTGTTTTTAGCGTTCATGCATTGATCAGTTTCCAATCATTCACTAATCCTATTAGTAATATGCATTTGAGATCAACTCCAGTTTTTGATTGGGTTCGTGATGCTCATTCTCAAGATTTCTCTTTTGTTAATTTTAGTCATAACCTTATCAGTTTCTTTTCGTCTTATGAATTCGAATGACCCTCTGGTTTCTTTTGCCTCTCTTTTATGCGTTAAATTGTAGATACTTCAAATATCTTAAAAACTCTTTTAACTATTGATCGGGTGAGATTTATATATACCAGTTCTTAGTGTTAAGCATTTATGCCTTTAACATTTTATTGATGATGAGTCTTTTGTATTCTATAACATTTCTGGCGTAAATATAAAATTGCAATCCTGGTATTTATTATCAGTTTATTTACAACCTCTGAATCGATTCCACTGCTATTTGAGTTTTTATTCCCCGAGGGTATCACCAGCTCAGTAGTCAGATTATCTAAGGAATCACTGGATCGGGTACCGTCTTTATACATATATGGTCGTCAGTGCCCCTGTCTACATCAGGAAAAGACTACCTTACCTTGGCAAAACATTAAGCGATTTTTAGTTTAAATGATCATCAACTTCGTACTTTATTTGGTCTTTTTATCATTTTTTTATTTGTGTTATGAGTTAGACGAAACACGCGTCTGGTGCAGATATAAAACAAATGTAATCTTGACATTGATAATGCGTTTTTTTTTATCCAGTTATAATAATCGTCGATTGCTTTTTCCACGAAAACCACGTATGTTGGTATTTGACGTATAGTGACGTATCAAAAGTGTAGTAAAATGTATGTTCAAATATGTGAAGAATTATTCGAAATACCTTTATTGTTTTACTTCAAGTCATAACTTGGCACTCATCTAATTTGAAACAAGAGGATTTCACCGCTGCTCAACTTCGTTGACTTAACCTTTTAACTGTTTTGATGCAAGCGCCACGGTCGAGTTAGTACTAACATGTGTCTTGTATCTTTTATGACTTATTTGTTAATGTTTAAGTACGTCTTCATAATGAAGCCAATTTTATTTTCTGGCTTAGAAATTTAGGGACAATTCCCCCAAAACAAGTTACAATCAAAAGGAACTATATTTTTTTTCCAAATCAGTATAGATTTAGTTATGAAAAAATAACTTGTTAATTTTTCAAATGTTCTCTACAGGCACCTAGAAAATCAACTAACAGAGCAGTGATGGGCGATATACTCTTGAGGTTATTCTTAATAAGTCTTTATTTTGGGTCAGACTATCAGTGCAATAACTTCCTCATTAGAGAGGCATCTGAATAGTTAAACAAATATAGCTACAACTGATTGAGTAACACTAAACATTATTTGAAAATTTTAATTCAACACCAGAATATTTGTTAATTCATAAATTGTACATAAAGTCAATTAACAGAAAAAGACCCAGAACTAAATATGATGAATTATGTTATATCAATTAAAATAATGACAAACTTGGCATTGTTCAATAATATAAATTAAGAACTAATACATGTTATAGAGTAAAACAATATGATCTTATTCTTGAAATATATTTTCTATTAAAAAAAATTGTCAAAACATAAATGAGTTAACCAACATTTAGAATCAGTGTTCATGAATTTGAAATAGTAAAGAGATGACACAACGAAATACCTTTAATCAACATATTTAGTAAATTAGGCTACAAAGACATTGTGGAAGATGAAATTCATGACTTCTTGGAGGTCCGTCGCATAAAACTAAAAGGGTCCAGTTTCATTTTAGTTGTATTATCATAATTTGCTGATAAATCAATGATTTATTTGGTTGGTGTCAAATGAAATGTCTATAGGTAATGCTATTATGATAAAAATTATAGAAAGTGTAACCAAGATTAAAAATGCAAACTAAAGTAACACGTCGTCAGTGACAGGCCAGATCTTTCTTACGTAGTACAACGGTACTGATTGTGTCTACTAACTCATTATCTTTGGGATTGCACTGTTTGCATTGTCACCCTATTCATATATAGTAATACATTTTGGTTAACTCTAATTTTAAATGAAAAAAAAACATCATTTTTTTTATACTTTAATTAAACTGTAATTGTGCTGCTCCATCACAAAGGTTTTGGGAAAATATTTAACACACATTATTAATGTGTATCTTTATTTTACAGATAGAAGATGGCAAGTGTGCAGCTAAATGAGGCAAGTTTTACTAAAATGATAGAAATCTTATTATTCGTATTTGTTATAAAGCGTTATTCCTTTTTATCCATGAATCAATATATCATTTATAAAGTTCCAGATCAAGGTAAATTCAGAAAAGCGTTTCAGACCCATCCAAAATTATTTTACAAAGCTATTTTAGAGTATGTTATGAACATTTGCCAAAAGTACAATCTTAATTGTTGCATTGGGGTAGTTCTAAAAATGTTTTGATTTGAGTCTAAACAACCGCGTCACGAGCACTTCAACAAGTGTTGTTTCAAACTGTTTATCAACCCAATTATATAAATTTTAAATGTTCTGAGAAGTTTTAAAGGTTACGATTAAAACCTATGTGACTTATCACTAGGCTATAGCTCTAAGAAAACACATTGGGAGCAACATGTTAATTAGATACATGTTGTTCATTAAGACAACTTGATGTAACTTAGCTAACTAGTTGGTCTCTCGTTGATTTCACTTTACTTCTCTGTCCAATGTTTTATTTTATTTATCAGTTTAATTGTTGCATATTTTTGATAGCATGTAACATTCGAATAAATGAATGAAGACTTCGGTGTTATGTACCCCTTCAAGTCATATCACGTTATCTGTTGCAATACGTGTTGAATTATAAATTCAAATGAAAATGTTCGTTCTAATTTTGACTATATTTGAAAGAATTGAGATTGAAAACAAGTTGTGTCAAAGATACAACAACTGGACAATAGAGCAGAACATAGTTCAGGGTCACCAAGGGGTTTTCAACGCAGCGAGTTACGACACTCGTAACTCCGAAATATAGGTAGATACATATATGTCGCCAAAGTGTCTTCCTGAGAGTATACAGTTCCCGAGTGATCACTTCTTTTAAACACATATTTATCTTAATTATGTTTTACTAAGAATATTTGAGGTTTGAATAACAAATAGACATTTTACTTCCCAAATGCAGATTAACGAGTTTTTTTCCATTCCTGTCAATGACATTGCAGATGTTACAGTACGCATTATTGTTCTCAATACGTTAGTTTAGCATTGTCAGATTTTATATCTAACTGCAACTGTTATTAGCTGTTTATCAAATTAAACAAACGCTATCTAAGCATTCTGACATCGGACTCGGACTTCTTTTGAACTGAGCTTTACTTTGCCAATCAATGTTTTTTTTTCTACAATTGTCAAAAATATAGGGAGAAAATTGAGATATCAAAAACCATTTGCGAGATGGCCTTGAGGAAACGATGATAGTCCGTCTGAAGGGGATGCTACATGGTATCATCAGGGACTTACCTATCAATTTATTTTAATTTAGTCGTTGTCAATATATCTGACGGAAAGGGACGATAAACGGCAGACTCGAGTAAAGAGAAAGTCAAAGACACCCTTGTAGATTTCGAAAAAGAGCAGACTAATGACGCTACAAGGCAGCACTCACACCCGCAAAGTGGAAAGGGATGTCCTTATAAGTTGCACACTTTGTTTCCAAGTCCATAAATAAATATGTTTAAACTAAAAACATGTTTAACCACGTCGCATTTTTTGCGCTTGTCCCAAGTTAGGAGCATCTGGCTTTTGTTAAGGTTGTATGATTTTTTATTTGAGTTTCCTTCATATAGTTCGGAGAAAAGTATGATGTCCATTATCAATGACCTAGTACACATTTTTATATAGAGACCAGCTGAAGCACGCCTCCGGGAGCAGGGTTTTCTCGCTGTATTGAATACCCATTGGTGGTTGTTATTTCGCTCTTTGTTTTGAATGATGTCTCCCTAACACATTCCCTTATCCCTATTTCCATTTTAAATTTTATTATTGGTTGTAAGTTAAGTAATTTATGTATTCTTTGATTCCATAAAGTTTGAATCTCAAACGTTCAGTTGTTAGAAATAGAAATAAAATATCTTGTATATATTTTCAAAATAACTAGCTTCCCCAACTTTGAAGATTAATAATTCTGATACTACCTTAACGATCAATTGAAAATAAAAATGTAGGTTTCAACGTAAATCGGACAAATCGCTTTAATTAATATTCTATAGCATCCCATATTTGACATTCTAAAAAATGGAGTGTTCAAACAACATGTAAAAAATCTTTCGTCAAACTTTTTTTTTATCGCAAATATTACGACTTATGCTATTACGTAAAAGTTAGTTTTAGTAATTTAGTTTGGAAGAGAATACCATGTTACTCTGAACATCTTTAGTGTGTACAAAACTTTAAGAATGAATAGTATAAAATGTATTAAATGCGATATATGTCAAGATATAAATAAATGCTCTTCGTGTAAGTAGTCTTTACTATTATAAGGAAGACCAGTAAAAATATCTCCAAATATTGCATTTGCAGTAACAAAAATGGACACAAAATATATTTGATACTATTGTACAAAAAATATTCCGAATAGAGAATGCTTGTTCAATGGAATATATATTTTTCTTACAGAATCTCGTGGCCAAAGCTCAAGCCGGGAATTTACAAAAGGTCAAAGATTATCTCTCCAAAGGCGCAGATATAAACTATAGCGACTGGGTGAGCATATTATCATAGACAGCTTAATGAACTAGATATATTGTATTGAACAATAACAAAATAACAAGCAATTGACAAAATAGTAGTAATCCTCATTCTTCCCAAAATCTGACCCATTAATGAACAGAAGTATATCGCTATAATGTTTGTTGTTTTTGGTATCAGTCCATTTTAATTTATATGTTCATGGTAACATTTCATCAAACGAAAATTCCACGAAATAATGTTATTGTCTTAGCATGGCAACGAAACAAGGTGACGTCACAAGTATGTTTCCGTAAACAAAAAATCAAATGTAAATACCGGGTGCTTTAAAAGCTTCGTGTACGCCTTAGAAGGAATAGCATTACATTGGAAGAAAATATTTAAGTGAAACATGCGATTAAAATAAAATAATTATTACTTGATATAATATAAGTAACATTATCGAAATTGGGTAAAACGGAACAGCCTGAAAAGTATCGTATGTATATGGCTTTCACGGTTAAGAAAATTACAGAATTTGTCCTATTAGAATCGAAATAATTCATGGCAGCCGTAAATTAGTTTTCAATTAACCATGGGTTGGGCAATTATAAATGCTCAGGGTAAAATAATCGAATATAAATGCCCAAGCCATGGTTAAATAAAAACAAATATACGGCTGCCATGAATTATTTCCTAAATAACACATGAGTATCCTCAAAAATTATGTTGAATCTTGCTTTAAGGTGGCTCACCCAAATAAGGACCCCGGTTGAAAATTTTTATTTTCACATATTTGTAGATTTTTTATGCTGAATCAAAAAATGAAAAGAAACAAGAATGTGTCCTCATTACACGAATGCCCCACTCGCACTATCATTTTCCATGTTCAGTGGACCGTGAAATCGGGGTAAAAACTCTAATTTGGCATTAAAATTAGAAAGATCATATCATAGGGGACATGTGTACTAAGTTTGAAGTCGATTGGACTTAAACTTCATCAAAAACTACCTTGACCAAAAACTTTAACCTGAAGCGGGACAGACGGACGGACGGACGAACGAACGGACAGACGGACGGACGGACGGACGGACGCACAGACCAGAAAACATAATGCCCCTCTACTATCGTAGGTGGGGCATAAAAAGAATGTCACCAGGCTATAGCCCCCAAATTGTAGCGAAATGTGAGATTTTGATCCTATTTCCAAACATTTCCATCCTTTAAACAATAGCAGCTTAATCAAATTCAAAGACTTTAAGAACCAAGTCAGGATGATTTTTATGTGCAAATAATATTAAAATTTGAAATGTAAACGTTTTCCTTTGTTATTTTAGACTTTGTCATCCTTTTATTTTCAGATTTATGTCAAAATTTAGCATTTTCTTATTTTAGTTTAGGGCTAAAATTATTGGTTAAATCGATTTTTCGGAAAATTTTCACTGTGGATTAAAAAAAAAACGGATATGTCAAAGCTATGTTTTTTTTTTAAATATTAAGGTAAAATAAAATGGGGGTCACTAGGATTTAAAAAAAAGTTACGAGCTTTTTTTAACCCCTCTACCCTATGTGGTCTGATGTCAATGGACTCCGTTCATTAACTTTTTGTAAATTCCTTATTGATGGCTTTAATAAGATAATGTTTGCTATTATATAAATGGACGATAGCTGAATACAAATGGGATTAACGTATTACTTTTTGTTTAAAAAAAGCGAAATGTTGATTATTTTCGTGAAATACGGTAAATTTTGTTAGCGCGAATTGTTTCCCTCTAATCGGACAAAAGAAATATCAGTGTCGTCATTGCTGAGCAGCCTACTGCACTGATGAATACGACCATATACATTAATAACAGACATAGTGGCGAATAGACAACGATGAAGGTAGAGTTATTACAGAAGACAACATAGATTTTGATATATTTGGCAGCCAAATGTTTTCAGTGTCACGAAAAATAATAGGTGAGGGGGTTGTCTCAAAATACTCGCCACTGTACAAATGTATAAAATCACTGCGGCTGAAACCTTGCATGGGCTAAATTTTTGTTCTACGTATAATCTTTATGGATGGTATTTTATTTATGTGTTAATTTGAACCTAACCTGGCAAGTTGTTAACATGTATAGACTGTTTTGAAAAATATCTGTGTCAAACAGGCAAAAGAGAAGGGATTGATGAAGGATCCAAATGTCCCTTTGAACTACCGTTAGTATCAAATTTAAGTCTTGATTTATTGTCATTCGTAAAATCGAATTTCACAGCCACGTTAGGATTAAATGAAGTAAAGTATGTATCGTAAAGGTCTAATAACATGTACATGTAATAAGAAATGACTAATGTGGGCAACCCGAACAGGGCTCCAATTCTCTCCCCAACTCCTATTTTTCCCACTTTTCATCTGAAATGTTCCCCTTACTTCTACTTCTATGATGTCCATCCCATTCCCCTTGCTCCTAGACAACAATGGACAAAAAAGTGACAAAATATGTTTCCCAGAATTTTAATCCACCTTCCCCCTCTTTTCGAATTCTTGTCATTTACCCTGATACTAGCATATCTTAAAACACCTTTTTCCTGCTTTCTTGTCCCTCATTTCCATTTTCCCTAATTAGGGTTGCCACTCTACACCTTCTAAAGGGGTTGAATTAATATTGTTTGTTTGTTTTCTTGAGAATATAATTATATATAAATGGCCTATATAATTTGTAAATTATAACCCCTACACTCGGTAACAGTCAGCATGGTCAGAGGCATACATTTTTATGGATGGATTCTTCTTGATCATAAAATTTCAAATAGCTAAACAAACAAAAATATGTGTTTCCTGTTCCATGCCTACATGTACCCTATATTTTAAGCCTAAATTTTTGTACCTTCAATCTAATTTTTTTTGTCACTTTTAAGTCCCGTTTAAGTCAGATTTTTTCTCTCGTAAACTTTATGTAAAAATTGTTTAATGAAACAAAATCCCTACCTATACGTTCGTGTACATTTACGCCAAACATTTTTCATTTTTCAATATGTTAAGGCAAATTGAAAAATGCTTAAAGTTAGCAATTTCAATATTTTGTTCTTTAGAAGGAGATTGAAATTTGTTTTTTTCTAAAAGAATCAAATTCAAATGTTTTAATTTATTCAAACTGTTGATAAGATGACGTATGGCGTACTTGATTATAATCCTGGTTTCTTTGATAACTAATTACCAAATAACACGCACAATCATTATTGTTTTGTGCTTGTTATTTTCTGAATGTTCAACTTTATTTGGAAATTATTGGCAAAGTAATAAGTCTGGCAGAATTTACACCAGAAGCCATTATCATCGTGTCTTGAAATTGGGAACTATGTGTAAACTGCTGAAACTTGAGAACAACATTAGAAGCCAAGATCAACAATACTTGCAACTACATCACCATGTATAGAACATACAAAGTACATGCACTGGTAGAATCCATTTTGGAACGAATCTACACTTGTTGTCTATATGCAATGTGTTGTCAGAATCCATGCACTCAAGAAGCCAAATATCAATTATAGTTTGGAACTGTATGCTTTCCTGCTGGCAAATCCATCAAAATAATACAAAATCACAAAAGGACCTACTTATCTACCTGTCCCAATGGTGAATACAGATTATTGAGTCTTGTAAAAAAAACCAAGAAGAAGCATATTGATATATAAGGAAAATAATTAGAATATGGGACTGACCAGCTAAGGATTGTACATAGATAGAGGAAGATGTGGTGTAAGTGCCAATGCGACAAATCTCAATCCAAAAAACATTTTATAAAAATAAACCATGTACATGTATACATGTCAACAATTACTAGTATATTGAAATTAACAATGTTAATAAATGTCTTATATATTTAATTTCATATGATATGAAGAAAAAAATCAAAAATGTGTCAAACAATGAATTTTAAAACAGCTGTTTTAATTAATTAATTTGCTGAGCTGCCTGTAGTGAATTTTTCTGCAAACACGATTCATAATATGCAGTTGTCTTTAATACATAAGGTAGCTAATGAGATTTGGAAATATTGGAAATCATAATTCCAAGTGGCAGTTGCAGTAAATGCACATACTTTGTTTCATCTTTTACCTCTGAACTAAATGGCCACTTGAATTATTTTACAGCATTTGGCATTTGCTGTCCGTCTATTTGCTATTCTGATTCTATTTCAAAAGTGATATTTTCTGGATATAATAAGAAACAACTTGTTTTGTTCAATGAGACACCAAACAAAACAATTAAAAAAATTATATATTGTCTGGAAAAACTTGTGTCTCACTAACCATGCTACATGTAACTGATAACCTATTTACCTATAATAGTAAATTCGGAAATTATTGCATTTTTTCATGAAAGGACTAAATCTTTAGTTCAATTATTGTGATTACCAAGAATTCAGCAAACAAATCTTCAATATTTAGTTATCAGAATGCAAGTTCTTATTATTGAGATATTCACCTTTTCGCATTATTTGCATTAATTAAAACATCACAATAATTTCTGAATTTACAGTATCATAAAGATCCAGATTACTGATCACAAAATCAGATAAACATTGTTTTCTAAAAGTAGATTTCATTTAAATTGATACAGATTGCAACAAAAATATCTACCTCAATTTAAATTCATAGATAAGTGATCAAGGTTTAAGTTACCTGATTATGAATATTAATGTCAAAGTCAAGTTTTCAAAGATTGTGTTTTTTTTTCTAATATCAAAAATACATGTGCATGCACTAGGTAAACCATTTTTATATGCTATATTATATAATCAACGGGTCAACTATATTTGGTGTATGGAATGAATTTTGAATGGATAAATTGAAATTTCGAATAAGAGGATGTGATATGATTGTAAATGAGACACTGAACAAGCGACCAAATAACACAGAAATAACTATAGGTCTCCAAACAGCCTTCAACATGTTCAACAATAAATAAAACATATTCTGCGTTGTGAGATATAACAGACATTGAAATGACAAATAGACAATTCAAATAACAAACAGAACATGTGACGCAGTAAATAAGATTTGTTAATCTGCTCCACATGTCCTAATTATATTGGACAGACCGGGAATAGCCTCTGTGAACGGAGGCGAGTTCACAAAGAAAAAATAAAACACCCAAAATACAGATATTCGCCAATAAGTGCCCATCTTGACGCTGTTGGTAAAAAGCATTTTCAGATAATGCCTATTTTTAAATGTAGACGGGATGAAGCTGAAATAAAAAGACAGAACAACAGAACTTTTGGAAAACAGGCAACTTTTGTCAATATTGGTAAACGGAACTCGAAAACAGATAACATGACCACGTTATTACCTTAATCTTTATCAACAGTTTCAACAAAATTGCGATTAGCAAAAAGAAATGTTGGCAAATTCATTTTTGTAACTGTAATTTTTTTTGGTCATTTGTATGAATTGGTTTTGTTAGCGTGCATATGATACTAATGATACTATGAACATAGCAACCTTTTTTATTTCAGCGTTATGGTAACACTCCATTATACGTAGCTGCTAAAAATAGAAATCTCGACATAGTGCAATTGTTATTGGAAAGGACAGATACAGATCCAAATAAAGGAAATGAGGTACGAGTTGACGTGTTGTGCATAGGTGTCAAACTTTGTTGAATCTTTCATCAAAATCAATGTCAACATAATGTTGTCTATAAAATCTATACTCATCTTGGTAAAAAACTTTAATCTTCAAAGTGCATAAAGCGTTACGTATTCAAAATATTCCAAATGCCAATACATACTGATACTCAAATTATTGAGATTGTATAGATATCGAAGATAATAAATCAATTAGGATTAATTTTCTTAGTTAAGGTTAATTTTTATTCCAATTGCACAGATAAATTAAGACAAGGATTTATTAATCATGAACACATGTATACACAGCCACCACTTATTTTTTTAAAGTCTAAAAATGGATGACTGTAGATGTAGTATTATTGCAAAAAAAAAAATTATTACACAGCTTATTAAATTTACATACAACTGAAGATAAGATCCGATTATAATATATTCTATGATATATAATCAACAGTTTTTTAAAGAAAGAAAAAAAAACATGTTTTTCTTTGTATCATAAAACAACATAGATTAATCTTCTGTGTGTAAATGATTGATGAGTGTGATAAAAATCATGCAAATTTGCTAAATTATTGTTAGATAATTTTCACTGCTCGAGATGATGCTTTTAATATGAAATTAAATGCATACTTTATGCATATTAAATTTCAAATTGAAAAAAAAATATATGCATTGCACTGAAAAATTCTAATTTAACTTTCATTTAAACAAAATTCATTAATACAAATAAATTTCCAAATTTTAACTTAGTTTAAGATATTTTAAATATGGTTCAATATTAGAGACATTTTCTTCTCAATAACAATGAATTTGTTTAAATAATTATATAATTTATTTTGAGTTCAATTTTAAGTATGATAAACGTAATAAACTTAAATAAATTCAAAAATTAATTGTAAATCATTTTAAAAAAATCTATAATATCTTGTTTATCATGTTTATGACTTATGTAAATTAGAATTTTCATTAAATGTCATATGATTTAAGGTAAATATAAATGTAGGTTATCAGAAGTACATAAGAAAACAATCATGGGAATAAAAAAATTAAAAGGCCGAAGTTTTGCTCTCTGAATATTTTTTTCTCTGGGGGAAAAAAACTTTACTCAAATATCTGGTTTGATGATGTATAATTAAAACAAACGAAAAAGAACAAAAGGAAAATTCAATGATTATAATAATGAAGCTTTAAAGCAAATCATGGATCTTTAAAAAAATTTTTATCCATATTTTCAAATATTATTAGTCATTCATTTTCAAAGTTCAATACTAGTTTGCTAAACATGTCTTTATTTATATGTAAAGAATGCCAATGCCTCTGAATTTATTTAAGAACTTGAAGGGTTAAAACTTAGACATACAAAAAAATCATGAACGCTCGATATAAACTACATAAGACAAAGCTATCTTGCTGGGTTATTTGGCTTTTGACAATTGCAACAAATATATCACATTAACCAGCGTATGGCGTATACATTTCTTAATAAATACGGTTTCGGACTTTGTGAAACGTCATTGGTGTCTTAGCAAAACACTAATGAGCCATCGTCTCAAAAAATTGAGATTGGAAATGAGTAATGTGTCAAAGAGACAACAACCCGACCATAGAGCGGATTACATATATGATGACTGTGTACAATATATGCTCCTAGATCCAAATTATTGTCAAACAATTTTGATTGTGTTGATTGATCAAGCAACATTATCAATATAATGAACTATATATAATTGTCATATGAGTGGGAGGTTGTGCGAGCTATAAACCACATTAACGCCAACATTTTCTTTAAAAATTGCATAAACCAAGTCAAGAATATGTCAATTCCTGTCAAGTTTTTTTTTCATTGGTGTTGTCAGTTTTTACAGACTTCACATTTTTTATTTTACCGCTGAGTTCGATATCTGCCTAAGTACATTATTTGTATCTAACAATCATACAGCATGATTTCATGGACACTTAATATCTTAGTTATCTGCATTTGTATTTGCAAAATACTGTCTATTTACAATACTCCATGAACAATGAAAATCTCAGTTATTTGTAATGGTATGTAAAATATATACTGTCTATTTACAATACTCCATGAACAATGAAAATCTAAGTTATCTGTAATGGTATGTAAAATATATACTGCCTATTTACAATACTCCATGAACAATAAAAATCTCAGTTATCTGTATAGGTATGTAAAATATATACTGTCTATTTACAATACTCCATGAACAATGAAAATCTCAGTTATCTGTATAGGTATGTAAAATATATACTGCCTATTTACAATACTCCATGAACAATGAAAATCTAAGTTATTTGTAATGGTATGTAAAATAAATACTGTCTATTTACAATACTCCATGAACAATGAAAATTTCAGTTATCTATATTGGCATGTAAAATATATACTACCTATTTCCAAAACTCCAAGGAACCATTCATTCAGACAAAGGTCTGTATTTGTTTGTTAATGTCTGGTAATGGTATAGGTTGTCGGATATATTGTTCCTATTCTTACGTATTTGGATTAATCAATACTTTACACATCTGCGGTTATTAATAGTTTCTATTGTCAGATTGTTTTACAATGTTGGTGGATGAACCTGGAGGAAATAGACAGAACAACCAACTTTCTGGAAAACTAGCAATCTTTATCAATTCGAAAGGGCTTCGAATACATATTACCATGAGCATGTTGTGTGTACAAAAGTTATTAACTTAGTCCTTATGTACAGAAGTTATTACCTTAATATTTATTTGCATAAGTTATTAACTTAGTCCTGATGTACAGAAGTTCTCAACTTCATGATTTGTTAATCCTTATGCATAGATTTATCTAAAATACAATTCATTAACTTTCCTTTGCCAACGAAGGTCTCGATGGCGTTAACTTATGCAATAACTGTAATCAAAAAATAAGTTCTGTCGAAAATACCTCCTTATTTTAAAGATCAGTCTGTAACAATCATTTCTTATACCTATACCAAACCAATAACAACCCAAATGTCAAATTACAAACACGTTTTACAAAATTTCAATATTGACAACAAATCTAAATCTCCTGATTGCACCTTACATAAAATCCGGCTGACAACGTTATTACTGTTGGCCTCAACATTGTCAATAACACTTCCCTGCGATATGTGTTATGCACAGGCCCTTAATATCATGAGCCTAAATTCATTAATTGGAAAGAAACCTTCAACATACTGATGGATTCAGTCGCGGATTTTGCCATGAAAAAAACTAAACACAAAAACGAAGACGTAGATATTCTTTCCGAAAAGATTAAGGCTGTCAGGTCGTTGATACAAGTTGGTATTAAGAAACTGAAAGGGTCTTTCAATACCCATGCTACGTCAATCTTAAAGTCCCAAATTTTGCAAAACACGAAACCTCTTTCAATATTAATAATATCTGTTTTATCAGCCATCAAATCCGGGTTTCAAAATTATTATGAAACTTCCTATTCTTGAGGTGGCGTGAATCCGATGAAAAATTCCAAAGATCTTTTGGAGTACGTACAATCAAAGACTACTTTTGTTTATCTTGCAATAGATAAAAAAAATATTTGACTTTTCTACACTTTACACAAGTATTCCCCATTCCAAACTAAAAGACAAATTGAAAGAGTTGGCTTCGCTTTGTTTTCTAAACAAGTATACAATTATCTTGTCTTAGGGATGGATAAGTCCTCAATTGTATTTCCTATCATGATTTTCTTAAAAGAGGATTGTTGCTCACAAGGAAGCTATTAAATCAAGAGTTCCAAATGGTGAAATTGAAATCATCTCTTCGTAAATTTTACGGACGCCATTACGAGTTGGTTGACCGTTATGGAATAACCGTTTCACAAATGATAATGGATATGTGCCTTACGTCGTAACTACAATCCTTTATCTTTTCATGAATGTGACCTACCGAATTATGAGACTATTAACCGGATTTGTTATTTTCTAAGCAACACGACGGGTGCCACTCTCAGTTTTTAATGGGGTTCGTATTGGTGATTCATTAGTTTTATATATTATGTCATGTGTACAATTGTTTGTTTGTCCTTTTCATTTTTAGCCATGGCGTTGTCAGTTTATTTTCGATATATGAGTTTGACCGTCCCTCTGGTAACTGTCGTCCCTCTTTTTGTAAAGAATCACTTTAAATCAAGTTAACAAAACAAAATTCTGAAACTAAGATTATCAAGATGCTTGATTTCTTATTTGACAACATATTTGTTCGTTTGGAGGACGTGTTTTCCACAAACTGTTGACATTCCAATGGGAACCAATTGAGCCCCTTGTCTTGCCTACTTCGTTTTTTATTATAATGAGGCTGGCTTCATTCAGGATCTTCTTACGAAGAAAGATACTCTCGCTAAATAATTCAGAATTTGGTTACTATGTTGAACACATTTATCTCATCGAATTAGACAAAAAGGATACACAGATACAGTATCTCCAAATTGATACGATATGCCCAGGCAAGTATACCCTAACATGATTTCCTTGATAGATGGTTCTGGCACACAATGAAGCTATTACACCAAAAGTTCCAAAAGTTAAAGTTGAAATCATCCTTTCGTAAATTTTACTGACGCCATCACGAGTTGGTTGACCATTATGGAATAATCGTTTCACAGATCATATCGTATATGTTCCTTACGTCGTAAATACAATCCCATTACCCATTTGACGAACATGACCTACCGAATTAGACTATCGACTGGGTTTGTAATAAAATGAGCACCAGATGCGTGTATTGTGTTCTATCATTTGTCTGTTTGTCTTTTACTTTTTACGCCATGGCGTTGTCAGTTTATGTCCGATCCATCAGTTTGACTGTCTCTCTTGTATCTTTCGACACTCTTTTATTTCGTGCACTGAGACCTATTTTCTGAAACCTGGCCGTAATGATACAAACAGTTATACTAAGAGAGTAGGATAACTTACATTGATGTTGTTGGTGTATTTGTTTTATTGGAGTATAAAGCTTTTGTCGGTTTTTGTTGGGGATGACAATGGAGTACACAAACAGAACACACTACTTTATTTTATATTAAATGCGATTCGAATACACAGTTTATTAACTGTCTCAACAAAAATGCGATTAAGAAAAACTATTTTGAAATTCATCATTTTTGAATTGTTAGCTAATGTTTTTTTGTACTTTAATCATTTGTATGACATAGTTTGTATTACACGTCTGTATGATAATATGAACATTGTAAACCTGTTATTTCAGTATGGTGACACTCCTTACACGCAGCTGCTCAAGGTGGATTCATCAACATTGTTAAATTGTTATTAGAAAGAGCAGATATAGATCCGAAGAAAGAAAATAAGGTATGAAATGACGTCCTTTACAGGACAGTCCAACTTTGGAAAATCTTTCATCAAACCAAATCAGAAAAAAACGGAAAATATTTTATTGAAATATACAAACTCCCAAAAAATATGAATAAATAAGTTTAATAGTACAATTGCTTAATCGTTTGGCACATCCAATAAAAAGAAAGAAAAATGATATTTTAATTACACATATCATTATACATATTAAAAAAAGTAAATTTGATATTATTGCTTACGAAATTGATCAAAATGCAAAATTACTGCATACTCCAACAAACAAATACACGAACAATATCATTGTAAGTTAAATATAAGTGTGATACAACTTACCATGATATTGTTCGTGTATTTGTTTGCTGGAGTATGGAGCTTCGTTCAATGATAATGGTTATACTATGACGACTTGTTTTGTTGGTGGTGGAAGCTAGAGTAAACAGACGAAAAATCGACTTTCTAGATAACTAGCAATCAATGTCAATTAAAAAGGAATTTGGTTTTTTTACACACGTTATACATTTAATCCTTAAGTACAATTTCATAAAAAAATGCGATTGATTAAAATAATTTTGCAGTTCTTTAATCTCGAATTTGTGGCCATTGTTATTATTTTTGTACTATAATCATTCGTATGACAAAGTGTTTTTATACGTCTGTATGATAATACGATCATTGAAAGCTTTTTATTTTAGTATGGTTATACTCCCTTCCACAGAGCTGTCATAGGTGGATTCATCAACATTGTTCAATTTTTATTAGAAAGAGCAAATATTGATCCAAATAAAACTGACAAGGTACGTCATGACGCGCTTTACAGGAATGTCAAACTTTGTCAATACACAATAATAGTGCATTGACTTGACATATCAACGATATAAGGATGAGGCTTAGAAACGGGGAAATGCGACGCTGTGCCGAGCCATTTCCCCGTTTCGGGCCGAATCCTTATATCGTTGATATGTCAAGTCAATGCACTATTATTGTCTTTATACTGCAATCTAAAAAAAAACATTTTCAATTGTTGTTTAATGCGTTAAGGTTATTTATTTGAATAAATATTGGGGAAAATATGCTTTAAAAAGGCCTCACATCATGCTCGCAGAGAAATGTACAACACAAAGAAATTTACATTTAACTGTTGAAACCAATACTCGATGGTGAACAAAATCGTTTGAGTATGGACTTAAATATCAACTATAAGCATAAAACATAATGATTTACAGGTTGCAACAAAAAATATTAACAAATTAAATATGTTTTTCCAATAATTGCAAAATAAACAATGTTGAGTCGTTCCACGCATCGTTGTATGCATTTGAAACAAGAACAGGTTGAAGAGGTCGTATGAATAATTCAATATTATTTCGGCAATTTCTATTTGAATATTCATGAGGAAAAGTGAAATCGGGTCAGTGACTGTATATGACATATAAATATACAGTCAACGCATTTTGACTGCTCAAATAGAACGAGTGCAGTATAAAATAAATTATACAGATCCCAAAAAAATAATACGGTATGAATATATTGGTCGAGTTGTACAATTGCTAAATCGTTTGAGACATCCAATAAAAGGAAAGAAAAATAATGTTTAAATTACACATATCCTGATACATATTGACAAAAAGTAAATTTGATATTATTGCACATGAAAACTTTCAACTACGTCACAAATGACGTAGATGTAAGCGGTTTGTCTGTTTCTGTTATATAAATTTGACTGCTTTAACTATATCTGGTCTTTTTTTGATTGCCTTTATTGTAACCTCTTTCTTCATATTTGCCCGTAATGATACTAACTTGTATGCTGTGAGTACGAATTACCATTATAGTGTTGTTTATTTGTTTGTGGAGGTTGAAATAAACACAGAAAAATTGCACTTCTAGAAAATATGCAAAGTTTGTCATGTGGATAATATTTGAATACACATCACCATGCACAATATTATGTACAGAAGTAATTAACTTAAACCACATTTACAGTTTCAACGAAATTACGGAAAATTATGAAATTCATTGCCGTCTCGAAATGTTTGCAAATGAATTGAATTTTACTCTTATCATTTTTATGAATTGTTTTTGTTAACTTTCATACGATGCTATGAACATCGCAGTTTTTGATATTGTCCTTTTTTTTCGAGAGCAACAGTGGAACGGTCCGGGTTTTCAAACAGAGGGTTCGGGTATTTTAATGACAGTTTGAATAAGAAAAAAGGCATTCTAGACTCTTTCTAGTATATAACTGTCCTTCAGTGTAGAATAATGGCATATATTCACAATAAATCATCAAAAAATATTATATAGTTACACATTAAGGGATATGTGTGTCTGGTTAAGAAACCCTAACGGACGTATCCCCAAAGTGTATAACTGTCTAACACCCGATGTTAAACCCTTTATTTGTGTATTTTGAATATGAAATGAGAAAGAATGGATAGCATTTTTATCAACAGTATCAGATCCTGATTAATGATAACTTTTATTGTTCTTAAATGGAACCCTACTATTTACCTTACTATGACATCTTCATACAAAATTTGACAATTGAGTCGATGTTACAAGAGTCTAAGGTGACATTTTGCATATTCCCGTTTAATCCATGTGCTAATATGGAGCAGCAGGCCATGGTTGGCTGTATCGTGCATTCTTATTTTCAAACAATACATCATGGTCATGGTATGCAGTTGTCAATATGGACGGGTATAAGACGGACGACATTTTGATCCATTCGTTGGATTCGACAGAAAGACCTGACGATAATGCAATATTTATTATCCAAGGTACTTCTTGTATCAGTTTAATTAAGGTACTCATACATGTATGTTACATGTAACGGCTTTAAAAAAAGCCTCCCAATTTCTTCTCAACAATTTACAAACATTCATAGTCGAACTAACTGAGGCATATATGAGTTTGGATTAAAATTACGACGACCGGATACGCTTAGCATACAAAAATGTATGTTGCATATGTAGGAACCCACCTTGTTGGGCAATCCAAGGGGAAGGGGGTCCTGGAGCTGGAACCCTCCTTTTTAACGATCAATGTTTTTGCATGGAAGCATATGACTGGAATCCCCTTTTTATCTTGGGTTGACTACCCTTTTTTAAACTGACTGGATCCGCCACGTGGTGCCCTTATTATTCTCTAACGAACAAAACTTTATATTTATTTTATCATTAAGTCTTAGTCCGAATAAAATCTAAATGTTTTGAATGTATAATTTAGATAAAAGTTTTCTACTTGTATGTTCTTTAAAACATTGCAATATTGGATTATAATTAAAACTTCAAACAAAGGAGTATTTGAATAATTTTTTTGCTAATTTAAATTGCCTGAAATATATTTTATAAAACAGTTTGTAGTGAATAATACGAGTTAACTCTCATATTCATGTTGAACACAAATTTCATTTTTTATGAAAAAAATCAACTGTGTTTATTTACGTCGAAGCAGGGGTTTCAAGACCTTGTGGTCAAAATCTAGACAGCAGTGAGGAATCAGAAAAATGTTATGTGATAGAACATATTCTACTAAAGGAGACCTTTCCTCCTATCCAATCCCCCCACGAACACATAAAAATCCTTGAATGAAATATTAAAAAAAAAACACACACACCTAACCCGCTCCATTTCTATTCCCATTGACAATAAAATTAAAATTAAATCCCATAAATAATTAACAATGAAATTATTAGTCATCAGCTTAGCACACTATATGTATGGATGTCTCAATCCGAATTATCTATGATAATTACATCACGAATATATGTTAGACTCAGATCAGCGTCCAGTTTCTAATTGACGTCCGTTCCTCAAATCGACGTCCAAATCTGATGTCACATTATCAAATCGACGTCCAATATTTTGTTACTCTAATCGACGTCCAATTTGATGTCATGTCTTGCCAAAACGACGTCCGATTGATTGTGTAGTCTTCTCAATTCGATGTCAAATATCAATAAAGGATTAATTACTGGACTTACACTTATACATGTTCATGTTTTGTAGGGTTCTTATGACAACTTAATTTTCAAGTATTTATACATACTTCCCTCATCACGCATCCCAAGTACAAGAGTTAGTGTTAAATTTAACAAATTAGTCAAAGGTAAAGGAGCATGTGTTCCTAATAAATTATGTTCATAAAGTTTATCAATGCCTGAGTAAGTCAACTCATCTGAAGCCTTTGGCTTGTT
Source organism: Mytilus edulis (assembly GCA_019925275.1). Classification (NCBI taxonomy): domain Eukaryota; kingdom Metazoa; phylum Mollusca; class Bivalvia; order Mytilida; family Mytilidae; genus Mytilus; species Mytilus edulis. The sequence continues at coordinate 80,301,329 of CM034360.1, read as the reverse complement.
TCCATATCCCAAATTGTTTAACTAATTTTATTTGGCCTGACGAGGACCCTTTGTAATACTTATGGTTGATTTTTTTCTGTTGACGATACATATCTACTCTACACATGATGCCTTTCAGTGTTGATGGTTCATATTGATTACCATCCTTTTTTCACAGCCAAGAGATAAGTGCAAAGTTTTTGATATCTAGTTCTGCAGACTTTTTTTGTACGTCATCTGTTTTACCAGACTCCTCTAAACATAAAGAGTGGTATGTCAGACACTGTTTTTCTTTTTGTATTTTCATTTGTGGTGGCTTCAAAAAAATTGTCGATTTCTTCATAACTTAAGTCATTAATATTGAATTATTTTTTATTTGCCTGTTGTGCCTGAGCCCCTTTTACATTTTCCTGTGCAATTCTATCTATCATATTAAAGTCTGCTAATTCCACTGCTTCTATCTCAAAACCACTTTCAGAAAAAAGCAGACGAGGTTTTTTTTTATAGAAAAGAAGAAGGGTGAAAGGAAGCTCTCTATCATACCATTTATTATGCCGTATTTTAATTGTTAATTGCGTGTGTGTGATGTTTTTCTCGCTTTAAAAGACGATCATTACTGTAAAATACTTGTTATTTATCAAAAGAGGACACAAATTCGTCGAAAAAATAATTAACTTAACTGAATGATCATTTAATTGTCCAAACAATTGTTTTGTTTAGAATCTTTTGTGTGTTCACACCATACGAAGCCGTGTTAATATGTATTGTTCCGAATTCGACACACTACATAACGGGACCATACGATGTAACTAGCAGACTATTTATACGTATTTATATCGACATCTATAATGATATTATTTATTTTAATCGAACTGAAGCTAGTGAAGCACTACAAAGGAAACGGTTGTTGTTTTTATCGTACATTTATTATTAATACACAGTTGTGCTTCTTACATTGCATCTGGTGTCTTTTTGTGTGAAAAAGTAGTTCAGGTAAATAGCACAAAAAGTCTCTAGAGTGAGATAAGATAATGTATCACAATGGGATATTCATTTAAATCACCATCATCTATATAATAACCAAATATAACAGACAATCTATGTTATTTTATAAAATAATCCCTCTCGACTTCACTGAAATTTAATGCCAAACGATAGAAGTATTACTGGTTATAATCCGCTAAGATCAAAATTACTTCAGATGGTTTCCGATCATTTACAAGTGTTGGTCTCTGCTTTCAAATTTCTAAATGTAAGTGTCCCTGAAAATGTGTTTGCCTAATAAGGACAATCAAAGTGCTTTGATATAACTAGTTTTATTTTCCCTTTTTATGAGTCATGAATAAATGACAAAAGTGTATTTAATTTCATTCTGACACCTGAATTAAGTTTTTTTAAATTACACCAAAAACTGTTCATTTCTTTGTTTATTATCTGATTCAATTCAAGTAGATAATAACACTAAATGTGATTAAATAATTCCACTGCGATCCATTTGTATTTGTCACCACCTTGAACATGTTTTCTAATTTTGTGTACATGTAGTACACGCGACCTGCTTTCTTATGATCCACTGATTGGAATCGACAGTCACACCTGGCACGTGTGTCCTAGAGGCCCGGCTAATAGCTTGCTGCAAATAACATTTAACCTGTTAAAAATTCTCCCATAAGTATTGCAAGACAATAATATACACATCGTCTATACATAGTCATAGCGTAGATAGTAAAAGTTCAACACGCATGCATGTATATATGGTCTTTATGGCTTGCTATAATATACTTGAATTTGTTCACCTTATCAGTCGTAAAAAGCAAATATTAGAAAGAAAGAATACAATGTTTAAGATGTCAACAAAATCAATTGAACAATATACTGTACATATTGAACATGTTATTTACTGAGTGTACATTATTGCATGTCTGTTCGTTTTATTTTCTAATTAGCCGGTAGTAATTATATATCAAATTGGTCATCAACGCTTATAACAACGTTAAAATATGATTACCGATCAGGACAACAAATGATCGTTTTTAAATCCCGTCATGGAATATCAGGGGGAAACCTCGCGTGTTGCAGGAAGTAGTCAATGCATTCTTTCTTTTTATTAATTATTAGTTTTTTCGTAATTACTGCATATATATAGCAATACAATTTTGTGAATTAGTATTTTGTGTTATAATAAACATATTTAGATATAAGTAAAAAAAAAACACGAATTTTCCCTTTAAATATAACGGATGACCAGACTGAGCTTACAAATAATTTTGTCTTTAACGGCAAGACACATACTGAGAATAGCGTGCATAATGAGAAAATCTAAATCTGCTGAGAGTTTTTTTATAAAACCTTTTGTTGAGTTTGTTGAACATATGCTTAGACTATCAAAAGAAGTTAGGGGAAATTATGAGTGGAACATGAATTAAGTTGTGTGTGTTTGGCTTGTGATGTACGTTTGTATATAAAATTGTAGTACGTTACATTGTAAATCAACTTATTTTCGCGAGCGTTTTTTTTTTTCTCATGCATTTCGAAAGTAGAACAATGACTGAGTTTATTGTCCTTACCTACGCCTTTATCACCCTGCTTTGTCGCTCAGTAATTCTCGTATAAAGACTTCAAAATGAGACCATGCATTTTCAGCGCCGTCACAGTGTGAGAGGAGAAGTTATTAGCGACCTCACAGTGCGAGAGGAGACGATTTCAAGCTTGCTTTCGCCAAGCGTAACACTGTCTTAGGGAGATGGAAAAAGACCAGTAAAAGAACGAGAAACAGATAATCTAGGTTTCTTCGTATAGATATCGTAAAATATCAGCCGCTCGACACAAAGTTTCACCTTGTGGTTTGCGGCTGATATATATTTTACGATATCAATGTACAGATAACCCGATAATCTATACTTATGTTCGATCTTTTAGTTTGACTTTCCCTCTGGTATTTTTTAATCCTCTATTATGAATCGTTTGTAGACGATTTACGCGCCTGGTAATACTATAAGCCTAATATGTCGGTTGTGGTTTTCATACGAAATGCTTTGCAACGTACAACGGGCCTTAATATTTAAACATCTATCGGTCAAGATTCTATTTGGTGTAGTTATCCATTCAATATTTACGGTAAACATGATAGGTAAACAGTTTAACCCAAACCTAGATTTTGGTGATTTTAGTCTACCATGTCTTTGATGAACGGTTTCTTATTAGTTATTGTGTTTGGCTTTTAACTAGCTGCCAGTAATTGCTAGTACTCTCAAATCGTACTTTCTTGTTAATTTGACCTGGTAATACTATTTGAAATGTTGTCTTTTTATTTAATGTTTACCTTATATAAAATTAGAAGATGTGATCTGATTCCCAATGAAACAGCTTTCACCTGGTATCAAATGATGTAGATAAGGCAATGTGTTTGTTTCTGCTTAATACTTTTGACTACTTAATTTTCATCGTATCCAATTTAAATTGCCTTCACTCATAACTCTGTGTAGAGGTCTGCCCGTAATGATATCTTCAATATATGAGTGTTCATTGGTTTGTTGGTGAATAACATGTTTAATACCACGTTTTGTGACAGTAATAACATAATGACAACCAGTATTATTTGGTGGAGAGAGCTGAAGTAAACTAAGAGAACCACCGACCTTCTGTTGGGGAACTGGCAATCTTTGTCAATATAGATGAGAATTGAAAACACGTCACCATGACCATGTTTTTTCACTAAAGCTCAAAACTAAAATCAATACAAATGACCTGTTTCAAAAGATATACAATGTACTTAAACATATCAAGTGAAAATGATTTTATTTTATATATTCTAAATAAGTCATTAGCCTTATTTTATTGATGTATCAACATGAATTATTGCCTTATTGTCTCAACTAATCTTTAAACCTCAAAGGAAAACGGACGTACAATACTCACAAGAACTTCAAAGTCATCCACGGTGCGTAATTCAGTTGCTGTTAGGCAATGGCTGTTTTGCAAAGAAAAATAAGCATTCAATTATTCGAGTAAGGTGGATTCAAATTTAATCAGACTCGATACTCAAGTTATTGACAACATTAACGTTTACACGTAACCTATATGTTACACAACTTTGTTTGATATTTATTTTATTTGTTCAATAATTTACATACATGTAATGACATTTTTTTTCTTTAACAGAATATTGGCTATAACTTGATATATTTCAACTGTTTATTTCAGGATGGGAACACTGTTTTACACAAAGCTACTAGAAGTGGAGAACTCGAATTGGTCCAATTGTTACTCAATACATCAAATATAGATCCCAATCAAAACAATAAGGTATGAAGTGTGAGGAATAAAGTAGGTCTATGTGTGGTCAACTTTAACTGTGTCATTTGTTACGTTTATTAAATCGTTGAGGCAAACATATACATTTCAAACTGGTTTTCATATTAGTTGTACCAATCTATTCTAAGTATCTACAGTTGATTAAACAAGTGAAATTGAATTTGAAAAAAGGTAAACAAAGCTAAATAATGTACAAATCAAAATTTTTCTGAAGCACATGAGCGTGTCCCTTTCTTTTAAATTAGGTGTGTGTTCCTCAACCTCAAATTTCTATTCAGTGTTTAGTAAACGTTGTTTGTTTTTGTTTCTGCCATTTTGTTGTCAGTTTGTTTTACAGTTATGGTGTTTGTTGTCCCTTTGGTATCTATAGAAGAACAATTTGATATCCTTTTTTTTTTTAATTTTTATTCCTCTGTAACGTAAACCCACAGCGTCCGCGTATTATAACACTCTTACTCACGGGTGGAGAATAAAAATGAGAAAAGTAAAAGTAAATTATATTATAATGATCATTTCCTATACATTGCTATATATTAATCTCTACATACCATTATGTATAATCATTGGTACACGCATTCATTTGATATTTGTATACATATTTATATTTATAGATTTTATATTTTTGATAACAACTATATGCGTACTTTGGCTACCGTTTTTACTCTTACACAATGCAATTGTCAAGCATATTATGTAAAAAAAAAATGAATTGGTCATTCATACAGACATAGTCAGTGGTTTAATACTAAAAAATTGAGAATAGAAATGGAAATATGTCAAAGAGAAAACAGCCCGACCAAAGAGCATTGAACAACCGAAGGCCAATGGGTCTTCAATGCAGCGAAAAACTCCCGCACCTGAAGGCGTGCTTCAGCTTGTCCCTCAACAAAAAAATATACTAGTTCAGTGATAATGGACGTCACACAAAACTCCGAAATAAAAACAAGAAGCTAAAATTAAAAAGCATACCAGACTAAAAAAGGCCAGAGGCTCCTGACTTGGGACAGGCGCAAATATACGCAAACATACGCTGGGGTTAAACATGTGTTTTTAGATCTCAACCCTCACCTGATTGCTCCAGCCAATTTATCAAAAACAAACACACAACAATGCGCACAGGAACACACTGTTCAGAAGAAGTCCGAGTCCGATGTCAGAATAAGTTACAAAAGAAACTAAAGAAAATGACGATGATACATACATTTACAAAAGTTACATACCAGCTCCAGATCTCAATTAAACTGATTGAAAGATTTTGTCTTGATCATATGAATATAAAATCAAGTTTAGCACTACACCATCATAACATATCTGAGAAGAACATAACCCGTATCATGCCAACAACTGGTTTCATGATCAATGTGTTTATTTCAGATGCAAAGACCCAAAGTGAATTAATTTTAAAGCCAAAACATTCAATCTTTAATGTCCTGACGACAGTACCGTAACTATATCCCTTCTTACTAAGTCTGTTCAAGATTTTGTTAGCTTTGAGGTGATTGCCGACATTGTTTAAGCTCAGTACAGAATATTACCATTAAAAGTTGGATGTCAAATATCTTAACGTATAAGATGTCTGCATGTTGAATTATATTTACGAATGATGTCCTTGTCGCGAAAAAAAATGGTGCAATAATTTATTCAGTAAAAAACAAATTTATCTCGCTAAAATCTAATACGTTGTTATATACACGAGCGAATCTCATAAGTTGAGATGTATAAAACCATAAGATGGTGACAAGGGAACATCACCATATAAAAATGGATAAGTAACGATAGGAAATGAAAAATTATCTCTGTTATCATACATTTTGGTTTTGATATCAACTGACAACGCCATTGCTAAAAATGAAAAAGACAAACAGACAAACAATAGTACACATGACACAACATAGAAAACTAAAGAATAAGCAACACGAACTCCACCAAAAACTGGGGTGATCTCGGGTGATCCGGAAGAGTAAGCAGATCCTGCTCCACATATGGCACCCGTCATGTTGCTTATGTGATAACAAATCCGGTAAACAGTCTTATTCGGTAGGTCACATTCATGAAAGGGAAGGAGACTGTAGTTACGATGTAAGGAACATATCCGATACCATTTGTGAAACGGTTATTATATAACGGTCAACCCACTCGTGATGGCGTCCGTAAAATTTACGAAGGGATGATTTCAACTTCACCATTTGGTACTCTTGGTTTAAAAGCTTCCTTGTGAACAGCAACCCTTTATCAAGAAAATCATGATAGGAAATGCAAGCACGGGCATATCAATTGGGAGATATATACCCCGTATTCAGGTGCTGCTAAAATGTTGCTACTTAGAAATGGAAAGTTCACAATTGGAAAGCTGAAATCATCTCTTTTGTCGTAAAGTTTTGTTTTCAACCGACCTTCATTTTCAATTTCTAGATGTAATCAATATATGAGGCCGACTTAACGATATCTGTAGTATCAATTATCTCTAGTTCGATGGGATAGATACGTTCAACATAGTCACCTAAATTTGAATTATTTAGTAAAAGAACATCATCTATAAAGCGGAAAGTAGAGTTAAATGATATTGCTAACTTCTTATCTTTCTTCCTAAGAGAGCCACAATTTAGCCCATTGGAATGCTGACAGTCTGTTGAAAAACACGTCCTCCGAACGTAACAAATATGTTGTCAATCAAGAAATCAAGCATCTTGATAATGTCAGTTTCAGAGAATGTTTTGTTTGAATCAGAGTGATCCTTTATAAAGAAGGATGCATCCCTCCCTAAGACAAGATATTTATTTGTACGTTGGCCATTCTTTTTTTATGAAACAAAGCAATACCAACTCTTTCAATTTGTCTTTTAGTTTGGAATGTGGAATACTTGTGTAAAGTGTAGAAAAGTCAAATGTTTTAATACTATTACAAGATGAAAGAGATAACACCTAATGTGTCTTTGTTATAAATATATAACACAAATTAGTTCTGTAATCAATTGCATAGACATAGTTCATAGTTGGTCATTTTTACATAATTGTACAATAGTGATAGATGAACTGGTCGTTTAAATAGTTTGACCAGGCAAACTATTGTACATCTACCAAAGTCAGAATCATGACATTTTTCATACGAACAAGTTAAATTATAAGAGTTCCATTATTTCAAAAAATAGATATAATACGCCATGCTGATACATGTGGAAAAGACTCGCCGATTATTAATATATCGGCAAAACCTAGACTGCAGCATTATCATAGCATTGGAAAACCAGTGACATTTGAAGAGTCCTTATATCGGTAACGAAAGAATGGAGATTTATCGAAACCTTTCGTGGTGGCTCTGCAATCAGTGTTTACAAACATTCATAGTCGAACATACTGAGGCATATATGAGTTTGGATTAAAAATACGACGACCGGATACGCTTAGCATACAAAAATATATGTTGTATATGTAGAAACCCACCTTGATGGGTAATCCAAGGGGATGGGGTCCTAGAGCTGGAACCCCCCTTTTTAACGATCAATGTTTTTGAATGGAAACATATGACTGGAACCCCCTTTTTATCTTGGATTGACTACACCTTTTTAAACTGACTGGATCCGCCACGTGGTGCCCTTATTAGTCTTCAACGAACTAAACTTTATATTTATTTTATCATTAAGACTTAGTCCGAATACAATCTAAATGTTTTGAATGTATAATTTAGATAAAAGTTTTCTACTTGTATGTTTAAAACATTGCAATATTGGATTAGAATTAAAGCTTCAAGCAACGGAGTATCTGAATAGTTTTTTTGCTACAGTCCTTGGATGGTGTAAACTTCCCACTAACACCATACACCATTACACCATACCCCATTACACCATACACCTTGTACCATTACACCATACACGTTACACCTTTGCACCATACACCTTACACTTTACACCATACACCATACACCATTCCCTATTCTATCTACACGATCCGAAATTACCCATAATGCAATTAAATTTTAAATATTAAGATTTTTATAATGTTTATGCTTACAATCCAGAAAATTAAATAAAAAAAAACTTCGTTTGCAACCAATGAAAGGTCGTACACTATCATTCACACCATTCCCGATCACACGTTACACAATTACACCATTCCTCATACACCATTACACCATTCCCCTTACACCATACACCATAGCACCATACACCTTACACCATTGCACCATATGCCATACACCATTACATAATACACGTTGTTTTGGGAAGTTTACACCATCCAAGGGCTGTAATTGGAATTGCCTGAAATATATTTTATGAAACAGTTTGTGGTGCATATTATGAGTTAACTTTCACATTCATGTTAAACACAAATTTCTATTTTTATAAAAAAAAAAATGAACTGTGTTTATTTATGTAGAAGCAGGGGTTTTTTAAGACCTTGTGGTCAAAATCTAGACAACAGTGAGGAATCAGAAAAATGCTATGTGATAAAACATATTATACTAAAGGAGACCTTTCCTCCTACCCAATCCCCTCACGAACACATAAAAATCCTTGAATGAAATTTAAAAAAAAAAACACCCATACCTAACCCACTCCATTTCTATTCCCATTAACAATGAAATTAAAATTAAATCCCATAAATAATTAACAATGACATTATTAGTTCATCAGCTTAGGACACTATATGTATGGATGTCTCAATCCGAATTATCTACGATAAGTACATCACGAATATATGTTAGACTCAGATCGGCGTCCAGTTTCTAATCGACGTCTGTTCCTCAAATCGACGTCCAATTCTGATGTCACATTCTCAAATCGACGTCCAATATTTTGTTACTCTAATCGACGTCCAACTTGAAGTCATGTATTGCCACAACGACGTCCGATTGATTGTGTAGTCTTCTCAATTCGGTGTCAAATATCAATAAAGGATTAATTAATGGACTTACACTTATACATGTTCATGTTTTGTAGGGTTCTTATGACAATTTAATTTTCAAGTATTTATACATACTTCCCTCATCACGCATCCCAAGTACAAGAGTTAGTGTTGAATTTAACAAATTAGTCAAAGGTAAAGGAGCATGTGTTCCTAATAAATTATGTTCATAAAGTTTATCAATACCTGAGTAAGTCAACTCATCTGAAGCATTTGGCTTGTTTCCATATCCCAAACTTTTTAACTAATTTTATTTGGCCTGAAGAGGACCCTTTGTAATACTTATGGTTGATTTTTTTCTGTTGACGATACATATCTACACTACACATGATGCCTTTCAGTGTTGATGGTTCATATTGATTACCATCCTTTTTTCACAGCCAAGAGATAAGTGCAAACATTTTGATATCTAGTTCTGCAGACTTTTTTTGTACGTCATCTGTTTTACCAGACTCCTCTAAATATAAAGAGTGTTATGTCAGACACTGTTTTTCTTTTTGTATTTTCATTTGTGGTGGATTCAAGAAAATTGTCGATTTCTTCATAACTTAAGTCATTAATATTGAATTATTTTTTATTTGCCTGTTGTGCCTGAGCCCCTTTTACATTTTCTTGTGAAATTCTATCTATCATATTAAAGTCTGCTAATTCCACTGCTTCTATCTCGAAACCACTTTCAGAAAAATGCAGACGAGATTTTTTTTTATAGAAAAGAAGAAGCTCTCTATCATACCATTTATTATGCCGTATTTTAATTGTTAATTGCGTGTGTGTGATTTTTTTCTCGCTTTAAAAGACGATCATAACTGTAAAATACTTGTTATTTATCAAAAGAGGACACAAATTTGTCGAAAAGATATTAACTTAACTGAATGATCATTTAATTGTCCAAACAATTGTTTTGTTTACAATCTTTTGTGTATTCACACCATAAGAAGCCGTGTTAATATGTATTTTTCCGAATTCGGCACACTACATAACGGGACCATACGATATAACTAGCAGACTATTTATACGTATTTATACTGATATTATTTATTTTAATCGAACTGAAGCTAGTGAAGCACTACAAAGGAAAGGGTTGTTGTTTTTATCGTACATTTATTATTAATACACAGTTGTGCTTCTTACATTGCATCTGGTGTCTTTTTGTGTGAAAAAGTAGTTCAGGTAAATAGCACAAAAAGTCTCTAGAGTGAAATAAGAGAATGTATCACAATGGGATATTCATATAAATCACCATCATCTATATAATAACCAAATATAACAGACAATCTATGTTATTTTAGAAAATAATCCCTCTCGACTTCACTGAAATTTAATGCCAAACGATAGAAGTATTACTGGTTCTAATCCGCTAAGATCAAAATTACTTCAGATGGTTTCCGATAATTTACAAGTGTTGGTCTCTGCTTTCAAATTTCTAAATGTAAGTGTCCCTGAAAATGTGTTTGCCTAATAAGGACAATCAAAGTGCTTTGATATAACTAGTTTGATTTTTCCTTTTTATGAGTCATGAATAAATGATAAAAGTGTATTTAATTTCATTCTGACACCTGGATTAAGTTTTTTTAGATTACACCAAAAACTGTTCATTTCTTTGTTTATTATCTGATTCAATTCAAGTAGATAATAACACTAAATGTGATTAAATAATTCCACTGCGATCCATTTGTATTTGTCACCACCTTGAACATGTTTTCTAATTTTGTGTACATGTAGTACACGCGACCTGCTTTCTTATGATCCACTGATTGGAATCGACAATCACACCTGGCACGTGTGTCCTAGAGGCCCGGCTAATAGCTTGCTGCAAATAACATTTCACCTGTTAAAAAATCTCCCATAAGTATTGCAAGACAATAATATACACATCGTCTATACATAGTCATAGCGTAGATAGTAAAAGTTCAACACGCATGCATACATATATGGTCTCTATGGCTTGATATAATATACTTGAATTTGTTCAACTTATCAGTCTTAAAAAGCAAATATTAGAAAGAAAGAAAACAATGTTTAAGATGTCAACAAAATCAATTGAACAATATACTGTACATATTGAACATGTTATTTACTGAGTGTAAATTATTGCATGTCTGTTCGTTTATTTTCTAATTAACCGGTAGTAATTATATATCAAATTGGTCATTAACGCTTATAACAACGTTAAAATATGATTACCGATCAGGACAACAAATGATCGTTTTTAAATCCCGTCATGCAATATCAGGGGGAAACCTCGCGTGTTGCAGGAAGTAGTCAATGCATTCTCTCTTTTTATATAGTTTTTTTTCGTAATTACTGCATTATATATATATAGCAATACAATTTTGTGAATTAGTATTTTGTTTATAATAAACATATTTAGATATAAGTAAAAAAAAACACGAATTTTCCCTTTAAATATAACGGATGACCAGACTGAGCTTACAAATAATTTTGTCTTTAACGGCAAGAGACATACTGAGAATAGCGTGCATAATGAGAAAAACTAAATCTGCTGAGAGTTTTTTTCATAAAACCTTTTGTTGAGTTTGTTGAACACATGCTTAAACTATCAAAAGAAGTTAGGGGAAATTATGAGTGGAACATGAATTAAGTTGTGTGTGTTTGGCTTGTGATGTACGTTTGTATATGAAATTGTAGTACGTTATATTGTAAATCAACTTATTTTCGCGAACGTTTTTTTTTCATGCATTTCGCGAGTAGAACAATGACTGAGTTTATCGTCCTTACCTACGCCTTTATCACCCTGCTCTGTCGCTCAGTAATTCTCGTATCAAGACTTCAAAATGAGACCATGCATGTTCAGCGACGTCACAGTGTGAAAGGAGAAGTTATTAGCGACCTCACAATGCGAGAGGAGACGATTTCAAGCTTGCTTTCGTCAAGCGTAACACTGTCTTAGGGAGATGGAAAAAGACCAGTAAAAGAACGAGAAACAGATAATCTAGGTTTCTTCGTATAGATATCGTAAAATATCAGCCGCTCGACACAAAGTTTCACCTTGTGGTTTGCGGCTGATATATATTTTACGATATCAATGTATAGATAACCCGATAATCTATACTTATGTTCGATCTTTTAGTTTGACTGTCCCTCTGGTATTTTTTAATCCTCTGTTATGAATCGTTTGTAGACGATTTACGCGCCTGGTAATACTATAAGCCTAATATGTCGGTTGTGGTTTTCATACGAAATGCTTTGCAACGTACAACGGGCCTTAATATTTAAACATCTATCGGTCAAGATTTTATTTACTGTAGTTATCCATTCAATATTTACGGTAAACATGATAGGTAAACAGTTTAACCAAAACCTGGATTTTGGTGATTTTTGTCTATCATGTCTATGATGAACGGTTTCTTATTAGTTATTGTGTTTGGCTTTTAACTAGCTGCCAGCAACTGCTAGTACTCTCAAATCGTACTTTCTTGTTAATTTGACCTGCTAATACTATTTGAAATGGTTTTTTTTATTTAATGTTTACCTTATATAAAATTAGAAGATGTGATCTGATTCCCAATGAAACAACTTTCACCTGGTATCAAATGATGTAGGTAAGGCAATGTGTTTGTTTCTGCTTAATACTTTTGACTACTCCATTTATTAAATTGCCTTCACTCATAACTCTGTGTAGAGGTCTGCCCGTAATGATATCTTCAATATATGAGTGTTGGTTGGTTTGTTGGTGAATAACATGTTTAATACCACGTTTTGTGACAGTAATAACATAATGACAACCAGTATTATTTGGTGTAGAGAGCTGAAGTAAACTAAGAGAACCACCGACCTTCTGTTGGGGAACTGGCAATCTTTATCAATATAGATGAGAATTGAAAACACGTCACCATGACCATGTTTGTTCACTAAAGCTCAAAACTAAAATCAAAACAAATGACCTGTTTCAAAAGATATACAATGTACTTAAACATATCAAGTGAAAATGATTTTATTTTATATATTCTAAATAAGTCATTAGCCTTATTTTATTGATGTATCAACATGAATTATTGCCTTCACAATTATTTAGATTAGATTTGCACATTGTTACTACCTTTTCTTTTTGTTTTTCTGAACATCGTAATATTTCTGTTGTAGGATGGGAACACTCCATTTGATATAGCTGCAGAAAAAGAAAGATTCAAAATAGTAAAACTGTTATTAGAAAAAACGATTATAGACCTAAACAAAGTATATAAGGTATGGATTGTACCACTAAAGAGGATTTCCAAACGTTCTATAGTCAACCAAAACAATTGTTGGCCTAACTCGACATTTAAGTACCCACTCTCAACTAATCTTTAAACCTCAAAGGAAAACGGACGTACAATACTCACAAGAACTTCAACGTCATCCACGGTGCGTAACTCAGTTGCCGTTAGGCAATGGCTGTTTTGCAAAGAAAAATAAGCATTCGATTATTCGAGTAAGGTGGATTCAAATTTAATCAGACTCGATACTCAAGTTATTGACAACATTAACGTTTACACGTAACGTATATGTTACACAACTTTGTTTGATATTTATTTTATTTGTTTAATAATTTACATACATGTAATGACATATTTTTCTTTAACAGAATATTGGCTATAACTTGATATATTTCAACTGTTTATTTCAGGATGGGAACACTGTTTTACACAAAGCTACTAGACGTGGAGAACTCGAATTGGTCCAATTGTTACTCAAAACATCAAATATAGATCCCAATCAAAAGAATAAGGTATGAAGTGTGAGGAATAAAGTAGGTCTATGTGTGGTCAACTTTAACTGTGTCATTTGTTACGTTTATTAAATCGTTGAGGCAAACATATACATTTCAAACTGGTTTTCATATTAGTTGTACCAATCTTTTCTAAGTATCTACTGTTGATTAAACAAGTGAAATTGAATTTGAAAAAAAGGTAAACAAAGCTAAATTATGTACAAATCACTATTTTTCTGAAGCACATGAGCGTGTCCCTTGCTTTTAAATTAGGTGTGTGTTCCTCAGCCTCAAATTTCTATTCAGTGTTTAGTAAACATTGTTTGTTTTAGTTTCTGCCATTTTGTTGTCAGTTTGTTTTACAGTTATGGTGTTTGTTGTCCCTTTGGTATCTATAGAAGAACAATTTGATATCCTTTTTTTCAATTTTTATTCTTCTGTAACGTAAACCCACAGCGTCCGCGTATTTTAACACTCTAACTCACGGGTGGAGAATAAAAATGAGAAAAGTAAAAGTAAATTATATTATAATGATCATTTCCTACACATTGCTATATATTAATCTCTACATCCCATTATGTATAATCATTGGTACACGCATTCATTTGATATTTGTATGCATATTTATATTTATAGATTTTATATTTTTGATAACAACTATATGCGTACTTTGGCTACCGTTAATTCTCTTACACAATGCAATTGTCAAGCATATTATGTAAAAGGAAAATGAATTGGTCATTCATACAGACATAGTTAGTGGTTTAATACTAAAAAATTGAGAATAGAAATGGAAATATGTCAAAGAGAAAACAACCCGACCAAAGAGCATTGAACAACCGAAGGCCAATGGGTCTTCAATGCAGCGAAAAACTCCCGCACCTGAAGGCGTGCTTCAGCTTGTCCCTCAACAAAAAAGTATACTAGTTCAGTGATAATGGACGTCACACAAAACTCCGAAATAAAAACAAGAAGCTAAAATTAAAAAGCATACCAGACTAAAAAAGGCCAGAGGCTCCTGACTTGGGACAGGCGCAAATATACACAAACATACGCTGGGGTTAAACATGTGTTTTTAGATCTCAACCCTCACCTGATTGCTCCAGCCAATTTATCAAAAACAAACACACAACAATACGCACAGGAACACACTGTTCAGAAGAAGTCCGAGTCCGATGTCAGAATAAGTTACAAAAGAAACTAAAGAAAATGACGATGATACATACATTTACAAAAGTTACATACCAGCTCCAGATCTCAATTAAACTGATTGAAAGATTATGTCTTGATCATATGAATATAAAATCAAGTTTAGCACTACACCATCATAACATATCTGAGAAGAACATAACCCGTATCATGCCAACAACTGGTTTCATGATAAACGTGTTTATTTCAGATGCAAAGACCCAAAGTGAATTAATTTTAAAGCCAAAACATTCAATTTTCAATGTCCTGACAACAGTACCGTAACTATATCCCTTCTTACTAAGTCTGTTCAAGATTTTGTTAGCTTTGAGGTGAACGCCGACATTGTTTAAGCTCAGTAAAGAATGTTACCATTAAAAATTGGATGTCAAATATCTTAACGTATAAGATGTCTGCATGTTGAATTATATTTACGAATAATGTCCTTGTCGCGAAAATAAAATTTACTAATGGTTTTTACTAGTTTGTGATATCGAAAACCATGGTGTAATAATTTATTCAGTAAAAAACAAATTTATCTCGCTAAAATCTAATACGTTGTTATATACACGAGCGAATCTCATAAGTTGAGATGTATAAAACCATAAGATGGTGACAAGGGAACATCACCATATAAAAATGGATAAGTAACGATAGGAAATGAAAAATTATCTCTGTTATCATACATTTTGGTTTTGATATCACCTGACAACGCCATTGCTAAAAATGAAAAAGACAAACAGACAAACAATAGTACACATGACACAACATAGAAAACTAAAGAATAAGCAACACAAACGCCACCAAAAACTAGGGGTGATCTCGGGTGATCCGGAAGAGTAAGCAGATCCTGCTCCACATATGGCACCCGTCGTGTTGCTTATGTGATAACAAATCCGGTAAACAGTCTTATTCGGTAGGTCACATTCATGAAAGGGGAGGAGACTGTAGTTACGAAGTAAGGAACATATCCGATACCATTTGTGAAACGGTTATTATATAACGGTCAACCAACTCGTGATGGCGTCCGTAAAATTTACGAAGGGATGATTTCAACTTCACCATTTGGTACTCTTGGTTTAAAAGCTTCCTTGTGAACAGCAACCCTTTATCAAGAAAATCATGATAGGAAATGCAAGCACGGGCATATTGTATCAATTGGGAGATATATACCCCGTATTCAGGTGCTGCTAAAATGTTGCTACTTAGAAATGGAAAGTTCACAATGGGAAAGCTGAAATCATCTCTTTTGTCGTAAAGTTTTGTTTTCAACCGACCTTCATTTTCAATTTCTAGATGTAAGTCAATATATGAGGCCGACTTAACTATATCTGTAGTATCAATTATCTCTAGTTCGATGGGATAGATACGTTAAACATAGTCACCAAAATTTGAATTATTTAGTAAAAGAAC
The DNA here is from genome assembly GCA_019925275.1 of Mytilus edulis. Taxonomy (NCBI): domain Eukaryota; kingdom Metazoa; phylum Mollusca; class Bivalvia; order Mytilida; family Mytilidae; genus Mytilus; species Mytilus edulis. Next base: position 80,284,823 of record CM034360.1, on the reverse strand, counting down.
ATCATCTATAAAGCGGAAAGTAGAGTTAAATGATATTGCTAACCTCTTATCTTTCTTCCTAAGAGAGCCACAATTTAGCCCATTGGAATGCTGACAGTCTGTTGAAAAACACGTCCTCCGAACGTAACAAATATGTTGTCAATCAAGAAATCAAGCATCTTGATAATGTCAGTTTCAGAGAATGTTTTGTTTGAATCAGAGTGATCATTTACAAAGAAGGATGCATCCCTCCCTAAGACAAGATATTTATTTGTACGTTGGCCATTCTTTTTTTATGAAACAAAGCAATACCAACTCTTTCAATTTGTCTTTTAGTTTGGAATGTGGAATACTTGTGTAAAGTGTAGAAAAGTCAAATGTTTTAATACTATTACAAGATGAAAGAGATAACACCTAATGTGTCTTTGTTATAAATATATAACACAAATTAGTTCTGTAATCAATTGCATAGACATAGTTCATAGTTGGTCATTTTTACATAATTGTACAATTATAGTGATAGATGAACTGGTCGTTTAAATAGTTTGACCAGGCAAACTATAGTACATCTACCAAAGTCAGAATCATAACATTTTTCATACGAACAAGTTAAATTATAAGAGTTCCATTATTTCAAAAAATAAATTTGAGCAGGCATTCATAAAGCATTTCCCGTTATATTAAACTATCAAGTTTCTTCTACTAGTATCTGTTTATATTTGTTATCGAGTTAGTATTTAAATCACAGTGGCTACACAATGCTGTTTTATCATCTTCAGTGTAAATGTGGAAAATAGTATGTTGGCGAGTCAGAACAGCCATTCCCCAAACGAAAGAACAGCCATCGAAGTGACTATGAATGAAAGCCAAATCATTCTCTCAGTCACAATTTGAGATCTGCTGGTCACATTAAGACAGACTGACCATAACAAACATAAACCACACTACTGGTTGGTCTAGGTAGGATAGACTCACTTCAAAATATTTTGAAGAACATTAAAAACTTTGGCACCAAGTTGAATAAATGAAAAGGAATCATACCCTTCACCCCTTCGTATGATGTTTACATATCTCAGTTGATACGTGATGCTAGTGCATATTTATACTAAAATGCAGAAAATATGCAGGTTTTTTTTTTTTAGGTTAAGACGATGAATATATCGTCCATGGCAACGGACATACGTGATTTCTTCAATAATATGTGACCTTTATAGCTGACTATGTGGTGCTGGCTTTTCTCATTGTTGAAGGCCGTACGGTGACCCATAGTTGTTAAAGTCTGTGTCATTTGGTCTCTTATGGAGAGTTGTCTCATTGGCAATCACACCACATCTTTTTTTTTTAAACACTCACTATGTTACTTGGCAATCTTCATTTGACAAATATAAAAATATTCTGAAGCGTGCTAAAATATTTTTTTTTAATATATGATGCATGGTTTGACGCCTGTACAGGATATAATACGCCATGCTGATACATGTGAAAAACACTCGCCGATTATTAATATATCGGCAAAACCTAGACTGCAGCATTATCATAGCATTGGAAAACCAGTCACATTTAAAGAGTCCTTGTATCGGTAACGCGAGAATGGAGATTTATCGAAACCTTTTGTGGTGGCTCTGCAATCAGTGTTTACAAACATTCATAGTCGAACTTACTGAGGCATATATGAGTTTGGATTAAAAATACGACGACCGGATACGCTTAGCATACAAAATATATGTTGCATATGTAGGAACCCACCTTGATGGGTAATCCAAGGGGATGGGGTCCTAAAGCTGGAACCCCCCTTTTTAACGATCAATGTTTTTGAATGGAAACATATGACTGGAACCCCCTTTTTATCTTGGATTGACTACACCTTTTTAAACTGACTGGATCCGCCACGTGGTGCCCTTATTAGTCTTCAACGAACTAAACTTTATATTTATTTTATCATTAAGACTTAGTCCGAATAAAATCTAAATGTTTTGAATGTATAATTTAGATAAAAGTTTTCTACTTGTATGTTTAAAACATTGCAATATTGGATTAGAATTAAAGCTTCAAGCAACGGAGTATTTGAATAGTTTTTTTTGCTAATTGGAATTGCCTGAAATATATTTTATGAAACAGTTTGTAGTGTTAACTTTCACATTCATGTTAAACACAAATTTCTATTTTGATAAAATAAAAATGAACTGTGTTTATTTATGTAGAATCAGGGTTTTTTAAGACCTTGTGGTCAAAATCTAGACAACAGTGAGGAATCAGAAAAATGCTATGTGATAAAACATATTATACTAAAGGATACCTGTCCTCCTACCCAATCCCCCCACGAACACATAAAAATCCTTGAATGAAATTTAAAAAAAAAACACACATACGTAACCCGCTCCATTTCTATTCCCATTGAAAATAAAATTAAAATTAAATCCCATAAATAAATAACAATGACATTATTAGTTCATCAGCTTAGCACACTATATGTATGGATGTCTCAATCCGAATTATCTATGATAAGTACATCACGAATATATGTTAGACTCAGATCGGCGTCCAGTTTCTAATCGACATCTGTTCCTCAAATCGACGTCCAAATCTTATGTCATGTTCTCAAATCGACGTCCAATATTTTGTTGCTCTAATCGACGTCCAACTTGATGTCATATATTGCCAAAACGACGTCCGATTGATTGTGTAGTCTTCTCAAATCGATGTCAAATATCAAAAAATGATTAATTACTGGACATACACTGATACATGTTCATGTTTTGTAGGGTTCTGATGACAACTAAATTTTCAAGTATTTATACATACTTCCTTCAAAGATTTTTTAAACCCGAAATAGTATAATATATATATTAATGTTTATCTTCGTAAAATATTGATCCAATCGATCTATATTGTAGTGTGTTATTCATATTTATATATTAGAAAAATACATACATTATGCATATCAGTGTTAGTCAATGAGAAAACCAACGACATCTAGAGAGCATTTTTCAGTCTGCAACAATAGACAATATATAGTTATGGGTTCAAATTATTGTTGAAAGCCGTACGGTTGCCTATAATTTCTCACATTCGTTTTATTTGAACTCTTGTGGATAGTTGTCCTGGCCCCTTGGAAATCATATCTTATCACCTAATTTTAATGTAGTTTAAATCTCCAAAATTTAAAAATTACACAACTTGTTGACATACTAGTAGGTAATGCATTAAAAAATAGATTTTTATATCTGTGACACATAATATGTTTAAAAGTGTCAACTGGTTTTTATAGTTCGTTCTTATGTTGTACTGTGACATCACAATTCTAACTGGTTAGAAAGAGGGGTTGAAACATGCTAACATGTTTAAGCCCGTAAAATTATAAATGTATGTGCTCGCCACATTATGTATGTAAGTGCCTGTTCCAAGTCAGAAGAATGTAATTTAGTGGTTGTCGTTGTTGCATTTTTGTTTTTCGTCCTTTATTTTGTACATCAACTATGTCGTTTTTTTCTCGTCTGAATTGTTTTACATTTGTCACTTTGAGGCTTCTTATAGCTTACTATACAGTATGGGCGTTTTTCATTTTCGAAGGCCGATCGGTGGCCTATATCAATTGTTCTCTTGTGAAGAGTTGTCTCATAAGCAATGATACCACTTCTTTGTTAAAAAAAAAAATCAGCTATTATCGGTTCAGTTGGATTTTATATTCTGTGTCCAAAACGGACGTAGATTAGAGAAGCTGAAAATGAACGTCAATTAGAGAAGTAAAAAAATGGACGCCGTTCAGTGAAACCAAAAATTGGACGTCGATTGGATATGCATAACATTGGCCGTCGATTTGAGGATATCTTTTTGTGATGCATGATTTGGACGGCGGTTTGAGGGACGGACGTCGATTAGATACCGGACGTGAATCTGGGTCTTACATATATACTTAGCATGTAACTTATAAGATATGACAAACAGCAATATATACAAATGAACGATACTTGTATATAACAACATATAAGTGTTAATACACAATTATCAAACTGACGAATGCATTTGTTTCAATCCTTGAAAAGTACTTTAGGTGGTTGTTAAGAATTGCACTTGAGATGTTCCCGCTACCGCTATCTATTGCACACGACGTCGCTGTTGTTGTGACGTTAGCTATTCAGGGTTCCAATGCAAGTATCATTGCAGGTAAACGTTCTAATTTCTAAGCCTTAATTTGTGTCCGATACAATGACTCTACGATATTGGTGCCGTAACCAGGATAATGAAGTTAAATATATGTTGTCATGGTAACTGATACATGTCTTCTCATATACTTCTCTTAATTTCTTGTTCCATGTTTCCTTCTCATCTATTTGCACAATTCCAAGTGTTTCTAACTTCCAAAACTTCTCCAGGTCGCATTCTTCTGTCTTTCTTGATGTCATTACATTCATCATATATGTTGGCTGGCCATTGTAACTTGGTGTACCGTGAAGTGGTCCTGACAGTAAATAACCTATTTTTGATTTCACGGCAGTAGGTCCCTCACCTCTAATGATATGGTTTTCTATAACTGATCAATAGTAGTCGGCTCCTACGAGTACTGAGACTTTGAAATTGTCGTTCGCGATTACTGGATGTGCGAGTTTAATCCCGGATAAGTACGATAATTGAGCAGCTTTGCGGATGTAAGTTTTTGAGTGGTGCGGCGATTTCCGGTACGATCAATACTCTGATCGGCAATTTTCCTTTGTTGATGAGCAAATAAATAGTTGCAGTTTTTAAATGTATAATTTTCGTACTTTCTGCGCTGTCCCCGAACCCAGATAAATTTAAACTTTCTGTGCCAATTATTGATAACTGCAATTTAGCGGCTAAGTCTTCTGTGATGAACGACCTCTGTGTGCCCTCATCAAAAAAAATGTTGACATCTAAAGATTGTAGTCCTGAACTTACAGGATTTATTGCGGTTTTGAGCATCACATTCGTGGTTGCCTGTGAATGTAAAATTGTGTCCTTTTCCTTCGCGTTGTGTTGAATGGTACTTACGTTCACACTATTTTCTGTATCCATTTTTGCATTATCCTTACATAAACTCGTGTGATGACGCTTATGACTTTTTCATTTGATTTACAATCAACCAAGTTATGATGTTCTAACATGTAATGAAAAACTACCCGCCAGACGAGCAAAGACCGATGCAAAGGAAAAGATAAAAAGGTGGACCAAATGAGACTATCGTATAATTTTATGGACTGTTAACTGTTCGTGCTTTATTATAGAAATAATTTTATTTTATTCGTGCTCATTATCAAAGACAATTAAAGATATTTAAAGTTTTATATTTATCAGAGACAGTAATTCAATGTGAAATTTTTATAATTAATTTTCAATTTATTGTAATTAAATTCATTTGCGGACCCCCATAATGTTAAGAATTGCACTCTATTGTAAACGACGTCACCGTTGTTGTGACGTTAGCTATTCAGGGTTCCAATACAAGTATCATTGCAAGTAGACGTTTCTATTTCTAAGCCTTAATTTGCGTCCGATACAATCACTCTACGATAGTGGTACATAACACTACATGGAGATAACTCTGTGAAACCAGCTGAACTTTTTAGTCACGTTCTATTGTTTAAAAAATATGAAGCTTCTCAATGATCAAAATTACTTTTTTTTCAAACTGGTATGTATTCAATCATTTTTTTTCAATAAAGAATTAGGTTTAATTTTGTTTGTAATTTTGATGTTCTTGTCAAAGCCTCAAAGAAAAATATTTTGTCAAAATTTAAACAAGCCAAATTAATTCCAGGCAAAGTGTTGAGTACCACCTAGTTTTGAACATTTGGTTATTGTTTATTGTTTTAAACATAAATACACTAACACATAACAGTTTAAGCTGTAGGAGATTTGTATAAGCACTCGAAAAAAAAACACGAACGCACTCGGGAAAGGCCGGACTGCTCTCGAAAAAAACCGAACACAAACTAATGTTTTCATTGCAATAACACGATTTTTTGTATTTTGTTTAAACATACGAAAAGTCGTGCGAGGTCATTGACCGTAATTCGTTTCTGATTAGATAATAAAAGAACCCACAAAGTCAATACGGATGAATGATGAATTTTCGTATAAAAATGAATGTGTAGATATTTTTTTATGAATATATCTGAAAATGTTTATTGTGAAGTAGGAAAGACTATTTGTAACAACTATAATAATAGTTCAATGTGTTCAGATAATTAAACCAATGTATTTTATTAGTTAATTTTACTGAATATTATCCCTTGGTATTCAGTGGTAATTTAAGTGGGAAACTTGATAAAATGCTGTACACCAAGTTTAATTGTTAAACAGCAATATATTCAATAAAGAATCAATAAGAGTGAGAGAAAAAAATATATATTTATCTATAGTGGATTGGGAAACAAGTTTTGCAACTGATATTAGTCCCTATCCACTTTTCGAGTACCAGTGCTGCCTTATAGTGGCATTAACCTGCTCTTTTTCGAAATCTACAAGGGTGTTTTAACGAGTTTTTGTAACGTGTGTGTATGTGTAAGGATATATAGATTCCATGTAGGCATTTCCTTCTACATTTGCATCGGGTTGTGTATAAAAAAGGGCTTATTCTTCATTTTGGAATTAAAGCATTTTAAGGCTAATTTTAACTTTTGTGTGTGTATAATCTGGATATCTTACAGTTATTATACCAACTGTTGTAATATGAGTGTGATTCAACTTACCATGATATGTTCGTGTATTTGTTTGATGGAGTATGAAGCTTTGTTCAGTAATATTGATTATACCATGGCGACCAGTTTTTGTTGATGGAGAGGCTGGAGTAAACAGACAGAACAACCGACTTTATGGAACACTGGCAATATTTGTCAACTTAAAATTAATTTGAATTAACATCACCATGGACATGATATATGGACACAAGTTATTTACTTAATCCATATGTACAAAAATGCGATTGCAAAAAACGGTTTTGGAATTCTTTATATTTTGTTGAACTTTTGCTAATGTTTTGTTTTTGTACTCTAATCATTTGTGTGACAATGTTTGTTTATACGACAGAACAACCGAACTTCTGCAAAACAGGCAACCATTGTCAATGTAAATGGGATTTAGTGAAAATGAAAATGTTTTATGTACACAAGCTATTAACATATATAACATTTACAGTTTAAACAAAATTGCGATCAACAAAAAACGGTTTGAAATTCATCAACTTCTCGAATTGTTGGCCAATGTAATTTTTTGTATTGTAATCATTTGTATATATTGTTTTTGTTAATTTTATGATGCTATGAACAGTGCTACCTTTTCATTTTAGTATACAGGTGGTACTCCCCTACATTTAGCTGTCAGTGGTAGAAATCTCGACTTAGTGAAATTGTTTTTACAAAGAGCAGATATAGATCTAAGTAAAGAAAATAAGGTACGAGTTGTCGTTTTGCACATTATTGTCAAACTATGTTGAATCGTTCATTAAAATCAATGTCAATATAATGTTGCTAATTCAAACTACACATATCTGCAAAATACTATAAATATCAGAGTAAACGTTTTTTATATGTCCACAATTATCAAAAAAACAAGAAATACTTATATCAAAATCAATGAGGTTTTATAGGAATCAAGGACAATTAATCGATTAAGATGCATTTTTCTTGGTTTAAGTTTCCTTTTGTATTTCAATCAGATAAAATTAGGACAAGGATGTATAATTCATGAACGCGTGTATATATTGCCACTATTTATTTGAATAAAGTCTGAAAATGTAGATATAGTTAGTTATCAAAGGTACCATGATTATAAACCAGTACGCCAGTCTCGCGTTTCGTCTACATACGACTCAGCAGTGACGCTCATATCAAAATATTAAGAAAGCCAAAACAGTTGAAGAGCATTGAGGATCCAAAATTCCAAAAAGTTATGTCTAATACGGTTTAGGTAATCTATGCATGGGATAAGCAAATCCTTTGGTTTTTTTTAATTCAAAGTTCTGTAAACATGAAATTTACAAAAAATACCACATTATTGATATTCATGTCAACACTGAAATGTTGACTACTGGGCTGGTGATACCCTCGGGGACGAAACGTCCACCAGCAGTGGCATCGACCCAGTGGTGTTAATAGTTATTAAAGGTACCAGGATCATACTTAAGTACGGCAGATGCGCCTTTCGTTTACATAAGAATCATCACTGACGCTCATATCAACATATTTATAAAGCCAAAAAAGTACAAAGTTGAAGAGTATTGCGGATCCAAAATTCCAAAAAGTTGTGTCAAATACAGCTATGGTAATCGATGCCTGGGATAAGAAAATCCTTAGTTTCTCGAAAATTCTTTCATTATTGATATTCATGTCAACACCGAAATGTTGACTACTGGGCTTGTGATACCCTCGGGGACAAAACGCAGATGCATCGACCTTGTGGTGTAAATATTTATCAAAAGTACCAGGATTATAATTTTATACGCCAGACGCGCGTTTCGTCTACATAATACTCATCAGTGACGCTCAGATCAAAATAGTTAAAAAGCCAAACAAATACAAAGTTGAAGAGCATTGAGGACCCAAAATTCCAAAAAGTTGTGCCAAATACGGCTAAGGTAATCTACTCCTGGGGTAAGAAAATCCTTAGTTTTTCGAATAATTCAAAGTTTTGTAAACAGTATATATAGCTAAAAATTTAAACAGTTTGCTAAATTCCATATGATCTTTTGTTTTATTGATTTACATCTTGAAAATGTCGTAAATATTACATAGTTGTCCTTAATTCATGTGTTGAACTACTGCTAATTAATATCATAAATCTAATTCTTAGAAGGAAGGTTTTTCAAAAAATCAATTTTACATTAATCATTTTTAAAATAGATTAGAATACATTTATATGAAGAATGATCAAATGCTTGTTAAATCTGATTAAATTAGATATTGTGATATATACTGAGCCAACAAAAATTTGCAACAAATTAAAAATTTATTTTTTATTACAAAAACATGATTTTAATAACAAAACGGAACTATGAAAAGTCAGAAGCAAAACGAATGTTTATCACTCACATTCAAAAGGCATTTTTTTATATGGAGTGCAGTAGGGTCCAAGTGTCTGAATGGGTATAGAGTAAAATCACAAAAATACTGAACTTAGAGGAAAATCAATTCGGAAAGTCCATAATCACATGGCAAAATCAAATAAAAAAACGTATCAAAAACTAATGGACAAGAACTGTCATATTCCTGACTTGGTACAAGCATTTTCAAATGTAGAAAATGGTGGATTAAACCTGGTTTTATAGCGCTAACCCTCTCACTTTGATGACAGTCTCATCAAATTCCGTCATATTTACATTGATGCGTTAACTAAACAGACACAATAAATAAGTAGTCAAAATATGGGTACATCAGTCATCATCGTATAACAATTTTAAAAGGAACAATTCAACAGAACACAAACACATCTATATACAAGCACATTCATTGATTTGTGTGTCATACAATTTTATACGTCACATACATAGGCAATGTTAGCATACAGGGTCAAATAATCAAAAGTATGTAAGAATAAATTTCAGAAATTAGACCGAGATTTGAAATAGTAATATATATGTAAACCTCAGATCTATGTACGACCTCAAATCTGTGTCCGTTTCTCAAATCTATGCCCCATCGTGACGTCAAACGCTAATCTATGTCCATAAAAAATTTTTCGGCCTCAAATCTGTGGCCGATTTTTAATCATGACGTCATTCGCAAATATATGTCCTTAAAAAAATAATTCGGCCTCAAATCTGTGGCCAATTTTTAGTCGTTACGTTTTTTTCTCAAATCTATGTCCGTTATACATGTTATAAAATATAAGGCTTTAAAACTGTGTAATGTTTTAATTTTTTTTCAGCCATGCGCAAATTTATGCCCGTCTAATAATTTCGGCCTTATAGTTTGTTTTTTTATTAAGTCATTTCCCATAGTTCAATATTAATTTATTGGTATCTGTTCTCCATGTGTGTACAAGAGCTTAATTATAAGTAAATTTCGCTTGTTATTAAACAGGGACTAAGAAAGTCCCTGATTTAAAATATTGTTTTTTAAGTACGGTCGTGTATGATTTATGTTTTATATAAACTAATTTCTCCATGTTTGTGGTTAAGTCTTTACATGTTTTTGTTATTATTGTATGCCGTCTTCAAGAATAAAACTACACATATTTTTTTTAAAGAATGACTATTTGTATGCAACTTCAGCTTACTTCAATTGTCTCTAAATTCTTTCATATTGCTGTTAAATTGACATTTATACCACTTTATCTATTATATGTTTCTTCAAATATCAATAAAATCATTCTCAAATTGCTAACAATACTAGTTACCTGCTCTATATTTTTATTTAAAATATTTGTGAATCATAATAGCATATATCAATTGTTCGGTCTTTAATAACAAAAATCTTTCCCCGAGATGAATCATTCTTAATGTGTTGGCATATTCCTGATCATAAAAGTAAAGCGACAAAAACTTGTTTTACCATTCTGTCCGAAAACGGCACTTTCAATTCGTCAACATTTTTTTTTGCTCCCCAATTTTGATGTTCTTCTTTGGCTTGGCAATCTGTACAATGTACGGCATATCCGCCCAAAACGATTCTGGATTTGGATCCTTTGAAATACCTTTTTTGCGCTTATTTGATATAGTGTATCCTTCATTTGGAATAGTGTCCTGCTCCGCCATCATTCCTTTTATGCAATGACGTCATATACTTGATAACGTTTTTTTTATGTTTAACGTCGATGAAAGGACATAGATGCTTGTGCCAAAAATAGCCATAGATTTGAAGGACATAGATTTGAGACAATAAAGGACATAGATTTGAGACAATACAGGACATAGATTTGGATCGTCTATGACGTAATATGAAAAAGGACATAGATTTGGGGAAAGGACATAGATTTGAGGCCGGACATAGATTTGAGGCTTACATATATAATTCATAAGAATCCACAAATAGTTAATTCCAGTACGCGATTGAATGATTTTGACGTTGTGGTTCAACGTATTTTGTCATTCATAATAGAAATGTATCATAATGACACACAATAGAACAATATCATACTGACGAGATCTTTTATGCAAAATCAAAATATCGTACATGCTCCAAGTGCATAGATGACAGATTGGCAACGTTTAGCATTCACTTTAGTATCTTTTTAATTTGTCGTTTTGGAATTTTATTTCATTCCCTGATTAGTGCTTTTTTAAGTTCTTTGAAAATGTTAGAAATGATGACTCAGCATACATTCACAGTTAAGAGTATGCATAGTTTATTTAAAGTCCTAGATGTTTACGGATGCGTCGGTTCAGCAAAGCCCATACAAGTTTGATCGGATTGAGGTCTGGGTATCAACTCTTGCATTTCCAGTTTGTCTGTATCGTGTATTCTTCCGCCATATTTCTTTCCTGCACAGTTATTTTTGTGTCGCAACATATCGTTTAGATATTTTACATATAATATCGAACAATTATTGTTCTTTTTATTTTCATCCTGTATGACCGAGCACTTTGTTTTGGAATATTTATCTTTCCGAACACTGTTTTTCCTGTTATTACTTCTCTTTATATAATAAGATACCGCGAATGAAACCGACATTTTTTTTTCCAAATTGCTGTTACATCTTCACGATATTTTCTCATTGGTTCGAAGCAATATGCTGACTAAATATACGAGTTATTTTCCCTTCTGTATTTTATATAAAGAACATGCATTTGTAGCTAGTAATCAACAAGTGATAAAGACCAATGATCTGTTGATATAAGGTCCTTGGTCCATTGAAAATATAAATGTCAAGTTTGGTAATTTTCTCTCCTCTTATATTCCAAACTAAATCATCATAGATAACAGGTATTGTTTTACGATAGTATTACTCGTAACACATATAGTAGTTGTCTTTTTATTCAAATTGTTCCGTAACCATAAACCAGAAGTGAAATTTTGTATACCGAAAGTACCTATTCATCTCTCTTTTTTTTAGCAAAAATATATAAAAAACTATATATTTTTGAAATCAGTGTATATTAAACTACCATCTGACAAAAACATTGACATTCTAGACTAGAAGTGAATATTGTTCTACCAAAATATGTAGAGTTGGGTGGAAAGACGTTCAATGGCTCTCTGAACAGATGGTTTTTAATTATATTTGCATTCGCCTAATTGTTTTTTTGCGGAGTATTGTTGTTTTAAAAGTTAAATATTTGATAGATGATATCGAATAGTTTATACGTTTTTAAAAGGGACACTGTTTAACCATTTTGTTAATCGAACACTTTACTTTCTCAAACTTATATCCCCGTGCACTGATTGTTTTGTAAGGAGTACTTCTTTGCAACCGTTAAAGAATACGACAACATTATTTTACCAAATTGCTCGTTATATCATTCTAACGAATTTTCCGGAAGAAATCCGAAGAATCCATATGTGGTTTATTTCCCCATATACATTGGATATAAGTTATATGCATTTGTAACCGGTAAACCATGAGTGATAGGGTCTTTGATTGAAGGTCCTTGTTTCACCAAAATGAAAAAAAGGTCGAAGTCAAAAGCCAAGGTCATGTTTATTAATCTTGGTTTATTATCACTTAAGATATCGACAAATATTTGTTTTCTAAATTGTAGACACATGGTTAGATATACTATTTTGGTTGAAAATGTACGTTGATATTTAATTGGATGTGTTTCACCCTTTTTTAGCTGTGTGTTGTTTTAAGACATAAATCTTATACATTTTGGACAGTAGAGACTATAGTTCTTTTGATTCAGGTCCTTGCTTTTGACCTTGAAATTGAGGTCGAGGTTAAAACTAAATTTGACGTCCTACATTTTAATCGTTGCTGTATATTTTTATTGGTAAATAATAAAGTCATAGTTCATTTTACATTGTAACCATTTGTATCTCGGAAGTTTTGAATTTTTGCATTATTTTATCCCTTCGTTTGATGTGTTTGAGCTCTTGATATTGCCCCTTGATTAGGATTTATATCTAGAAATTGACTATAAGGGTCGGTTGAAAAAAAAATCTTACGACAAAAGAGATGATTTCAGCTCCCAATAGTGAACCATTGGGTAACTGAAATCATTACTTCGTAATTTTACGGCCGCCGTCACGAGTTGGTTGACCGTTATGCAATATCTGTTATATAGATGATATCGGATATTTTCCTTATGTCGTAACTACAATCCCGTTCCCTTTTCACGAATGTGACCTTCTGAATTAGACTTTTTACTTTTATTTGTGATTACTTATTGTGTCTGTTTGTTTTGTTCACGCATCATTATCAATATTATTAAATTGATGCGACTGTCGTACTAGTGAGAGGTTTAGCGCTATAAAACAATTTCAATTAACCATTTTCTACATTTGAAAAAGCCTGTACTAAGTCAGGAATATGACAAATGTTGTCCATTCTTTTTGTATGTGTTTTGTCATTTGATTTTGCCATGTGATTAGGGACTTTCAGATTGAAGTTTCCTCGGAGTTCAGTATTTTTGTGATTTAACTTTTTAATGTTAAAAACGTTATATTTTCAAAACCAGTGAAAAGTAAGAGTTACATAAAACTAAATGTAAAATTTTGTTAACCAGAAGTTCTTACCATTTTTCCATATTTTTATTAATAGTATATAGAAACCATATTTGATATATAAAAAAACAACATACATTAAGCTAAACTGTACTAGAATTGACATTTTAAACGGGAAGTCAATATGTGTCGATCAAAATATGTACATTTTGCCGTCGAAAGATCTTGAATTGTTCTCTGCAAAATTAGTATTTAAAAAAAAAAAAATTCTTTGTTACTGGAAATTCAAAGATTATCGCGTGCATTTATTATTGCGATTTTGTCTTTAAACATAAAATGCAATTTTGATTTTTGCGATATTGAGCAAAATCAGAACTAAAATTTAAATAAAAAAAATCGACTTTCAATTGTTGCGAATATAACCCTGTCGCAATGTTCGCATTAATTAAAACATCACAATAATTTCTGAATTTACAATATTTTTTTCAATATATACCGAAATTTCCTCTTTCACATATTCTAACATCGGACTCGAACAATTTTCAGCCTGTTCAGAGCCTCATAGTTAGTTTTGTATGTTGTTTTTTTTTGAATTTTGGTTCATTTATCTGTTTCGGAGTTTAGTGTGACGTCCATTTTCGATGAACCACTATACATTATGTTAAGAACCAGTTGAAGCTAACCATCGGGTGGGGGATTTATAGGTATGATTAAGACCCAGTGGTCGCTTGGGCTGTTTTATGCTTGGGTTTTTGTCTCTTTGACACATTCCCCCTTTCCATTCTCAATTGTATTCAAAATGTTATCAAACGATAAACATTTTTGTGGACATACCATATACACAGTTCTAGATGTTCTTTTGTGACAATAACATATGTTATTCTGATGAAAAAACATATGACGCATGTGTTTTATTATTCTCATCTTGACAATTAATTGATATTAATACCTCTTCCTTAATTCACCTGCTGAACCACCGGTATCTTAAAATATAAATCTTTCTTAAGCGCAATTTTACATCTAGAACTATTTGTTTAATATAATCCTATATTTCAAATATCAAAATGGTAGGCAATACGTTTCTCATATAATTATAGACATGGTATGCTTAATAATTATTTTAATTAACACAACTGTCTTTTTTGCCTAATATAACTGAATGGTCAACGATAAGTACATATTATGAAATAATAAATTATTTACCACATTTCTATTTTTTTTTATTTTGAAATTGTTATCAAGCCTTGAACCTGTGACACTTAATCGTATTCAGCTAAAGCTTTCTTTAAGATTTGTAAACCTCCATTCCAATGTAACCTTGTATCTTCATCAAAATGAGATAACATATATAATATCGGCATCACATTTCCATCTGTAATATTTGTGTTTCATTAATGGATTCTACATATTGAAAGTTAGATAATCACTTTTTATAATTTTCTGTTCTTGGTTTTAAATTCAATGTACTTCGTGATTGTTTTTATACATAGCAAATCTGCAGTGTTTATCATTTGTTTCTCATCAGATTTCAATAGGAAATGGCTGCATAAAGAGTGTTCATATCACTCTACACTTGTGTTAACATTTAATGACATACGAATGAAAAAAAAACCATGGGAATAAAATTGATGATGTTTTGATCTTTATAAAATTAAAAAGATATGATTTGATTGCCAATGAGACAATTTTTCACAAGATATCAAAATGACGTAGATGTTAGCACGTTGGGTCTTTCTACAATATAATGTCGACAACTTTCTTTGCGTATTATCTTATTTCTATTGTCTTATTGAGACAACACTCATGAATTCTGTCCGTACTTTGCGTATTAGACATCGCTATTGTGTTCCCAAATCATTTCTACGAGGTTTGTTTTATTATACCAACGATTGATACTATGAACATTTCAAATCTTCAAACACTCAGCTATTACATGTGGTTACTTCAACATACTTCAATTGTTATTAGAAAGAACAAAGATCGATCCAAATAGCGTAAATGAGGTATCAAAGGAAGTTCTTTACAGCATTGTCAATTAAAATCAATAGCAACACAATGTTGCTTATGAAATCAATACATATCTACCCAAATAATAGATAGCAGAGGGGTGAAGGACAATACTATTTAAAAAATACAACAACAACAAAAAAGCAACAAAAACAAAACAAATACCAAGATAAACGTCTTTCATGAAGTCATGTTTATGCAGCCACTACATATTTGATTAACGTGTAAAGACGGTAACCCTTCAATGTTGGAGATGTAATTGTGTTGCAAAAAAAAAATAAGTAATTGCCGTAACAAAGTTAATTAAACGAAACTTAACATATAATACAGATTTAAAAAGAAAGGTCCTATCATAAATAAGCAAATGTTTTTTTTAAAGTGACAAAAGCCGTTAGTTATGTTTTTGAGAACTGACAAAAGTCCAATCAGAACAAGAAAATACAAGTTGATAAATTGGCTTTCAATTATTCGACTTTCAGTGTTCTTGTGAAGGGAAATCTAGAAATTCACTTCTGACGCATCGAAATTTATTATTTTGGCAGCTTTAACTACATTATATCATATTTAAATGGCCTAGAATGAGAAATCGATCTTGGAATCTGCCCGTAAAGAGATCATTTGTTATCATATATTATATGAGTGTGATACAACCATGATAATGTTCGTGTATTTGATTATAAGTTTTACGCCACATAGAATTAAAATTGTAATACTTAGGCGACCAGTTATTGGTGGTAGAAGAATCTGGAATAAATAGACAGAACAACCTACTTTCTGGAATACTTGACCAAGCACATCAATATGTTTTTGGAAATCACAAGTTCATAGAGTGAAAAAAGAATGAACTACAAAAAGATAATTGTGATGAAGGTTTTAGATTTCTGCGAGTTTTTTTTTACATACCAACGAATGATACTTTGAACATTGCAACTTTTTTTCCAGGATGGTGACACTCTTTTACACTCAGCTGTTGGCGGTGGTCACCTCACTATACTTCAATGGTTATTAGAAAGAACAGAGATCGATCCAAAAAGCGTAAATAAGGTATTGAAGGAAATGCTTTACAGAATTATCAATAAAAATCAATGTCAACACAATGTTTGCTTATAAAATCAATATATATCTACCCATAATACTAGATACCAGAGGAGTGAAGAGCAATGATATTAAAAAAACACCCCCCCCCCCCCCAAAAAAAAAAGACCTTATACCAAGATAACAGTCTTTCATGAAGTAATGTATATGCAGCCACTACATATTTAATTAAGATTTTAAGATGTTAACCCTTTAATGTTGGAGATGTTATAGTGTTGCAAAAAAATATTTAACGTACCAAATTTAATTAAACGAAACTGAACATATGATACACATTAAAAAAAGTCCTATCATAAATAGGAAAATATTTTTAGAAGCGACAAAGGCCATTAAATATGGTTTGGAGAACTGACAATAATTTAATCAATACAAAAAAATACAAGTTCAATAATTGGCTTTCAATTATTCGGCTTTGAGCGTTCTTGTAACGGAAAATTCAGAAATTCGCTGCGGACGAATTGAAATTTATTAATTTGACAGCGTCAACTACATCATATCATATTTCAATTGCCTTGAGTGAGACATCGATCTTGAAATCTGCCCGTAAAGAGATCTTTTGATATAATATGAGTGTGATACAACCATTATAAGTTTAAAGCCACATAGAATTAAAATGGTTATACCATGGCGACCAGTTTTTGTTGGTGGAAGAATCTGGGGTAAACAGTTAGAACAACCGATCAGAATCACATTCAGGATTATTTTGAAATTACAAGTTCATAGATTAAAAAAAAGTACTACAAAAAGATAATTGTGATGGAGACTTAAGATTTCTACGATTGTTTTTATACCAACGAATGATACTATGAACATTGCAACTTTTTTTCCAGGACGGTGACACTCTTTTACACTCAGCTGTTAGAGGTAAATACCTCAACATACTTCACTTGTTATTAGAAAGAACAGAGATCGAAACAAACAGCGTTAATAAGGTATTGAAGGAAATGCTTTACAGCATTATCAATTAAAATCAATGTCAACACAATGTTGCTTATGAAATCAATACATATCTACCCGATATAATAGATAGCAGAGGGGTGAAGGGCAATGATATTTAAAAAAAACAAAAAACAAACAAAACAAAAAGAAAACAAATACCAAGATGAAAGTCTTTCATGAAGTCATGTATATGCAGCCACTACATACTTAGTTAAAGTGTAAAGATGGTAAACCTTCAATGATGGAGATGTATTAGTGTTGCAAAATAAAATTTAACGAAACAAATTTAATTAAACGAAACTGAACATATGATACAGAATAGAAAAAAAAGTCCTGTCATACATAAGCAAATGTTTTTTAGAAGTGACAAAAGCCGTTAATTATGTTTTGAAGACCTGACATTAGTCCAATCAATACAAGGAAATATAAGTTCAATAATACGCTTTCAATTATTCGGCTTTAAGCGTTCTTGTAAAGGAAAATCCGGAAATTAGCTTTGGACGCATTGAAATTTAGAAAGTGTCGCTTTCATTTCTTTTTTTTTTCCTGTACACAAGGTTTGAAAAAAAAATAAGTTAAAAAAGAAAAATGATGTTAAAGTAAAGTCATAGTTTTTTTCTGTATGAATATAATATTTGATATGATTGCCAATGAGATAATTGCCCACTACGTTACAAATATCGTAGATGTTAGCATATTGTTTGTTTTTGCAATATTATTTTTACAGCATTAACTTCATCATATCATATTTCAAGTACCTTGAGTGAGACACCGTTCTTGAAATCTGCCCATAAAGAGATCATTTGTTATACATGTAATATTAGTGTAATACAACCATGATAATGTTCGAGTATTTAATGATAAATTTAACGCAACATATAATTAAAATGGTTATACTAAGGCGACCAGTTTTTTGTTGGTGGAAGAATATGGGGTAAACAAACAGAACAGCCGACTTTCTGGAAAAATTGGCAAAGCACATTCATGTGTTATAGAAATCACATGTTCATAGAGTGAAAAAAAATGTACTACAACAAGTTTATTGTGATGGGGGTCTAAAAATGATCAATCTAAATACTTTTATAAATGCTTTGACATGAAATTGGATCCAAAGGATTTTTACAAATTATTGTAAATGGCAAAAATATATTTCTGTCCTTCATGTTTGTTGATAAAGATATATGTTAAGTTGTGGTAATAGCTATATCAAGCAACTACAACAAAGTCTAAAGAAAAAAATGGGTGCTTGGCAAATGGTAATTGAAAAAATTGAATTTGCACGACTGACAATATTTTTTTTCCAGTTCAATTTGGATGAATAATCTATTTCAAATTGACAAAAACCCAGTGTTTTTTCAAAGACTGGTATAGTAAAGCTATGAAGATGTTATTATCGGGGAGAAATGTTTATCAGTTTCAGTAATATTTTCATATGAATTTAGTCATCATGAAATAATAGCATAATTTCTATGCTAACTAAGACTTCCAAAAAATAAATAAGGGAGATTGTAAATAAGTATCTCCTTTCAGACCATTCTCAAACACAAAAAGGGAGTAAAAAGATACCAGTCAACAAAAGAAACGATACACGACTTTTATTTCAAATTACAGATAAAGTTTTCCGTTTATAGGACCAATATTGAAGGTAGTAATACTTAAAGACCAAGTAAATATAAATCCGTTTAAATTTTTTTTTTTTTTTGCTTTCATGACGTGATTTGGCGAAATTTATCTTTTTGTCAAAATTTACATAAAACGACAAGTTTAAAAACAGAAGTTCCAACTAATGATGCCAACCCCTCATTTAAAGGTATAGACAATGTTTGCCATCACTTTATTTTTTAAAAATCATACAGTTTCTTCGTTTATTTGTAAAGCAAAGTTCGGCCCACAAAAAATCGTTAAAATGTATACATTTTCAATTGATTTGCCATTGACAGTATGTGTAGAGAGAATTTAAAAAAAGCAGTAACAATCTTAAAACTTATCCGAAAGGTTCCAAATTTACAGTGTATTGTTTCCATATCTAAAGCATTGATTTGAGATGAATAAAAAAAATTGTTTGTGCATTTTTTGAGATTTAAAAACAAACTTTTTTTTACTACCATTTGCCATTAAAAAAAATCCTAAGCTGCAATGGCTTCAGGATAGAATAAATCATTGAAATCAGGCAACAATTAAGTTTTAAAACAAAATAGGATAAGTTCAAAACCTATATTGTATCTTTTGTGAGACTGAATTGGAATCAATTGAACATTTACTTTGAGACTGTAATTGTGTAAAACAATTAATCTAGCAAACTAAAATGCGGTTTCTCCAGAATCGTATTAGTATATCTTTTACACAAGACATTTTTTTGTTTGGAAATTTATCAGAAATGTATACAGGCGAATCTGAAAACAATATTTTGCGCTGGATAAAACAATACATATATAATAAAAGATGTTTTAAAGATGAATTAAGTCTAACAGCATTGATTGAAAAAAAAGGACCATTATTATTTGAAGAAGAAGATATCAAATAAAAATCAATGTTATGACAAGTTTAATCTAGCTTGCGTGGTACATTGTCCAGGAGGCTTTGTAGGATAATTTGATGGATTAGCACTCACTAAATAAACAGACATGAATATATTTTTTCATTCTTAATCATCTTTATAATCATTTTTGTTTGTGGATACAGTGCAGGCGATTTGGTGTCACGTTATCTCAGTAGCATGGGATGGATTCCCGGCGAGGGAAGAACAAAAAATTTGCGAAAGCAAATTTACAGATCTAACATTGATGGGTTGATGCTTAGACGAGTTGTATAAACACAATGTACACAGCCATGTATCACCATCATTGCTGGTGATCCGATGGATAAATCTGTTGTAGAGTTGTCACTGACTCAGACGTGCTTATAAATATAATTATTTTTTGTGACTGTATCTTGCATTAATTTGTAGGATCCTTTACTATAGATAAATGAGCTGATCTATAACAATAACATCTCCATGCCTTATATATCATGTACTGTATTACGACGCTAGATTAAAACTGACGAGGAAATGTAACACACGGCCACCGAAATCTTTATTATTGTGAAGCCCAGATGGTCGTGTGGTCTAGCGCACCGGATACAGTGGAGGCGATTTGGTGTAACTAAATATCAGTAGCATGGGTTCGAATCCCGGCGAGGGAAGAACAAAAAATTTGCGAAAGAAAATTTACAGATCTAACATTGTTGGGTTGATGTTTAGACGAGTTGTATATACATAATGTACACAGCCATGTATCACCGTCATTGCTGGTGATCCGATAGATAAATTTGTTGTAGAGTTGTCACTGACTCAGACGTGCTTATAAATATAGTTATTTTCTGTGACTGTATCTTGCATTACTTTGTAGGATCCTTTACTATAGATAATTGAGCTGATCTGTAACAATAACATCTCCTTGTCTTATATATCATGTACTGTATTACGACGCTATATTAAAACTGACGAAGAAAGGTAACACACGGCCACCGAAAGCTTTATTATTGTGAAGCCCAGGTGGTCGGGTGGTCCAGCGCACCGGATACAGTGCAGGCGATTTTGTGTCACGTTATCTCAGTAGCATGGGTTGGAATCCCGGCGAGGGAAGAACAAATAATTTGCGAAAGCAAATTACAGATCTAACATTGTTGGGTTGATGTTTAGACGAGTTGTATATACATAATATACACAGCCATGTATCACCATCATTGCTGGTGATCCGATGGATAAATCTGTTGTAGAGTTCACTACAAAAGTCAAAAAGTCTGAAAAGACCAGTTTTTGTCTGAATTTGCATGAATTTTTACTTGACATTCTTAATTTGTCTGCATAATTTTTGAAAATTCTTGACATAGCATTAGTTTGTCTAAAAAGGTTCTTGATTTTTCTTGACAAGTGCCTTGACAGTATTAACATTGTCTTAAAATTTCTCGACACTTCCTGTATCATCTGATAAGAGTCCGGATTAGTCTCGACCAATTATTGACTGTCTTAAATTTGTCTGGATCTGTCTTGACATATTCTTGACATTCTTAATAATGTCTGAATTTGTCTTGACACATTCTTGACAGTATTAAATATGTCTTGACACTATATCAACAGTATAAATTTCGCCTGAAGAGTTTATGAAATCTTTTGGGTTTGTGTACCTGAAAAAAAGAGGAGGGGGGCTTTCGTGTTGGTCAAAGAATTTGTTCTCGTCTTGATTCAAACTGTTTATTTTTAGAACAACCCCAAAACATTTTTGTTTTATATTTGGGTGTTGAGTTTTATAATTTTTTGTCAACAAAAAATTGTGATAACGGGCTCCTTCCTGAAAAAAAAATGTTTAGATCTATATTATGTATGTTTGTTTGAGACCAATGAAATTATTGATTAAAAGTTATAAAATTCAACACTCAAATTTGAATAGTAAATAGAAATCATTGATGGGACCCATTATGAATACTTTTTTTATTATTATTCCTGGAGTAGATAATAATTCTCTTTTAATCTTTGGAATGTTAATGGCAGGTCAACTGATAAGTTGTATGGCTGATTACAGGTAAATCAGTAATTTCTATTTGACAGTTGCGTGTATTCTGGGGTGTGTTATAACGAATGTAGGACAGAAAGTCACAGGACAAAAAGTCACAGACAAAAAGTCACGGACAAAAAGTCACAGGACAAAAAGTCACAATTATTTTTTTCTGATTATTTTCTTTGAATAAAAAATGCCTAATTTTACAAAAACATTTTGTATTTTTCTTGAAGTGTTGTATATTAACCAACTTTATAAGCAAAATTTATCAAAAAATATCAAAGATGATCAAATAATTGTTAAGAAAACAAAATGTCAAAGTAGATTGGCACTTAAATGGCTTCATAGTGCCAAGAAATATGTCCTTTGTATGATTAAATTAAATAAATCTTCATTTTTCAAGTAAAAAGATAAATTTCATTGACTTTAATATGAATATATGTATTAAAAAGTAAACTTTGTTTCCAGGATGGTGACACTCTTTTACACTCAGCTGTTAGAAGTGGACACCTCAACATACTGCAATGGTTATTAGAAAGAACAAAGATCGATCCAAATAGCGTAAATAAGGTATCAAAGGAAGTTCTTTACAGTATTGTCAATTAAAATCAATGTCAACACAATGTTGCTCATGAAATCAATACATATCTACCCAATATACTTGATATCAGAGAGGTGAAGGGCATAGATTTAAAAAAAAACAAACAAAAAAAAAACAACAAAAACAAAACAAATACCAAGATAAACGTCATTCATGAATTCATGTATATGCAGCCACTACATATTTATTTTAAGTCTAAAGATGGTAACCCTTCAAAGTTGGAGATGTAATAGTGTTGCAAAAATAAAAGTTAACGTAACAAATTTATTTAAACAAAACTGAACATATGATACAGATTTAAAAAAACAAAGTCCTATCATAAATAAGCAAATGCCGTTAATTATGATGTGGAGAACTGACAATAGTCCAATCAGTACAAGAAAATACAAGTTCAATAATACGCTTTCAATTATTCGGCTTTGAGCGTTCTTGTAAATGAAAATTCAGAAATTCGCTTTGGACGCATTTAAATTTAGAAAGTGTCGCTTTCCTTTTTTTTTTTCCTACTGTACACAAGGTTTGAAAAAAAGTAAGTTAAAAAAAAAAATGATGTTAAAATAAAGTCATAGTTTTCTCTGTATGAATATAATATTTGATATGATTGCCAATGAAATAATTGCCCACTACAATACAAATATCGTAGATGTTAGCATATTGTTTGTTTTTGCAATATTATTTTGACAGGTTTAACTTCATCATATCATATTTCAAGTGCCTTGAGTGAGACACCGTTCTTGAAATCTGCCCATAAGGAGATCATTTGTGATAATATGAGTGTGATACACCAATGATAATGTTCGTGTATTTAATGATAAGTGTAACGTCACATAAAATTAAAATGGTTATACTAAGGCGACCAGTTGTTGTTGGTGGAAGACTCTTGGGTAAACAAACAGAACAGCCGACTTTTTGGAAAAATTGGCCAAGCACATTCATGTTTTTTTTAGAAATCTCATGTTAATAGAGTGAAAAAAAAATGTACTACAAAAAGTTTATTGTGATGGGGGTCTAAATATGATCAATCTAAATACTTTTATAAATGCTTTGACATGAAATTGGATCAAATGGATTTTTACAAATTATTGTAAATGGCAAAAATATATTTCTGTCCTTCATGTATGTTGATAAAGATCTATGTTAAGTTGTGGTAATAGCTATATCAAGCAACTACAACAAAGTCTAAAGAAAAAACTGTGTGCTTGGCAAATGGTAATTGAAAAAAATTGAATTTGCACGACTGACAATATTTTTTTCCAGTTCAATTTGGATGAATAATCTATTTCAAATTGACAACAAACCAGTGTTTTTCAAAGACTGGTATAGTATAGTTATGAAGATGTTATTATCGGGGAGAAATGTTTATCAGTTTCAGTAATATTTTCATATGAATTTAGTCATCATGAAATAATAGCATGATTTCTATGCTAACTAAGACTTCCAAAAAATAAATAAGGGAGATTGTAAATAAGTATCTCCTTTCAGACCATTCTCAAACACATAAAGGGAGTAAACAGATACCAGTCAACAAAAGAAACGATACACGACTTTTATTTCAAATTAAAGATAAAGTTTTCCGTTTATAGGACCAATATTGAAGGTAGTACTACTTAAAGACCAAGTAAATATAAATCCGTTTAAAATTTTTTTTTTTTTTTGCTTTCATGACGTGATTTTGCGAAATTTATCTTTTTGACAAAATTTACATAAAACGACAAGTTTAAAAACAGAACATCCAAATAATGATGCCAACCCCTCATTTAAAGGCAAAGACAATGTTTGCCATCACTTTATTTTTTAAAAATCATACAGTTTCTTCGTTTATTTGTAAAGCAAAGTTCGGCCCACAAAAAATCGTTAAAATGTATACATTTTCAATTGATTTGCCATTGACAGTATGTGTAGAGAGAATTTAAAAAAAGCAGTAACAATCTTAAAACTTATCCGAAAGGTTCCAAATTTACAGTGTATTGTTTCCATATCTAAAGCATTGATTTGAGATGAGGAAAACAAAATTGTTTGTGCATTTTTTGAGATTTAAAAAAAACTTTTTTTTACTACCATTTGCCATTAAAAAAAATCCTAAGCTGCAATGGCTTCAGGATAGAATAAATCATTGAAATAAGGCAACAATTAAGTTTTAAAACAAAATAGGATAAGTTCAAAACCTATATTGTATCTTTTGTGAGACTGAATTGGAATCAATTGAACATTTACTTTGAGACTGTAATTGTGTAAAACAATTAATCTAGCAAACTAAAATGCGGTTTCTCCAGAATCGTATTAGTATATCTTTTACACAAGACATTTTTTTGTTTGGAAATTTATCAGAAATGTATACAGGCGAATCTGAAAACAATATTTTGCTCTGGATTAAACAATACATATATAATAAAAGATGTTTTAAAGATGAATTAAGTCTAACAGCATTGATTGAAAAAAAAGGACCATTATTATTTGAAGAAGAAGATATCAAATAAAAATCAATGTAATGACAAGTTTAATCTAGCTTGCGTGGTACATTGTCCAGGAGGCTTTGTAGGATAATTTGATGGATTAGCACTCACTAAATAAACAGACATGAATATATTTTTTCATTCTTAATCATTTTTATAATCATTTTTGTTTGTGGATACAGTGCAGGCGATTTGGTGTCACGTTATCTCAGTAGCATGGGATGGATTCCCGGCGAGGGAAGAACAAAAAATTTGCGAAAGCAAATTTACAGATCTAACATTGATGGGTTGATGCTTAGATGAGTTGTATAAACACAATGTACACAGCCATGTATCACCATCATTGCTGGTGATCCGATGGATAAATCTGTTGTAGAGTTGTCACTGACTCAGACGTGCTTATAAATATAATTATTTTTTGTGACTGTATCTTGCATTAATTTGTAGGATCCTTTACTATAGATAAATGAGCTGATCTATAACAATAACATCTCCATGCCTTATATATCATGTACTGTATTACGACGCTAGATTAAAACTGACGAGGAAAGGTAAACACGGCCACCGAAATCTTTACTATTGTGAAGCCCAGATGGTCGTGTGGTCTAGCGCACCGGATACAGTGGAGGCGATTTGGTGTCACTATATATCAGTAGCATGGGTTCGAATCCCGGCGAGGGAAGAACAAAAAATTTGCGAAAGAAAATTTACAGATCTAACATTGTTGGGTTGATGTTTAGACGAGTTGTATATACATAATGTACACAGCCATGTATCACCGTCATTGCTGGTGATCCAATAGATAAATTTGTTGTAGAGTTGTCACTGACTCAGACGTGCTTATAAATATAGTTATTTTCTGTGACTGTATCTTGCATTATTTTGTAGGATCCTTTACTATAGATAATTGAGCTGATCTGTAACAATAACATCTCCTTGTCTTATATATCATGTACTGTATTACGACGCTATATTAAAACTGACGAAGAAAGGTAACACACGGCCACCGAAAGCTTTATTATTGTGAAGCCCAGGTGGTCGAGTGGTCCAGCGCACCGGATACAGTGCAGGCGATTTTGTGTCACGTTATCTCAGTAGCATGGGTTGGAATCCCGGCGAGGGAAGAACAAATAATTTGCGAAAGCAAATTACAGATCTAACATTGTTGGGTTGATGTTTAGACGAGTTGTATATACATAATATACACAGCCATGTATCACCATCATTGCTGGTGATCCGATGGATAAATCTGTTGTAGAGTTCACTACAAAAGTCAAAAAGTCTGAAAAGACCAGTTTTTGTCTGAATTTGCATGAATTTTTACTTGACATTCTTAATTTGTCTGCATAATTTTTGAAAATTCTTGACATAGCATTAGTTTGTCTAAAAAGGTTCTTGATTTTTCTTGACAAGTGCCTTGACAGTATTAACATTGTCTTAAAATTTCTCGACACTTCCTGTATCATCTGATAAGAGTCCGGATTAGTCTCGACCAATTATTGACTGTCTTAAATTTGTCTGGATCTGTCTTGACATATTCTTGACATTCTTAATAATGTCTGAATTTGTCTTGACACATTCTTGACAGTATTAAATATGTCTTGACACTATATCAACAGTATAAATTTCGCCTGAAGAGTTTATGAAATCTTTTGGGTTTGTGTACCTGAAAAAAAGAGGAGGGGGGCTTTCGTGTTGGTCAAAGAATTTGTTCTCGTCTTGATTCAAACTGTTTATTTTTAGAACAACCCCAAAACATTTTTGTTTTATATTTGGGTGTTGAGTTTTATAATTTTTTGTCAACAAAAAATTGTGATAACGGGCTCCTTCCTGAAAAAAAAATGTTTAGATCTATATTATGTATGTTTGTTTGAGACCAATGAAATTATTGATTAAAAGTTATAAAATTCAACACTCAAATTTGAATAGTAAATAGAAATCATTGATGGGACCCATTATGAATACTTTTTTTATTATTATTCCTGGAGTAGATAATAATTCTCTTTTAATCTTTGGAATGTTAATGGCAGGTCAACTGATAAGTTGTATGGCTGATTACAGGTAAATCAGTAATTTCTATTTGACAGTTGCGTGTATTCTGGGGTGTGTTATAACGAATGTAGGACAGAAAGTCACAGGACAAAAAGTCACAGACAAAAAGCACGGACAAAAAGTCACAGGACAAAAAGTCACAATTATTTTTTTCTGATTATTTTCTTTGAATAAAAAATGCCTAATTTTACAAAAACATTTTTGTATTTTTCTTGAAGTGTTGTATATTAACCAACTTTATAAGCAAAATTTATCAAAAAATATCAAAGATGATCAAATAATTGTTAAGAAAACAAAATGTCAAAGTAGATTGGCACTTAAATGGCTTCTTGGTGCCAAGAAATATGTCCTTTGTATGATTAAATTAAATAAATCTTCATTTTTCAAGTAAAAAGATAAATTTCATTGACTTTAATATGAATATATGTATTAAAAAGTAAACTTTGTTTCCAGGATGGTGACACTCTTTTACACTCAGCTGTTAGAAGTGGACACCTCAACATAATGCAATGGTTATTAGAAAGAACAAAGATCGATCCAAATAGCGTAAATAAGGTATCAAAGGAAGTTCTTTACAGTATTGTCAATTAAAATCAATGTCAACACAATGTTGCTCATGAAATCAATACATATCTACCCAATATAGTAGATATCAGAGAGGTGAAGGGCATTGATATTTAAAAACCCAACAAAAAACAACAAAAACAAAACAAATACCAAGATAAACGCCTTTCATGAATTCATGTGTATGCAGCCACTACATATTTATTTTAAGTCTAAAGATGGTTACCCTTCAAAGTTGGAGATGTAATAGTGTTGCAAAAATAAAAGTTAACGTAACAAATGTATTTAAACAAAACTGAACATATGATACAGATTTAAAAAAACAAAGTCCTATCATAAATAAGCAAATGCCGTTAATTATGATGTGGAGAACTGACAATAGTCCAATCAGTACAAGAAAATACAAGTTCAATAATACGCTTTCAATTATTCGGCTTTGAGCGTTCTTGTAAATGAAAATTCAGAAATTCGCTTTGGACGCATTTAAATTTAGAAAGTGTCGCTTTCCTTTTTATTTTATTTTTTTACTGTACACAAGGTTTGAAAAAAAAAATAAGTTAAAATAAAAATGATGTTAAAATAAAGTCATAGTTTCTCTGTATGAATATAATATTTGATATGATTGCCAATGAGATAATTGCCCACTACGTTACAAATATCGTAGATGTTAGCATATTGTTTGTTTTTGCAATATTATGTTGACAGGTTTAACTTCATCATATCATATTTCAAGTGCCTTGAGTGAGACACCGTTTTTGAAATCTGCCCATAAGGAGATCATTTGTTATAATATGAGTGTGATACACCAATGATAATGTTCGTGTATTTAATGATAAGTGTAACGTCACATAAAATTAAAATGGTTATACTAAGGCGACCAGTTTTTGTTGGTGGAAGACTCTGAGGTAAACAAACAGAACAGCCGACTTTCTGGAAAATTGGCCAAGCACATTCATGTTTTTTTAGAAATCACATGTTAATAGAGTGAAAAAAAAATGTACTACAAAAAGTTTATTGTGATGAGGGTATAAAAATGATCAATCTAAATACTTTTATAAATGCTTTGACATGAAATTGGATCAAATGGATTTTTACAAATTATTGTAAATGGCAAAAATATATTTCTGTCCTTCATGAATGTTGATAAAGATCTGTGTTAAGTTGTGGTAATAGCTATATCAAGCAACTACAACAAAGTCTAAAGAAAAAACTGGGTGCTTGGCAAAGGGTAATTGAAAAAATTGAATTTGCACGACTGACAATATTTGTTTTCCAGTTCAATTTGGATGAATAATCTATTTCAAATTGACAACAACCCAGTGTTTTTCAAAGACTGGTATAGTATAGTTATGAAGATGTTATTATCGGGGAGAAATGTTTATCAGTTTCAGTAATATTTTCATATGAATTTAGTCATCATGAAATAATAGCATAATTTCTATGCTAACTAAGACTTCTAAAAAATAAATAAGGGAGATTGTAAATAAGTATCTCCTTTCAGATCATTCTCAAACACAAAAAGGGAGTAAAACTACACCAGTCAACAAAAGAAACGATACACGACTTTTATTTCAAATTAAAGATAAAGTTTTCCGTTTATAGGACCAATATTGAAGGTAGTAATACTTAAAGACCAAGTAAATATAAATCCGTTTAATTTTTTTTTTTTTTTTTGCTTTCATGACGTGATTTGGCGAAATTTATCTTTTTGACAAAATTTACATAAAACGACAAGTTTAAAAACAGAAGTTCCAACTAATGATGCCAACCCCTCATTTAAAGGTAAAGACAATGTTTGCCATCACTAGCAAACTAAAATGCGGTTTCTCCAGAATCGTATTAGTATATCTTTTACACAAGACATTTTTTTGTTTGGAAATTTATCAGAAATGTATACAGGCGAATCTGAAAACAATATTTTGCTCTGGATTAAACAATACATATATAATAAAAGATGTTTTAAAGATGAATTAAGTCTAACAGCATTGATTGAAAAAAAAGGACCATTATTATTTGAAGAAGAAGATATCAAATAAAAATCAATGTTATGACAAGTTTAACCTAGCTTGCGTGGTACATTGTCCAGGAGGCTTTGTAGGATAATTTGATGAATTAGCACTCACTAAATAAACGGACATGAATATAGTTTTTCATTCTTAATCATCTTTATAATCATTTTTGTTTGTGGATACAGTGCAGGCGATTTGGTGTCACGTTATCTCAGTAGCATGGGTTGGATTCCCGGCGAGGGAAGAACAAAAAATTTGCGAAAGCAAATTTACAGATCTAACATTGTTGTGTTGATGTTTAGACGAGTTGTATATACATAATGTACACAGCCATGTATCACCGTCATTGCTTTTGATCCGATAGATAAATTTGTTGTAGAGTTGTCACTGACTCAGACGTGCTTATAAATATAGTTATTTTCTGTGACTGTATCTTGCATTATTTTGTAGGATCCTTTACTATAGATAATTGAGCTGATCTGTAACAATAACATCTCCTTGTCTTATGTATCATGTACTGTATTACGACGCTATATTAAAACTGACGAGGAAAGGTAACACACGGCCACCGAAGCTTTATTATTGTGAAGCCCAGGTGGTCGGGTGGTCCAGCGCACCGGATACAGTGCAGGCGATTTTGTGTCACGTTATCTCAGTAGCATGGGTTGGAATCCCGGCGAGGGAAGAACAAATAATTTGCGAAAGCAAATTACAGATCTAACATTGTTGGGTTGATGTTTAGACGAGTTGTATATACATAATATACACAGCCATGTATCACCATCATTGCTGGTGATCCGATGGATAAATCTGTTGTAGAGTTGTCACTGACTCAGACGTATTAAATTATATATATATATATATATATATATATATATGTGGAGCTGGCATGTCAGTTAACTGCTAGTAGTCTGTTGTTATTTATGTATTATTGTCATTTTGTTTATTTTCTTTGGTTACATCTTCTGACATCGGACTCGGACTTCTCTTGAACTGAATTTTAATGTGCGTATTGTTATGCTTTTACTTTTCTACACTGGTTAGAGGTATAGGGGGAGGGTTGAGATCTCACAAACATGTTTAACCCCGCCGCATTTTTGCGCCTGTCCCAAGTCAGGAGCCTCTGGCCTTTGTTAGTCTTGTATTATTTAAATTTTAGTTTCTTGTGTACAATTTGGAAATTAGTATGGCTTTCATTATCACTGAACTAGTATATATTTGTTTAGGGGCCAGCTGAAGGACGCCTCCGGGTGCGGGAATTTCTCGCTACATTGAAGACCTGTTGGTGACCTTCTGCTGTTGTGTTTTTTTATTTTGGTCGGGTTGTTGTCTCTTTGACACATTCCCCATTTCCATTCTCAATTTTATATATACAACTCGTCTAAACATCAGCCCAACAATGTAAGATCTGTAAATTTGCTTTCGCAAATTTTTGGTTCCTCCCTCGCCGGGATTCGAACCCATGCTACTGTGATATCGTGACACCAAATCGCCTGCACTGCAGCCGTCTCGCTAGACGACACGACCACCTGGGCTCTCAAAAAAAGAGCTTTCGGTGACCATATGTTACCTTTCCACGTCAGTTTTAATCTAGCGGCGTACCACAGTACATGATATATAAGGCATGAAGATGTTATTGTTACAGATCAGCTAAATTATCTATAATAAAGGATCCTACAAATTAATGTAAGATACAGTCACAGAAAATAATTATATTCATAAGTATGTCTGAGTCAGTGACAACCCTACAACAGATGTATCCATCGGATCGCCATAATGATGGTGATACATGACTGTGTACATAATGTATATACAACTCGTATAAACATCAACCCAACAATGTTAGATCTGTAAATTTGCTTTCGCAAATTGTTGGTTCTTCCCTCGCCGGGATTCGAACCCATGCTACTGTGATATCGTGACACCAAATCGCCTGCACTGCAGCCGTCCCGCTAGACCACACGACCACCTGGGCTCTCAAAAAAAGAGCTTCGGTGGCCATATGTTACCTTTCCACGTCAGTTTTAATCTAGCGGCGTACTACAGTACATGATATATAAGGCATGACGATGTTATTGTTACAGATCAGCTAAATTATCTATAGTAAAGGATCCTACAAATTAATGTAAGATACAGTCACAGAAAATAATTATATTCATAAGTACGTCTGAGTCAGAGACAACCCTACAACAGATGTATCCATCGGATCGCCATCCATGATGGTGATACATGGCTGTGTACATAATGTATATACAACTCGTCTAAACATCAACCCAACAATGTTAGATCTGTAAATTTGCTTTCGCAAATTTTTGGTTCTTCCTATATATATATATATATATACAACTCGTCTAAACATCAACCCAACAATGTTAGATCTGTAAATTTGCTTTCGCAAATTGTTGGTTCTTCCCTCGCCGGGATTCGAACCCATGCTACTGTGATATCGTGACACCAAATCGCCTGCACTGCAGCCGTCCCGCTAGACCACACGACCACCTGGGCTCTCAAAAAAAGAGCTTCGGTGGCCATATGTTACCTTTCCACGTCAGTTTTAATCTAGCGGCGTACTACAGTACATGATATATAAGGCATGACGATGTTATTGTTACAGATCAGCTAAATTATCTATAGTAAAGGATCCTACAAATTAATGTAAGATACAGTCACAGAAAATAATTATATTCATAAGTACGTCTGAGTCAGTGACAACCCTACAACAGATGTATCCATCGGATCGCCATCAATGATGGTGATACATGGCTGTGTACATAATGTATATACAACTCGTCTAAACATCAACCCAACAATGTTAGATCTGTAAATTTGCTTTCGCAAATTTTTGGTTCTTCCTATATATATATATATATATATACAACTCGTCTAAACATCAACCCAACAATGTTAGATCGTAAATTTGCCTTCGCAAATTTTTGGTTCTTCCCTCGCCGGGATTCGAACCCATGCTACTGTGATATCGTGACAATATATATATATATGTCTGCCTATGTGTAGTGACAACTGCAAATTATACCTTGTCCATCGAATTTCTTATGATTAAGAAATACCGGGCGTTAGAATATGTATAAAGTGCCTAGAAAATCAACATAACGATGTTAGAGTAGATCTGATTGGTAACTTCCTCCACGACCGGGCCTCGAACCTGTACTTTTTAATTCTTACATACAGCAGGAAATGATAATAACATCTCTGTTATCTGTTGATATGCACAATAGTCAAGAGTGCAAGTGTCATTTCTGTCAGCTACACGTAATCGGTCACATAAATAAGATAAAGATCATGTAGGTTGCAGTCTTGCAGCTGTTTTGCATGTAAGCCTATGGAGCAGTCAATTACAAGACTGCAACCTGCATAGGGTATTTTTTTCATATGTTCACTGCACAGGATGCAGCTCATGTGGACTTTTGTGTGCCTAGAATGACAAGCTATCATGACTTTTTAATTATCACAGATTAAAACTGCTCCGGTGGTCAGAGCTTTGAATTGGTTTATTTTAGCATTTAAAAAAAACCCATTCCAATCATTTTGTAAAATACCCTTCAATTACATCTATTAACTAGCTGTTGAATCAATGGTATGAAAAAGTGTGCATTCTATGATATACCTTGATGCTAAACTGTATTAATCGTAATTGTTAAAAATAAACAAAACATATTTACAGAAGAGTTTTTGTTCAGATTGTACAATGAAAATTGAGATCGAGACTTAAAGCCAAAGGAGAAGCTTAGGCTTAAAAAAAGAAAAAAAAAGAGGTGATTATAATCGAATCTCTCATGTACGAGCCTCATTACATGAGATGATGATACCACCAGCTCAAAATTACTATCACTACCCGTGTTTACTTTGATTTTGTTGGTAACATATGAAACAGAACCATATTCATGTGTGAAGTTTTTGCGTATTGTGAAATCCAATGTTGTCAAATGTTTAGTATTTCTTTCTTATTTTGTTTCTTGAATTGTGTCTAACATTTTGAAAGAAAATATCATGTAAGTAAATAGCTGTTTTTTTATTTTAATTTTTTATTTAACATTCCATGATTCTCAAACTAAAGTCCTTCACTATAAATTCAGGCATACTACCAATCCAATTATACAGTAACAATAGCACAGTAATATATGTTAACACAATCAATAACTATCTACAAAAGAGGAAAAAATCACATTAATATAATGTAATATATGCAGATACTCCTATTAACGATAACCATCTCATAAAAGGGTGGATGGGTGGGTTAACATAATAACGAATGCTGCTACGTTGAACTATATGCAAACTTCGAATAACTTTAATTTCTCAAACTAATCCCTTAAGTAATAACTTATCATGCTTTTCTCGAAAATCATGAGGGCATATACCCGTAAAACCGGCATTACGGGAATGACGAGGAAGGTCCCTTTGGAACTATCAAAGTGCCTCTAGCTTTACATACAATCAAATGTCTAATTGCTCTACAAACAACAGAAATTGGAGGAACAATCCAATTAAATTCATTATTCCAATTTTGCGTGAACGCATCAACTGCTTCAACACCTGGATTCCAAAATTTTGGATAAAACCTTGGTATTTTTTTTATTTAAATTACTCGCAAACCTGTCCACAGTATGCGGACCCCACATATCATCTACGAATTAAAAAAAATTCTATGTTTGTTCCCCAGTCTTCTATATCAATCATTTTTGAAATAGAATCAGCTTTAGTATTTTCAGATTGTTAAAAAAAAAAGAAGTATTTTCAGATCTCGGGATCCAAACAACATCTAACGTTATATTCAATTCAGAACACAACTTAAAATATTAATAGCTATCTCTTGTAAAAATACTTTTCACTTCCTTTCTGAACAATGAACACACAGTTATTATTATCTGTATGCCATTTAACACATTTATTTCTTAAATGATTTTTAAAAGACATCAATGCCAACAAAATAGCTTGAAGTTCTCTTCATGTAGAACTCTGTAAGGACTCTTGTAAAGTCCACATCTGATGAAAAATATTAGAGTCAATACCTATCGGGTAAGCACCAGCAGCTACATTAATGTGAGCTCATTGAATACACAATCAGAAATTCCTATATTAACTTTAAATCCCACTTTACTCTGTTTTCAATAGCCCAGTGTACATAACGGGTCATTAAACTAGTTATGTCACCCATGATTGGACACATAAAAATTACCTTTCCCGTTACCTGAGCTAATTTACGTGCTGTGAAATTAGGAAAGTTATTTAAAACATCAACCAATGATGTTAGGGTATTTTCAATCCGTCTATCTGATATACTAATTGAAAAATCAGACGAATTCCAAACTAAACCTAACCACTCTAAACATTGAACTGGTTCAAAAATAGATTTGTCCATGTTAATTAAAAACCTTGCTTCTAACAAAGACGTTTTCACAAAAGATGAACATTCTGAAGCTTCTTGTTTAGTTTTACCCATTCCAAAATCCATCATCTAAGTAAAGTACAATATCTACGCCATTTTCTCGCCAATAGTTTTACGATTTGAGGTAAACATTTAGTGAATAGATATGGAGGAGATGATAGACCAAAGGCTAACCTGTAAAACAGTAAAATTTATTGTTTCAGCAAAATCCTAAATATGTTTATTTTTAGTACATACGTCATAATGAAAATAACCAGACTTAAGATCAAACTTAAATAGATAGCAATCTTTTGTGAAATAGTTTAAAGCCACTTTCCAGTCTTCAAATATTATTCTTTCTTTTTTTTAATAAAACATTCAGTTCACTTAGATCCAAAATCAGACTTTTTTTGCCCGAAATTTGAACCGCAACACTAAGCGGATTTACGACAAATGGTTGAAATGGAGTTTCAATAACACATCCGATATCCAGTAATTCTGAAATTGCTTCATTTACAAATTTAGAATGGACATTAGCAAATTTGTCATTCTTAAATGACATAGATGTAGGAGTTTGCAAAAAGGAATAACGTAACCTTGTTTGATAGTATTTATAACAAATTCATTTGCAACTATATCATTTATATGTTTTCAAATTTGTATATGCTTGCGTAAACTATATTTTACCCCTTTTGCAACAGATGAAATATCAATATTGTCAAAATATTTTGCCTGTTACAGAAACAGTTCAAACTGTCCGTAAAGATTTCTTTCATCAAAAGTAGTATAACTATACTTATCATAAACTATGTTGCCTTGATGTCCCTAGGACAGCTGATTATGAACTGAAAAGGGGGAACTGAGTTCGCCAGTGACCACGCTGGTTGCAGTTGAAACAGATGTCATGAGATGAGGATTCCCTCCGTCTGCTGGTCCGAAAGGGTGGCTGTAGTTGTGTCGAACATTATGTTGATTTGGCATTGGAGCAGGAGGAGCAGAAACAGTAGCTGCATCGGTTCTATAAGGATGAGGTCTTTTCTTTTCCTTGATACTCTTAATGGCACGGCTTTCTGCAGAACAAATGCGCTTAACTAAAACTTCCGGCTTGAGCTTGGTTGCAAGTTTGAAGTTCTCATTGCCAACGGCCAAGTCTTTATAAAGAGAATCGAACTTCCCGTCAAGATAGGTTTTACACAGCGAGAATGTATCTACCAGGTCTTTATTACCAGTAATATATGCAGAACTACCATCAGGCGGTGAATGAAGTTTCTCGGAGTCAGACATACCATAATGACGTAGACGAATGCTGCTACGTTGAACTCAAACTAACCCCTTAAGTAATACCTAATCATGTTTTTCTCGAAAATCATGAGGGCATATACCCGTAAAACCGGCATTACGGATATATGCCATCCATTCAAATTGAACATAAACACACACCATGTGTTTAATATAAACAAAACACGTGTTTATAGTAAACAATCACTTGACCGTTACAACGTCATGTGACCAATAACTTTAATAAATATATTAGTACTTACGTGTAATTCTTAATTTTACCTATTTACTGTAAAAAGTAAAATCACAAAAATACTGAACTTAGAGGAAAATCTTATCGGAAAGTCCATAATCACATGACAAAATTGAATATCAAATCACATCAAAACGAATGGACAAGAACTGTCATATTCCTAACTTGGTACAGGCATTTTCAAATGTATAAAATGGTGGATTGAACCTGGTTTTACAGCGCTAAACCTCTCACTTGTACGATAGTTGCATCCCATTTTATAATATTGACAATGATGCGTGAACAAAACAAAAAGACACGATAGGTAAAACTGTCAAAAATAAGTGTAAAAAGTCTAATTCGGTAGGTCACATTTGTTAAAAGGGAACGGGATTGTAGTTATAATTACGACATAAGGAACATATCCGATAACATATATATACCAGATATTCCATAACAATCGACCGACTCGTGATGGCTTCCGTAAAATCATATACATTTTATGTAGACCATGTATTATTCATAAGAATATAATGTTTAGCTAGAAATATACATTATATAGAGACACTGTATAATAAATTTTGGTAAAATACAAAATTACATGTTGGTAACAGACACATGCATTTGGTCATTAATTGTTTCTTATACCATGTGTTTGTGTTGTTGGTCAATGTATGTTGGTAACATACCAAGTATTTTCATTAGATGTTACCTATGGACCGTGTATTTGGTTCATAAATGATTCCAATAGCATGAGTTCGAATCCCGGCGAGAGAAGAACAAAACATTGCGTCCGCAAATTTGCAGATTTAACATTGTTATGCTGATATTTAGAGTAATTATAAATAATAATATTGTATTTGTTTTGATTATTTTTTTTTTCTTCCGCCTTATTTTATCCTTGCGATAGATATTTGTTTCAAAATTTGTCACTTAGATATTTCTCATTTTGTATCGTATAGTTTATGCGCTTATGAATTTCACCCTTCTAAGCCGAACCATTTCTCCTGTACGAATGATCTCCCTATGCACTGTTTATCATGTGATTGCATCTCCTTCTTAACAAAAAAAGAAGTCGACAAAATTGTTTTTACAAATTGATAGTTACATCCTCAGAATTTTTTTTATTTTTTTTATCGAAGCCAATTTTAACTTTGAAAATTGATGTGGAAAGACTTTCAATTGTTCTCTGAACAATTGGTTTTTAATTATTTCTCTGATTTTATTTTACGATTCTTTGCGATAGATTTTTAGCTATTCTGCAGTCACTTCCATTTTCATGCCAAATATATCGTGTACTGTGTTACAACTCTAGATTCTACTGTCGAGGAAAGGTAACGCTAGGCTAATGAAATCTGATCTTTTAGTTCAGTCTAGTTGATAGTGTGGTCTAGAGTGCTGGACACAGAGCAGGCGGTGTTGTCTCGATATTCCAACAACATCAGTTCGAGTCCCGGCGATACATGTAATACTTAATGCGTAATAATTAGTGCTGAAATACTATTGCATTTGAGAGAAAGGTATAAAAAATGCAAATGTTTGTTCTTCCCTCGTCGTGATTAGAACTCATGTTATTGGGATATCGAGACAACATCGCCTGCATCGTGCCCAGCGCTCTAGACCATATGGACACATAGACTGAAAGATATATATTTATATTAAAGTCAACAAAGTTAACGATACACAAGTTTGAACTAAATTGGAAAGTGAGGACATACTGTGTTATTGAACACAGGCGTCAAATTTAGTTTGCCAAACAATATGACAAAAGGCGGCACTGAATTTCGAAAATGAGAATTAAGTATTAAAATATCTGCAAAGGCATTCAAAATTTTAAATAACACTCTGTTAATATTTAATCAATTGGGAAATTATTTACCTAGGTACATTGTATCCAATTTAAATATATATGGGAAATACTATTAGTTACATAGTGTGTTAGTGACCTAATATGATATATACAGGGTCAGTAAATTCCATATGGGTTGAGAGCGAAACCCCATATGGAATTTACTGACCCTGGATATATCATATTAGGTAACTAGCACACTATATATGTAACGAATTTATCTTACCGACTATCTTTATTTGTTGAATTTCGACTAAAGTTGTCTTATTTGCTATCGTTACACATCTCCTTATTTCTGTATTAAAGTGTTCAGGTGTTCAATTTTAAGAACCTTCTTTAATTGATCTGCACTAAAAAAAACTAATGTAGACGATAAATATCTATAATAAACAACCTTGATATAACAATATTAAACAGAATAAAACAGTGCACAAGTCGCAAATTCACTTCTAACCGTGTATTGAAATAAGCCCCGCCTCCCTACTAACCTAATATTGAATATACACGGTCTTCACGAGGTCGCTTTTAAAAAATCATATTTCTAGAAATGTATAGGAGGTAAGATAAAATCCCTTGTTTCGCTTCTTTTGTTGGCGAGTATATATCTTATTTATGTTCGTGTTAGATAACAATCAAGATGTTGAGTTTTTTTTGTATAAATTCACTGACGTTGAATTTGACAACTTTAACGTTTTCATATTGTTAAATGCTGGTGCGTCGATTTGAACTTATTAACCTTAAAATTTCAGATCAACGATGACACACCCTTACACACGGCTGTTAGAAGTGGAAACCTAAATATGGTTCAATTTTTATTAGAAAGAAGAGATATTGATCCAGATAAAGTCGATAAGGTAAATCATTCTTTATAAAACTGGTTCGTTTAACCACGACAATCAATATCCACACATTGATCTAATTGATTTTATACACGTTCCCCTCATTCTTAAACCGTCAAAGGGAAAATGGCCAAATGAAGTAGACAGTAAGAATTCTGAGATACAAATATTGTCTGCTCATTTACACTCAACATGGAAATAGGGCTTTGAAAGGAACGAAACATTATTCAATGGTAAAAAGGTATTTTGTATTTGGTTTGCTGTTTTATATATGTAAAGGCACTAATCTTTGAAATGCTTTGTGCGTTACACATACGTGATTGTTAACATAACATTGAACATAAACTGTTTTAATTAACAAAAACTCAAAAAAACGGCTCCCTTCCATTTTACCGATTTCGAATGATAATTTTTTTTTAATTGAACACTAATATTTTAGACAAAACAAAGATCAACATCATCAATAACTTTTTGTGCATTCTTACGTTCTGACGATCGTTTCTTGGAAACACGTACAATGCAGGACACAAACACAATAGTTGATTTCGTACCTGTATATACAATATGATGATCGATTATATACTGCAAAGTATGTCAAATTCACTTTGATTAATATTAAATCATACTCATATATTTCATGTGAATAACAAAAGACATATTTATATATTTCATATACGTATAATTACAATGCTTGTACTATACATGTATTAAGAGAAAATCAGACTTATCGTATTTTTTATCAAAACTTTTCTAAACATACATAGCATGTATATATGTCATTAGTTATAAATGCTAGTTTTGATTGAGTTTGATAACAATATGTTGTATTTTTATATCAATGTATGCTTGAAGTTTGAATTATTTATATTTTTGTTTTTGTGTAGTTATCATTTATCTAAAACAGGCAATTTTTATGATACAAGTATCTTATTTTTGTTTAATTTTGGTCTTTCATTGTTAAAGGCATTTAAATGCTTATGTAATTGTATATGTTAAATGATTTGCACCTTATATTATCAGATCAACGGTGACACTCCTTTACACACAGCTGTTAAAGATCAAAACCTGAAAATGGTTCAATTGTTATTAGAAAGAAGAGATATAGATCCTGTTAAAGTAAATAAGGTATATAATCCTTTGTTTAGTTGTGCCAGTCAATCATAAAAATCACTGTCCACACATCTATCTTACTAAATATCAAACTGTTATCCTTTATTCTTGTTATTCTTAAACAATGAAGGAGAATATTGGCGCATTGAAGCAGACAATTAGAATTTGGAAATCGTCTGTTATTTAACCTTTTTGATTCGAGCGTCAATGATTAGCCTTTTTATACTTCAGATTTGAGGGCCTCAGGGAAGATGAGTTATTGTAACTAACTGTGTTTACCCTCTTTAAAGAATGTATTATTATTATTATCATTATGATTATTATAGACTAAACACGCGTCTGACATAATAATTTGTTTTCCATGCAGCCCCAGCAGAGCAGTGAAAACATTGTGGATTTGATGATAAAAGTACAAAATAGAGCATGGTAGTATTTCTGAGTGTTTCAAATATATTAGCTATGGACCCGCCATGACATTTCAATTTGGCAACTTTTTTTTTCAAAATGCCCCCGTAAAATATCAAAATCAACATGTATCATTGCAAAGTTTGGCATAATAGTAGGGCAGAATGTTATAAAAAATATAAAGTATTGACTCAATTGAAATTTTAATATGGCGAACCTTACAAGCCAGCTTTATACCATTACTATGTCCTATATATTGATTGATTGTTGGTTGCTTAACGTCCAGTGGCAAATATTCATGCATGTTCAGGACGAATGTCGTACATTTAGTTTTTGTATAAAATAAGATAATAAGTCCAGATGGAAAATGTTTAAGGAAAGATCATTGAACTTTAAAAGGCAGGAGCGGGTATGGTATTTTTTTTGCTTTGACGCGGAGGACGGTGTCAAAGTAAAAATTTAAAATAGCCTTCCTAGACGTCAGAACTATTTGGACTAGTAGTTTTTTTTAGACAATAATCTGATTCCCAAATTAATGGAGAAAAATATTCTCTGTTTAAGCAGAGGACAACAAAAATATCCTGAATCCAGATTTTCCCCATACCTTCTATTGTTATATTTTGACTAAATAATGTTGTTTAATAGCGTTGAAGCGCTTCGCTTGTAAAAAATAAAGCTGACTGAAACAAAAAACCCTACCTCCCCCTTTGAAGCTAAATGGTTGTTTCCTTACTGTTTTCTGCTAAAAAATGAATTTATTGGTATTTTTGTTATAAATGACAATGCTTATATTCATTATCTTGTGCGTTTTCATATCCATTTTTTTCTTTCTTTGCAAATTTTACAAAATTTAAAACAATAAGCATGATAAGACATTTGTTTAAAGTGAAATGCCACTTTATGCATGTTAAGAACTCTTTGCCTGTTCCGTAAGTGCCCTTTTGGAAGGCGACATGTATGTTCTATCCAACATTTCTTCATTTTGAGTGGTCATTCAATTTCCTGTCCCTAATCGGGTTCAATTCATTGCAGAAGTAATAATTTAATTTAATATCAATGTATTCCCGTCATTAATTTGTATGCCATATTTGCTAGTAAACGGTACAAACAACAATCAGTTAATCAAGAAGAAACATCCTTCTTCAATCTGCTTCATGTTTGAATTCATATTCCTATAGACACATATACTTTCCTAGCTGCTATTTGAAAAATAGAATATATTACTGAATCATTTTCTTTGTACACGATATTGTGTTTCGTTCATTATAATATGTCTATAAAATATATCCTTTTTCTACAATTACAAGACATTGAACAGCCTGGTGATAAAATGCGTTACCATATACAGACATTTGCTCTTAGTATCTGTCAGTTCTATGACACTCACTTCATTTTACCATTTGTAATGATAGTGCAATGTTTGACTCACATCCTATCTTATGTGGGTTCAATTAGTTTCCATAGTCCTATTTCTTAAACGACTTGGTGATACCTCTAGTGTAATTCAGTTTACCAGAGAATAATTGAATGTTTTTTTTTCCATATATAGCCGGAGGTGTGTAATAATAGTTTTTGGAATTTATTTCAGCACAATAAGACACCAATCGATGTTTTTGAGGCACGAGATTGGATTTTAGAAATAGATAACCAAATAAAAAAAGCAATGATAGAACTATTTCAGGTAAATTTTCATGGTTATCACATTTATACAACGAAGATAGCTTTTTCTACATTTGGTTTCCTTGCATGTTGTTTATTCCTTGTGGTGTTAATATTTTCATGTATAAAACATGACGATCACCTTTGTAGGTATCATTAGTTGTATACGGGTCAATATTGAAATTACAGACTATACTATGTTCATGAGATATAGGAAAAGAATTGAAAATGGGCAACAAGCTACAGTAAATGTTTGCAGAAGAAACGAATTACATATTAAATATAAGCGGAATATTTGCTATCATTGCCTATGAATGTATTTAATTTCTTTCACACCACAAATGAGAAGAGGAAAGCACGCCGATGTGAAAATTGAGACAAACATAACCGTATGCTCTTATCGAGTTCGAACTGCTTTGTAAGAAGTATTTATTTCTGTGTTTTTTTTTGTTCCTTATTTGTCATTCGAATTGCAGGCATATTAGAAGAGGGGCGAAAGATACTAGAGGAACAATTAAACTCATAAATCGAAAACAAACTGACAACGCCATGGCTAAGAATAAAAAAAGACAAACAGACAAATAAAAGTATACAAGACACAACATATTATTTCAAATCCGGTAAATAGTCTAATTCGGTAGGTTGCATTCATACAAAGGGAAGGTGATTGCAGTTACGACGTAAGAAACATATACGATATCATCTGTGAAACGGTAATTCCATAACGGTCAACCAACTCGTGATGGCGGCCGTAAAATTTACGAAGGGATGATTTCAACTTCACAATTTGGTGCTCTTGTTTTAATAGCTTCATTGTGAGCAGCAACTCTCTATCAAAGAAATCACGCTAGGAAATATAATCGCAGAAATATTTTATGTTGCTACATAGAAATGAAAAGTTCACAATTAGGAAGCTGAAATCATCTCGTTGGTCGTAATGTTTTGTTTTCGACCAACCCCCATTGTCAATTACTGGATGTAAGTCGAGATATGAGGCACTTAACTGTATCTGTTGTATCCTTTATATCTTTTCTGATGGGATAGATGTGTTTAACATAGTCACCAAATTTTTAATTAATTAGTGGGAGAACACCATCTATATAGATATCCATTTTGAGTTTCTTTTTTGTTATTTTACTTCTTATTTGGAAATCATTCAAATTTGATCTAATAGAATATTGACGTCAGAGCAAGTTTTTCCCATTTAAAATGGACTTAAGGCTTCTATCTATTCTTCAACAAAGAAAAAAAAAACAATATCATATAGACACTATATAGCCGAAGTACATATTAAGCAAAAATTAAAGACTAAAATTGATAAATTACTATACAACAATAACACATTGTCGGGATTTACAAATACGGTAAATGTAATAAAAGAAGATGCGGTATGATTGCCAATGAGACAACTCTCCACAAGAGACCAAAATGACACAGAAATTAACAACTATAGGTCACCATACGGCCTTCAACAATGAGCAAAGCCCATACCGCATAGTCAGCTATAAATGGCCCCGAAATGACAATGTACAATAATTCAAACAAGAAAACTAACGGCCTAATTTATATAAAAAAATGAACGAAAAACAAATATGTAATACCTAAACAAACGACAACCACTGAATTACATGCTTAAAAATGTACTTTTCTTTCTCATGTACTCACAAGGATGTAACTTATACTAAAATCAGTACTAGGAGCAAAAGCAAGTCCTTAATAGTTACTGTGACCATTGTGCGTCAGGTTTTGAGCTATAAAATGTATATGTCGTACTTAACATCAAATACATATAAGCTAGTAAGAAATAATCGTTAATTGTATTCATTTTCTTTGTTTTAGTTTTATTCCTTAGGTAAGTAGAATCGCTATGCAATTAACAATAAGACACACCTTAAAATTAAACGAAATTTTTATCAATGATGGCTAGAATAATTGATAAAAGTCATTATTGGTTGTTAAATATTTGTATGACCTTATTACTGTGGATATATTTTATACTTTTGTACTTGTTTGGCTTTATAGCTACTTTGATCTGAGCATCACTGCTGATTCTTATGTAGACG
Source organism: Mytilus edulis (assembly GCA_019925275.1). Classification (NCBI taxonomy): domain Eukaryota; kingdom Metazoa; phylum Mollusca; class Bivalvia; order Mytilida; family Mytilidae; genus Mytilus; species Mytilus edulis. Next base: position 80,240,209 of record CM034360.1, on the reverse strand, counting down.
AAACGCGCGACTGCCGTATTAAATCATAATCCTGGTACCTTTGATAACTATCATAGGCTGAAGTGTAAGTTTTAAAGTGCATACTCATCTACTTTCTGAATACAACAATTGTTTACTAACTATGAGATAAAAGACATGTTTTTAACACCAAGTTTTAGGGCTTTAAATTTAAATATATTTATCAAATCACGTAATACCCTGCTTCGTTCAATCTGGTTTTTTTTAACTTGTTGTTCTGCTTTGTGTGTATATATACATGAAAGCAAATTTACAGATCTAACATTGTTGGGTTGATGTTTAGACGAGTTGTATATACATATATATATATATATATATATGTAAACGAGTCTAAATTGAAAACTACGTTCAAACCTATGACTGCGTTGGATAAAAACCGCAATTTTTATACGTGTGCATGTCAAACAAATTTCGTTGTAGAAGGGTCTAAAAACAGCACAAACAACATTTTCCAAAAGACCAAAAGAGTGAAAAAGTATATTTAAACAAAACGCATTTGACTAACAGGTCGAACAACTGATGTTCTTTAACCCTGCTGACTGCCATTGGCGATTGCCAAATAAAATTGATCACAGGTTGTAACAAAATGGATCTTATTATAAATTTATTACGTCACAGAAAAAAAAATGTTAACTTGTGGACAGGATGTTGTGCCACAAACATTCGGTGTCAATATTTCTTTAGTACACCATATCCGGATTTCGACAATAAATGTATCTTCAGTGATGTTAGGGATCGAAACGGTATTTGGAAGGCCATATAAAAAGCACCCTCATTTTTAGAGAAAGAACCCTCATTTTTAGATTAACTCTTGAATTTTAAGAGTCAATATATAGGATGAACGGATAATATAAACCGGAGGGAAAATATGATACATGCCCAAACAAAAAATATAAACGAGTCTAAATTGAAAACTACGTTCAAACCTATGACTGCGTTGGATAAAAACCGCAATTTTTATACGTGTGCATGTCAAACAAATTTCGTTGTAGAAGGGTCTAAAAACAGCACAAACAACATTTTCCAAAAGACCAAAAGAGTGAAAAAGTATATTTAAACAAAACGCATTTGACTAACAGGTCGAACAACTGATGTTCTTTAACCCTGCTGACTGCCATTGGCGATTGCCAAATAAAATTGATCACAGGTTGTAACAAAATGGATCTTAATATAAATTTATTACGTCACAGAAAAAAAAAATTGTTAACTTGTGGACAGGATGTTGTGCCACAAACATTCGGTGTCAATATTTCTTTAGTACACCATATCCGGATTTCGACAATAAATGTCTCTTCAGTGATGTTAGGGATCGAAACCGTATTTGGAAGGCCATATAAAAAGCACCCTCATTTTTAGAGAAAGTACCCTAATTTTTAGATTAACTCTTGAATTTTAAGAGTCAATATATAGGATGAACGGATCATATAAACCGGAGGGAAAATATGATACATGCCCAAACAAAAAATATAAACGAGTCTAAATTTAAATCTACGTTCAAACCTATGATTGCGTTGGATAAAAACCGCAATTTTTATACGTGTGCATCTAAGAAAAATCGTTGTAGAATGGTCTAAATACAGCACAAACAACATTTTTCAAAAGACCAAAAAAGTGAAAAAGTATATTTAAAAAAAAAGTGAAAAAGTATATTTTAACAAAACGTATTTGACTAACAGGTCGAATACTGATGTTCTTTAACCCTGCTGACTGCCATTGGCGCTTGCCAAATAAATTGATCAGAAGATGTAACGAAATGGATCTTAGCATTAATCTAATACTAAACAGAAAACAATAAACTTGCGGCAAAGATGTTATACCACAAACATGAAGTGTCCATTTTTTTGTGTTCACCAGATCCGGATTTCGACAATAAATGTCTCTTCAGTGATAATAGGGATCGAAACGGTATTTGGAAGGCCATATATATTATATATATATATATATATATATAATTTAAAAGTAAAAAACACAAAAAATCACATCATAAATCGAACATTGTTTCTGTTAGCGCTTTCACCGCATCTCCAGCGGTATAAAAGTGCCGAGTTTTGTCAGAGATGACATGGATTTTCTAAACTATATTCCAGACCGGGTACCTCTTGATACAATACTAGTGAGTTTTGACGTAATAAGCCTTTACACGAACATCCCGCACGAATTAGGATTAAAAGCTGTACAATACTGGTTGGAAAAGTATCTAGATGAAATTCCGGAACGTTTTTCTAATGACTTCATCATCAAAGGATTAAAACTTATCCTTGAGAACAACTATTTCCAGTTTAACGACACTTATTACCTTCAAATCAAGGGAACCGCGATGGGTACAAAGGTGGCACCAACATATGCCACTCTGGTTATGGGTTACATAGAAAAACAACTATACGAAAAGATACCTTCCGAATTCGATGAAAACTTCAGACTTTACATTGAAGAAAATTGGAAGCGATATCTTGATGATTGTTTTATTTTCTGGACAAAAAGTGAAGTTGAACTAGATAAATTTCATTCAATGCTGAATGCCTTAAATGAATCAATACAATTCACTTACGATTCCAGCTCTTCAAAACTCCCATTCCTAGACATCAATATTATCAAGGAAGAAGAACAAATAATAACGGACTTATACTGTAAACCCACTGATACCCATCAGTATTTGGATTTTAGGTCATGTCACCCGTCACATACCAAACGAAATATTCCTTTTAATTTAGCCCGACGTATATGCACAATAGTAATAAATTTGGAGTTACGTGATAAGAGACTACAGGAATTGAAAAATTATCTAAAAAGACAAAACTACCCAGTCAGATTAATTGAAAATGGAATTAAAAATGCATTGAAAATTCCAATCGCTGAACTAAGAAAAACAGTATCAAGGGAAGACAAAAAAGATAAACAACAATCAATTCCTTTTGTTATAACTCATAATCCACGTAATCACCAGATCTTAAATTCTGCTAAAGGGTTTTTACCTATTCTTCACAAATCAGAGAAAATGAAAGATCTTGTCGACAAATCACAGCTTATTGGGAGCCGTCGACAAGCACCAAATCTGAAGAAACTTCTCACACGAGCACAATTCAGTACACAGAAGGTAGCAGAAATACAAAAATGCGGGGGTCCCAGATGTGGAACGTGCGAAATGCTAGAAGTGGGACAAAGTAAAACTCTGAAATCTGGCACAGTAATCAAACCGAATAAAAGCATGAACTGCAAATCGGAAAATGTCATTTATTGTGCAACCTGTCCCACTTGTAATAAAAACTACATAGGTCAAACAAATAGACTAATTGATAGAGTGAGAGTTCATAAACAGCAGATAAAAGACCCGTCAATTCGAAATTCTCCCTGTTCTGAACACTTTGACCGATGTGGAAAGGGAAAATTTAAAATATATCCCTTTTTTAAGATGTGGACCGAAGATAAAATTCCGCGTGAAGCCAAGGAACAATATTTTATTGAAGTTTATAAGCCCACACTAAATAGGAAGTGAAATTCGGTCCGTTAATAAAATTCCGTAAGATATATACAATTACCGCATGACGTTACTATAACGTAACGTCACAAGTCGTTACTATAACGTAACGTCACAAGTCGTTACTATTAACGATAACAATTCTGTCTGATGAACCGCTGGAGATGCGGTGAAAGCGCTAACAGAAACAATGTTCGATTTATGATGTGATTTTTTGTGTTTTTTACTTTTAAATTATATTTTCTGTACCAAGGACTTTTTATTTATCAAAATATATATATATATATATATTCATTAAATAAAATAATAAAATAAGTAAAAAGTTAACAGTTAACTTTTTACTTATTTTATTATTTTATTTAATGAATATATACAGCTGCACATGTGAAATTTATTTTTTACGCCTATATATATATATATATCCAACTCGTCTAAACATCAACCCAACAATGTTAGATCTGTAAATTTGCTTTCGCAAATTTTTGGTTCTTCCCTCGCCGGGATTCGAACCCATGCTATTGTGATATCGTGACACCAAATCGCCTGCACTGCAGCCGTCCCGCTAGACCACACGACCACCTGGGCTCTCAAAAAAGAGCTTTCGGTGGCCATATGTTACCTTTCCACGTCAGTTTTAATCTAGCGGCGTACTACAGTACATGATATATAAGGCATGAAGATGTTATTGTTACAGATCAGTTAAATTATCTATAGTAAAGGATCCTACAAATTAATGTAAGATACAGTCACAGAAAATAATTATATTCATAAGTACGTCTGAGTCAGTGACAACCCTACAACAGATGTATCCATCGGATCGCCATATATATATATATATATATATAAACAAGATTGAATTGACTTAAAATCAATTTATTTGGCTATCGTCAATTTTGCGGTTTTTTATTCAACGGAATCATAGGTTTGAACGTTGTTTTTAATTTAGACTTGTATTGCTACTGTGTCTTATTGATAAAAGAAGAAATCAACAGGACGAGGAGCGATTGTATGTAATAACAAGGATATATACTACAAATAAAGCACATTTGTTTCCAATAAAACCATCTTGGTTCGCTGGCGGGGTCATCGGACACATTTTTCAAACTACATACCCTAATGATGATTGTGGACAAGTTTGGTTAAATTTTGCTTAGTAGTTTCAGAGAAGAAGATTTTTGTTAAAGATTACAAAATTTGACGAAAAATTGACAAGCAATAACTATAAATGGCAATAATTCGTTAAAGGGTCAACTGACCATTTTGATCATATTGACTTTATTGTAGATCTTACTTTGCTAAATAGTATTGCTGTCTACATATTATCTCTATTTATAATAATATTCAAGATAATAACCAAAAAATGGAAAATTTACTTAAAATTACCAATTCAGGGGCATCAACCAAACAACGAGTTGTCCGATTCATCTATACATTTCAGGGCAGAAAGATTTTGACCTGATGAACATTTTTACCCAATGTCAGATTTGCTCTAAATTTTTTGATTTCAGAGATATAAGCCAAAATCTATATGTTACCCCTATGTTCTATTTTTAGCCATATTGGCCATCTTGGTTGGTTGACTGGGTCACCGGACACACATTTTAAACTAGATACCCCAATGGTGATTGTGGCCAAGTTTGGTTACATTTAGCTCAGTACTTTCAGAGGAGAAGATTTTTTGTAAAAGTTAACGACGACGGACGACGGACGCCAAATGATGAGAAAAGCTCACTCGGCCCTTTGGACCAGTTGAGCTAAACAGTAAAACGATGTTAGCACTGGCATTTGTTTTTACACATGTTCACGTTTTATTCCTAAATATTTCCAGTATGCAGTTACCTAAGTCGTCCAGGTAACAGACTAGGGATCCCTGTTTACAAAATGAACAATATATCCTGGGATAATAGAAGGCTGAAAATGAAGCCCTTTTAATACCTTTGATTTAATAGTAATACTAATAATAAAATTCTTTATTCAACGAAGGTAACACATTTAACAATTACATTTTAATCCTCCATGAGGCCTTCAAAAGCTATTAATACAAATAGAATAAATAATTAAAATACAAATTTCAGTTGAATATAACAGCTTAAATATTGAATAAGTACAAATGCATTCAATAGAAGAAGAAAAATACATGAGTTTCGTGCATCTTTATTCTGTTCAGTTAGAAAATAGTTTAAACAGTTGGTCTTAAATGTATCTAAATTATCTCTTTCTTTAATATTACTTGGTAAATTATTCCAGGTAATAAGACCAGAATATTGAAATGTTCTTTTAAAAAAATCAGAACTAGGTCTTGGTACATGAAGAAGTCCTGATGTTGTCGACCTCAGACAATAATCATATAGATCAGTACAAGCAGTAAATTTACTAGATAGATAATCAGGTGCTAGACCATTCATACATTTAAACATTAACACAGCTTGAACATAGTGTATTCTCGCAAATCTAGTCATCCATGCAATTTTTTAAACGTTACTGTTGATGAAAATCAAAAGAAACAAATACAACTAATCTCCCAGCACGTTTTTGGAGCTTATGATTTACTATGTGTGGTAAGACCCCATACTGTACAACAGTAGTCAATAATGGGTAATATATAGCTATTGTAAAAAAGAATAAGACCCTTTAATGGTAAATAATGTTTCAACCTTTTTAACAAATATAACCTGGTTGAAATAGCTTCGCATATTTCAACCATTTGAATTGACCATGATAGGTTTTTATCAATATGAATTCCTAGAAGTTTTTCAACTTGAAGATTATCTAAAGCGATTTTATCTTGTGATAAAACACATAAACATTCATTACAGTTTACCAGTTTCTGTCTGATCTTACACGCATACATTTTGATTTCTTGCTATTTATCGTCATATCATTTTCTTTACACCATTCAATAACATTGTCTAAGTCTTTATTTAAACATATATTTAAATTTACAATAGATTTAGATGACAACTGTAAAGTTGTTTCATCAGCATATAGATCAGATTCTGTATATTCTAAGGTTAATGGGAAGTCATTTATATAAAACAATAGAGGTCCAAGTATAGAACTACTATAGAAAAGTTACAGTTTTATCTTCTGATTCAATGGTTCCTAACTTAACTTTTTGCATTCTCTGAGTGAGGTACGATGAAAACCATTTTGCAGAGTGGTCGTCACATTTGTATAATTTGAGTTTTGATAAGAGTATATTGTGATTTACCGTATCAAAAGCCTTCTTAAAATCTAAAAAGAAAATAGCTGTAAAATAACCATTGTCCAATTCTTCTAACCATTTATCAATTATGTTAATGAGTGCTGTATGACAAGAATGTTTTTTTCTCTAAATCCAGACTGTTGTTGTATTAATAATTTGTGTGTGGTTAAGAATAAATATAGTTGTTTAAAGGCAGTTTTTTTCAAATAACTTGGACACAGTGGGTAAAATAGAAATGGGTCGATAATTGTTTGGGTCTGATTTATCCCCTCCTTTAAATATGGGAGCAACTTTAGCAGATTTTGAAAGATTTTAAATATTAGATAATTTACAATGAGTTTCAAAAATATATCCACATAATGTGAGAAGCATATAACAGTTCTATACCTGAATTTCAACACATTAAGTAATAAATAAGATATCCACACAAAAGATGTGCATTTACTACAATACACATGATAGACTAACACTTTTTTTTCAACACTTTTGTATGTATGCATATATTGATCAAATAAATACTATTATGCAATAAACCAGAAAAAAATCTGGATCAGATAAATATATATCTCTATTGTCTCAACTTTCATGATCACCGATTTTAATTTTGTCTTATCGATGAAGTCAATGCCTTTTAATTGAAGAACACATTGTAGATTATTTTTCAAGTTATGTTTTTTAGATATTATCAATATTTTGAAGTACTTTAGCCGTTGTTACATATTCTTGAATTCTTAATTTTCCATTGAGTCCATTTAAAAAACCTGATAATTGTGTTTAGAAAACTATCATATTCCAGTATTGTGTGTTCACCTAAAACATATGCTTTTCAATAAAAGAGGGACGAAAGATACCAAAGGGACAGTCAAACTCATAAATCTAAAACAAACTGACAACGCCATGGCTAAAAATGAAAAAGACAAACAGAAAAACAATAGTACACATGCCACAACATAGAAAACTAAAGAATAAACAACACGAACCCCACCAAAAACTAGGGGTGATCTCAGGTGCTCCGGAAGGGTAGGCAGATCCTGCTCCACATGCGGCACCCGTCGTGTTGCTTATCTGATTACAAATCCGGTAAATAGTCTAATTCGGTAGGTCAAATTCATGAAAGGGAAGGGGATTGTAGTTACGACGTTAGGAACATATCCGATATCATTAGTGAAATGGTTATTCCATAACGGTCAACCAACTCGTGATGGTGTCCGTAAAATTTACGAAGGGATGATTTCAACTTCACCATTTGGAACTCTTGATTTAATAGCTTCCTAGTGAGCAGTAACCCTCTATCAAGAAAATCATTATAGGAAATGCAAGCACGGGAATATCGTATCAATTGAGAGATATATAGCCCGTATGTAGGTGCTGCTGGAATGTTGCTATTTAGAAATGGAAAGTTCACAATTGGAAAGCTGAAATCATCTCTTGTGTCGTAAAGTTTTGTCTTCAACCGACCCTCATTGTCAATTTCTAGATGTAAGTCAAGATATGAAGCTGACTTAACTGTATATGTAGTATCCTTTATCTCCAATTCGATGGGATAGATGCGTTCCATATAGTCACCAAATTTTGAATTGTTTAGTGAAAGAACGTCATCTATATAGCGAAAAGTAGAGTTAAAGGATATTGCTAACTTATTATCTTTCTTCCTAAGAAGTTCCTGCATGAAGTCAGCCTCATAATAATAAAGAAACAAGTCAGCAAGTAGAGGGGCACAGTTTGTTTCCATTGGGATGCCGACAGTCTGTTGAAAAACACGTCCTCCGAACGTAACAAATATGTTGTCAATCAAGAAATCAAGCATCTTGATAATATCGGTTTCAGAGAATTTTTTGTTTGAATCAGAGTGATTCTTTACAAAGTAGGATTTATCCCTCCCTAAGACAAGATACTTGTATCTACGTTGGCCATTCTTTTTTATGAAGCAAAGTAATACCAACTCTTTTAATTTGTCTTTAAGTTTGGAATGTGGAATACTTGTGTAAAGAGTAGAGAAGTCAAATGTTTTAATACTGTTACAAGATGAAAGAGAGTTAGATTGTATGTACTCTAAAAGATCTTTGGAATTTTTAAGTATCCACATCTGATTCACGCCACCTCTAGAATAGGCAGTTTCACAATAACTTTGAAGTCCGTCTTTGATTGCTGATAAAATGGATGTTGATAATTTAGAAAGAGGTTTTGTGGAGCATTTGGAAGACCCAGCAATATACCACTGTTTGTAAGGACACTTATGTAGTTTAGGTATCCAATACAGTGATGGAAGATCCAGTTCTTCATCTTTGGTTGAAATACCAAAGGAACAAAGAACAGACCTATGATTATCCAGGATTTCCTCTTTGGTAAGTGTCGTGAGGGTATATGTTGAGTTTCCAAGAGAATTGTCTATACCTAATTCGTTTATCAAGCAATTAATGTAATGACTTTTACAGACAAAAACGATGTTATTTGGGGCTTTGTCTGCGGGGACAACAACATATTTATCATGGAGGTCGGATAGGTGTTTAGCAACATTTGGGTCTTTAAAGATTGACGTAGCATGGGCATTGATGGACCCATTCAGTTTCTTAATTCTGATTTGTATTAAGGACCTCACTGCCTTTATCCATTCAGATAGAGTGTTTACGTCTTCCTTCTCGCGCTTAGCCCATTGCCTGGCATAATCCTCGACTGAATCCATCAAAATTTTAAAGTTGTATTTCCAATCGATGGATTGAGGCTCCCGATATTTTGGACCTTTCGATAACACGTTTCGTAGAGAAGTGTTATTAACAATGTTAAGGTCGCCGGTAATAACGTGGCCAACAGGATTATATGTGAATTGGCAACTAGCACAAGTGCAATCAGGAGGTTTAGACTTGAAGTCGTCAATATCGAGATCCTGCAAAACGCGTTTGTAATTGAAAATTTTATTTGCAATAGGTTTGGTATAGGTATAAGAAATTATTGGTACAGACTGGTCTTTAAAATAAGGAGGTATTTTCGATTGAACTAATTTATGATGAAGATATTGCCAAGGTTGACGCCATCGAAACCTTTGTTGGCAAAGGAAAGATTTAGAAAAGATCTTTTCTCTTTTTCATCTTTTCCAATGCGAACTGTCTTGAAACGTCTGTGACTTGCAATATCCGAAATTATAGCTTGAAGTTTGTATTGGTTTGAATGAGGGTTTGTAACAGTGGATTCCAAACATAAATTGAACAGAGAATGAAGTTTTGAAAGGGGTAATGAATAAAGTTTCGTGCGAATGTGATGAATACCTAACGGTTTTTGTATGAATGGCAGCAAGTCATTAATAGAGACATCATGCAGAGAGGGTGATGTATAATGACGATGACCATGACTGCGTCTACGTCGAGGAGTCGAGTTGAAAATATTCATCACATTCACCGAGTTACACGAAGGACTAGATAGAATACCTATACCATCAATTTTGTCATTGCAGCCATACGGTGTTGCAGTTCCCAATTGTCTAATCCAGTAGTCTACGGAGAGTCGTTGAAAGATTAGGATTGTTAGAGCTATGGTATATCTTTTCGATAATGCGAACTGTCATAGAAACGATGGAATGATCGGGCTGGTTGAAATGCTGGTATAGAATGTCGTTAGCATTGAGGTTTAATGTCTGATCTATGACCGCACATCCGTTTGTTTAGCCTTTCTTTCGTTTCACAGACGTGTACCAATCCGCAGAGGTTGCACTCTAATCCGTAGACGACATTTATCGATTTCCAATTCAGATCATCGTAACTTTTGGTAAAATATGACTTCTTGGTCAAATAGTTATTTAGCACTCACATTTAACTTTCCATACTGACTGAATAAGACTGCATATGTAAACACCTTAAACAATTTAATGGTCTCCTTTTTAGGCAAAGGTTGTATGAAATGAAAATATCTTTAAATATGAAGTAATTTTCTTGTCACTGGTATCAACCAACTGATGAATAATGTTATAAGGGCAATAATAATATATATGACACTGTTGTAGAGAGATGATGTCGTTGTAAAATCTGATATCATAAAGATAAACTCCTTCTATTTGGGTCTTTTATTAAAGTTCCAGTGTTAGTGTTTTATTCTTGCGTTAAAAATTAACCTCAAATGTGCTTTTAGCTTTATAAGTTGTTTACAAAAGAATAGAGGCAACATGAAGATTCAGATTTAATGATGTCATAGATGCAAACTTTGGCATGGAATTAGGGATGAAACAAATGAAACTTTCTCGTGAATATCTATAATATTGTTATTTAGTTATATACTTATGCATATGTTTAATTACTTATATAACTTAATCTTTCAATTTTTTGGGTTTGAGTGTTTGTGATCACATGATTAATATCAACCTATATTTTTTAAAGGAAACTAAGTTGGTCTTCGATGAATTTGTCTATTTCGTTTTACTTATATTTTGGTCACGAAGCTTGTTAAGTAAGAAAGTACTAACACAATCATAGCTTTCTAGGGTTAGTGTTTGGTGGCTTTTTGTGAAGGCATACCAGAAAAAGCATTGCCGAAGCAGCAAATTATATATTTTTGTATTAATGATTGATAAAGGACTGTATCGATACCTCTGCCAATGGACTGCTAGTTCCTGGTGCTATCAAATGATCTGTAATCAGTGCGTCGATACTGACGTGTTTTGTTAGATATCTATTCGAAATCTACATTGACAAATTCAAAAATAATTAAGAAACTCATAAACAACCAATGTCATCGAAAGTTTATCTTATTTCACTTTAACTAGTTAGGTCCGTCTTTGTCATTTGATTATTCCCGTGTTTGAGTTTGAGTTGAAGATAAATTCAAACAAAGGATTTAAAACAATCAAATTGATAAAGTGTTATTTCAGTTTTGTAACGGTTTAGCCATTCCTTTATCAATTAGACATATATTATGGCATTATAACAGGTAATGTCAAATAACCAGATACAATACCAATCAACTACTATTATTCTATGTTATATTGTTCTCGATTATGATTTGTTCAACTGTATTATTATAAATGATTTAAGGTTTGCCAATTGAAATCAAAACACTTGATAAAGATTCAGCAAAAGTGTTCACTCATTTACTGGAGGAAGAAAGTTACCCTCATTTTGAATCACGAGTGATTTTAGCGGGCGAACAAGGGACCGGCAAAACTACTATTGCCCGATATCTGGTTGGCAAGGGACCAACAAAAGTGAGAAAATCAACCGATGGAATTGGCCTATATACAGGTTTGTCGTATATAGACAGAGACACAGAGGAGTGGTTGGAAGGCAAACAAGGTACATTATTATGTTGATTAAATCTATTTCTGCTTAGTCAAAACTTTTTCTTTAACGGATTGGTTTATATGGTATTCAATGTCATAAACCTGGGACAATTATACTAACGGGACTGGAAACCGTTACACCAATCAGTGTAATGATATCTATATCACAGTCGTTAGAACGAGACTTTAACTGCACTATTTCTCGACACGCCATATTGTTTGGTCAGTGACAGCATGTCTTGATCTTATAATTTCGGTAATTAGCTTTTTATATTTATAGTTATTAAAAATGATAATCCTTAGTATAAACATAAGAACTATAACGGCAAAAATTATTTCGATCTTTGACAATTGTTATTATTTACCAAATCACGCTAAGAGTGTAAAAAATAACATATAAAGATTGAAATTTTCAGGATGAAAATAGAGGGGGACGATGTGGAAAAAGTATATGATTCATTGATTTCTTTATAACTTTTGATTAAAAAGAGATTAGCAAGTTCAGTTTGTTGTAAAATCTTATTTATAGGTTATAGTTTGGATTTGCCTTTTGGTATTGTTGTCACTTTTTAAAGTGTAAAGTGGAGAAATCTCTTTTTCGTTACAACTGGAACCAACATCCACGGCTCAAATAAATTTTACTGTTCCTATAAAATAGCCTTCTCCTTTATGTGTGCATTATTTTATTATAATCAGGGTTGATTTTGCTTAGTAATGGTCTTCAAGTAGCATTAGCATATGACTTTATGAAAATATGTACACTAGGTTCCACAATTAGAACTAGAAAAGTAGTCCCGTCCATGCACTGCCATTTGAACTTTTGGTGAAACACTGTGGCTATATTCATGAGATCAGGGTAACTTTTGTTTTAGAAATTAATTAGGAACTGAATGTACAACCCTTATTGTATTTATCAGGATAATTGATGATTTGTTCACCATTGACACGTTGTTTTCTTAGCGGTCAAGTAAAGAACCGGCATGTCGACTATATGTGGTTTATTGTAGGTTCAACATTATTATATTTACTTCTTCTTTTGTTTTCAATTTTTCGTAAACAGTATCTTTTTTTTTGCATTTACACCAACTAATTTAATAATTATTCTTTATTTCAAATCCACCACTTCTAATTTCTATATATGCTGACTTGTTTGCCGAAATCTATTGTTTACATATACCGAATGCTATATGGCAATGTACTATGATAAGCTGTCAATCAAGACAAAAATCAATAATCCGATATCGGGGCAATAAAATCTCAACAGATTGATCAGTTTCCAGTCCCGTTAGTGTAAAAGTCCCAGCACAAACAAAGCAGTAGAATAAAGCATGTGGGTGATGTTGTATCTTCTCTTATTTAGAGTAAGCACGTGCGTTTTATTTATTAAAACAATGTCACAATATATGTATTTGAGACACACTACAATTCTCTGGTGTGTAAGGTCAAAATTTATAAGATAGGATATGTTATAAAAGAAAGACAAAAGATACAAGAGGGACCGTGAAACTCATAAATCGAAAATAAACTGACAACGCCATGGCTAAAAATGAAAAAGACAACTAGACAAACAATAGTACACAAGACACAAGATAGAAAACTAAAAAACCAAAAACTAGGGGTGATGGCAGGTGCTCCGGAAGGGTAAGCAGATCCTGCTCCATCTTTGACACCCGTTGTGTTGCTTATGTAATAACACATCCGGTAAATAGTTTAATTCGGTATGTCACATTCGTGAAAGGGAAGGGGATTGTAATTACGACGTTAGGAACATATCCGGTATAGTGATAGCTGTATTCTTTCAATTAATTGTAATACAACACTCCAAAAAGGTTGGTTATACTTTCTGTCTGTATGCCCTTTCAGCAAAGAACCTAGCATTATCATGTAATAGCGTAACATACAATGGCATATATCAACGTGTAAGTAATAAATTGATGGAACGTGTTTGTACTGATCATGATGTATGCAATCTCAAACAAAGTGAAACGTTACATATGGAACAGGATCTGTTTACTCTTCAGAGCAACTTAAATTGCCTTAAATTATTTGGTGGGGATCATATTGCTCAGTTTTTAGTTTTCTATTTTGTGTTGCGTGAACTGTTGTTTATCTGTTTGTCTCTTTTTGTCAGTCATGGCGTTGTTATTTAATTTTTGACTTATGAGGTTGAAGGTCTCTTACGCTTTTTTGCCTTTCTCGAGATATTGCAAGTTATCACCAGGTTTTGGGATTAAAATTATCAATGTAATTCGATTTGAATGTTCACTGTGCATTGCACATTCCGAATATTTAGATATCTAAAAATAAAATAATCCCGAAATACTCTTGATGACACATACTAGATATTAAATATTCACCAAGAACTATTCTGCATCCGATTTCGAGTTTGACCTTTTGATTTTGACATTTGATTAGGGATTTTCTGTTTTGGATTTTCCTTAGAGTTCGGTATTGTTGCTATTTTTTTTCTTTCTAGCCGTTGATAAAGTATGGGTTATTCTAGTTGATTGATGCTACAGTGTTGCATACATTAGCTTACTTCAAATTCATTTGAGCTTTGGTGCACTTTGAAACCTTGAAACGCGCGTCTGGCTTATATACTAAATTTAGTCTTGGTATGTATGATGAGTTTATTTGGCAATCATACGACATCTCCTTATTTTCAAGTTATATCGTAGATGACTTTTACCAATAACGGGTCGATGCCACCGCTAGACAAGTGATTCTGATGCGGATATTTAAAATATTTGATTATGTTATTTGTGTTACTAAAGAAATTAACATCCAATACACTTAGGTTATGTTTACCCCAAACAATCAATGGCCTTCAAATACACCTTAAAGGCTTGGCTGCTGCTAGATAGATTTTCATGTCATACTGTGTCGTTTCGAGTGCATCTGATCAATCGTATGGGAGAAAATGAGTTCACAGGAGAGTACTGACCAAGCAATTGATATTCAATTATGCCTTTTGAAATTATCATCGCGATAATTTAAACCAATTAAAATTTCTGAATTTTTAGATGCTAAAAGGATATAAGAAAGTCAATTATTTAGGTATTCGATATAATTCGAAATTTTGATTCTTAGAGGTCATTTCTTTTTCTATTAAGACCATAGACGACATCGGGTTAAACAACTTTATTTTTTTTAAAAAGAACGGTTTATTTTGAAATTCATGTATCACTTTCGTCTAAAGGGTGCCCTTGTTGTATATCAATGTTGAGAATGACTTTTGGCCCAGAAAAGGGCATCCTTTAGACGACAGACCAATACATGAATTTCAAAATAAACCGTTCTTTAAAAAAAATTAAAGTTTCTAATCCGATGTCGTCTATGGTCTTAATAGAAAATGAAATTACCTCTCATAATTAGTTTATAGAAAGGAACGGCTAAGACCACTTCTCTTCCAATTTGATAACAAAAATCTAATACTGATATAAATATACGAAATACCTTCATTCAGGGGTTACTAATGTACTGTTCAATCAAATGTCAGTATTAATGTGGTTAACTGTGTTAATATACAGCCTGTTTTATTTGATGGCAAACTCCAACCCTGCATCCCTAGTATTAAAATTGTTACGCATAATGTCTAATAGTTTATTATAGGATTAAAAACATGTTTTCTAGAGGTTATATTGTGTAAACCGTAGCGATTAACTCATAAAAAGAATAAAAATCCGTCTCACGCCATGCACTCATTCCTTCTACTTTCTATTTCCAGATTTCTCTTTAGCAGAATTGACAATCAGTAGGTCGTTAAGACAGAAACCATCTGATATTCCTACTAGCAATCTTGCAACAGAACATTCCACTGATTTGAGCAAACAGGACGATGAAAGTCTGAGGTTAGCTCAAAGTGTCCGATCTAACGAACAACAAGTAGTCTTGATGGAGAGAAATAAAATGCAAAGTGTTCCAGTCGAAACAGAAAAGGATAATAGCAGATCAAGAGAACGAGGGGTTTGGAATAATCCAACGCAACGTATAGAAGAAGACATATCAACCACAAATGTGCTCCTTGATTTACAAAAACAAGGTAATCGAAATGACGAAAGATCAGTATCAAACGTCCATCTTAGCCCAGTTAAAATGAGAGATCATCCTCATGACGACATATCAGTACCAAATGTACGTCTTGATTTACAAAAGCGTGAGGACCACCCTTTAGACCAGGAAACAGTACTGAATGTCCCTCTTGACTTAGATAAAACAGGATGTGATTCCAAAAACGAAAGGATTGTGTCATATGACCCGTTTGATCTACACAAACAACAGGGCGATCAGAAAATTTCTGTTAAAAATGAGCCTCTTGTTCTAATAAAACAACCATATTCTCCCAAGGACAAAACATCTGGGCCAAAAGTACTTCTAGACATAGATAAACAACAAGTGCATCCTTTAGACGAAAGACCAATACAACATGATCAATTTGAATCAGATACACCTTCGGGGAAATTTCAAAATGAACCGTTCTTTTTACAAGAACAAAACAGGGCAATGCCAATTATCGATTTTCCAAAGAATAATCGAAACCAGGTTTCGCAAGACTACGTTCCACAACCAAAAGATCCCTATAAAACAAGGGCAAGGGCAAATATTCCAGTTTATTCAAGTGATCAACCTAATTATTCCCATGAAGACACCCAACATGCCCAATGCAAACGATTTGAAGACGCCATTAATGATATTCCAAAGCATGTTCAGCAAATTGATGTTAATGCTGCAACAGAAAATGAAACACAAGAACATAGGTCAAATCAAGGATCGCCTTTAGTTCTAAGTGATACAACGCATACCCGTTTTCAAGAAGATATGTCTATGCACGCTTCTAAAGAACAAATTAAAACTTTGACTGAATTATCTGAAGTAGAGCAAGCAGCATCTGGTTTGACACACTCTGTAGAAACTATTTCCAATCCTGGATTAATAACAAAAATTAAAAGATTCTTCGGAGTTTCTAAAGAAGTGAAAGAGATAAAAGTTTCCATTACAGAAAAACACATTTTAGAGCAATCTTTAAGAGTAGGAAAGAAAAAGTTAAATCAAAGACATATAGCTCCCGTAATAATATGGGACTTTGGAGGTCAGGATATCTTCTACTCCACGCACCAAAGTTTCCTGTCCTTTCGAGCTATCTATTTGATTGTACTGGATGGTAGTAGGACCCTTGATGACCCATGTCAATTTGATCAATATCTGCCAGGTAAAAGTGGACCGAAAACTGCAAGAGGTATAATAGTCTTTAGTTTTCTATAATGTTGTTTTGTGTGTACTGTTGTTTGTCTGTTGATATATTTCTTTTTTAGCCATGCTTTTGTCAGTTTATTTTCGACATATGAATTTAAAAGTTCCCTTGGCATATTTCGACTTTCTTGTATGATACGTTTTCAAAACGTCAACTGAACCAAAGATTTTGACATTTGACCTATGAAGTTGTATATGCATTATGACACAACATCTGGTGTTGGTCAATATACATGTCAAGTATAGTGTATGATAACGGTTCTCAAGATGCAGAGCGTACACATTTGAATTTCTTAGAGACGGACGGACTGACAGACAGATGGATGAACCTTTGATCTAGGAAGTTGTACATACATTATTAAACACTCTCTAGTGTTGGTTAATATACATGTCTAGTTTAAACTTTGGAATCATAACGTTTATCAAGATAGAGAGCGGCCACGATCTGTACCATCGAACATTGGGTTGTCAAATGAAAATTGACTTTGACCTTTTAGCTATGAAAAAGTAAATCACAAAAATACTGAACTCCGAGGAAAAATCAATCGGAAAGTCACTAATCACATGGCAAAATCAAATGACAAAACACATCAAACGAATGGACAACAACTGTCATATTCCTGACTTAGTACAGGCATTTTCAAATGTAGAAAATGGTGGATTGAACCTGGTTTTATAGCGCTAAACTTCTCACTTGTACGACAGTCTCATCAAATTCCGTTATATTTACAACGATGCGTGAACAAAGCAGACATAATAAAAGTGAAAATATGGGTACAGCAATCATCACTGTGTTACAATTTTAAAACAAACAATTATACAAAAGCACAAAAGCATCTATCAAGTTAAAAATACATTCATTGTTTCGCATGTCTGACGTGAGACAATTTAAACGTCACATAGGAAGAAATTTTGTCGTTCAATGATTTTTCAAAACAGTTTTATAATTTCACATGGGGAATGGTGCATTACAGGGTTAATAAATCAAAAGTATGTTAGCATTAATTTCAGAAATAGACCGAGATATAAAATTCTTTAGAACTTTTAAGAATCCACAAATGGTTAATACCACTATGCGATTAAACTAATTTTGTCGTTTGTCGTATTTTAAATTTTATAATTTAACAATAACGGGACATATAATAGAAAAATAACATAATGACGGGATCTTTTAAAGTACAGAGTCACTTTATAAGAACAAAAGAAACACAAAAAGTTGCATATACAAAACACATCGGCAAAAATGAAAGATAATATAAACACATTGACGGGATGTATAAGTACCGAGGAAGTTACATACATTTGACACACCGTGTAATGTGAGGTAATATACATGTCAAGTCTGATGGTTCTGTAATTATAGAGCTATCACAATGTGTTACGGATGGGCAGACGGTCGAACGGACGGACAAATTGGCCACTAAAGAATGACCAGCCACAAGACGGGGCCCTGGCTAATCACCGTGCAAATCTTGGAAGTCTTTCCAATATAGGTAAAAAAAACACTCGAAATAATGGTACATATTATCGAGTCCACGTGATACTTGTTTTTTAGACTTTTTGTAAATCGAAAATTCGTTTAAGTAGAGGTACTAACCGTATAACAAACTGGGAGCCGTCATTGAACTTTTGAAATTAATTCATATATGCCCTTAATGTCAATGTATGTTTGATAAATCATTATTAAACGTATTTAGATGATTTTTAGCTACAACGTGGTATAACTTTCATGCAGATGTGTTACCTTTTCATATCAAACAATATTGTGTGTACTCGATTATGCCTTCAACACATCGTTGCACGTAACCGTTGCAACGAACGTAGTAAATAAAGATTTACTTCCCCAAAAATTGCATCGGCAAAAAGAAGGTAAACAAAAAGCACATTCATACTTTATCTTATGTTTGCCTGTTAAACTGATATAATAGTTTAAAATAAAAAAGTTAATATTTTTCTGGTGTAGGCTTACAGAAAAAATAATAAAAAAAGAGCTATTTTGAAATACAAAATTGACCTCATTGAATGTATATAATGTTAAAGGTTTAAGCAAAATATCTTGACACTCGTGCTGCATCTGACACCTTTCACAGCATTTTCAAACTCTCCGTACATTATATTCAAAATTAACTGTTCAGTAACAGAATGAACATATTATTTGAATGGTATTACACTAGTTATGTTGGGGCCCCTTATAGCTTGTTGTTCGGTGTGTGCCAAGACTACGTGTTGAAGGCCGTACATTGACCTATAATGGTTTATTTTTATAAATTGTTTTTTGGATGGAGAGTTGTCTCATTGGCACCAACACCACATCTTCCTATATCTATAAACACGAATGAGCAAGTGTGTAGGTATAAGAAATGTAGATGAGATGGAAAAAACAAGAACCTTAAATATTTCTATTATGTTATGGACAAGATCCGAGCCTTACAGATTGTGTGTCTTTTATAACTATTGGTCCGAGAACATAATTAATTCGTAGTGCATTTCTTTTAAAACATAAATAAAAATAAAAAAAATCCCACCTGTGCTTTCTCAAAGAAAATTTTACAGTGTGTTGTACTACTTTTGGGACAAATTATATCAAAATTATAGAAAACTTCATCGGCTTTAACTCAAAATATGGACAATTTTATGTTTAGGGCGTTTTGAAATCTTTTGACAGCTTCCGAAGTGCTCATTTTCAACCTTTTTCAGCTGGACCAAATCACTACTTTCCTTTAAAATTCTGGACCCAAATTTGTTTACAGTGTAATTGCATCCCCCTACTTGCAATTTGAGGCATTGAACATGGAGAACTAAATTTGGAAGGGGTATAAAAATTAATGGCAAGTAACCCACTGTCAACACTAGGGACTATATTTGTGAACAACGAAAATCAAGGGACGACAATGGTGGTCTCGGACCTATTGCAACATATCTCATAACAATCAAATATCATTTATATATTTTGTTTCCACCTCGATCTCATATCTAAACTCTGATTAATAGTCTTTCCCATGCATATACAAGTTGGTAAAAGCTCATTTGTGAACAGCTAGACATATGTTTTATCATTGGATAATTCTTTAAAATAAGTACAAAAAGTGATTAGTATATCCAATAATAATTTTCTCTGTTCGCTATATAAAGGACAACTTACTGTAAAATCGGTCTCATCTTAAATAGATTTTGATCTATTTGATAAGTAGATAGCATATTAAATCGGAGATCAACTTACTTGTTTGTAATACATAATTCGGAGGAAGTCTTTGCATTATATTATAGAATTTAGTATTGTAGGTTTATTTTAGTTGTTCAAATTCATTATCTATAATTCAATTCTTATATTTTTTCTGAAATTTGGCAAAAATCGTCGTTCACGCGTATGTGAAATTTTACAAAAGTAAATTGTACAAATAAATGATCAAATAATAGAAACACTAATCAGTCCCAACACAGAAACCTTTGTTAGTCTTGTATGGTTTATTTTTAATTTTAGTTCATTTATATGTTTCGGAGTATATATGGTATGACGTCCATTTTCAGTGAACTAGTGCACATTTTTATTCGGGGGAACGTTGAAGTCCACCTCCGACTGCGGAAATTTCTCACTGCATTGAAGACCCTTTGGTGACCTTCGGCTGCTATCTGCTCTTTGATCGGGTTGTTGTCTCTTTGACATATTCCAAATTTCCATTCTCATTTTTTTCTAATTAAATATTCACTGGACTCCAGTGTCAGTACAATTATATTTTAGTATAATTATATGAAAAATTTTCTAGTTAATTACATGCATTCTAGATTTTTTTTTCATTGGCAAACGAATATATAGTGAAAACTGATTTATCAATACTTTTCAATTTTACTTTCTAGAATGTATTTCTAGAACAAAATATCGGAGAATTCCATTTAGTCACTCAATATTAAATCTCAGCTCTCTTATTTATATTCTGCTGCAATGGTCGAAATAAATGACTTGAATAATTAAAACTAATTTAAAAATCATGCAACATATACTTAATACTCAATACGAAAACTACGCAAATTTTACACGTTAACAAATATAACCAACACCAGTATCATGAGTTTTAGAAAGTAGTCTATTGTTATTGTTTTAACTATTCCAGTCTCACTCTATGAGAACAAAATCTTTATTTGTCTTACGATACCAATAACAAAGAGAAACGCAAATCTATATTTATAATCTTAAGGTCGTGTTATGAACCCAGTTCGTTAAAAGGTCTGTTTGATTCATGCACTTGTGCAGAACTAAGTCATCCCATAAATAATCGCAAACAAAGAGTGCTCGAAACGTTGAAATCGTTATCAAATAAATCGTTAAGCTAGTTTTTTGGTGATACGCATTTGAATTCTTTTGATTTAACATGATGAATAAAATAATTTCATGCTTAAATGATACCTCCAAATCAGCACCAACGGTTATGTTGCGTACCAACCGTACCTGATACATGTACGTAGCAAATCGGGAAACCTCTAGTAGGTCATAAATCAATGACGATCATGTAAGACAACTCAGTGTCCATGAATTTGACAGTTTATTCCCCTTAAACATTAATGTATTCATTATTATTTGTTGGATACTCATTTTTATTGATTTCATGGGTACTTAAAAATGTTCATACTTCTATCACAAGTAACATGCGTTGCTTATTACCCGTAGGCGTAACGTTAAATTAGTAGGTGTCATAGTGAACCGTTTGATGAATTTAAGGCAAACCGGACTTTTCTTGCCATGTTTTGTATAAGAATAGCATTAATAGAATAAATCAATAGTAGACGGGAAGTCATGAACTCATATGAAATCTATTGACCCCAGTGCGATAAAGGGTTGATTAAAGCAAAACCAAGAAATGAAATATCAACGAAAATACAACTTGTTTTTAATGAAAGCCTATTGGTACCAACGAAAACATATATGAATCCACAGTACCAAACAACATACTGTTGTATGATTGTCAATGTCATAACTATAAATTGGAAACAAGATCCAGTCAGTTATAGATTTGTATCCGTATTATTGTGTTTATTGTTGCAAACCGGCAGGTAATCTATAGCTTGTTACATCATTTGTACTATGATACACACATTTGCAGTTTTACCACATCCGCTTATTTCTTTGTGTATCTCTTTTTATAAGAATATATATAAATGCAAGAGACAATGCAAAACTACCAAACTATATGTAAATATAAATAAAATAGACTGATTTTGGAGACATTTGAGAAATTGTAGGTATATTGGCTATTCGATTTTAACGTCATCTGAACAGGCCAAACCTGAAGTCGATAAGCTTAAAGATTGAGTACAGATATGTTCGTGTTGTACATTACGTAAAAGAGAGGCAGACGATACTCCCCCCCCCCCCCCCAAAAAAAAAAAGTGAAACAACAAAATCACTGAACTCCACGGAAAATTCAAAATGGAATGTCCCTTAAAAATTGGCAAAATCAAAACCTCATACATATCAAACGAATAAAAACAACTGTCATATATCTAAATAAGTTTTTTGTCAGGTACCTTAACATATCTTCGACGAACGAGAAGTACAAACACTGTATTTTAGTTTGGTTTGTGGGAATAAACCTTTGCCTTTCTTTGGATATTTTTGGAAGATCATTGCTTATGTTTTTTGTGTTGTTATTATTATTCTATATTTACATGGTGTTGTATATCTATCTTAAAATAGTGTGTATTCTACGTGGAAGGCCAGTTGTAGTCGACCATGTGTATAATTTGGTATAATGATTGGTAAAGTGCAGATATTTGGAGCTGCAAAATAATTGAAACTGAGCAATATTAACCAAAAATGAAAATGTCTTTATTTCAAAAAAGTGTTAACCTTTTTCTTTGATTATTATATACCTCATTGTAAACAGATTACCTGCGATTCTGGGTGAATACAATTGTTACCTACTGCAAAGGAAGCCAGCATGGATTTCCCAAGATTATGATTGTCTTTACACATAAAGACAAGCTGAAACCTGTGAGTACAATCATCTTTAGTTTATGCATTACATACAAACTATGGTTTACTAAGTATATCTAACTGATGTATATCGATGTCTGTGGTTGTTAGATTATATTCATTTTCCTTATTCTAGATTAATTGAAACGTACATATGCGTTTACCATAACCATTGAGGTGATACTGCTACTGTGTTGATATTCAAAATATGCATGTTTTATATATTTTATTGACATTATCATAAATATTTCAACGTAATATAAATTAATGTACTATTTTTTCTGCACCAAATACACAATTTGACAATACATGTCTCTTCAGTGAATCTTGAGTCCAACATATTTGATAATCTTAAGCTCACTGAAAAAAAGCTTTATTAAAATTTAAAAAAAGGAGCCAAACGTATAGCCAAAAATATGTTTTTTTTCAAATATTTTTATGTATAGTATTTAGAATTGACCTAAAATTAATATTAAAACCAGTTGGATTTACCACACTTTTAGAGTGAAGTTGAGGCAACGAGAGAAAAACTTTTCGGAGAAGTAAAGAGCATGTTTCATGGCTCTCCACTGATGTCACATTTGGTTATTGGAGACACAATTTTTGTAAATGCTAGAAACAAAAATGATCCAGAAATGGCAAAGATCAGAAAAAGTATTATTCGAGAGTCCAAACTCCAACCAACATGGGGACAGAACTTTCCAAAATGCTTTATCCCCCTTGAATTAGAATTCGAGAACCTCATCCGAGAGAATATGAATGTTATTACATTTGACGATTTTAGAAAGATTAACACTCAGCATCCTATAAGACCATTGACAGAAGGTGAACTCAAAGTGTTCCTGAAATTCCAGCATGCTATTGGCAAAATTCTTTACTTTGATGAACCGGGATTGGATACACATATAACACTACTGCCAACATATCTCATTGATGCTTTCAAATCAATAATCACTGATAAAAGATTCTGCAAAGGAGAAAAACAGAAAGAGCATTTATGGAATCTGATGAGCCAGAAAGGGGTCATCTTCAAGTCCGCAATAGAGAAACTTTGGAGAACTGGTAAATATCAGAGATTTGACCAACACAAAGACTACTTACTAGCAGTGATGACACACCTTGACATTTTAGTAGAACCAAAGAGATATGACCTCAAGCGCAATCGAATACCGACCGACTTTTACTTCGTGGCTAGCATGGTACAGGCTAAGGATACCACTGGATACCTTCTATCATCACTCACCGACAGAAACGTTGCCATAGCATTCTGTTCCAATTCTGCTATCATACCACCAGCTCTGTCATTCAGGTTCATCACTTACTGCCTCAGTATTTTTGATGTGAAGAAATGCGGCGACAGAATGGACGACATGCTGTTTCATAGATCTGCAGTATTTACAATTGATACATCATTAGAAATGCATATTCTCTGTGAAGATGAACGAATTTTTGTCCGCCTTGTTCATGCTAAGAATAAAGTCTTTATATTGAAAGATCTTGCTTCAAGTATCTGCGATTGTCTGAAATCAGCCCTGGAGAACATAAGTCAGCTTTATATTAAAACCAGCAGTGATAACTCTGAACTAAGCGTAGGTACCTTTGAAATGAACTTATGTTGTAGTGTTGCAAAAGATCCATGCCTGCTATCTATTGGAGAGTTCAACAAAATCGATAGTACCTGGGTTTGTCCCGGACACAAATTAGACCATGAAAAATTTGTGATGTCCTCTTGGATAACAGAAAAGGTAATTAAAATATGAGATGAGAACATGTGTACAAGATACATTTGTGTGCATATTTTGATCCTAGCTTTAAACTGTATATTTCAATGACATACATATGTTACTGTAGATTCATCATTTTCTTGGATTACAGTTTTCGTTGAATTCGTATATATAATTAAACCAAGAATTTTAAATGTGTTATGATTCTTTGTGTTGCAAATGAAAGACAATCTTTAAAATTGGTATCAAAAGAACATTTGAATCCACAGTAATGCATTTAATGTTTTACATTGTGTTTAGCCCTGAAACCTTGTGTGTCATGTACTTTTGCAATCACGAACCGGCAATATAAACAAAATAGCATTTAGTTACCATACTCGTTAAGTCACACATATGGTTTAATTCCTATATTATTTTTGTTGCTTATTGGCATTTTTGAATAATCAACACCATATAAAAACTGTTATCAATTCAGGTGACTTTTCTTTTCTTGCATTCGTAAGAAAAAGTACTCAGAAATTATTGTGTGTTGATGGACATCTTATCATGCATATGTTTTCCAACATTTTTTTGTACAATAGGGTCATTGCTGCTAATGATTGGCTATCCGTCATTGATTCACCAAGTAACCAATCTGGTTTTTATTATAAAATTATTATTGATGTGAAACAATATAAATCAGACCGAATAAAGATAATAAATAGATATATTACTTTGGTCTTGTTTTAGAGTGTCACTAATGAGTGTTATGTAGACGAAACTCGCGTGTAGCTTTATAGATCATCATGTTATAAACATGGAATATTTTATGAGTTTCCCCTTTTGAAAAATGTCAGGTACCAAGTCATTAAACCATTGTGGTGACGTCAGCCTATTCATTTACCGTGGATTCTTTTTCTAAAATCAACGCTTCCCTAATCCGTCGCTGAAATGGACTCACCATTTATATTCTTTTGTTTCCTTTGTGTGCTTAATTACATTAAGGTTGAATTGGCCAATTAACTGATTTCTGTTCAATAATGGAATTATTTTAAAACTTACCTTTAATTTTGTAATTGCTATATGCCTGCACTGGGAGTGGAACCCGTCCATCAATTCTCTAAAGTGTCACTTACATCAACATATCGACGATACCTCTTGGCTACCAATTGGTTACGATTTAATTGTTTAATTTAAATATATAAATGAATATTAGATATACATCGGAACAACGGACACACATGGAGTGTGCCTTTATATATACAATAATAGGCAATCGTATAGTATGAGTTGGTAGCCGCGAGGTTTCATGATTATGCTAAAGGAATTAAAACTTGTCGGCTTAGGTTCGAATCCTAGTATTGTTTTGTTGTTGTCGCTATTCTCTTGTTTTCCTGGGTTTTTTTAACAACATAATTAAATATTTATTTCAAATATTGGCTTGTTACAATATCCTTCAGGAGTCCAAGCTCCTCCTGATGTTCCCTGTTACAATCGACTAATCACTCAGGGTAGTGAATAGTTGTAAAATACATATTACATTTGTATATCAAATATATATTAAATAATATCACTTAGTATGACTATTCATATGTTTTCTAATAGTTGCTAAAAAATTACTTTTAATTTTCAAACATACTCTTCTATTGAACTCATTGAGAAAAATTGAGAAAACATTGACATTTTTCGTCTTTTGATCAGATATGTAATAGGCTTTGTAAATTGAAAAACCAACAATTGTTAAAAAATAGTTAAAGTCAAAATATTCTTCGTCAGAAGTTTTATATCCAAATACCACATGTACCAAGTGTCTTAGTTTTATCTTAAACAATATTTTACTGTTCTTTAAAACTTGATCTATTTTATTCTAAAAAAAGTTTTAAATACGGACAGAGTATAAAGAAGTGATCATAATCCTCTTTTTGTGTACAAAAATTACAAGAGCTATTGGTTAGAATTTTTTGTTTTCCTGTTTTGTTTCTTGTTTTTTAAGTTATTCATGTTGTTATTGTGGATATTTTTTTAAATAAAAGCCAGTTTGGTCGTTTATTATCGGATCATTGTTAGCTATTCACTTGTTTGTAACGAAACTGTTTACATTATAGGTGTCCATTTTCTTTTTATAAATCAATATAGTATGATTTCATCTCTTTATTATCAAAATTCCTATGCTAGAAAATCGTGATGTGCCTAGAATAAGACTTCTTGTTAGAATTTACTGACACATGCTTTATATATATGCTATGTATATGTTTTTGTCAAGTTGTTGTCCCCGTCGTTGACACATTCCCCATTTTCATTCTCAATTGGTTTTTTTAGAAATAAGATCAAATATGTCTCATTTTGTCAAAACATATAATGTTCAGATGCCTGATAAACGAAAGACATGTGTAAAACATGAAATTTGTATTGTTTTAACCATTTAATTGTAATATATAATTTATGGTAATGCATCGTTTGTCACGATAACATTGTAATTTAAACTCACTTACAATACCTTCTAATTAAGAATAGGCTTTGATTTTGAAAAGACATTATCACAATAGTTTAAGTTATAGATACAATGGATAAGCGTTGATTCATGAAAAACAAACCATTCGCCCTGCGGCCTCATGGTTTCTTTTTCAAGAATCAAAGCTTATCCATTGTATCTATATCACGGAATATGTGCCATTGTTATATCATAGTTCTTTTCTTTGTGTGTTACATTATAACGTTGTTATTCTGTTGTGTCGTTTGTTTTCTCTCATATTTGAGTGTGAATTCACATTACTTTAAGACGTGTCACTGTACTTTTCTATCCTATATTCATGTATTTGGTTTTGATGTTATATTTGTTATTCTCATCGGATTTTGTATAATGCTGAGGTCGTTTCTGTGTGTGTTACATTTTAATGTTGTGTCGTTGTTCTCCTCTTATAGCTAATGAGTTTCTCTCAGTTTAATTTGTTACCCCGATTTTGTTTTTTTCCATCGACTAACGAGTTTGGAAACAGCAGTATACTACTGTTACCTTCATTCATGCTGAAATACAACTGCAAATTTACTGGCAGGCATCATACAATCCCGACATTTGCATTAATGGTACCAACTTTACTGCATCAGTTGCTCATGATCATAAATTATATTTTTTTCTATTAACGACTGAAGCTATGATATTTTAAACCTTCTGCATACTTCGTAGGGAAGGGGTGTATCAGAGGTTCAAATGACGGTGATGTATCTCGCAACTTGAAATGATTCTTTTAAAAAGACTATCACAGGAAATGTTTTGATAAACAAATATTAGGTTTTCCCTTCCAGTACCGAAGTACTCGCTCCCTGGCGTGTGATACCCTTTTTGACTTACACTAAACCCGCAAAGGTATCGATCCAGTGGTATTTATTACATTAACAGCATACAGTTTACCTCAAAGGAAGACCATTGGAACAGTCTTTCAGATCGTTAATACAATTATGTTCATTATATCGTATTGGTAGTCGTCATTTGTACACAATGATGACATTGATATATGATAACAATACGAATCATTTTAGGCGAAGTAAATTTAACATTTTCCCAAATTAATCAAGTATCACCATATATTACAAAATAAATCATGCACAAAAAGTTGAAAGCTGGATGACTTATCTGATATATTACATTGAATATTTAACATTTATATTTCTTTTTCAAATCTTGTACTGGTTTTTTTTTCTAATACAAAATATGAATTTCATTTTTTAGGAAATAATGAAGAAGTGTGAACTTACCTGTCCAGGTAGGATTTTTATTTTTTATCAGGCATTCTCTTAAAAGTACATTGTTACTAATTTTCCAGACGTGTGACACTTAAAATAGAAAGAAAGTTCCAATAAATAGCGGACTAATTCACTTCCCTGATTCCAATGAATATAGTTATCATATAATAACTGTATCTTTGAGATTATTTCCAGAGTAGAGCAAGACTTTATATTCACACAGCTAACGGTTGGCATGATAAAGAATATTTTGAGATTTAATTGTTTAAACAGGATTGCATATTTTGTATACATACACACAACGTTCACAGTGAAAAAAGAAAAAAAAAGACAAACAGAGATTCTAACTAATATTTTATGAATTCCGCATTGAAATATAACCTATTTAATAACAACTTTTACAAATTTTATCAGATGAAATATACATGAATAAAAGGAAATCAGTATATAAGAAGAGGAAAATACTAAATGACAATAAAACTAAAAACAACGAATACAATCTGGCAACAAAACCAATAATCAACAAAAAACAAGCAGTTAACAAAGCACTACATAGACCTACAATAACTAAAAACAACCAAAACAATCTGCCAAAACAAACAATAATCAACAAAAAACAAGTAGTTTACAAAACACTTCATAGACCTACAAAAACGTACTACAAAAACACTGAACTCCAAGGTAAATTAAACAAGGGAACAGTTTACAATAACTGACAACATCAAACGTTATCAATCAACTAACCGACTTGGTATAGACTTTTTTTAGAAGAGAATAGCGAACTTTCTGCCTAGTTCCATAGCTAGCAAAACCTACAACGTGCATCTTTATTTTTTATAGTTCCATTGATACAATCCAGTTAGCAATGACAACAGACACAACATGTTAAAATGAAAATAATTGGAATCCATTAGCAAAACCTGCGTAAACCTATATCTCAGACATGTAATACATCTGTACAACAAATTCAAACAAACATACAAATTCATCTAACAAAGCTGTCAACCATCTTATGGTGTTTATATATCTCAACTTGTACGATTCGCTCGTGTATGTAACAGCGTATTAGATTTTAGCGAGAGAAATTTATGTATTACTGAAAAAATATAACACCAGGGTTTTCGATATCACAAACTGGTCAAAACATTTACTGACTTTTATCACCGGTATAATGAAATAATTCGTAAATATAACTCAACATGCAGACATCTTATAAGTTCAGGTATTTAACATCCATTTTTGTTATGAGAATATTCTTTCTAAAGCACAAAAATGTCAGTATTCACCTCAGAAACTAACAAAACCTTTAAATACACTTATTAAAAAGAGATATAGTTACGATACTGTTGTCAGGTCATTTAAGATAGCATATTTTGGCTTTAATATTGATTCACTTATAGGGTCTTTGCATCGGAACTAAACACATTTATTTCAAAAAAGCAGTTGTTGGCATAACACGGGTTATGTTCTTCTCATATATTTTATGAAAGTATGATACTATTTAGGCTGATCCTGCCTTTAACATTTCTAACGTTAGGATTGATAGTTTATAACTTGTTTTTCATTAGATGTTCAGACCTTTGGACTTTCAAATACATGCTTTCAACAATTCAACAATGAAATTACCCTCATCTCAAATCTCGATACTATTCACAATTACAACGAATTAATACCTCTCTGATGACCCTAAATTATTACATACTTTTTTCTACAGTTACGAATGAAGATTTTCTTAGTGAAGATTTGTCAGCACTTCACCTTCGTCGACTTTCAATCCTTTACACTGTAGATGAGATTCGCCAACTAGTTGGATTTCTCTTCCTGTCATACACAGAATGGGACGACCTCTTTACATCAGAAACTGAACCACAACTACTAAAATTCAAGGCATTATGCCTTTGTCACGAGCAATCAACACTGACTTTCAGAAAAATTAAAAAAGCTGTAGAGGAAGGAAAGATACAAAATTCACACACCTTATGCAAGGTAATTATGTTTTATACAACATTTTTCAATATTTCACTTGTTTAAGATGCTGTTGAACTGCTTAAATGTACTTATACGTAGTGAATTACAAAACAAAACGTCCGTCACATGTAGTGTTATTTTTGTTCTTTTAAAGATTTAAAGTCAGGTTTATTCATGTTTCAATAGTTGGATTACTTTTAGCAATTTATGAATCCAAGGAAATAAAGTTGTGTTATAAAATTAAAGATGTCATCCATTTGTTTAAGTAAAAGAGAGACGAAAGATACCAAAAGGACAAGTTAAATAGGTTTCTAGTAAACATAGTATTGATAACTGCGTCTATGTGTAAAGGACATAATGTAAAGCATAGTGTTTAGCACATAAAGAATTACACTAGTTAAAAACATATCCATATTTTCCCAGCGGTATTTGACCTCAATATACATGTTGACTGCTCTATGGTTGGGTTGTTTTCGCTTTGACACATTCCAAATTTCCTTTCTCAATTTTATAGTAACATTTTTTTAACCTAAATACAACTAAAAATAATGAATATTCGATGTAACTAGCCTAATGTGTCTTGTTAGTTCGTTGGCGTAGACAAAATTCCATGAGAATATAGTCGGAACACTATTACAAGAGGTAGACTATCTGTACTGATGGGTAGTCGCAACACAAGAAACATATATTCACTTTTAGATTGATGAATTCTAAAACTTTCCAATATTTTTGCAGCCATGTCATAGGGTCGATCAACATTATAAAAAGGAAGTAGATTTCGTTTTGTCAATATTCAGTCTTGTCAAACAAAATGTGGAACCGACGTCAAATTGTTAAAGAGTTGACTTACACTGTAATATAGAACTAGGTGTCAGGAAAAGGGGTTCTCGTGAATTGATATAGTTTTAATTCATCATATGTACCTTTGTAATATTGTATAATGTCTTTTTTATGTTCTTCTGCGCTATACTCATACGAACATAAAAATTGTCTTAATAATACATGAATAAAACAAAAAGCAATTTGGGATGAGAAATTGTACTGATCAGTTTTATAGAAATAAATTGTGAAAACTCTGGTCATGTAAATCGTGGTATCTGGATCTCCGAAAAATGGTAGGAAATCTACAAGTATAAAAATGTTAATTCAGAAAAAGAGATAACTGCAATTACATATCATGCATGCAAAATATACGTGTCGATCTGATCAGTAATTTTGTCTCGACAACAGAAAACGAGCGCAATCTAGATATATATGTGTGAAAACCGAATTACTGATTTAAGCGTATGCGAATATTTATACGCCAAATTAAGAAATGAATTTCTTTTGTGTACCTTTGTATTTATAGCGGTTTATCAGAATAAAGTATATAAGGTATATACATAATTACATTGTAAAACATTTATCATAGTTACATCTGCTTTTTATAGGTTATGAGAGGCGCATTTGTGGACTTTGGTAAGTATACTTTTTTTTCAATAACTGCAGATGTGTTAATAGTATAGATTTGTATTTTTTAAAATATTTTCTTGTGTATATTTCTATGTTTAGTATGACGTTCTTTATTACTAAACTAGTATATATTTTATTCAAGGTGGTCAGTTTAACCACATCTCCGAGTGAGGGAGTTTCCCGATGCATTGGTGGCTTTCGGCTGTTGTCTGATCTTTGGTCGGGTTGATGTCATTCCCCATATCTATTCACAATTTTATTAGACAATGTGTATGTATCAACTAAAAGTACATAAACTATACATAGAAATAATATTCCTTTCTCACTAGAAAATTATAGGAACAATCATTATTCTAGGTATATTGCATATAATCCATCGCATCCTTTTACTTGCATTTGGTTGATTTCACAAACAGAAGCTAGCAATTAGTCTTAAAGTCAAATGTTTCGAGTTTAACAATCCAAAAGTTGAATATGTTTTGTATCCTTGAAATGCTATAAGATACGTGTTCAGTTAGTTTATATGTAGTGAAAATCCTTCATTTTTATCACAATTCCTTAAAAAAAGGACGAAAGGTACCAGAGGGACATTCAAACTCATAAATCGAAAATAAACTGACAACGATATGGCAAAAAATGAAAAAGACAAACAGACAAACAATAGTACGCATGACATGACATAGAAAACTAAAGAATATGCAACACGAACCCCACCAAAAACTAGTGGTAAACGCAGGTGCTCTGGAAGGGTAAGCAGATCCTGTTCCACATGTTGCAACCGTGGTGTTGATCATGTGATAACAAATCCGGTAAATAGTCTAATTCGTTTGGTCACATTCATGAAAGGGAAGGGGATTGTAATTACATTCATGAAAGAGAAGGGGATTGTAATTACATTCATGAAAGGGAAGGGGATTGTAATTACATTCATGAAAGGGAAGGGGATTGTAATTACGACGTAAGGAACATATCCGATATCATTACTAATTTTCCTGCCTGCTACTTCGATGTCAGGTTTTGACCGAATGCTGTGATCGTAACGACAACACCACTATAATGAGATGTGAAAGAACAAAATATGTAAATAACTTTTTAACCAAAGCTTAGTTAACACATGGGAACGCAAGAAACATACCTTGAGCTCAATGAGCTTGTTTGGCACGGTTACAACAGTTTTTATGTGTGTATATCATGTATATGTGGGATTATGGATTTTTTTGGGGTCTCAAAGTCATATGGTCTTTCAAGTTTAACCCCAACAGTTGAAAGTCCTTTTGGTCCTACTTCTGTGTTTCATGATCTGAAATCTTACACCTCTTGGCAATATCACAGGGCAAGTTTGAAGGAGAAAAACTTGATGGAAGAGAAAACAAACAAACGTATAAGAAAAGAGCTATTCAAGATTCCGTTAAAAAAAAACATTAGTAATATAAAAACTGTTATGACGAAATTAAAATGACCAAATGGGAGAGCATGACAAACACCCCCAACCCACCCCCGGAATAAAAAAACAACACATTAAAATGGCGATATGAAATCACTTATAACAGTCCTTGGATGGTGCAAACGTCTCACTGTTACCATACACCATTACAACATACACCCTTTGCCATTACACCTTACAGGTTACACCCTTGCACCATACACCTTACACATTGCACCATACGCCATTCCCCATTCTATCTATACCATTCGAAATTACCCATAATACAATTTAATTTCATAGAAAGTGTGCAATAAAGAAATAAGTGATTCATTATAAAAAAAACATTGTTAATTGATGTATAAAATTAAAAATTAGTTTTTGTAACAAATGAAATGTCGTACACTATTCATTTCCGATCGCAAGTTGCACAATTGCACAATCACACCATTCCTAACACATCATTACACCAATCCCTTTACACCATACACCCTATTACCATACATCTTCTAACATTGCACCGTTTGCCATACACCATTGCACCAAACACGTTTTTTAAGGAAGTTTGCACCATCCAAGGTTTGTATACACGGGGTCCAAAATTCTGAGTTGAAAGCTTATTTAGGTCATGATCTGTAAAATTTGGTTCCAAATAATTCAAACAGTTAATTAGCAGCTAAAGTTTTGATAATTAATTCCTTGATGAAATGTGTGTAGACCATGCATGATGGATGGATTCGCAAAACGTCCAAACAAAAACAGGACTAAATTCACAGACATTTGGAGAATGTTCAAAACAAAATATTTGAAAGTAACTGATGAATGAGTATTGAAACAGTAAAGATGAAAAGGACACTAACGTTACTTCATGTTATTTCAGATACTGACCCAGAGAAATGGGATCTGGTTCCTTCGGATGAAGACATTGATAAAATGGCACCTTTGATTGGGAAAAAATCCTTATTTTTTCTGGTTGAACTTGGTATGGACCTCGAGACATGGGATACCATCAATCACAGGCAAACGAAACGAGATTTGGTGAAACTAAACAAGGATATTCTAGATGAATGGATGCTTATTTGTAACATAAAGAATGTCAGACCCGCCATGCGGATGCTTGCTCAAGCGTACAAAAGTATTGGAAAAGACATTCGAGTTCTTGAAAATACTCTGTTCAACTGAACAGAGACCCTCTCTTTGCGCTTATGTGTACTTGCTGTGTTTTATGCATATTTGTTTAACAGTCATAATCAGTTCACAAAGACGTGCATTTGTTTTTCTTAAAGAAATCTGCAATTATGAAATATAATAAATACATTAATAAATGGAGTAAATGCAAAACAGTTTGCAAAAGATTGACTATAAAAATCTAGCTCACATTTACACTCGTAATTTCAACAAAAAAGCTGCTTATTGATATAAGAAAACTTAACAAGTTCTCTTATCATATTTTGTGGGTTTTTTTCAGCTGATTTTTGGCATTTCATACAAATGAAATAGTATACATCTTAAATACACAAAACTTTCCCCCGCAATAAACCTCATCTTAATTGTACGTTAAACCCTAAAGTTTGAAAATTGAAAACAAAATAGTTAAAAATATTTAATCCAAAAGGCCTCAAAATAACAGTCAAAATGGATATGCAACACGTAAACGTTAAAAACATGGAATAATACTCAATCTTATTAGCCATTCGTTTTGCTTTGAACTCTTTTCATTTATGAATCTATTATGATCTGCTGTATACCAGTGAAATGTAGTGCAACAACTTGTTGACACTAGATCTTTTGTTTTCATTGGTGTCGCTTCAAAAATGAAATTATTAAATTATGTACAACCTGTAAAACAAAGGTATTGGCTGTAACATGTACTTGTCGGATACCAAATATTTAGTGCGATACAGATATAAACCTTCTTTTCATGATTAAATGAAAACGACTATTTATGTAATGAATAGAAGGGCTACATGAGTAGACAAAATATACATTAATAGTTGTCTTATTGGCAATCATATCACATCTTCTTTTTTTATATGAGTGTATACTTTTGAAATCCTTGGGACATCAGAGAAAACTGAATAAAATCAAAACTTTATAAGTATTGGAAATACGATGTAGTTTATGTTTTGTGTTTGATGATTTTTTTTTACTCCGTGTACATATAATGTTTACGTTTATACCTACAAATGTACATTGATCTGTTATATACGTTTTTGTGTATTGCATAGTTTTTATTTCAGATATATATTTATATTTAAACTATATATAATAATTGTATTCATGGTCGGGCACCCCCTCGTTTTACGTATCCGAAATTCAAGAGCAATTTTCATGAAAAGATTCAAGATCAAATGAACTAGACGGTGAAATCAACTCGCGTCGCTTTCGCTAGTGATACATTAATAGAATATAAATGCTCAACCCATGGTTAAAGAAAACAAATGCATTGCTGTCATAAAGTATTTCTGTATTGATTCATGACAATAGAGTCATAAATATATGATGTATTTCGATTTTGAATTGTGATTTTATAGATACAAGAACCAATCTTTCGAATAAGCATTTGTAATTTACCAAAAAAAAGTATGTCCTGTTTTATTTTTGTGAGTTATAAGATAAAAAAAAAGAAGTTTTCAAAAGACCTATCGTGAACTTATTCTCTTTATCAATGGAAAAAATTGCACTTAAAAGCACAAATGGTTGTAAGCTGCTTATAATGCTTTAATTATCATCATCTGGTATTATATCAATGATTAAATGGAATAAACCTTATTGCGTTAGATAATTGCGTCAGCTTTAATCAGAATAAGAATCAAGGTGAATTGATAATTTGTGCACAAAAACACTAGAAAAGTTGCGATTTTCAAAGTAACAGCATACTGATTCTCAGGTTTTATAACCATTTATTAAATGTGTAGGTAGTGTGTCGTAATTAAGCTTAAAAACATATATCTTTAAATAAGAATAGATGTGTTCACATTATCATGATGGTAAATGTGTAGGTAGTGTGTGCCCAACCGTGTCGTAGTTACGCTTAGAAACATATATTTTCAGATGGAAATATATATGTACACATGATTTATGGTTAGAAGGGAGACACAAGTACATGTACATAAAAGACATGCAAACTCATAAGTCCAATATAAACTGACTATTCCATAGCAAAAAGGAAAACAACAAATCAACAGACAGACAACAGGGCAAAAAATACAGTATTAGACTGAATGGTAAGCATATCCTGCTCCGCGTTAAGCACCCGTCGTGTTGCTCATGTTAGTACACATCCCGTGATTTGTCTAATTCGCTCAGTCACACTATTGGAAAAAGAAACAACATTTTAGTTTCGATAATTGGTACATATCTGTTTTCATCTGTGGAACAGATATTCCATAAAGTTCAACCATCTCGTGATTGCGTCCTTAAAATTTACAAAAAGGGCGATTTCAACTTCAATTAAAACCATTGGTTTAAAAGCTTCCTTGTAAACAGCGACTCTCTACAAAGAATCAAGATATAGGAAATACAGTTCCTTGAATATACTATCAACTGAGGGATATATACTATGTATAAAGAATCTGCTGGAATGTTGATATATAGAAATTGAAAGTTCATAATTTGTATGCTAAAATCATCTCTTTTGTCCTAAAGGTTTGTTTTTCAACAGACGCTCATTGTCAATTACTAGATGTAGGTCATGATATGTAGACTTAACTGTATATGTTTTATAAATTTTACTTTATCTCAAACATGATTGGCTAGATGCGTTATGTTTTAAGAAAAAGATTATCAATTATATGAAATAATACTTTGATAGATGTTTATTCTACTTCATTCTATAAATCATTTTCACCGCTCTGCATGTTGTTGTTTTATTTATACATTTTATAATAAGTGTTCTTATATACATTTTTTATATTTTTATGTGTATATATCATTAATTGTTTGGCCAATATTGAAATGATATGGGTGACGTTCTCAATCTGGTATCGATGAAATGTAGACCACCTCATGAATCGTGACTTATACCAATTAAGCAATGTCAGCATTATTCCTTGAGAACAAGGTTTTTTTAAATGATAATTGTTGCTAGCTTGTCACTAGATGGACTTTGTTTGATAACAATATGCTTAGAAGATGCAGTGCTTCTGTTCTCTTCTTGTTTTTCTTTCCAGGTTTTTTTTTTTATCTTAATTATTAGGTTTTTTTATCTCATATTTTCGTCTGGGACAACCATCTCTCTTCTCGTATTTGAGACTTCAAAAATGTACTCAATAAATCCTTAAGAACCGTGGTTACATTCTTATTCGATGGTTACTTTTTGATGGATTGTCTTGGTAGATGTTCGTCAATACTTACAGGACTCAATCCAAGAACGCAAGTTTTATATTGGTGAATGCAACTTATGATTTCGCAGGACGGACAAAGTTACCTTCGAGACTAAATGAAGCTATAGGATTTTTCTTTAATTTTAAATTTGAATCAAATAGTTTTTTTTTCTGTCCTAATCAATTTGCTTAATTCGAAGTTTTATAACTTATACAATCACATAATATACTGGTAAGAATAGATAAGAATAATGAATATTTGAAGTCATACAGAAAAAGAAATTGAAAAAGATTGTCAAGTACTGCAAAATCTAACAACTGGAATGGTTCTCTCATTTAATAACCTCAGTGTGAATGGAAGTACCCTGTGATTTAGAAATCGGATATATATTCGACGCAGACATTTGTATCAACACACACGTAACAGATGATAGCAACATTTTATTTGTTATATTTTCTGAAACATTTTGAATGATTAAAAAAATAGGGTAACGATTGTATCAACCAATTTTTTGAATACCTAGTTTCCATAAACTTTTTATTTTTATGTGTCATTTTACTTTATAATTTTGTTGGCGTGTTTGCTGTTTATATTTATTATTTTATAACATTTTGTTAATTGATGAAGCACTATGCCATTGATTTCTTTTTGCTTAACATATGTATTATAACTGCTTTCAAAATAAAGTAATCAAAATAATTATATGTTTTTATTTCCATCCTTCTAATACCCGTAATTGTATCATTTTCGAAAAGTATTACAAATACATTTCTATCAAAACAGACGTACACCATTCCATAGTACATGGAACAGATAAAAATGTACAGTATACAGATGTGGTACGATTGCCAATGAAACAACTATCCATCAACGTCAAGATATAAGCTGTAGGTCGTACAACATTGAACACACCAATACTGTATAGTCAACTACTATTCAGACAAAGGGTCATTCGAAGTATCAAGGCATACGGCAACAAATTAGAAGATGCAAACAATGTACATGGATAGTACAAAAGACTCCTTTCTACGATCAGTAAATGCAATTGACGTTGTCCACTACACCTGAAAAACAAAGTGTTAATCAAATTGAAAAGTAAAATGTTTTAACTTTTATTCGAGGGATAATGATGAGTCATTTGTAGACGAAACAAAAATGGAAGCTTTTTATCTGTGATTAGTACATTTAAATACAAGTCATTTTGAAAGAGGGTCGAAAGATACCATAGGGATAGCCAAACTCATAAATCGAAAAAAAATGGCAACGCCTTGGCTAAAAATGAAAGAGACAAACAATAGTTTACATGACACAACATAGAAAACTAAAGAATAAACAACACGAACCCCACCAAAAACTGGGGTGATCTCAGGTGCTCTCAAAGGGTTAGCAGAGCCGTCGTGTTGCCCATGTTATAACAAATCGGTGAAATAGTCTAATTCGGTAGGTCACATTCATGAAAGGGAAGGGGATTGTAGTTACGACGTAAGGAACATATCCGATATCATCTGTGAAACGGTTATTCCATAATGGTCGACCAACTCGTGATGGCGTCCGTAAAATTTACGAAGGGATGATTTTAACTTCACCATTTGTAACTTTTGGTTTAATAGTTTCCTTGTTAGTCGCAACCCTCTCTCAAGAAAATTAGCTCCTATACCATGTATACGAACTTTGGTTGATTAACTTAAATATGAAGGGTAAACTTTAGACTTGAAGTTGTCCACAACAAAAAGATACCATGTTTATAAATTAAACAACACTGATCAGTCTTTAGATCCTGTACGATATCAACTCTATGACTGGTAGCTTTACTTACCTTTTTCAAATACTGCTTCCTTTAGAGTTTGAATGTCAGACCTTGTGTCATCCTAGTTGTTCGTGAATGTGCGAACAGAAACAAAAACAAACAGGAGAAAGAAGGAACAATTGTGGAGATTCTTACACAGGTTATATAAAATACAGATTGGCAAAGTACTATCCTGTACAAATGGATGAAGACCTATCCTCTACGGATAAATGAAGTCCTAGCCTGTGCAGATGGGTGAAGTCCTAGCCTGTTCAGATGGGTAAAGTCCTAGCCTGTACAGATGGGTAAAGTTATACCCTGTAGAAATGGATAAAGTCATAGCCTGTACAGATGGGCGAAGTTCTAGCCTGTACAGGTGGGCGAAGTCCTAAAAGAGGGCCGAAAGATACCAGAGGGAGAGTCAAACTCATAGACCGGTACAGATAACATACTTTTAAAAGTCTTCGTGTCTACAAAATAAATTGATTACCTGTATGAAGCACGACAATTAATTATTCTCTTAACATATTGCATGGCATATACAGAGTGAATTCATCATGGTAGAAATTTTAATATGGCCTTATATGTTCTTGATTCCTTCATAATTTCTATTTGTAACGTCACGTAAAAGGTGAAATTTCGTTATGACGTCACATATAAAGAACAGAGCTTTCTGCAAACGTTTGAAAAAGAAGGATTGAGTTTGTTTAAATATCGTTCGGCCGTATATCTGGTGAATGACGATTTTTTCCAACTCTGAAACAGGTAACTTTAAATACATAAAAAAGTTTGGTAAGCCTAGCTTTTAAAATTTAAAATTCCAAAGTCGTGAGTTGAGAAATTACAAAACACACTTTGATACGGTGCTTTTTGTCCGCAATTTGCTTTTTGTCCGCTTTTGCTTTTTGTCCGATAATTTAGCTTTTTGTCCGACACTTTTGCTTTTTGTCCGTTTTGCTTTTTTGTCCGATAATTTTGCTTTTTGTCCGAAACTTTTGCTTTTTGTCCGAAACTTTTGCTTTTTGTCCGATGATTTTGCTTTATCTCCGATATGAAAATGTATATGTTTTGCCGGTTTCGTTTTGAACATCAAAACCCTCTGCCATTTTTTCTTATTACAAAAGTAAACAAACATAAGTGATTGCGCATATTGTCAACAGGGGCAGACATTTTTAGTGGAATCGTGCATATTTATGATTTTTTGCGTTTTGTGTTTGATAGTTTTAAGAAGTATAACATAGCTCAAATTTCAAGTTATGGACATAACATTATTTATAACTGAATATTATAGACCATGAAATGCTTTTGATTTTTTTCATTAAAAAACAAACTTATTTATTTTCAGCCCATCTGGCTCTATTGACCAAATAGGCTTTTCTAATCACGTAGCGTCCGGCGTCCGTCGTCGTCGTCGACCGTTAACTTTTACTAAAAAAAATCCTCTAAAGCTACTGAGTCAAATTTTAAAAAACTTGGCAACACTAATTATTAGGGTATCTCATAAATTTTTTTTTGTCTAATTATGGAAGTTTTAAATATTTAGATATTAATTCCATGGTCTAATTAACTCGCCTACCAAGTGAGATGAACAACACGCTATAAAATAGAATATATGGGGTAAAATTTAAGTTTTGTCTTTTATTTTGAAAACCACTAAAAAGGTAGAAATCTGACATTATAAGGATGTTGAGCTCTACCGATTGTCCATACATGTCAAAACAGTCAGATGCTTTCCCAAAATTGGTTTCCATTATCTAACTATAGTTTGCCTTAAACCAATGCTATTAAACTTGGACACAATGCTTATTACCACATTACCCAGAACAAGTTTGAATTTTGATGGCGTCACTTTTACTGTTCTAGAGTTATGTCCCTTTGCAAAAACTGTCGATTTGTTTAATTTCCGTTCTTTTACTTAAAAAGAGATGGTATAAAATGTGCAATGTGTATTACTACAAACCACAGGTCAAATTGGTGGCATCACTTTTCCAGTTATGCACCTCTATAAATAGGGAAATGCTGACTTTATCGTTTTTGTTTTCTAACTTTAGTTCGTCTTAAGCAAATGATATGAAACTTATACAAAATACTTATAATAACAGAAGTTCGATCAAGTTCAAATTTGGGTAGTGTCACTTTTCCCGTTCTTAAGTCATGTCCCTTTCTAAAGGTAAATGCAAGCGGAATTATTATCTGCGTCCAAAAGACTAATTTGGATTTATTGCCCTTAAATGGTTTTTACCATTTATTCTCGTGTTTGCCTATTATTTTGAAAATTATAATAGAGACCATGGAGGCAGAAACACTTTACGATGACCAGTAAGATCAGTTTTATACAAGTGAGACAACATAGTCGAACTCATTAATAGACTCCTTATTACAGAAAATGTCCTTTGATGATGATTTTGACCATTTTTTTGTTTGCGTTTTTTGCCTCATAACTTAAATCTACAATAAAGACAATATGAAGACGACTTCTTACTTAAGTTATTGCCCTTTAATGTAGTGTCTTTCCGGTTTTTTTTTAATGTAAATAACAGAGAACCCAAGAACAAATTTGTAATTAAGGTAGTAAAATTTGATTTTGTTTGTTTGATTAGTAATTTATTTTAGATTGGTAATTTAGGGGAGATAACTATAAAATAGCGAATTTTCTGAAAGATGAAATTGAGAAAGAAAATGGAGACTGTGTCAAAGCGACACCAACCCGACCATAAGGCAGACAACAGCCGAAGGCCACCAATGGGTCTTCAATGTAGCAAGAAACTCCCGCACCCGTAGGTGTGCCTTAAAAAGTATGTATACTAGTATAGTGATAATGGACGTTATACTAAACTCCGAATTATACACAAGAAACTAAAATAAAAAATCATGCAAGACTAAAAAGGCAAGGGGCTC
Organism: Mytilus edulis; assembly: GCA_019925275.1. Taxonomy (NCBI): domain Eukaryota; kingdom Metazoa; phylum Mollusca; class Bivalvia; order Mytilida; family Mytilidae; genus Mytilus; species Mytilus edulis. The sequence continues at coordinate 80,197,733 of CM034360.1, read as the reverse complement.
CCAACTTGGGACAGGTGCAAAATTGCTGCGGGGTTAAAATGTATATGAGATCTCAACCCTCTTCTATACCTCTAGCCAATGTAGAAAAGTAAACGCTTAAAAATACGCACATTAAAATTCAAGTCCGAGTCTGTAACAAAAGAGAATAAATAAAATGACAATAAAACATTAATAGCAACAGACAACTACATGATATTTTGCTATTTTACATTTGAGCACGGTGACTTTTTTCTTATCAATTAATATTTTCAAAGCATTTTCTTTTCTAAAAGCTATCTTCTATCATTTGTTTACCTTAGCTTCGGATCACATGATGCTTGGTTTTTTTCCTGTATAATCCATACAAAATGTGTCATTTTGTCACAACCTGTATCTTGAGAAAATGTTCGTTTACCTATCATACTTATTATATTTTTGAACGTTTCACAATATTTTTAAGTTTGTTGCAAAATCATTTTTAATCTATTCTTCCATACCACCTTTAAGACGATTTTCACATCTATTTTGCGTTTTGTCACACGTCATAGAAAATTATAAAAGATAAAGATACACTTCAAATCTCAAAAATGAGCAAATCAAGATCTACTAACATGTCAAATCTTGCCGACATAGTTAAGGAGTAGACTGTAACTCTTTGTAAGAGTTATTGCCCTTAAATGAGTACTTCTTTTATCCTCTATTGTGTTCTGAGCAAAGATAGAAGGAATCTAAACAGCACATCACTGAACAATACCAGGTCAACAAAACAGATTTTGTCATGAATTCTATTCTTGTTTACAATTTTGGAGAGTGTCCTTTGTTGAATATGCACATAGATCAAGGTGATCACAAAGGCTCTTTAGAGCCTCTAGTTTATTATCATTAGAATCACAAATGTATGTCTAGTTGGTTAAAATAACCTTTTAATATCAATGTCGAATACTTTTCGCTTGATAAATTTTTGGAACAAATGTGAAGTTCATCGGGTTATTTGAACGGATGCAATATGAGTTCGAACGTTTTCTTACTCAAGTATGACTTTCTTGTTTTACTTTCGGCGTGTAAATTTAAGATTATGTCATGAATTTCAGCTCTTATTGTAAAGAAATTCAATAAACAGCAGAATATATGCCAGGTTTTTCTAACAACCAGTGACAAATAATCAGGTGCATAATTTAAATATGATTTTTCCAGCAAGCAATTGTTCATAGACTGTATATTTACCCTCTACATTAGACCAAATAATCCACAAATTCCGCAAAGAGATCTTTTAATGAAAGGCCATGTCTAGGGAGACATAAAACAACATTCGCCCAGCAGGACCTATGTACATTTGTATTTGTCCTAACCAACTATGATATTGTTTCCGCGTTAGCTTTCTTATTGACACGAGTACCCATGGTAAAACCTTCGGAGCTATCTCAGCTTGCATGGAAATTTAAAAAAAAAAACACGTTGATCTTTTCCTGGTGATTTTATAGTGGCCATCCGGCGTAAACAAAATATCTGATAACCAACAACCGTTATATATATATATATTATTGATGGCGATCCGATGGATACATCTGTTGTAGAGTTGTCACTGACTCAGACGTACTTATAAATATAATTATTTTCTGTGACTGCATATTACATTAATTTGTAGGATCCTTTACTACAGATAATTTAGCTGATCTGTAACAATAACATCTTCGTGCCTTATATATCATGTACTGCAGTACGCCGCTAGATTAAACTGACGTGGAAAGGTAACACATGGCCAGCGAAAGCTCTTTTATTGAGAGCCCAGGTGGTCGTGTGGTCTAGCGGGACGCGTACGGCTGCAGTGCAGGCGATATGGTGTCACGATATCACAGTAGCATGGGTTCGAATCCTGGCGAGGGAAGAACCAAAAATTTGCGAAAGCAAATTTACAGATCTAACATTGTTGGGTTGATGTTTAGACAAATTGTATATACATTATGTACACAGCCATGTATCACCATCATTGATGGCGATCCGATGGATACATCTGTTGTAGCCGAAAATGAAAATGAAATATTCTTATTTGATATCGATCTATTATTGGAATGATAAATTTGCCTTACCATTTTTTGTTTTAAAAAAATGATCATTTTAAATATAGATTTTAATTTTGAAAAAGAAAGTGTCAGTTTATGTTAGCTGTCATTTTTTTTAATGTGCTTATCCGAGTCCTGGTCTGCATTCCAGCGGCTTTCGTTCGTTTATTTTTGTAGTACATTTTATATAGACACTGTTTTCAATTATTTTTACCAATATTTGAGATGCAAGTTACATCTTGCCCACTCGAAACAGCGTTACAAAATTTAGGTTTCAGAAATGAATAGCCTTTAGCCATCAACGATGACTTTTCACGAGTTGTTTTAGTTAAAGGATGATTCCTTTATTTTTCTGCAAGTCTTGCTCTTCACGACAAACAAGATAAAAAGAACATTACGTAAAGCATTAAGTACATGTATCACCTATAGTATTTTACAACCTTCATTGGTGGAAGTTTTATAAACAATTCTGGTGTTTTGTTGTTTGTTAGGTTTTTTTTGGGTTTTGTTTTTTTGGGGGGGGGGGTTAATATATTAGAAATTATTGTCCTGAATAAACATCTCTATGCGTTTGTGCTTTTTTGCATTTCAGTTTGTATTGTGAAATTTCTTCTATCCGGGCGTTATAAATGTTTTTGCCAGAAATCCATGTTTTTTTTTATCTAATAGCTACAAACTTTAAAATCATTTTCTAGTTGCCTTGGATTAGATTTTCCGAGACGCTGGGTTTGTAATTTGGTGCCTCATTTAATTTATACAATATTTGAAATCTTAAAAAAATGCAGATGGAAATTGTCGGTTCTTATGAATGTGTTCGGAAGGAATTAAATTATGACTCCTTGTGAGACCATCAAAAATGACTATTTAGGACACCTTGGATTAAAGATCTTTCAGGACAACGGGTTTGAAATTTCACTTAAACATATCTCTTTAAACATATGATAATGGACATAGCACAATGAAGTCTTGTCGAAAATACGATTATAATACGACATGAACGGAGCAGGATTTGCTAACCCTTCCAGAAAACCATATATCACCTCGTTTTTAACAGGGTTCTTGTTGCTCAGATTTTATTTTTCAATATTGTGAGTTGTGTGGACTATTGAGCCCTTTTCTTATATATGATATCACAACTATTATATATATGTAAGCGTTCAGATACATTTATATTGATACACTGTTGAATTGAAATAGACCTAATAATTAGATGAGTGAAAAAAAGTTTGAAGAAATAGAAAAAAGGGGACATAAAATTAAACAGGAGAAGTAAAAGGAAAGTTTGAGGATATCTGTACGTGTGTGGAATTGGCATTCTTAAGTGTTTTACACAACAAGGAATATAATATTAAGATTGTTATATAGAAAAACGTGTATTCATTCTGGTCGCAAGTAAGTCTGGAATCCTTAAACGTGTTAGCAATGGTGTTCCTTCTCCAATTTTTACAATATTTGGGACATCTAAAGATAAAGACGAATATGTTCGAAACTTTATAATAGTTAGGAAAATCCATGTGTGATGGTTTTGTCATTGAAATTTTAAATATGTTTACTGCGCTAAATATTAAAAAACGAAAATCGTACAAATAAGTCAGGAACGAGGGTTCAACCTGTAACTTAGTACCGTAGTTGTTGTTTGTATCTGTATATAATATTTGTTTGTCGTATACAGTTTTGTAAATCAATCAAGCCGTTGGTTTTTTCTCTCCTTTGAGTTGTTTAAACACCATTATGGTAAATGGTGTCAGAGTTTGCTGCATATGGATGTGCGTACATTTACGACATTATATAGCTTATATTATGCATAGTTTTGTCTTTCCGCAAGTGATATTAAGTCCCAATTTGCACTGGTATAGGAACGGCCGTCTGTCCGTCGCTCCAAAATATTTTGCAACATTTTATTTTGAAAATAAAACTTTTTTACAGTCCAGTAATAATTTCGTAATTTTTCTAACAATTTCATTTGTTTCTAAATATTACAAACATTACAAATATAACAAACAATGCTGTAACTTTTAGAACACAATCGCAAAGTTTGAGGAATACATGTGTAGCTATTTATTGACATAAACTGTATCAATCTTTAAATATTGAAAATGTCTAGCAACTATTTCCAAATGGCGTACCGTTAAGACGGTTGAGGCTGTTCACGGAATAAGGAAACTTTGGTTAGCATTGTCAGCCAAGTATTCAATTGTTGTTTGACAAACTCAAAAAGAGATGGGAAAGTAAAAAAGTAAGCAAGTTGGTTAATCGTTAAAACAAGTTAGCTAAGTTGAAATCCAAGCCGTTATAACAAGTTAAGCCCCAGTTTCTCTAGACCACGATCTTACCACGCTCACCGAGATCTAAAATAAATTCACGATCTTACCACGCTTCTACTGCGATTATAGTACGTTCTTACCACGATTATACTTCGTTCATACCTCGATCTTACTATGTTTTCAGCAATAACGTCAACATGATAACATCGTGTTCCATATCATTACAGTTCCATTCCTTCTATTTCTGATAATAATAATAATAATAATAATAATAATAATAATAATAATAATAATAATAATAATAATAATAATAATAATAATAATAATAATAATAATAATAATAATAATAATTATAATAAATAGCTTTATTTAAAGAGAGTAACTTATTTGGATTAAACCAATTTTCAATAAGGCTCTCTATATATACATACAATGTTAACAATATGAATAAATCATAATTAATCTACTATTACACACATGTACAGAATAGACGTATAGAAAGTAATATAACAACAACAACAACAACAACAACAACAATACCTATGGTATACATTGTGGCTTAACTTAAAAATTTAACACTTTTCAAAATAAAATTACTTGTAAGAGTTTTTAAATGCAGATATACTTTTTGATTTTTAATTTCACTGGACAATGAATTCAAGTCAGGAATATGACAGTTCTTGTCCATTCGTTTTTGATGCGTTTTGTTTTTTGATTTTGCCATGTGATTATGGACTTTCCAAATTGATTTTCCTCTGAGTTCAGTATTTTTGTGATTTTACTTTTTTTTCCACACTTTTGGATTAATACGTTGATTTCTCGGAAACAATAGTCATGCCACTAAAATCTACTAGAACACGTGGGCGTGGTGGTAGGGGTTGAGGTAGAGACAAACGGAGCTCTGATAGTTTCGAATCCTGATCCAGCAGAGATGTCGGACCGACCAATCAAATCTAAATTACAAACTATAATTGCTGGTCCATCAAGCTCAAATGACGATATTTTAGTGAACGATAGTAGAGATGACACAGATGTGTCAATATATATAGGAGATGTGGTACGAGTGTCAATGAGACAACTCTCAGACCAAGTAACAATCTATAAAAGTAAACCAATATAGGTCAAGGTACGGCCTTCTACACGGAAACTTAATGCTTAATCCAAAAATAACTTAATCCAAAAATAATGCTCACACCGAATAGCAAGCTATAAAGGGCCCAAAAATTACTAGTGTAAAACCATTCAAACGGGAAAAACAACGGTCTAATCTACTAGCATATAAAAACGAGAAGCATGGTTAATCCGTTAGAATAAAAGAAGTCCTCGTTACAAACAGACAAATAAAACCTGGAGAGATTTAATATATTTTTTGTGAAAATGACAATGAAAATCATGAATTTGGGTCGCGGTGAGAACAGGATGTTCGTTGTGAGGTCGCAATAACGTCGCTGTGAGATAATAGCGCTGTTTCTCCGAAAAGAATCATGCTTTCGCTGCGCCCTCGCTATGATGGTACAGCGACCTTTACGATCTTACCACGACCTTAATGCGCTCTCACTACGCTTCTACTATGGTACAGCGACCTTTACGATCTTACCAAGACCTTGATGCGCTCTCACTACCCTTCTACTACGACCTGATTAAACAACGAACGACCACACCACGATTGTTTTGAACATGTTCAAAGTTGGTTACACTCATCACGATCTTGAAAACCTCACCATGATCGTGATACGACCTTACTGGGATCTACACGATCGTACTACGATCATCAAAATTGGCATTTTTTCACAGATCGTAGTACGATCGTCGCCTAGTGGGACTGCGGTATTAGCTTAATCGTTATAACAAGTAAGCTTAGTCGTTATAACGACTTAAAAATAAAACTTCATTCAAATAAAAACCAAAATCTGCTAAATTTCTTTAAAATTACTAATTAAGGGGCAGCAACCCTATAAACTGTTATCCGATGTGTCAGCAGATAGATCTTAACATTATTACTCCTTGACAGATTGGCTCTGAATGCTTTGGTTTCAGAGATATAAGCCAAAATCTAAATTTTACCCAAAGTTCTATTTTTAGATATGGCGGCCATCTTGATTATTGGGCGGGGTCATGTGATAGTTTTTTTTTACCTATAAAGGATGAGTGTGTCAGTAGTTTCAGAGGAGAATGATTTTGTAAAATTTAACGTCGACGACGGATGCTTAGTGATGAGTAAATCTCAGTTAGTCCTCTGGTCCAGGTGAGATAAACCAGCAAAACGGCCAAAAAGCAACGGACAAAAAGCAAAAGTGTCGGACAAATAGCAAAATTATCGGACAAAAAGAAAAACGGACCAAAAGCAACGAACAAAAAGCAAAAGTGTCGGACAAAAAGCAAAATTATCGGACAAAAATCAAAACGGACTAAAAGCAAAGGACAAAGAGCAAAAGTGTCGGACAAATTGCAAAATTATCGGACAAAAAGCAAACCCGGACAAAAAGCAAATTGCGGACAAAAAGCAACGTCTCATACGGCCTTTACACATAATACACGTCCATTTAACATGCAACAGGAGGGCACAATCATTAGATATACAAAATGAGAAACCGCCATTATGCAATAAAAAAGAGTCATTACACATACAACAACAAAAAACAGCCACTACAAATGAAACAAGAGAGAACAGACATTAGACATACAACAGGAGAACACGGCAATTATACATTAAAGAAATGAAAACGGCCATCCAAAAAAAAAGAGAATATGGCCATTACACAGATAACTGGATGAGAAAACGAGCATAACACATGTAACCGTAGAGAACGTATTTTAGACACACATCATAAGAAAACGGCCATTACAAAATAACAAGAGGCTCTCAAGAGCCTGAATCGCTCAACTTAATTTTTTTGGTTAAATCTCTCATTAATGATTATTTTGGCTTTTCAATTTATTTAAATGTTCTTTGAATCGTCCTATTTTCTTCAAAAGCAAAAAAAAAAATCATTGTCTCCCATGTTCTATTTTAGCCATAGGAGCTATGTTTCTTGACATACAAGGAAATGAAATATAAAATTTATACTAGATACTCTGAATCTAGTTAAGCCTAAGTTTGGCTGAAATTGATACAGCAGTTTCAAAGGAGAAGATTTTTTTAAAGTAAGTCAACATGATGAACAAATTGTGAAAAAAGTCTCTAAAGGGCAATAACTCCTTAAGAGGTCAATTGACAATTTTGGTCGAATTGACTTATTTGTAGATCTTACTTTGCTTAACATTTTTGCTATTAACAGTTTATCTGTATCTATAATAATATTCAAGATAATAACCACAAACTGCAAAATTCTTTAAAATCATCAATTCAGGGGCTTTATACCTGAAAAACCAGTTACCCAATTCGGCTGAAAATGTCAGATCAGGTAGACCTTGACCTAATAAATACTTTAACTTCTTGTCTTATTTGCTCTAAATGCTGGAGTTTTTGAGATATAAGCCAAAAAACTGCATTTTACCCTGTGTTCTTTTTTTAGCCATGACGGCCATGTTCTTGACGAAATAAAAAATAAAGCACAAACTTTATTTCCTACACCCTACTGATCATTCAGTTGAAGTTTGGTTGAATTTGGTTGAGTAGTTTTAGAGGAGAAGATTTTTTAAAATTTGCAAATATGAACAAATTGTGAAAAATTGTCATTAAAGGACAATAACCCCTTAAGGGGTCAATTGACAATTTTGGTTATATTAACTTATTTGTAGATCTCACTTTGCTGATAATTTTTGCTGTTTACAGTTTATCTTTATCTATAGTAATATTCAAGGTAATGACCAAAAACTGCAAAATTTCCTTTAAATTACCAATTTAGTGGCAGCAACCCAACAATGGGTTGTTTGATTCATCTGAAAATTTCAGGACTGATAGATCTTGACCTAATGAACATTTTTCCCCATGTCAGATTCGCTCTAAATGCTTTCGTTTTTGAGATATAAGCCAAAAACTGCATTTGACCCCTATGTTCTATTTTAAGTAACAGCGGTCATGTTTTTTTAGGGATCAAAAATCAAAGCACAAACTTTGTGCAGGATAATCTAAGGAACAATCATGCTAAGTTTCATCCAAATCCATTCAGTAGTTTCAGAGAAGAAGATTTTTTAAAGTTAGCAAATATGATGAACAAATTGTGAAAAATTGTCATCAAAGGACAATAACCCCTTAAGGGTCAATTGAAAATTTTGGTCTTATTAACTTATTTGTAGATCTTACTTTGCTGATCATTTTTGCTGTTCACAGTTTCTCTTTATCTATAATAATATTCAAGATAATGACCAAAAACTGCAAAATTTCCTTAAAATCACCAATTAAGTGGCAGTAACCCAACAATGGTTTGTTTGATTCATCTGCAAATTTCAGGGCTGATAGATCTTGACCTAATGAACATCTTTACCTCATGTCAGATTTGCTCTAAATGCTTTCGTTTTTGAGATATAAGCCAAAAACTGCATTTGACCCCTATGTTCTATTTTAAGTAACGGCGGCCATGTTTTTTGACGGATCAAAAATCGAAGCACAAACTTTGTGCAGGATTACCTAAGGAACAATCATTCTAAGTTTCATTCAAATCCATTCAAAGTAGTTTCAGAGGAGAAGATGTTTGAAAAATTATTAACGACGACGACGACGACGACGACGGACGCCAAGTGATGAAAAAGCTCACATGACCTTTTAGGCCAGGTGAGCTAAAAAGAGATTATGGTTATTAGACATACAATAAGAAAAACGGAAACTACACGTGCAACAAGAGAGAACGGCTATTTGACATACATTGTACAAGAGACAAAATTCCTGAATCACAGAAAATGAGAACATTGACATTACGCATAATCAGGAAATTCGACCAGCACACATACAACAGATACACAGGGCAATTTCACATACTGTTGACTCATTATTATACGTTGGATACCAATGTTCGTGGTTTTCATTGGTACAGGTGAACCACGAATTCAAATATTCAACGAATACCCATTGTGTATAGGCTTTGTATGCAGATATTGACAAAACCAGGAAATCAAATATCCAACAAAATACTGGTTTTCCTCAATCCACGAAAATTGATACCCACTAAAATAAATTAATTCACAGTACAACAGGGAAAAGTGACATTACCCATACTAAATGTGAACATGTCAATTTCACACAAAGCAAGGATACACGCGCATTACACATAAAACAAGAGAATACGACCATTACTTTTAAAACAGGGGAAATAGAACTACGCGTTAAAAGAAAATACCGCCATACACATATAACAAAAAATGGCCATAACACATCGAAGAGGAGAGAATGTCCATACAACAAGAGAAAACGCACATTAAAAAAAAAAGACAGTACATTAAATACCCATATCAAGGGAAAAAATCGGCCATTACGCATACATAACGAGAAAGCAACCATTACATATGGTAATTTCACGTACAACAGGAGAAACCAGCAATTGTATATACAATAAAAGAGAACGGCCATTAGATATACAACAGGAACAATGGTTATTACGCATATAACAGAAAAACGGGCATTAAAAAAAAACAAGATAAAGCGGTCATAACACAAACAAACGATGAAAACGACCATTACAAATGAAACAGCAGAGAACAGCTTTAAACATATAAAAGGAGAAAACAGAGATTGATATAAATAACAATAGAATACCGTTTCACATACCACAGTACAAAATGGTCGTTACACATAAAACAAGAGAATACAGCTATTACACATCTAACAGGAGAAAACGGTCAGTACACAAACAAAGGGAGAAAACGGCATCTATACATAAAACTAGAGGAAACAACATCTATACATAAAACTAGAGGAAACAACATCTATACATAAAACTAGAGGAAACAACATCTATACATAAAACTAGAGGAAACAACATCTATACATAAAACTAGAGGAAACAACATCTATACATAAAACTAGAGGAAACGACCATTGCAAATAAAACAATAGAATACGGCTTTAACACATACAACAGGAGGAATCGGCCAAAACACATGAAACAGGAGAGAACTATCATTTGACATAAAACTAAAGAATCGGCTATTACACACACAACAGGAAAACACGTCCAGCTCACATACAACAGCAGAGGACTATTATACATAAAACTGGAGAATACGGCTATTACACATAAACACGTCCATGTCACATACAACAGGAGAGGACTATCATTAGACATAACACTGGAGAACACGGCTATTACACATGCAACAAGAGATAACTATCATTAGGCATAAAACAAGAGAATACGGCTATTACACATACAACACGAGAATACAGTCATTATACATTAAACAAGAGAATACGGCTATTACACATACAAAAAAGGAATCGGCCAAAATACATACAACAGGAAGGAACTATCATTAGCCATAACACTAAAATATACGACTCTTACACATAATACAGAAAAAAAACGGCCAATTCACATACAACAGGAGAGGACTATCATTGGACATAAAACTGGAGAAAACGGTGATTACAAATTTATAAGAGAATACGGATATTACACTATCAACAGGAGAAAACGGCCGTGACACATACAACAGGAGAGAACTGTCATTTGACATAGAAATGGGGAAAGTACCATTAAACTTATATATGTTCCTTTTGGTATACACACAATGTGACCTACGTTTTTTGTTCCCTCTTTTACATTTCTAGATGCCTGTACTTTGTCCTCCGCATTCGACCTACCGAATTTGATTTATAAACACTTTTGTACTTACATAAGCAACAGGACTAGCGCCATTTGTGTCGCATGATCTGCAAAGCTTATCGGACCATTTCGACATTTTTCGATTTCAATTCTTTTCAATGAAATTTTCAGTTTGCTTTCAACAAATGAGTTTTAATGCCTTCTTGTTACATTTCTTCCCAATTAGTGTACATTAACACATACATTCTAGACGACACAAACTCTTTGGATGACTCTAGAATCAATGTTGACCGACTTTTGACTACATATTACACAATTTTCCGAGAGGTTACCTATAATATGTGATGTTACATTCTGGTATATTCTAAGTTCTTATATACATGATATATGAAAAGAGTATAATTAACCTTGCAATCGCTGCAATTAGCGGAAATAACAATCAGGTGTTTCCACTATTGTATTTGTTTTTATAAAGAACTATTGTATTTGTTCTGATTATATTTTTTTCTTCCGCCAAGTTTCAAAACTTGTTTTGTGGTGTCGCAAGATGTTGCTTAGATTTTTTGCATATGATATCGAACAGTTATTACGCTTTTGAGACTGAACCTGGTAAGTCAACGACTTTTCATTGTAAGAGTTCCCTCACCAAACGTTGTTTTTTTCGTGCTGAGTTCTCCTCCGTAACCGAAAAAAGTGACAAATTTATTGTACTAAATTGCTTGTTATATCCTAAAGATGATTTGTCATATTCAACCGAATCAATTCTTAGACGCTATATGACAGTTATTCCCACTTTTGAATTTGACAAAAGGGATATGTCAATGTAAATGTATCACATGAATGGATAAACCTAAGGGACGTGTATTTGAGGTCCTGAGGTCATAAAAATAAATTTGAGGTCAAGTTCACAGGTCAAGGTCATGTGTTAAATTTTGATTTTCCATTGTTCCGATATTTCCTCTGTAAAGGTAAAAAGAAGCGACACATTAATTGTACTATATTGCTCGTTATATTCTAAAGCCGATTGGTCATATTTAACCGAATCAATTCGTAGACTCTGTATTACAGTTATTTCCACTTTTAAATTTGACATAAGGGATATGTCAATGTATCACATGAGTAGTTAGTAATATCGACCTTAGGGACGTGTATTTGAGGTCCTGGGTTCATCAAAATAAATTTGATGTCAAGGTCAAAAGTCAAAATAAAGCTTGAAATTTTTACTTTTCCTTTATTTGTATCTTCTCCGACACTTTTATAGAAATATACATTAATAAATAAAAAAAAGTGCAAACTGTTTGCTTTATTGTAATGAAGATGATTTCCTATTTGGTCTGAAACAATCTAAAAGCATCATAAAATGCCCCTGAAAAAAGTTTTAATATAAGGTTTATTGTTTATTACTCCAATTGTTCATTGTAAAGCTATATCACCTTTTACAAAAGGTTGGGGACACATGGAAGTGACCTTGGAAAACCAAAAGTAGCCATTTTTTTGCACTTTTTCATGGAAAAGTACTCGGAATCCTTTTATTTTGTAAAATAAATAAATAATTGCATCATTAAAGACTAAACCGGAAGTGGACAATTATCAACTTTTTTACATGCAAAAGTATAAAGAAACTATATATTGGTCGAATTAGTGTAACGCTATCAAATGAGACCTGAAGGCACATTTACTTTAACGGAAGTAGCACAAAATCTCCCTTAATTCTCTCAAACGTATATAGAAACTATTCAATCATCGCATCAGTATAAACATGATAAAGAAAATTATGAATGGATACTACTTTCAACTTTTTTAACCGGAATTAGCTTCTTTTAAACTTTTGAAATTGATGTGGAGAGACCTTCCGGTGTTCTATGAATAATTAGTAAAAGAACAATTGGTTTCCAATAAGGTACTTCCACGGAAAAGTGTTTTTTTTTATTTTGTTCAGAATTGTGTTTTTCGCCTTATTGGTTTCTTGCATAGTGTTATTGTTTTAGAAGATGTCGCTTATGTATTTGGAATATGATGTCGAACAGTTTATAAGCTTTTGAAACTACTAACACTGCTTAACAGAACACATTACCTTGTAAGAGTTACTGTAAAAGTTTACGACAAATATATTTTACCAAATTGCTCTTTACATCTTCTGGACAAGGATGACCATTTGAACCGAAGCTATCCAGATAATCCATATGAGAGTTTTCCCCCTGATGCATTTTATATAATTGATATGCATTTGTAACCTCTAAACCAAAAATAAAGGCAACAGTAGTATACCGCTGTTCGAAAATAAGTGATAGAGACCAAGGGGCTTTGTCTTTGAGATCCTTCGTACGAAAAAAAAAAGAAAAAAAGGTCAAGGTCATATTCTGAATTCTGATATTGGCTTATTAATATTACTTTTTATAAAAAACTGTATATGATATCGACAACATACTGGTACTCAATTGATAGTTGCGGCATGTACGAAATTGAATAGCATTGAGCACCAAAGTTTCTAAAAGTTTTGCCAAATAAAGCTGAGGTGATTTATTCTTGAGGTACAAATGCCTTAATATAAAAAACATTCTAAAGTTTTGTAAACAGTTAGTTTATAAATATGACCTTATCAATGAAAATCCACATCATGACAGAAGTGCTGATTACTAGGCTTGTGATACCATCGGGGTATTTTTAATATTTTATGTGCTAATGAAGTTTATAATTCCCAAATTGTAAAGATTTTTTTTACAACAGTAGACATTAAACATCTGCTATATCTGAGGACTGACCATATAACTTGTTTATCTGAACAATGGTGGTCAGTATATATCAGACAAAAGAAAATTAAATTACATTATATGAATATTAAATAAAGTGGTGTCTTAAATTATATGTAGAACAGGTAAAGATAAAACACTTAAATACAAGGCTAAAGAAGACATTATATAACATTGTCATTGAAGTACCATGCAAACATTATTAATCACTGTTTGACATATGTGTGTACCAACGACCATATTATTTCACTATGGAATGGCAAATTCCATAGAATTTCCAAGTTTACACAAATATGTATTTGATAATTTATTCACAAATCTTTTTTATCAATCCATTTTCTGTTGCATGCATTATCATTAATAAAACAAGATTTGTAAACTTCAAATAGAACAAGGTAAAATATTAAAGTAAATATTCAATATAATTTCTTATTCAAAAGTTCATGATATTTCTTTTGCTAATAACAATAAGGCCGCTGCCTATCCATGTGGACACAATGTTCGCGAAAGTAGCAACAACTCACAAGTCAGGATTGTTGTGTTCACTTGCATATGATTAATATGCTGTTTGCGTATAAAATGTTGACTGATTATTGCCTAAAACTAAGCATTTTCTTCCGTATGCATAGTCTAATAGGCTGTACAAGAGAGAGTCGAAGTTTTGTAATCTGAGAAACGGATATTCCATAACGGTCACAAACTCGTGAAGACTCCATAAACTTAACGGAGGGACAATTTAATCTAAGTTTGAACTCTTATTGACTTCCTTGTAAGCAAACACACTTCTATCACGGAAATCATTGTATGAAATACAAGCCATCGAATATCATATCAACTGTATGTGACAGCGTTTTTTCTGTAGTTTCTCGACGACGTACTAAATATTTGATGTTGCATATATATTTTTTTATTTTTATTTGAACTCCCTGCTGAGCATAATGTGGAGAAAACTAGTAAATCATATCATAACCCTTTGATGGTATTTTACTTCATGCGATCGGGAAACAGTAAATTTTGACCTATTTGTTTCCTAAGTTTTATTAAAATTCTAAAACACTAAACACAGGATAAACAGTAATTAAAACAATCCCGTATACTACATTGAAAGAGAATCGAAAGACACAAAAGGGTTATTAATGGTTACCTGTTTATACACTATATTTAAAACTATAGACTGAGCTCCATGAATCACTAAAAACAGACCGGAGATACTTGGAACTTACGGATACCATGTATACTGTTTTTACTATAAATACCTTTAAATATAGTCTCCAATACATATTTGTGACATTATAGCTATTTTAATTAGATTTCGTCATAATGTGTTTTTAATCTTTTTTTTCAGATGCCTTCATGTCGGGCCTTGTTCTCCTTTCTATTTATGTTATGTCATTTACGTGATAAAAACTTTTAAATTTATAACCCGAGTTATCTACTTTAAAGTATCCATAGTGTGTTGTTATCTTTTAAATACATAGAAGAACTGCTATAATTTACGTGTATGTTGATCTTGCAATATCTACTGTCTCTTTTTATGTACGACCTGATGCACTATCATATACAATGAAGATTACTAAAGATATTGCACGTGTATTTAATATACTTGTTGTTGTTTTCACACCAGTCCTTTTGTTGCCGTTACCATTAGTTGTTGGAACACAGGTAATGTTTTTATTCATGTGTAGTCTTTTTTTTCGCTGTTTTAAGAGAAATATTAACAATATAAAAATTCAAACTTTGTTTTTCGTGACAGAATTTATAATTATATGTCAGAACTATTTTTTTGTTAAATTGGTATTGATAGTCAATCGTTCAATCAATATACATGATATATGGAAAGTTTGTTTATTTACCAATGGGTCTGTTGTAAGTCCGCACCATTTTGATATCAGCGTCTCTGATGAGTCTTGTGTAGACATAACTTGCGTCTGGCATGTCACATTATAAGCAAGATACCTTTAATAACTATTAAAACCAGTGGATCGATGTCACTGATGGTGGACGTTTTCGTCCCGATACAAATATTCCCAGCTCGACTTCGTTGTTGACATGGCTTTCAATTATATGTTGTTTTTTATAAATTAACTGTTTGAACTTTATTGTACTAAAGTTTGTTGAATGAATGTAAATAACAAGACTTATTATCGTTAGATTTTGTTTTTCAGTCATATACTATTTTCATAATTTATATCGTGGAAAATTGTCTTGAAAATTGTATCTTTACATTTTAATGCTAAGGCTCCTTGTTGAAGACCATACCTTGACCTAATGATTTTCTTTTATAAATTGGTTTTTTTATGGAGAATTGTCTCATTGGCACTCATACCACATCTTCCTATATCTATATAAAATGAGACGGATAAATTGAAGACTCTCTTTTTAATCAACTCATCTACAAATTATAAAACGAACCTGATCATTCAAGAGGGTATCACTACCCCAGTGGCCAGTACTCCAGTACTTGCATGCTAATTCGGATTTGTGTTATTAGAATTGCTTTTACACACTTTTAATTTCAGTGTCACTGATCAATCTTGAATTAAGAAATACATCTCCCTCATGCAAAGCTCTGATTTCCGTCCCGGCTTCGGATATATTAAGTTTGTCCTGTTGGGTTACAGCTCTTTATCTTTTCAATAAGCTTTGTATTTTAAAACAATAGGGTCTCTAACATCACTGACAATACATTATTTGTCCAAATACGTATCTGGTACCCAAATCAAAAGGGAACCGTTTACGTTATCATCAATGCAAACAAAAGTTCTATTGAATTGATTTCGCAATTTTTCTGGCATATGCAAATATAATTATGCAAAACATATGCGTTTGAACATCAGAAAATGCTTTAGGGCATTTCAGTTTGTCTTATTATTGACATTATTTAACAAAAGTCGGGATAAGGGGAATACAATATACTATCACTTATAAACAGACACTTTTACATTTATCAAAACACACACTGCATGAAATGATACGTTTACAAAGTTTATTCATAAATTAAATTTCTAGTTTTGAATTTAAGGTCTGATTTATGAAGAATTATTTTAGTAGTTTATGAAAGTTTAATAATTTTTTTAAATTTCTTATTTTCTTAAGTTTAATTCCGATTTATGGGTTATTAAACTTGTTATTTATTTGAAAAATAATAGCAGTTTATATTTGTTATTTAAAAGGTTTAAATCTAGTTTATCACCGTTAAATTTTTCGTTTAAACATACGTTTATTTTTTATCAAAACTACTAATATCAGACGATTTAACTGAAATTTAATTTAGATTAAATAACAAGTTTATACTGATCAATTTTTGTTCGGTAAATTTGAAATTTAATGCCAGTTTTGGTATACGTTTATTTTTTATCGAAACTACTAATATCAGACGATTTAACTGATATTTAATTTAGATTAAATAACAAGTTTATACGGATCAATTTTTGTTCGGTAAATTTGAAATTTAATGCCAGTTTTGGTAACGTGTTTTACATTGTTTTATCGGGACCATTTATAGCTGACTATGCGGTATGGGCTTTGCTCATTGTTGAAGGCCGAACGGTGACCTATAGTTGTTAATGTCTGTGTCATTTTGGTCTTTTATGGATAGTTGTCTCATTGGCAATCATACCACATCTTCTTTTTTATATTAAGTTTCTTGTTTAATTTCAATGATGAAGTAATTCTTCTTCTTAAGGGTCAACAAGGCTTCACTACTGTCATGTGAATACATGTTGTACAAAATAAAATGGAGAGAAAACGTTATTAAGAAAACAAGACGACTTTACGATCGGGCTTATTATAATTGTTCAAAAGGAAGAAGAAGAAAAAAGAAACTTTCGTTGAAAAAATATTTACAACTTACGTAAATCAATAATTAAATCTTGAAAATCCCCCAAACCTTTAGAGATTTTCAAGTAAGTAAAGGTCTTCGTCAGATTTCCATGGACGTTCTGGTTATCTTTTATCCCAGTAACAGAAATACAAAACACAACAAATAACAAGAGCTTGGATAATGGCTAAATTTCATTGATTGATTTTTATCGTCTTTTATAAGGAATAATTCAGTTATGAATAGTTTAAACAACATGTATTTATCGAAGTACATATGTACATATCAACAACACAAATAGAATATATTCTTAGAAACAAGCAGTTTTGATTATCCCCCTTATTATAAACTAAATATATTTTGACATTTTGACATTTTTCTTTCATTTGATATTTATAATAATCATATATATACGAAATTTACTTCTATACAGTGCACTTTGTCAGATATTTTTTAAATATCGTATTACTTTTTTGATAATATTTATGATGGGATGTAACTCTTTTTGTCAACAATCATATCTGTTTCAGAGGAAAATATTTATTTTAAAAATAAGTTATCTCCCATTACATTGGAAAAGCGTAAAGATTTAAGATTATACATTTTAAAATTTGTCTTTGAAAATTCTTTTTAATATATTCAACACAGTTTTACAGATGGGTGGATAATTCTTTAAAAAAAATTAACCAAATGTGCCGCATACTAGTATAAAAGGGCACACTAAAAAAAAGTAAAAGCTGTTTTAGCGCAAATTTCACAATATTCACGAAGTAAACGGGATTTTTTTTCCCAGTCGTCGTATTTTGCTAACAACTCTTTCGCAAATAATGATACCCGTTTGTACAACATAAATCGCTTTTCCGTAAGTGAAAGTTATGCGGACGCATTTCATTTGCGCGCATTTTGTGATTATTAAGTCTCCCAAACAAAGTTTGGAGACTTATTGTTTTTGCTCAGTTCTTATTATTTTTATTATTCTTCTTCTTCCTCTTCTTCTTCTCCTTCTTCCTCTTCTTCCGCCACTTTAAAAATGAACTTGTCCGCAGCGTTTCTCCAAATCGCTTGTCAGATTAACTTAGGGTTTCATAGAATAATAGACTTATATGTCTAGATGAGCAATTTATTGTTCGTTTGTGCATTGGGGTCTATTTAGGGGTATTTGGGGGGGGGGGGGTGCAGAAAGAAGGGAGGGGCATAGGATTCTATTTTCTAAAATTTTCAAAAGAATATAACTTGAAAACTATAAGTGATAGACACATGCAGTCTTCAGAAATACTCAAAGGACAATAAAACAAATTGCATAAAACATAGGGCAAGTCCCATGGGGGTCATCCCCATCCCCTTCAATTTGAGAATATGCTATTATCTTGTAAACGACCCTGATACCCACCCCTAAACCATATATTTTCTTGAATGGGACAATAAAACAAATCAAATGAAACTAATAGGAAGTTCCGGGGGTCACCCCCACCCCATTCAATTTGAGAATGTGCTATTATCTTGTAAACGGTCCAGATCCCCACCCCTAAACCATATATATTCTTGTAGAGGACAATAAAACAAATCAAATGTAAGAAAAGGGAAGTCCATGGGGTCACCCCCACCCCTTTCAATTTGAGAATATGCTATTATTTTGTAAACCATTCAGATCCCCACCCCTAAACCATATATATTCTTGAATGGGACAATAAAACAAATGAAATAAAACTAATGGGAATGTCATGGGGGGTCACCCCCACCATTCAATTTGAGAACGTGCTATTAACTAGTAAACGGCCCAGATCCCCATCCCTTAACCATCTATATTATTGTAGGGGACAATAAAACAAATGCAATGAAATAAAAGAGAAGTCCCTAGGGAGTCACCCCACCCCCTCTTGTTTGAGAACTTGTAAACGGTCCAGATCCCCACCCCTAAACCATATACATTCTTGAATTTGAGGATAAAACAAATCAAATGAAATTAAAGGGAAGTACCTGGGGTCATCCCCACCCTGTTCAATTTGAGAATGTGATATTATCTTGTAAACAGTCCAGATCCCCATCCCTTAACCATCTATATTATTGTAGGGGTCAATAAAACTAATGAAATGAAATAAAAGGGAAGTCCCTAGAGAGTCACCCCACCCCCATCTTGATAGAAAACTTGTAAACGGTCAAGATCCCCACCCCTAAACCATATATATTCTTGAATGGAAGAATAAAGCACATCAAATGAAATATAGGGAGAGTCCATGGGGTCAACCCCACCCCACAACTTTTAAATGATTGAGATCCCAACCCCTAAACCATATATATTCTTGTATGGGACGATAAAACAAATCTAATATAATGTAGGTAAAGTCGCTGGTGTTCACCACCATCCCCTCCTGTTTGAATACTTGTAAATGGATGGTACCATAGGAATGGCGAGTTATGGGAGCTTTGTTTGGGAGACTTCGTAACAGCATCCTGTTACAATTACTTCTTGTTTTTTTTTACGTTTGCGTAATTACATTGGCCCGCATTAGTTTTTCAGAAACACTATGACAAGTAAATTAAGATAATTCATTTTTAAAATGACTGTACATATGTAGTTATATTGAACTGAACATGTTCAAAAGTTGAATTTTATATTTTTCACAATTCTGTATTTTATTTGTTTCTGAAAGAAATCGAAATGATTTAAAAGCAGACCGCAATGAGGACCCCAAATTGGATGTATTTCAAATAGATATAGGAAGATGTTTTTCTACAACGGAGATCTATGAACATGCACTGATACGCCTAGACTGGGAAAAGGATATCAAGGTTGGGGTAACCCACCCTTTTTATTCTGTTTTATTAAGTAAACAGCTTTTTTTTCTTTTTGTTTCTATCGTAAACACAATCTAACGTTTGGGGCAGGTTACACGTGCTTACCTTTTTCTCTTATGTCCTCTGAGTCATTCAAAAAAAAGTGCAAAATGACGACCTGATTTAAAAAAAAAAGAAGGGGAACAATAAATGCAGGACCTTCTTTTGGAATCATACAGTGGAAATAACTTCTGATCTCTCGTTAGAATTGTCAGAATAATCTGTCATAGAGCTGTTGTAAACTCTCCTAGAACAGTTCTACCCCAAAAACTGTTCTTAGTAGAACTGTCAGAACCAGTTTTAGATAGAACTGTATTGAACTGTTATAGGTAGAACTGTTAGATCTGTAAATTTACTCTCGCATTTTTTGTTTGTTCTGCCCTATATATATATATATAATATATATATATAACAAGAACAGAACAATTGCGAAAGCAAATTTACAGATCTTACATTATTGGGTTGATGTTTAGACGAGTTGTATATACAGAATGTACACAGTCATGTATCACCATCACTGCTGGTGATCCGATAGATACATCTGTTGTAAAATTGTCACTGGTTCAGACGTACTTGTAAATATAATTATTTCTGTGACTGTATCTTACATTAATTTGTAGGATCCTTCACTATATATATAGATAATTTAGCTGATCTGTAAAAATAACATCTTCATGCCTTTTATAGCATGTACTGTAGTACGATGCTAGATTAAAACTGGCGAGGAAAGGTAACACCCGGCCAGCGAAAGCTTCATTTTTATGAAGCCCATGTGTTCGTGTGATCTAGCGCTCCGGTTACAGTGCAGGCGATTTGGTGCCACGATATCTCAGTAGCATGGGTTCGCCGGGATTCGAACCCATGCTACTGACATATCGTGGCACCAAATCGCCTGCACTGTAGCCGTCTCGCTAGACCACAAGACCACCTGGGCTTCACAATAATAAAGCTTTCAGCGGCCGTGTGTTACCTTTCCTCGTCAGTTTTAATCGAATCCCGGCGAGGGAAGAACAAAAAATTTGCGAAAGCAAAGTTACAGATCTAACATTGTTAGGTTGATGTTTAGACGAGTTGTATATATTCACAATATGTATATATTATTATTAATAAGACTTATTTACATTTAAGATAAAGAGTTCTTATATTAATACTGTTCTATGTATAGAACTGACTAAATCAAGTCTAGCCAATTTAGAATCGATTCTATGTGAAAGTTTGATATCAGAAGTTGATATGGAAAAAGAAATATATTAAAATATTTATAATTAAACTTTAATTTATTCTATGTCAACTGCAAAGGGATTATGGTGTATTGCAATTTTAATTGTTTTGCACAGTAGCAAATATTACACACTTTTAAAAAGAGAATGACATAGGTTCAGATATTGTCAAGCATTAATGGGCAGGCTGGAAAAGAAGACATTGATAAATACATTGTACTGTTATGGGGGGAAAGGGGGATAGTCATTTGGGGTGTAATTAATATTTTTCGTTTATCTTTTGATAAAATTGATTTTGACAAGGGCGTGTGCGACGTTGAAATGACACCAAAAGCTACACCATGTTATTTATCAAATGACATATTTACCTCAGTTTTTGTAGAAATGGAATTTGGCAATATGCCTTTATTGACTTGCATAGGAAGACATATGTAAGATATCTTTAGAAATGCCAAAACAAAAGGTGCAAGTAGTTATTACAACAAAAAGGAATGCTTATCAAAACAATCATACTAATTAACCAGATAGGTAAATACAGGTAGCTGAAACAAGTTCATGTTTTTCAAGTTTTTGAAAATCATGTGTTGCTGTTACTGCATTTGTACTTAAATAAATATGGATTTGTTATCTTAAAATGAAACAAAGTCATGTGCATATTGTCATAAAATCCAGTTTGCTCAAATTCTCTTTGGACTTCAAAGTTTATTTTTCAACATTTATATCTCGATTTATATAGTTGTGTGTGCTGTAATATTCTCCCATATTACTTGATGGAATTTCTTGAAATTTTGTATCGCATGTTAGTTAATTTACTATGTTTTATTTTCTTCAGTTTTTTCAGATATTTTTCTTGTTTTTAATATTTCTCCCTTTTTGTCGAGCCAGCAACTTTTGTCGCAAAAGTGATACATAGCCATCCTACATTCCGTCGTGGTTGGTTGCGGCCTCCACAAATATTCATTCTGTGGTAAAAGGTTTAAAAATGATAATAACCTTCTCAAACTGTCATTGATTTCTGCCAAACTTGGATAGAACCTTGTTTATGATCAAAAGCTAGTATCTAGTCCCGTATAGAACCTTTTAGAATTTTCTATAGTAGGGTTTCATAGAATAACATTGTGAAGGTGATTCGTTATGGTCACAAATCATCAGAATTCTTGTTACCCTATTTTATGGATTTTCTTTAAACCTTGTAACGTTTCCAGCTTGGAAATTATCAAATTTACTTATAGATTAATTAATTCTGATGATTTTTAAAGTTAAACAAATTGTTCAATTGAAATCTTCGTATAGTTTATATTAACTTATAAAATATTCAAAATGAAATGAAATTGAATAAACCGTTCAAATACTTGCAAAAAATGTTACAGTAGATTGTCTTTCAAATACAGGTTTCTTGTCAG
Organism: Mytilus edulis; assembly: GCA_019925275.1. Classification (NCBI taxonomy): domain Eukaryota; kingdom Metazoa; phylum Mollusca; class Bivalvia; order Mytilida; family Mytilidae; genus Mytilus; species Mytilus edulis. The sequence goes on along the minus strand of CM034360.1, from coordinate 80,174,701 downwards.
CAAGTCTTCATTTTGCACCTATTCCAGATTTTCTTGTTTAGGGTCAAGGGTGTCTATCAAAATTATAATCAGGAGAAATTGAATGCAACTTTGGACCTAAAACCTTTGCTAAAGACATCAAGGGAGAACTTTTTTCCCAAGAAAACAAAATATTCAAGAAGATGAATTACCGTAAGCCAAAAAGAAATTGTCACGCAGAAAAGTCCCAAGGACTCCGCAGTTTAAGTAAAATAAATGGTAGCTAAAATGTCAAAACTACTTTACTCCAAAGTATGTTTAAGTTCAATCAATATCTAAAATTTAAAATAAATAAAAAATGAATCCATAGATCAAGGACAATATTTTTGTTTAGCCCTCCCCCTTTTTCCAAAATCTGTTAGTTTTTGTTTTCTATTAATTACAGCTACGTATTACACTTGGAATTGAAAGTTTGTTTGATCATTTAAACAAACTAGACAGGCAGGGCAATGCATACCTCGTGCCTACTTAAGAGTTAATTTTTACGCACGAAAATATATATATATATATCAGATCCTTTGTCGATGCTGGAATAATTGTTTATGGTACATCTTTGTTTTTTCCTGAATTCACTTCAACAATAGTTTTAAAAAATAGGAAGTCATTAAGTTAATGAGAAATTTATCTAGATTTTTTTTTCCATACATTTTATTAAATTAAATTAGATTAAGAAATACAAGGAATAGAAAATAAATATTCGTTTTTTCATTATCAATCTTGTATTTTTTTCTTATTATAAATGTTATCTGGACTATTATACTATTAGTATAAGACCCTGTTTACACTGGCAACGAAACTGAATCGATCTTTATTTGAATCGATCTTAAAAAGACTAGGGCCGCGTTCGATAAGATCGATCTTATTTGTCAGTGTAAACGGGGTCTAATAGTCCCAGATTTTTTTTCAAAATCATCATATTTTTGACCAGAGAGAGCAGAAAATACAATGAAACCTGTGGAAGGACAGGGACATACCAATTATACAAAACAATTTCTGATAAAAACAGTTTAACATTGAGGTTTACTTAGTCAACATACATCTGGTTACAATTAGTGAACCATAGAGAAAGTGTGACCACAAAGTTTATATATGTAACAGATTACTGATAACATGCTGAGATAAAACTGTAAATTATGTGTAAAATCAGGGCTTATGACTTAGAGTGAAATATAAAGTTCAATGAAAATCTTTATTATCCCTGCAACATTGTTTTCTCTCACCAATTTCAAACAAACCTACTAGTAAATAGTTTTCAAATAAGATATTATCTTAAATATTCTTTTTAAAATATAGACAGTGTTAGTAGAAAACAAAGATTTTTAAACTGGTCTTTTATTCCTGACTTTTATTTTCTGATTTGCCATGCATGCAGTGGCGGATTTAGAAATGTTCATAAGGGGGAGGATCACTGACTGCCGAAGAGGGGTACGCTGCAATCATGCCTCGGCAATTCCCTGATTGACCAACCATTTTTGTTTTACCAAAAATTGGGGGGGGGGGGGGGGGGGCTGCCAACTTAAAAAAAAAACCTCTAAATCCGCCTCTGGGCCATGCATGTGTCTATTTTCTTAAGCACGAAGTATAAAACAACGTGATTCTGTCACATGTAAAATTAAAGTCTGTGTTCAGGGTAAAATCAAATTTTCAGGGAATTGATTTTTTGCTTTCTGTCTTATCATGTTTTATCATAACATACCGAAGGCTGTTGGTGATCTTCGTTTGAATTGTCTAACAATTTATTACATTTTATGGCTTTTGCTCATTGTTGAAGGCCGTCTATCAACTTGTTTGTTTAATTTACCGTCGTTTGGTCTTTGGCAGATATTTGTGGTATTTGAAAATAAACAATATATTTCTTATTTCTATATTTTAGCCATCCTTCAATTATGAAATATTATGGGTGCTCGATGAAATACGAAAAGTATCAAAAACACGACATGAACATTATAAAGATTGCAAAAAAGTTAGTATTCAATTTGGGCCTACCCATATATCATATATGAACCGCGCTGAAGTACGTCCATTATTCATTGTTCACTATTCACTATTCAATATTAAAAATGAATGATGAATAATGAAATGGTTTATGTTTAGTTATTCAAATCGAAGCGGTGAATAGTGAAATAAATATAAAAAAAATTTGACTGTGACACTATAGCTATATTTTGATTCACAATGACCATAAGAGGGTTTACGGAGGACCTAAATGCAAAAACATGCGTAAAAATGAGGAAATATAAAAAAGAAGATGTGGTATGATTGCCAATGAGAAAAATATCTACAAAAGACCAAAATGACACAGACATTAACAACTGTAGGTCACCGTACGACCTTCAACAATGAGCAAAGCCCATACCGCATATATAGTCAGCTATTTAAGGCCCCGATAAGACATTGTAAAACAATTCAAACGATAAAACTAACGGCCTTATTTATGTAAAATACTGAACGAAAAACAAATATGTAACACATAAACAAACGACAACCACTAAATTACAGGCTCCTGACTTGGGACAGACACATACATGTACATAAATAATGTGACGGGGTTAAATATGTTAGCCCATTTTGAATAATGAAATGGATATTTTGAATTATGGAATGGACTGCTATGACCCTTCAGCCCCTAATTACAGATATATATTATACCTCAATCGAAAGCTTATTAAAAGAGGAACAAAAGGTATATAGTCAATATGTTCTGCAACGGATATTACAGGAGTAACCAAGGACTTAAATATCGAATTACGCGTGAACATTGAAAAATAGCCAATTTTAAATAATGAAATGAATATTTTGAATAATGGAATGGACTGGCAGGACCCTTCAGCCCCTAATAACAGATATATATTATACCTCGATCGAAAGAGTGTTTCTCGTTTATCGTTTTTTTTTTATATATAGATCAGGCCTGGACCGTTGGTTTTTCCCGTTTGAATGGTTTTACACCAGTAATTTTTTATCGACCTTTATATCTTGTTGTTGGGTGTGAGCATAGGCCCCGTGTTGAAGACCGTACCTTGACCTATAATGGTTTACTTTTATAAATTGTGACTTGGATGCAGAGTTGTCTCATTGGCACTCATACCACATCTTCCTATCTATGTGGATATCTCTCATAGAGTCTTGTAGCGATCATTTGTACTCGTGCATGTGCATGGTTAAGTATAGGAATCAAAAGGCGATCTAGTTTGGTAGAGTCGAATATAGGTCAGGTTTGGATTTATTAATGGTGGCAGTAGTCAGCCAGTGATCAAGAAGTATTGTTCGAATAAATCTAGAAAACAGATAAAACGCAGATTAATGGCATTGAGCTCCAAGCGTCGTATATATTTATTTATCAAGTAAAAGTCAAGCTTATCAAGTACTGACCATTAAAATATGTAGGAAAGAAAGTCACTAGACAAAAAGTCACGGACAAAAAGTCACTTGGCAAAATAGTCATAATTTAGTTCTGAGATTAGTTTTCTTTGAAAAAGAAAACACTTAATAAAAAAAACTAGATAGGGAATGTGTGCATGGGCCATATGCAGATAATCCCCCCGCTTGCATAAGACGTTATAAAGGCTCATAAATCAAGAACATTAAAAGTGTGTTCCTGATGTGAGTTTTGTGGCAGTAAGCATTTTTAAACTTCATAACATTTGGTTGAGGCAAATTTGAGTTAGAGACAGGAAACGAAATATTCAGCAATTTTGCATATTTGTAAAAGGCATAACTCTGGAACGGTGAAAATTATTGAGACCAAAATTCAAACTTGATATGTGTTATGTGGTGATAAGCATTGTGTGTGAGATTCTTACATTTGGTTAAGGCAAACTAAAGTTAAAGAACGGATACATTTTTTTGAACGTACGGACGTATTTATAAAAAAAGAGGATGTGGTATGATTGCAAATGAGACAACTGTCCACAAGAGACCAAAATGACACAGACATTAACAACTTTAGGTCATCATGCGACCTTCAACAATGAGCAAAGCCCATACCGCCTAGTCAGCTATAAAAGGCCCCGATAAGATTAGTACATTTTTACGTATACGTACGAACAGACAAGGTTAAAAATTAATGCCTCCTCGGCAACGGCGTGACTGATTGTAAGTGTGACTGTTTGTCCTATCAAATTTTCACTTTCTGTCTTGTGACTTTTGTCCTGTGACTTTCTGTCCGTTTACCTCAAATATTTGTATGATGACCTTTCTTGATCTCTCTATATATATACTAACATTTCCCGACGAATATCTAGTGCATGGATTCTACTTCTTGATCCCTATTCGAATTTTATTGACTTTCAAAGGCTATCGCATAGAAATTGGAATCAGTGTCAAGCAAGATAGACACCCGAAAATTTTCGTTGAACGAGTCAAATCAATCTTCTGGTGGCTTCATCGATCAGTGTTGATTGAGTCTTATCGACAATGTGAACCTACTTTGTTAACTCGATACTTAAACATTTATCGTCTCTTTTCTTACTCGATGTTTGATTTTAATATTGATAAGAACTCGATTATGGGAATTCTTTAATTTGAAACATGCCTGGACTATAATATATACATTTTTAGATTTTTTTTGGCAGTCAAGTTGGTAATTTTTAAATAAAATTTAAGCCCAAATTAGCGGCCCAAAAAACCCAAATAAGTAGTTTAATTAGCTGATAATCTTTTTGCAAACCATAATACCCAAACGGGTTAAAATGCAAACATAATTTACACAATTATGCATATACATGTAACCAAGACGATGTGGTATGCTACGGATCGATAACGAAGTCGTACAGTAACATACATGTATATAGATACATGTTCTGCGTGCTGTCATTTGAAAGACAATTTCTCTTTATTTTCAAGGAATCCCCATTGCGAGTAAGATTTTATTGAAATATTATTGTATGATGTTTATAAATATCAAAATAAATAGGCATTTCAAAAAAGTTATTCCCAAAAGGCCGTTTAATCTTGAATTTAATTTGTTCATTTATTTGGAGGTAGATGTCAGCCATTAAGACTCCATATACCTGCAGTGGCGATCCAGAACTTTTCATTAGGGATTTGGGGCAATGACTGACCTAAAGGGGGGGGGGGGGGGCGCTCTAGTCATGCTTCAGTGATTTCCTATATAATCAACCAACCCCCACCCTAACCCCACCCACCCGGATCTGCTTATAACCTGTCCCTTTTCTAATGTATATTTTTGTCTAAACATGATATATATGTCCATGTATATTTCCAGATATTTATATACCAAAATGGAGACCTACACCTATATAATGATCTGATTTGCGCTACATTGCCATTCCCTCTTAAAACATTTTTAAAACAAAGCTTATCGACACTTGCAAATTCCTACAGTCTATTTTTGATGTCAAATGGGTGCAAATTTACAAATAATGCCGGAAACATCTGACACATTTACAAAATTTTAATGTGGTTTTAACCGCAACACGATAAATACTACTAGCATCAGACACTTAATTAGAAATAACCCTGACCGTTTTAAATTTCCCACCCTTTTCATAAAACCTATTCAAGCTATCCCTATAGCCTTCCCCTGGGAATTAATGCATTAAGTTCCATGATAAGAAACATATATAGTATGAGAATAGGGAATTTAACTAACGGATCCAGAAATGTTATACGTGGGGGGCACACTGACTGCCTAAGATTAGGGGGGGGGGGTCCGCTCTGGTCATGCTTCAGTGATTCCCTATATATTCAACCAAACTTCCCCAGGAAACCCGGGGGGCTCCCTGGTCCCCTCTAAATCAGCCTCTGAATTTGACACATCCTCTTTTATAATTTTGACGACTCCTCTCCCAAAAACAACAGTTAAAGATGCTTTTCGAGCATCTGTACAATATTATAGCAGGCTATTCTTCCGACTAAACTTTTGTCTTCCAAAGGTAATCATTCAGTTTTGGAATGTTGACCTTGCTATTAAAATTTTATAATTTAAAAACACAAGTTGTGCACATTGACAACGCTCCAGTCTGAACACTCTTAAATTATCCAGCAAAACTGACAAGGAAACTTATCAGTAACTGCATAACTTCAAATTAACATGTCATTTATATCAACCCCATGCAACTAGGTACACAGCTGCGTTCAATGAAACATGATCACAGATAAAAATAGATGTAAATTCTGATTCAGATCCTTTCTTTTCGATACAACATATAAAAAAAGAAGAAAAAAAAGGGGGGGGGGTGTTCAGAAGAAGAATTATCTTTAATTTTAAATAAAACTGATGTATTGAAATTATTTAAAAGGTGAATGTGTAATATAAGCTTATAATATATTTTAGACGGTTCAATAGAAAAGTATATTGATGCATTTTAAAAAGAGATCATTACTCTATATACCTTTAACTTAAGGGAAAAAAAATACATTACCAAAGATTAACCAAAATATTTTAACTGACAATACTACTGTGATAAAAAGTTACTAAACATCTTTACACATTAAAGACATGAATTTAGGAACACGAACTGAAAAATATATATTTATATAACTTCAGTCAAGGATTTGTATAGTATACAAATCCTTGCTTCAGTGAAAATTGAAAAACAGTTAGTGAAATATCAAGGATTTGTACTATACAAATCCTTGGAAATATGAATTGTACAACTCAACATGTATTGATTAGTAAATGCAAAATTATGTCCGTAACGCGTTCATCTCTATGTATACAACTAAACTGACATTTTCAGTTGGAATGATTTCGGAGAAGTAAAAGGTTTTTGTTTCTTTGATTAATAACTATCTAGGTTTTACAAAGTATTCAAAAAGTTTGTTTTGGCCTCTATTATTATAACAATTTTAAGCAATATATCCTTAACCCCTAAATCGACCCAACCTTTCTTTTGTGGAATGAAACCTCAGTGGCGGATCCATGCATAATTTTTCATAAGGAGGGGCCCGTCGACTGACCTAAAAGGGGGCGCTCCAGTCATGATTCAGTGATTCCCTATACAATCAACCATTTTGTTCCCACAAAAATGGGGAGGGGGCCTCTGGGGCTTATGAATCTTGTGCTTTAAATTATAGATAATATTACTAGTATACTGATATTCCGAAAATCATTAAAAATACCCATTTGTATTCTTCACCAACGCTAGCAGAGGGGCATTATGTTTTCTGCTTTGTGCGTCCGTTCGTCTGTTCGTCGTCCGTCTGTCCCGCTTTAGGTTAAAGTTTTTGGTCAAGGTAGTTTTTTTATGAAGTTGAAGTCCAATCAACTCGAAACTAAGTACACATTTTCCCTATACTATGATATTTCTAATTTTAATGCCAAATTAGAGTTTTGGCCCCAATTTCACTATCTACTGAAAATCGATAATGATAGTGCGAGTTGGACATCCGTGCATTGTGTTTACATTCTTGTTTGCACTTTACTCCTGAACGGTTTGAGCTATAACCAACAAAATAAAACCCAACCCTCCCTCCGTTGTGCAAATATTTGTAGTATAATTTTATAGATATCAATACACTTTTACACAAGTTATTGTCCGGAAACCAGAAAAACGTTGTTTTGCTTATTATGGCCAGTTTTTGGTCCCTAATTCTTTTAAACCATGATATGGGACCATTACGTGTTACTTACAGGGTCGTTTTGATCATTATAAATCTCTTCCGTTAGCCAGTACATAAGTTATAAATTGTCAATCATAACCTGTATATACAGTGGAGATCACTTCTAACCTCTCATTAGAACTGTCAGAATATTCTGTCATAGAACTGTTCTAACCTGTCCTAGAACAGTTCTAGCTAGAACAGTTCTACCCTAGAACTGTTCTAGGTAGAACTGTCAGGATCAGTTCTAGGTAGAACTGACTAAATCAGTTCTAGGTAGAACTGTCAGGATCAGTTCTAGAGTAGAACTGTCTAAAACTGTTCTAGGTAGAACTGACCAAATCAGTTCTAGTAATCGTAGAACTGTCAGCAGAACTGATTAAATCAGTCAGGACTGTAGAACAGTTCTAAATGACGTCACTGCAGAAAGGGCAATTTAGAATTTAGAAGAAAAAATCAGTTCCAATTACTTTACTATATATATTAGCAGATGTTTCTATATTTTTTACTGATCAAAAGTTACATGTACAAATATCGAAGTGGATAGGAGGTTATCCAACTCATCGGAGAAACATTTTTATGAGATTGCAAATGAAACATCATTGTTTACGTTTCTTCGTTCCCCGTTTTTAACAGTCTCTTCGTAAATATAACTCTGCATTTAATATTCAAGTAAATTTAATCTGAATTTACCTTGTTTGCCTTGGATTTACATTCATGATTTAAGATTCTGTTTTGACAAATGTTCAAACGAAAATTGTACAGTGGATGAATTATGGGATATCATAGTAATGAACACAGTGTTGTTAAACGCAAGCAAACTATGTACATTTGCACTGAGGTCTCAGATTTGCATTATCTCGTTGCCAAACTTATCCATAACGATAATGAATAATATCTGGGAGTCTGGAACGTCAGAAAAATATACTCGATCTGAACATGAATAAAATATTTGCCACTGGACGTAAGGCTACAAACAGAACCAATCATTTTCCTTCTTCAAATTATATTAACAGTAAAGTCAGTATACCTTTCCAAGAAGAGAACTTCTCATACATGTACTTTTCATTTTACAATAAAGTATATGAATCAGTGATGTGAGTGTTGGATGATGCCGTTAAATAGTTTTGTTTAAAAAAAACCATCATGAACTACTGACTTAAAAAGTCACTTTTTGTGACGGTTCATTATTTAATAATTTAAGTTTGGATGTAACGGGTCTTCTGTCGTTCTTGTGTTATCAGCGCCCATAGACATTTATAAGTTAGTCATGTGACCGTAATGTCATCAACGTTTTTTCATGGTTTGGCAAGGTTTAAAATGGAATTTAAAATTAAATTATAAGAAATGATTCTGTCTATTCGAAATAACGTAAAAAATGTGGTGCACACTATTAAAAAACCCGCTTCGCACATTTTTACATTAAAAAAAGCAAAATGATCAGTTTTGGCTGATGCAGTCATCATATATGGTCAGATTTGGTTGATGCTGTCAAATATGGTCAGTTTTGATTGATGCAGACACATATTTTTGTTACATGAGTCAGACTGAGGTATGAAAACTACTGAAGTTTGTTCAATTTTCAATATTTCAGTTATTTATATATCATGTATATACTACAGTTAAAAAAAATATAACTGAAGTACTGTGCAACTATATAGACTCACATAAAAAAAAGCAAATATGGTCAGTTTTGGTTGATGCGGTCAAAAGATTTTATTATACAACTCAGTCTGAAGTATGAAAACTGCTGATATTTGTTTACGATTAAATACTTTGAATAAAAAGAGGATATACTGGCACTATAAATTCATGCGAACAAAATTTTGAGGTCATTGTTTTCCAATATTGCTGTAACTTGTATATTACAGTCCCTCTTGACCTAAAATTATAACTGAATTACTGTGCAGCTTTATAGATTTGCAAAAAGAAAAAGCAAATAAGGTCAGTTTAGATAGATGCTGTCAAAAGATTTTATTACACGACTCAGTCTGAAGTATGCAAACTACTGATATTTGTTTACGATTCAATACTTTGAATAAAAAGAGGACATGCTGGCACTATAAATTCATGCGAACAAAATTTTGAGGTCATTGTTTTCCAATATTGCTATAACTTGTCTGACTTGTATATATTACAGTCCATCTTGACCTAAAATTATAACTGAATTGCTGTACAGCTATATAGATTTGCAGAAAGAAAGAGCAAATACGGTCAGTTAAGATTGATGCAGTCAAAAGATTTTATTACACGACTCAGTCTGAAGTACGAAAACTATTGATATTTGTTTACGATTTAATACTTTGAATAAAAGAGGAAATGCTGGCACTATAAATTCCTGCGAACAAAATTTTGAGGTCATTGTTTTCCAATATTGCTATAACTTGTATATATTACAGTCCCTCTTGACCTAAAATTATAACTGTATTTCTGTACAGCTATATTGATTTGCAGAACGAAAGAGCAAATAAGGTCAGTTTAGATTGATGCGGTCAAAAGATTTTATTACACGACTCAGTCTGAAATATGAAAACTACCGATATTTGTTTACGATTCAATACTTTGAATAAAAAGAGGACATGCTGGCACTATAAATTCATGCGTACAAAATTTTGAGGTCATTGTTTTCCAATATTGCTATAACTTGTATATATGACAGTCCCTCTTGACCTAAAATTATAACAGAATTTCTGTACAGCTATATAGATTTGCAGAACGAAAGAGCAAATAAGGTCAGTTTAGATTGATGCGGTCAAAGATTTTATTACACGACTCACTCTGAAGTATGAAAACTACTGATATTTGTTTACGATTCAATACTTTGAATAAAAAGAGGACATGCTGGCACTATAAATTCATGCGTACAAAATTTTGAGGTAATTGTTTTCCAATATTGCTATAACTTGTTTATATTACAGTCCCTCTTGACCTAAAATTATAACTGAATTACTGTACAGCACCCTTTTTATGGACGATCAATGCATTTGAATGAGGACAATAAATTTTAGTTGGACCCCCACCCCACCCACCCCCCTTTTTGTTAAACTGCTGGACCCGTCCCTGGTGGTTTGGGCCGGAATAACGTATTACATTAAGGTCAGATAATTTTGTTATGTAAAACGAGTCATCCTGACTCCCCGAATGACAAATGTAAAATAAATGAAATAATAATGCCCCCCCCCCCCCAATATTAACGGCTTAATTTATGTTCAAAAAATGAAAGAAAAACAAATAATTTATGTAACACATCAACAAAAGAAAATCACTGAATAACAGCTAGGCTCTTGACTTGGAACAGTCACTCACATACATGCAGAATATGGTGGGGTTAAAACCGGCAAAATAGCAAAACTCTTTATAATATTAATCGCTATTTTGCCGAAGCCTTTATATTTAGACAAAGAGTTCTTAAATTTAAACCAAATCAATTCTAGCCGTAGAATTTATAAATCAATTTCAGCTGTAGCCTAGGATTTATAAATCAATTCTAGCCGTAGAATTTATAATTTAATTCTGGCCGTAGAATTTATAAATCAATTCTAGCCGTAGAATTTGAAATCAATTCTAACCGTAGAACTGTTCTAGAAGTAGAACTGACCAAAGATATTAATCGCTATTTTGCCGAAGCCTTTATATTTAGACAAAGAGTTCTTAAATTTAAACCAAATCAATTCTAGCCGTAGAATTTATTAATCAATTTTAGCTGTAGGATTTATAAATCAATTTTAGCCGTAGAATTTATAATTTAATTCTGGCCGTAGAATTTATAAATCAATTCTAGCCGTAGAATTTGAAATCAATTCTAACCGTAGAACTGTTCTAGAAGTAGAACTGACCAAAGATTTAGTCAGTTCTAGCTAGAACTGTCTAAAACTGTTCTAGGGTAGAACTGTCAGGATCAGTTCTAGCTAGAACTGTCCAAATCAGTTCTAGGTAGAACTGACCAAATCAGTTCTAGCTAGAACAGTTCTAACCTAGAACTGACTAAAAGGTGTCAGGCTGACAGTTCTACATACTGTTCTAGAACAGTTCTTCTGACAGATTCTGACAGAATTTATGAGAGGTTAGAACTGATCTCCACTGTAACTGTTGTAACATACTCAAGAGGAGGTGAAAGTAGGCTTCCGAGCAGGATTATAAAAAAGAATTTAGATGTGGTATGGTTGCCAATGAAACAACTCCCACAAAAGACAAAAATGACACAGAAATAAACAACTATGGGTCACCATTTGGCCTTCGACAATGAGCAAAGTCGATACCTCATAATAAGCTTTAAAAAGGTCCTTATCTGACGATGTAAAAAAATTCAAACGAGAAAACGAACGGCTTAATTTTTGTACAATAAATGAACGAAAAACAAATATGAAACACATATACAAACGACAACCATTGAATAACAAGCTCCTGACTTGGGACAGGCACATTACATAATGTTTCGGGGTTAAACATGTTAGCGGGATCCCAACCATCGCCCTAACGTGGGACAATGCCAATGGTATAACTGTTTAAAAACATACCAGTAAAATTAAGATAAAAGCACTCTGTTTACATCCATGAAAAACTGCACCGTTATTCTTACAGTTTTCAACGCGTGCAGCCGACCAGCAATGAGATGGCTAACTTGAAGTTCAGCATATACAAGTACAACATCTTAGAATGCATGGATGACGGCTTCGAGCGTCAGACATAATGTCAAACGTGAAGCAATCCTCGATTTCATGGGGGAAGGAATGGTCACCGCAAAACTGCGATAGCCATTTACCAATTTCACTTGAGTTTTCTCTCTACTAGCCCAACAGACTGGATCCCCCCCCCCCCCCCACCCCACCCCACACACACACACCAGTTATTTCTGCGCCAGATGAAAACGACAGCAGCCTATTTGCAAGGAACAACAATTATTATGACAATTTATAACATGTGTATATAAATAGCGAACAGTAGAGGTTTGTAATAATAATGATGATAATAGTAATAATAATCGGTGCAAAAGAGAGATCGAATATTTTAAAAAATGTTGAAATTCAATACTGGTCCGAGCCATTTGTGAGGATTCATCTCTGATATAAGTTTGATTCACAATTGACAAGAATTTTACATCAGAGGTGGCTGGACAGAAACACGGACACGTTCGGACGCCCATGAAAAAGTTTTATGTCTACCGCAATGCAACGCATGTCGCGTAGGGTGGTACATTTAAGAAATATAAAGAAGAACAGTGCTGACTGCCAGGTTGTCAAAATATATATTAGAGCGATATTTTTGACACGATTATTAATAAGAACTTTTTTTTTTACATGTACATGTATGTACTAATTTCCGAAGTTAACAAAAATGAATTCCGATCGTCATCCCGTTCACAAAAAATTATAAGTTATATCATACCGCCTATATATGATTATCACACAGTCATGTCCCATGGCGAACATGGCGGGTGCAAATAACAGAAAGAAGTGTGTTTTTATCTAAAATTTGGGCGAATGAAAAAAAATAATGTATTGGCGAAAATGAAAAGATGTTCATCGAATGTTTTAGAAAGACTACATAAAAAAGGTGATGTGGTATAATTACCAATGAGACAACTATCCACAAAAGACCAAAATGACACAAATATTAACAACTATAGGTCACCGTACGGCCTTCAACAATGAGCAAAGCCCATACCGCATAGTCGGCTATAAAAGGCCCCGATAAGACAATGTAAAACAATTCAAACGAGAAAACTATGCCGGGTAATTCAGATTTAAATGAATATAGTATAAAATTTTAGGAACTACATATGCATGCAGAAGATCCCTCCCCATCCCCCTTGTGACACCACTGCATAAAACAACATAGGTTTGCATACATTTCATTTAGCAAAAAGCAATACAGAAGTAAAACGTAAATTATGTGTGTCTATAAGACACGTTTAAATACCCCAGCCATAGTTGATTTAGTTCAATTATTAGTTATAATGTATATGAATGTATATTTGAAAAAAATATCCTATATATATATAAAAGAAGATGTGGTATGAATGCCAACGAGACAACTCTCCACTAGAGACCAAAATGACACAGAAATTATTAATTATAGGTTACCCTACGGGCTTCAACAATAAGATAGGCCAATACCGCATAGTCAGCTATACAAGGCCACGAAATGACAATGTAAAACCATTCAAAAGAGAAAACTAACGGCCCTATTTATATAAAACATTGAACGAACAAAAAAATACTAGTATGTAACACATAAACAAACGACAACCACTGAATTACAGGCTCCTGACTTGGGAGAGGCACATTCTTATATTATGTGGCGGGATTAAACCTGTTAGCGGGATCCCAACCCCATGCACTTAACATGGGACAATAGTATAACAGTACAACATAAGAACGAACTATTAAAATCGTTTGAAAATGGCTTAACTCATCAGATGACAAAACTACAAGTGGACGTGGCCGAGTACTTGTTCATCCCCCAACAAAAAGACACTATAGGAACATATCTCAAAGTACTCGCAGTTAACTGACAGCTAGTTCAAAGCCACCAACAACTAATAAAACAAACCATGTATCTAAGACTAAATATGGACTTGCACATCACTATTTTGCGTATAAACATCCCAGTTGCGGAACTAGAAATTTTCAAAAGTGGGTCTCAGTACTGCCGAAAAGGGGGCCTGTGCCAGTCATGTTTCAGTGCTTCTCTTTATAATCAATAACAAAAAAAAGGGGGAGGCCCACCTGCTACCGCATTCCTTGATACGCCTCTGCATCCTACAAGATATCAAGGTCGTTGCTTAAAAAAATGTAGGAGTAGCTCTATAGATGCTGGTTATATACATAATTCTTAAGGTTCAACTTCCTGGCATTTAAGAATATTTGACAAAAATCAAGATGCATATATAGGAATACATGGATGAACATCTCAATTGTATGTTCAGGCAACCTCTGAAATATTAATTAAAACTATAAATTTATAGTTAAAAAAATGTCGGAAGAGGAAGCAGGACAAACCATGATCTCTCTCTGCATTTATAATAAAATGTATCCAACTACCTTGAATTTTGAGGATATTTGACTTAAAATGTTTCAGTTGCAACTCAAAAACTGTACGAGGTGATAGCCAGACAAACCAATCTATAGCTTGACGAACAGACGAACGGGTAGACGAACGAACCTGTAGGCGATACATTAATATACCCTTCGATGAAAGTGCGGTCATTAAATAAGCTTGAAATTGCAGTTGATACTTATAAAAAAATCAAAACCTCATAGTGCTCAGTATAATATATTTCTCTTCAGCTTTATAGCCATGAATTCTAAGATTTCTAAGATCGTAATACATTTGAGTTTCTGAATTGAAAGTTATTTTTCAGGGATGCAATGGTTGCTTTCTATCAAATTTTGTTTTTTGTTTTGTTCTTGTTTTTACATACTCTAGGCTATTGTTTCACATTTTGTCACATCGGGACATTTTATAAATTGTTACGTATATACATGACGCATGTGTTGGTTTATTGTCGAAGGTCGTACGTCGAGTTTTTCGATTGAATCGATGGGTGCATGGATAGTTACAATACATGTGTCGGATCGGCAATTATAGAACATTTTCTGTTATATCCGTATTTTGCGTGGAATTCTCGCCGCGTTGAAGACCCAATTGCCTTCGTCTATCGTCTGCTTGTTTTCGAGTCGTTGTCTCTTTTACTTATTTTCAATAGCTGCAAATGTTAAATAACACCAAGATTAAAAGCACCAACAGCTAGTGTATAGTTCGGTTGGTATAGGCGGATCAAGTGGGGGAGGGGGGGGGTCGTGTCCCCCTCTCGTGGGATTTTTTTAGTGATTATATACTATATAGGGAATCACTGACTTGAAAGACCCCCACCCACATAAGGTCAGTCAGCACCCTGTCATGTATTTGTTAAAAGAAAAAAAATATATTGCCATTCACTCTAAAAACGAAGCTAAATACTTAAACCCTCTTTTAAGAAAAGTTATATTGTTTCATTTTTACAATTTATTTTCAATAGCTAAAGATTAAAAGCGCCGACAGCAAGTGTTTAGCTCGGTTGGTATAGGCGGATCCAGTTGGGGGGGGGGGGGGGGGGTCCCCCTTTCGTGAGATTTTTTTTTATTGATTATATACTATATAAGGATTCACTGACTTGAGAGACCCCCCACTTTAGGTCAGGCAGCACCATGTCCTGTATTTGTTTAAAAATATATAAAAATATATATATATATATATATATATTGCCATTCACTCTAAAAACGAAGCTGAATACGTAAATCCTCTTTTAAGAAAAGTAATATTGTTTCATTTTTACAATTTATTCTCAATAGCTGCAAATGTTAAATAACACCAAGATTAAAATCGCCAACAGCAAGTGTATAGCTCGGTTGATATAGGCGGATCCAATTTTATTTTTTTTTTTGGGGGGGGGGGCCCGGGTCCCCCGTTTGTGGGAATTTTTTTTATTGATTATATACCATAAAGGGAATAACTGACTGGAGATATCCCTCACTTAAGTTCAGGCAGCACCCTGTCATGTATTTGTTTAAAAAAAATACAAATATATTGCCATTCACTCTAAAAAAAGAAGCTGAATACGTAAATCCTCTTTTAAGAAAAGTAACATTGTTTCATTTTTACAATTTATTTTCAATACTGCAACCAAGATTAAAAGCGCCAACAGCTAGTGTATAGCTCGGTTGGTATATTTAATAGAAAGATATTTGTAAATATGGTAAATAAACTCATCATAAATACCAGGATTGAAATTTTACATTCACGACAGACGGGTATTTCGTCTACAAAAGACTCATCAGTGACGCTCGACTAAAAAATGTTAATAAGGCCAAATGAAACTGACCATTTAACTTAAAAAATGGCGAAGTGCAAACATTTTTTTAGTTTTTCAACGCTATCCTCTTGACCACATTATGTGTTTTCATCAAAACATTGGAAATGATAATATTTTATAAAGAAAAATCTTTACCTACGTCGCATTATATATACTAGTATACTAACATATTGTGTTGTAAAATGATGCCCTTTATGGGTTCTTGATTAGATTAATAAAAAATTCTATACTATTAACAAATTCAAAATATACTGCTTTACAAAAAAGGTAAAACAACAGATACATTCAAGTCAAATCTATCTTAATTTCTGTCAAGTTTTTCCATTTTCAAGTAAAGAAAATCACGCATTATGGTTCCATTTATTTCCTGTAATAATTAGATCACTTGCATACTTGTAACACACACACAGACAATATGTATTGTTTATTTGTTGAAATATATTAAAATATGCGCTGCTGAACTTATATTAGTCAGTATAGTATATAGACGTGTATACCAAAGACAAATTTATACATTGTTTAATTTCCTGTAGTGTTTGATAATGACCCAGTGACCTACAACTTTTATAATAAATAAACCACATAGACAACGCTTCTGAATCAGTATAAAAAGTATGAATTATTTGTTAAACTAGTGTAAAATGTGGTGTGAAATAATTGGTAAAGGCAACGATATCCGGCTAATTAAATTGACCCGATGAGCTGTTAACCTTACAATTTTTCATTATGTTTGTTTAGTCTATGTATTTGCAATAATCAAAATAATTTTTTGTTTGTTTTGCAAATAAAGAATCATTATGTTGAATATTTTAATGAGAGAACCTTAAATAATCCATTATTTTCATTTTTGATCTTAACTGAAAAAAATGGTAATACTAAATCCATTATAGCACAACCAAGTAAAAAAGTGTCCTTTAGTTTATACTTAAATCATAAATGAGATCATAGAACATTTCTAATCCGACAAAATGAAGATTAATAAAAAAAAAATCGTTTATTTGAAAAAAAAAGGGGGGGGGCTTTGATAACTGTTACCCTAGCTTGCCCTACAACATAATACCCCCCCCCCCCCCCCCCCCCCCCAACAAAAAAAAATAATATAGATTTCGTATTCATATACATGTAATTATATCCTACATTGCTCATGTTATCAATTTATTATTTGTGTATTACTTATAATATTGTGTATTTCACTAATGTTTATATAATCACTGTATGATGTTTTTGTATCTTGCCTGACAAGGGCCCATGATTGGTTTAATAAAATAATGTCTATTAAGTCTGAAAATCAAACCCAATAGAGTTAGAATTAGATTTTTAGGCTGACAAATATTTTCTGTCAATTTACATTTGCACAAGTCTGTCTACATGTTCACCAGTTTTTTCAATTATCCACTAGTCTGTTTTTACTTTCACAAGTCTTTCTTATAGCCCCCTAGTCTGTCCATATGATTTTCAACAGTCTGACTATGTCCACAAGTCACTACGTTTTAACCGCGGTCTCTATGTGTCCGTCAGTCTGTCTCCGTGTTTACAAGTCGATATACATGTTTACCCGCCAGATTACGTGTCTAACAGTTTGCCTTCATGTCCTACACGTCCACCAGTCTGCTTATATATATATACCAGTCTGGCTACAAGTCTACAAGAATATTATTTGCATCATTGACTAAGTCTGTCTGGATATGTCGTCTGGCGGATTTGCTTGTCTCTTACATTCTGAAGATGATGATATTCCTCGTAGTGAAATCGTTAATACAATGTACCAGTACTTAAGTCTATCATTGTCCATCTCCATGCAAGACTCGGGTCTGATGAAGGTTCTAAAACAATTAAAGAATCGTCTATACAGTCCTTCTGAAAGTCTTCTCGGTCAGATGCAAAAGAATGCCCGGTTAGCGCCTCTGGATTTGCCCGGGGCATGTGGAGGATCAGTAGATATCGACACACCAAATTCAGTTATTCGACGAAGAATTTCAACACCTATCTCATTTAACACCAACATTACACAATAATGTCAACATGGAGTCAGTAACTGAGGTAACATTAAGTTAATTTAGAAGTCAATATCTTGTATATTTCTGTATACAGTTTATAATGCATATATCACTGTCATGAATCAAGGATGTGTATAATAATAAGGGTCTTACTATCATCGGAACTTTTTTTTTTTTTGGTAACACGCCATTATTCCGACAGCCCATTAGTCCGACAGCCTATTGGTCCGACAACCAATTAGTTTGACAACCCAATAGTCCGACGACCCATTGCTCCGACAGCCCAATACTCCGACAACCTATAATTCCGACACTTATCAAGTCAAGTATCAGGATATCAGGGTAAAATAAAATGTGTCTGTCTGTATTATTACGTTTATATTTGTAATAACATATTTTAAAAAATAACTCCGTATATATAATACAAGGCTAGGGTAGTTCGTATACTTTCAATGTTAATTCTCAATTCGAAATCTGTATATAGAATAAAACAGAAAATAATATTTTATTTTTCAAATTAAAGGATCTAGATGTAAATCAACAACAAGCATTGATGGCGCGAGCTACTGATGATACCCTGCCCAAAGATTTCGGTAGATAGAAAGTTTTTGAGTTGTGAATCTGAAAAAGCATTACACAGTATAACTGACTTATATAAACCTTGAAGTTAAATATCAGAAATCATGGTATTGTACCTGAGAAAAATGTGACAAAAGTTTTCAACTTGGCTGTCATGTAATGAGTAATGAGTTTGAAAAAGCATCACACGATATAACTGACTTCAATAAACCTTTCAGAAATCCTTGTAATGTAGTTCATGAAAAAGATGCAACGAAAATAGTTATGGGACGGGCGGCGAACTGACGGATGGACGGTTGGACGGACGGACAGACAGAGATAAAACAGTATACCCCACGTTTTCGAAGCGGCGGTCTAATGATTGTGTCAACATTAAGACATTACAATACTAATATGATATAATTATATTTATAGCACTATAAGCCTCAGTCACAATCGGAGCTAAGACAAAATATATAAAAAAAAATACGTATTAATATCAATTAACAGTCAGTATCCAGACATGTACTACATTATTCAAAAGAACTAACGATATGATCCTCATTTTTTTCTCCATAATAGTAAAGTTTTCTTGTGTTCACTTCGAAATTAATCATAATTGTCTAACGTTTTAAAGTTCTGATATGTGCTAGAAATATGGCGAAAGAATTCCTCCCTCAAATTATAATGAAGTGAGCATTCGATTGAAAAATGACGCTCATCCTAAACTTTATCAGCTGTACAATACGATTTTTTGAGTATTTAGCATTTTCAATTCTTCATGAAATGGAAGAACACCGATTCTGAATTAGGGAGCTACCATTTGATTTTTATGGGGGGGCTAGGATGAAATTTGAAAAAAATAGGCAGGACAGGAGTTTTGAGTAAAAAAAAAGGCAGGATGAGCAACTTGGTAAAAAAAAAAGGCAGGATGACAATTTGTGTAAAAAAAGTCAGGATAAACTAGTAAAAAAAAGGCAGGACCGAATAGAGTAAAAAATAAAAAGGCAGGACAGAGATTACAACTAAAAAAAAATGCAGGACAAAATTTTTCATCCTAGCCCCCCCATAAAAATCAAATGGTAGCTCCCTTAACATATAAATTACCTTTCTTAAAATCAATGATATCTAAATATGTTTCTTCTTGAAACCAATTTTTAAATGAAAAATAAGTTTCTCACAAAACACATATTACTAAGTTTTTACAATTAAACAATTTGACAAAGACACAAGGACAAGAATGTCACACATTGTCTTATTCTACTAGTTTGTTATTGTCTTTTATACTGCACTCGTTCTACTTGAGCAGTCAAAATGCGTTGACTGTATATTTCTATGACATATACAGTCACTGACCCGATATCACTTTTCCTTATGCATATTTAGATAGAAATTGCCGAAATATTCATGTCCGTCATATTTGTTTTTCGTAATAAGTTTTGTTGTAAATCATCATGCAGTCCTGCATCTCCACCAATCATTAAAAAAGAGGCATATCTTTCTAGAATTTAAAATAATCTTAGGATACAAAATCGGTCTCCCAACAAAATATTGAGTGTCATCTCTCGGATTATGTCTGAACGATCGCTATTAGAAGTGCTACATGTACTGTCTCCGTATTTCGTGGATTCTCATTCCCGAACATGATACCGTATTCATGATTGATCATGATTGGAATTGCTCATCTTTTCTGAGCACATATTTCGTCCTATTTGTCTTCTTATTTTTTAGGTTCTGGGTACGTATTTGTCTCTTTGTTTTTCTTATTTTGACTGACGCTACTTTATCCTATTATTTCTGCAACAAAATAAATTTAAATAAAACTCAGATGAATGATACAAGGAGAGAAAGTGTTGCGACCAAAGAGGGCGGGTAGTGTTTTCCAACTCCGATGTATTATTTATTTATGTAGTTCATAGTGGGGGAACCTCACTCCCCTGATACGCGAAAAGGGGGATTCGAAGATCTAGTGAAAAGAAGGTAGATCAAGACACACATGCAAGAAATAGCGAGCTAGAACAGCACAGACTGATAGTAGACACACAAACAACGAAATATAAAGATAAATAAAGTAACTAGACACGCAAAACGAAAGAGGGGCGAGGTTAAGGACTGAGCAGTTGCTATAATCATGTGTATCAACTCCAATATACTGAGACAAAATTAATGTCCGCATGCAAAAAATAATTGGAATCAAAACGGACAACCACAAATATCAGAGAGCGGAGTTTTTTTTTTTTTAGAGAAAATTTATCCATACACTAAGAAAAACGCATATTGTCGGAATAATGGGCTGTCGGAGTAATGGGTTGTCGTAATAATGGGCTGTCAATAGTACATGTTGTCGGAGTATTGGGCTGTCCGAATAATGGTTGTCAGACTAATGGGATGTCACCATTTTTTTTACCCTCCCCCTTTTTTTCCAATATCCGTTATTTTTTCGTTTTCTATTTTAAAATTCACTTTCTTTAGTAATATATCCGTGACCGCTGTGGATAGTAAACTTGGAATTGATAGTAAATAGCAAAACCAAGTGATTTGTAGTGTATTTATGTTCTAATGACACGTACAGACAGACGCGAAAAAAATAAATAATACGAAAGTGAGAAAACGAAAATATAACAGATTTTGGAAAAAAAAGGGTAGGGTAAAAAAAATGTCCTGTACCCAAGTACCTATGCTTACTATTAAAGCAATAATTTGAGAAATATATATTAAAGGTTATACTAATATGTGAATATTATGAGTCCAGGTAACTCGATCAACTTGATTTGTACGTATGAAAAATTATATTTATTATCTGGTCATGTCCCGCGTTTTTTTTGTAATGTTGTTATAATAACAGTGTAAGTTAAGACCAAAAAGTAGACCAGGAAAATACTTTATTATCTTTACTAGTTAATTTCTGGAGATCATGTGTCTGTCATTTATTCTGTTATTCACATCTTTTAAACAATTATATTATATACGCATCATATCAATCTATCAATTAGGATACATTATTTTATTTGGCTTAATAACATATTATTGGTATTTAGTGCGACCGTGCACCTTTCGGTTGTCTCGAGTGTTTTCTATTATAGCAATGTTTAAGTCGTCATGTTGCGGGATTTTCAAATCCCAAAAGAAGAACACACTTCAAATTCAACATGATTTTCGATTTGGTAACCGCATTACTTTAATATAGATCATTATATATTACATAACCTTACACAATCAATTTACTTTTATGATTAATCTGATATGCATGCCCAATATATTTTATTCCCAAAACCTTATGGGACATGGTCAAAGTGTCGTGCAAACCAAATTATTGTTTATTGTCACGGAATAATTACAAACTGTGCTATAGTTTTTAAGATTATTGGATAATTGACTTGTTCTATAGGTACATGTACCTTACTTACCCAGGTGACATATCAGTTGTACCCTTGATATTGGTATAAATTCAAATCACAGGCACTTGTTTCTATCCCTTTGAAGACCCACTATTAACGTATATATTTACCAGAAATAATGGTTTTAAGCGGAGAGGTGAAAAAATTACTTGGGTACCTTCTCGAAAATATACGTTGATAGTGGGTCTTCCAATGGATAGAAACAAGTGCCTGTGATTCAAATGCTTAATGATATATTAAAAGAAGATGTGGTATGATTGCCAATGAGACAGCTGTCCACAAGAGACCAAAATGACACAGACATTAACAACTATAGGTCACTGTACAGCCTTCAACAATGAGCATAGCCCATACCACAAAGGCCCCGATATGACAATGTAAAACAATTCAACCGAGAAAACTAAGATACATGTATATGTACATTGTACATGTTGTATATGAAGATTAATTAGATTAAAGTAAACAATGTGGTATGTTTCCAAAATAAATGCTATCCGCTAAAGACCAACTGATGTTGATCCAATTACTATAGCCAAACAAATGATACGTACATGTAGGTTACCATACTTCCTTCATTTATATTATGATTATTGAGTATTTTTTTGGAAACATTTCAAACCTTTACATGCTGTTTATATATATGTTACAGTAAATAGGTGAAATTAGGAATTACATGTAATTACTAAAATTTAGGAATTACAGGTAATTCCCGATGCACTTAGTTAATACAAGTAATTCCTTAAACGGCCCAGTTATTACCAGTAATTACTAAATTTAAAATGAATATTTACACCTATTTACTGACTGCTAAAACAACCATAACTTTTGATCACCTGACCATAATACAACATTGTTTTAGCTGTGTAATACTAACTAGAAGATCAGTTAGTACTCTTAAAATTTTGAATGGTTGATATGTATAAAAAATATCTTGAATAAATATGGACTTTCAAATATTTGGTTAAATCAGAGTAACTTTAGTTTTAATCCAAAATAGTTTAAGTTGAGCATTATAATACAGATAATTTTGACCAACTTCAAGTGTTTAGTAATTACATGTAATTCCTAATTTCACCTATTTACTGTAACATATACATGTTACTACAGTTCAGCGACTCAAGTTTAAAAGGCATTTATATTAAAAAAAATGATGCCAAAGTGTGACAAACATGGTAAAAATTAAGTCATTGCTAATCTTTTTTCTATCATTTTTCTTTAATCCAGAGACATTCAAGTTTACAAAACTACCAAGGGTTAATGCAAAATAATAAGACAACAATTTTAACAACATTTTACTCATAAGAATTCATCCACTTTTCAAAGTAAACAACAAAATAATAATATCAACTGACAAACATAAATAAGAATATAAATATCAATGTAATTTTTTTGTTTGTTGCAATAAAGGTACTAAATGATTTTCCTGCAATTTTTTTTTACTTATAAACAGTTTGTTTTTTTTAAATATGTAAATTTCACCAATTTTTAGTGTATCTTTAATATCTTATTTCAAAAGTTTTTATATCTCTTTGCAAAAGCTTTAATTGTATATAAAAAGTATAAGGAAGCAAACATATATGATCTAATTACATCCTCTGAAATTTCACAACAATTGCTTCAGTCAATTCTAAGTTTTCTTCATTTAAAAAATACCAACATGTGTTTTTATACGCCCGTCGTCTTTTAGACGGGACGTATTATGGTATACCGTTGTCCGTCCGTCCGTCTGTCCGTCGTCCGTCCGTCCGTCTGTCCGTCCGTCGTCCACACTTCGGACAATAACTCAAAAACACTTTCACCAATTTCCATGAAACTTAAGTGAATTGTTTATATCTATTGACGTAAGCTCCCTTTCGTTTTTTTTTTAATTTCAGATTTTAAGTTTTGGATTTATGGTGCTTTATTCATAAAAAAGGGGGATTTTCAACACTTTGGACAATAACTCAAAAGGCTTTCACCAATGTCCATGAAACTTTGTTGAATTGTTTATATCTATTGGTGTAATCTCCCTTTCAATTTTTATAAATTTCAGATTTTAAGTTTTGGATTTATGGGGCTTTATTCATAAAAAAAAGGGGGATTTTCAACACTTTGGACAATAATTCAAAAAGGCTTTCACCAATGTCCATGAAACTTTGGTGAATTGTTTATATCTATTGATGTAAGCTCCCTTTCCATTTTTATAAATTTCAGATTTTACATTTCCGTGTTGTGAATTTTTATGCTTAAAAAATGGGGGATTTTCCAATTTTGGGACAATAACTAACACTTTCACAAAATTTTATGCAACTTTCATAAATTGTTTATATCTATTGACATAAGCATGATAAGCTCTCTTTCCATTTTTATAAATTTTAGATTTTACGTTTTCTTAAGTATTGAATTTTTATACTTAAAAAGGGGGATTTTATGAAACTTTGGTGAATATATTAATGTAACATTCCTTTTGATTTGTATATATATTTCTAGTTGATCATATAAATTCATTTAAAGCATAAAAGACAAGTTAAAAGAGCAACGGGCGTATCATGCGCTAAAGCGCAGCCCTTTATTTATCCTTTTGTTACACTCCTGACATATTTTTTCAGTAACTGTAAGACTGTTTTTTAATGGAATGTTTAGAAAATCAGTAATGATATATCTATTTTAAATTTACAATCTCACAAATAAATAAATTTATTAGATATTTGATTACATATTTTTTTAATTTCTGAGCAAAGAGCAAACTTTTAACATGTTTAATGAGAATTGCACTTTAATTTTTAAGAATCTTTGGTGAATAGTGTGCAGAAAAATCACTTTTACAAGACAGATTGGCTTTCTCATTACATTGTAAAGATGTTACAATTATTTTTATAAAGAATCATGTTGAATTTTGTTATAGATAAGCTACATCAGAAACTTGTCAGGAGTGTAACAAATGTTACACTCCTGACCATAATTTATTGCTACCATATTTTAACCTGAAACTGACCTGAAATCATGTAGAGTCTTTATATTTCACATATTATTTTAGTGCAAATTAAGAACAGGTTAAAAAAAAATATATACTTCTTACATATTTACAAATTTTGCTAATTGTCTATTAAAAAAAAAAGATGGCTTTCCTTTAAACTGTGTTCAGTCTCTTGTTTGATACTATATATATGCTGTTTTTATGTCAGATAATGTATTATGATAAGTTTGTTCGTACTACCAAAGATGGTAGCATTATGTTCTGTATATTAAAAATTGTCCAAAAATGTACCCAAAAATGTCAGGAGTGTAACGCTTTAAAATGTTTAAGTGTAACATTCATGTTATTTTTTATAGAAACAATGTTGTTATTATTGGTTGTTCTTTTCTGGAATTTGAGTGTGAACACCATCTGTTGCATATTTTCAGTAACAAACATGCCATTATTGTGGCCTTTATTGCTTGTTTATGCTCAATACTTGTATGTCAGGACTGTAACACATTTAAACAAGCTACATGTAGTTCAATTGCAATTTTAGTTCAAAAATTTCAAAAGTAATGATGTAGACTTGTATTCTGTGTTAAGCTAAGGTGTAGTAATGTCATTTTATAATAATTGTCAGCTTGTTTTTCTTCCAATAACTTACCTTTGCTAATAAGATTGAACTTTATAAGGCATTTTTTGTGTTACACTCCTGACATTGAAGTATTGAGCATACGAAAGCAATGAAGGCCATAATAATGGCATGTTTGTTACTGATAAACTGTAACAGGTAATGTTCACTGAAATTCAAGAAAAAACAACAACTATAACAACATTGTTTCTAAAAAAAATACATCTTAGCCCAGTTGTTACACTCCTGATAGACCTGGGTAGTCCTCTTATTGTAACCATAATATTCCAGTAGTAGAACTTCAGGGTCAACTGGATGCACCTGTGCCAAGCTATGATACTAAACAAAAAAAATAAACCATGCAAGATGTACAGAAACATGTTATTTCACCTACAAAGACATTTTCTGGCAGCATATTGACTTTTACTAACATTTTTTTTTTACACAAACTTATTTTACTTACCTTATGAGGCTCATAAAAATGTAAATATATGGAAGAATTGAACAAGAAATCATAGTCAAGATATAATAGTTGGATGAAAGATATTGTTTGGTATTGTATCTGCCCTTATTTATTCTATATCATCAATGAATGCACATGCTTTCTTCTAAATGTCACACTAAAAGCGTTACACTCCTGACATTTTGAGGTACAATTTTGGACAATATTTTTTAAACAGAGCACATACTGCTATTATCTTTGGTAGTTAGGACCAACTAATCATAATACATTATCTGACCTAAAAACATTACAGATATAGTATCATACAAGAGACTGACAAAGGTTTAAAGGAAAGGCATCATTTTTTTTGAAATAGCCCATAAAAGAATTTAAACTTAATATCATTTTGTATGAACATCATGTTGAATATTTACATTTTCTCAAAAAGTTTTTATTTTACTTAGCTAATAAAGAAGATGATGGATTCCCAGACAGAAATCTTGATGACAGTGAAAAAATTGAAGAATTGCACCAATTGTTACAGAGAATCGATTTCAAGCAGAAACAGATGCTCAAAGATAAGGAAATACAACAGCCATCCATGTTCCTTCACATATAAAGGTATATATGGTATATATATATTTTGTCTACATTTTCTGAATTTATGATTTTAAAAATCTTTCAAAAGATATAAATGTACATTGTAAGTCATGTAATTCAAATAGAGACGTGCCATTGTCTTTGATAAAAGATAGAGTTACATGTATGCCTTTTTAGTATTATCAGCTTATATACTTACTTAGCCTTGTTAAAATCTATAAATATACCTTATGTATATTACATGTATGTTGAAATGTCTGTCAGAATATATACATATATGCATGTGATCATAATGTTTCAAATAGCCAAACATTGTAAAATATATATATACAACTCGTCTAAACATCAACCCAACAATGTTAGATCTGTAAATTTGCTTTCGCAAATTTTTGGTTCTTCCCTCGCCGTGATTCGAACCCATGCTACTGTGATATCGTGACACCAAATCGCCTGCACTGCAGCCGTCCCGCTAGACCACACGACCACCTGGGCTATATACATGTATATATATACAACTCGTCTAAACATCAACCTAACAATGTTAGATCTGTACATGTAAATTTGCTTTCACAAATTTTTGGTTCTTCCCTCGCTGGTATTCGAACCCATGCTACTGTGATATCGTGACACCAAATCGCCTGCACTGCAGCCGTCCCGCTAGACATATATATATATATTGAGTATTGGAAATCCTGTACACCCTTTCCTTAGACCAAGTTTAACAAATATAATATGAATGTTTAAATTCAACTAATTATCTCCTGGCAATACACATTTATTTTAGGAACTTTTTATGTTTTATTTTGCAGTAAGCAGCTGTTTGTGATGCTTATAGGCATAAATAATCTAGTCTGGACATGTAAAACAGCAGCTGGTTCTATTTTGAAGTAAGCTATTTGGTGATTACATTAATTTGACATGACCAGACCAAGTCTTGGGATAAATTAATAGTACTCATTGTCATGATTGTACTAGCTTTTTATTGTTTTATATATTTTATGGAAAATACTGTTAGTTGAGGCCTGCAAAAATTAATTTATAAGGAGATGAAGTGTTGTTGCCAATGAGAGTAGAGACATCTAACAAAGAGCATGAATAGAGTCATGGAGGATTGAATTCATACTCATTTTTATTAGAGTGTTACAAAATAATTGCAGGAAAAAAAACAACAACAACAAAATTCAAAATAATTGTGTATTTAGTAGAATTAGCCAAATCAAACAATAACTGACTTAAATCTTGTTTGAAATTTTCACATTTCTATTGATTAAATATTATTTTATAGATCAAATAATAAATAGATAAAAGGGCAGTAATCCAGTCTCAGATTTTTGTTTTGGTTATATTGTATACAGCTGATTGTATTTTAATACTATTTACAAATACTTCTTATATGTCAAAAGAAAAAAAAATTGCTGTACCTGATATTGTGATTTATATTGAAATTGATAAAGACAACAAACTCAATAATGAGCTATTCCAATATCAATCTCTCTAGCGAAAAAAAGGGGGTGCTACTTAATTTTAGACCTCCATAGTGCCCATAGACACATCAAACACTTGCCAAAATATAAGCCTGAACCCGTGAGGGGATCACACATCAAATTATAAAAGTTGTATATATTCTACACCGTGAATAAGACCAAACAATGATAGAAGGAGTTAGTATTAAAATATAATTGAAATACTAAACTGATACAAATCAATAATTTTTTTGATGTTGATAAATAAATCACAATGTGTAATAGTTGTAATAAATTGTTATGCCAGCCTACAATAGTAGAAGGGGTTTATGTTTAATGATCCATGCTTTTGTTTGTTTATTCTTTCATCTGTTCTGCTTTAGGTTCAACTTTTGGTAAAAGTTTTTGGTCAGGATAGTTGTTAATGATGTTAACGACCAATCAACTTAAAAATAAATATACATGTGCCTTATGTTATGATCTTTCTAAGGATAAATTAATGATTTGACCCCAATTTCATGGTCCATTGAAAATAGAAAATTTATCACAACTTCTAGCTATTCTTTTTATAGAGTTATTCCACAAGATATTTTTGGGTCACTCATTAGAATATCTTTTAAATATATGATTTTGATTACAACTGCATTAAGATAGAATAATTGCATGCAGAAAATTATTGCTTTTGTCACATATATATCACTTGTCAATTTAATAAAATTAAACATTTTTTTTTATTACTTTATTACAGAAGCTACAAAATAGAGCTAAGGCCCTTTAAGCCAAGAAACTGCCAGTGTCAGAAAAGGACAAACTTAGAAAGGCCATGCAAATTGATTTAATGTCAAGTTGGGACAGTGATTCTGTAGATAAACTCGCCTGATCACAACTGGGATTTGACTGTCACAAGATTTTAAATCTTACATGGATAAACTAGTCATTTACTAGACTGTAAATACCAGAGACAGCTGAATGCACAAGGCAAAGAGCTGAGGTCCAAGTAAATCAGAGAGGCCTTGTCACAAGAAATGTACAGAACTTGCATGGATTTTTACTTTATAATAAGGGCATATGACACAAAATTGAGAGATATCAATAAAAATTTCTTTAAATTTTGATAAGGACCAATTCAAAGGTACACTTTTGGAATTTGCAAGAACAAAAATACCTTCATGTTTACTTTTGAATTATAGTTGACAGTTTTCAGTTTAAGGGGGGAACCCTTAAAATGAAGTGGTTTGGTTTATTGAATTTGAATATTTTTTAAAGTAAAAAAAATGAATTACTGCTCTTTTATTTCAACATTTGCATTTTTTATTAAAATTATTTACAAGTGCAGCATATCGGTGACATCAGATTATGTTAATGTGTTTGGTTAAGCTACATATGTTTCTTTTTACTTAAAGTTTCTGTTGCCTTTTCTAATTAATTAAATGCTGAATAATAATTTGAGTGTTGCTCATTTCAGTGTCTTGTATTTGCTGTCAAGATTTTTCCTGTAAGATTTCACATTATTTATAATCGCTTGGTCAAAGGGAGATAACTTTTTGAATCTTCACATTAGATAATCTGCGAAGAGGATTATGTAAAATGTAAATAGTTGAAAATTAATTTTATGGTTCAATAAAATCAAAATAAGTTATTGCCATTCATTATAAATAAATTTCTATCAAAAATAAGGCTCAAAGAATTTTTTTATTTTATTTATATAAATAATAACAAAGTATACACATCATGCACATGTTGACTTCATAAAATTTGTAAACAAAAAAAATTGAAAATAAAACTAAAAAATTTTAACTAATCGCTTGGTCAATCGCTTGGTCAATTTTATATACACCAAATATATTTATAAGCATATAAACTTATTATTTTCTTCAATTGTCCAAGTACATATTCAATATTGATAATTTTTTGCTTGACATTACATAATTTTGTTGATAAAAGTTTATTTGTGTGCTATTTTATTCAATTGTACATATTTGAAGTATTTCATTACACCTTATTATTTTTATTCTTGCATACAGCATTTGGAATGAAATTTTAATCAATGTTCGAGCAGCAAGGATGTTTTTTTTGTCGAGCCTGCAACTTTTGTTGCAGAAAGCTCGACATAGGGATAGTGATCGGGCGGCGGCGTTAGCTAACTTTTTAAAAGCTTAATATTTTAGAAGGCGGAAGACCTGGATTCTTCACACTTTGTATATAGATGCCTCATGTTACGAAGTTTCCGTCAGTCACGTGTCAAATGTCCTTGACCTCATTTTCATGGTTCAGTGACCACTTGAAAAAAAAGATCAGAGTTTTTGTAATGTTGAATTCTCTCTTATTATAAGTAATAGAATAATTATATTTGGTATGTGCGTACCTTGCAAGGTCCTCATGCCCGTCAGACGGTTTTCACTTGACCTGACCTCATTTCATGGATCAGTGAACAAGGTTAAGTTTTGGTGGTCAAGTCCATATCTCAGATACTATAAGCAATAGGGCTAGTATATTTGGTGTATGGAAGGACTGTAAGGTGTACATGTCCAACTGGCAGGTGTCATCTGACCTTGACCTCATTTTCATGGTTCAGTGGTTATAGTTAAGTTTTTGTGTTTTGGTCTGTTTTTCTCATACTTTATGCAATAGATCTACTATATTTGTTGTATGGAATGATTGTAAGGTGTACATGTCTAGCGAGCAGATGTCATCCGACCTTGACCTCATTTTCATGGTTGAGTGGTCAAAGTTAAGTTTTTGAGTTTTGGTCTTTTTATCTAATACTATATGCCATAGGTCAACTATATTTGGTGTATGGAAATATTTTATGATCTATATGTCAGTCGCGCAGGTTTTATTTGACCTCGACCTCATTTTCACGGTTCATTGCTCAGTGTTAAGTTCTTGTGTTTTGGTCTATTTTTTTAAAACTATAAGTAATAGGTCAACTATATTTGTTGTATGGAAGCATTGTTAGCTGTACATGTCTGCCTAGCATGGTTCATCTGACCTTGACCTCATTTTCATGGTTCATTGCTCTTTGTTTAGTTATCTTGGTTAATGTTAAGTTTATGTGACAGTTTTTAATAAAGCTTTATACTTAGGACTATCAACATAATATCAATGATAAGTAAAGAAGGCGAGACATTTCAGTGTGTGCACTCTTGTGAATTTACGAATTATGTTAATCATGTAAATAATGTTATGTTTTTTGTTTTTGCTTTTTAAAGTTTTTAAAATTGACAAATAATGCTAGCAGGGGAGATTATTCATTAATATTTTTATGATGCCAAACTTGAAATTTAGAGGTGCCTATGTTTGCTATTTGTTATAACCCAATTGTTATGATTCTTAAATAATCTATACAAGTAAGCATGTTAATTTGTCAATAACCATTATTTTATTAATTAGTTTGAATTTGATGAGGTTCTTTGATGTAGAACTTTACTTTTTTTAAACAAAAGTGTTTTTTTATTTGTTTTAAATGTTTTTTAAATTGTATAACAAACTTTTTGACATTTTATTTTAATTTATCACCAAAACAACTCTAATTTGTCAGTATCTGAATAAAATTAATTTGTTAGATACTTTGTTTCTTTTATTGAAGTATATACAAAGGGAGATAACTCAAAATTGGTTTTTTTTATTATTCTGACCCGATTAGAAGTGATGAAAATAACTATGCCCTAGACAGGATGACAATAAGAAAATGCTAGAAATTGTTGTGTATGGTTATGCTTTGTCCAAAAGTTTTTGTTATCTCCTGTATTGTATATTGCTGCCATTGTCAAAATCCAAATCACACATAGATAGTCTTGTCCTATAGTTTATATCTGGTGTTTGTGTTTTTTGTACGTCTTAGATTCTAACTCTTCAAGTTCTTATATAACTTCAGATGCATTGCCATTCTTTACATATAGGTAAAGGCATATTTACAAAATGGTATTGAGCTTTGCAAATGAGTGACATGTATTCGTTGGATTATTGTTTAAGTTTCATCTGAAAAATACAGTCTTCAATGTTACTGACAAATTATACATTTGCACATTGCCATTTGAAACCACAAATATTATTCTACTGTAAATACACAGATTAGCAATCCATGCCTTTCAAGTCTAATACTTTGTAAACATGGATCAGAAAAGTTGGAGGATCAATTTTATATGTACAGTAGCTACAAAGTTATCACCATTAAAAATTCCTGTTTTTCCTAATTTTTGTTTTTTTATTTAATTAGATATTTTCAAACCAGATATTTGGGTTAAAGTAAAAACAAATCCCCAACATCCCTATTCCAAAAAAAAAAAAATTAAAAGCAGAGGGAAAAATTCTGCTTTTTCTTTATTATTCATTTGCACTATTGTTTTGTAAGTAGTTATACAGGATTATATTGACTTTAAATTGCATTAAATTTGATGGAAGTTCTAATTTAAATAAGTCATAAACAAGAAATTTATTTGAATTTACATGTAATTAAATTACATAATTAATTAAATTTAATTTATATTTAAAATTCTTTAAATTTGAAATTTATTGAAATTTAATTTATATTAAAAGATCTTTAAATCTCAAATTTATTCAAATTTAAATTATATCAAAACTTCTTTAAATTTGAAATTTATTCAAATTTAATTTATATTAAAAATTCTTTAAATCTCAAATTTATTCAAATTTAATTTACATAAACATTTCTTTAAATTAGAAATTTATTCAAATTTAGTCTATACTTATATTCTTTAAATTTGAAATTTATTTAGATTTAAAAATACCTTTAAACTAGGTTGAAATTTGGGAATTTATTTGCAATATTAAATTTAGATTAAATCTATATTAAATTAGAAATTTTCCAGCAAAGTAAATGCATAATATTTTTTGTAATTTGAAATTTAATATGCATAACATATGCATTTAATTTTATATTAAATGCATCATTTCATGCAGTGACACACAGGTCAAATACTGGTGTTACATTTACATAGTATATATACCTAATTCTGAAGATGTGTAAATTCTACATTACAAATTGAGGGATGAATACGTAAACAATTAAAGACAACTTAATGGCTAGCAACACTTGTTTCTTAAAACATATAGTCTAGATAACATTATTATATCAAGACAACCTGGGTATGTATTGCTATCATTATACATGACATCATAATGATAAGTGATGCATTATCTTCCGTTTATACACCTCAGATTTAACGTATTCTGTTGGTCATATAACCAAAAAGCGCCAGTTCTAAGATTGAATGAAAAAGCCTTTATGGAAACTTAATCGGCAAATATATACATACAGGTAACGCTTAACATGTCAGCGCAACCATGCCTGCTGGTGTTGCCAAAATATCTATACTACGTTTGTGTGGGGCGCACTCGGAATGAAAAAAGCAGAGATTCAACAAAAGCAAACGTCAACATACATAAAAACGGACTGTCTGATGACAACTAGCAAGTTCCTCGTTTGTAAAAAGACAAGAAGATTAAAATATGTGTTGAACCCGGTTTTATAGCTACATGTAGCGGAACCTCTTGTTGATATTGCAAAGATGAGGCCGCTTTTGACCTCTTGAACTCGAATATAGACTTAAAATTTATCACCATAATCCTCTTTACGACGATGCCTCATATCAGTATTACAAACAATCAATTATATCAAATATAATTTACAATTTTTCCTTGGTTTAATGATATACTGCGCACAAATATACGTATTCTCTATATGTTCTTCTATCATTTCTTCTGTAATATAAATCAAATCATTTTAAGACAGTTCTTGTAGAAAGCATCATCAATCGACTTAAGTTTGGATTCAATGTTACAAGTTTTCCGAAAAATGTTAGCAATTTATTAGATTGTCAAATATAGTCCTAATTCTGTTTCTTGTATTAAATTCAGGTTTTATATTCATTTGTCATTCTAGGAATCAAAATGTGCTTACATAGTGTTTATAATGGCAATATACTGGATCACCGAAGCGTTGCCTATTGCAGTGACGTCACTATTGCCTATAATTCTGACACCATTAGTTGGACTTGGGAGTGCAAAAGAAGTTTCTTCACATTATTTGAGTGTAAGTTATTTCTACAGTTATTATATAGGTATTTTCCCATACACTCAAGTACTATTTTAAGTATGAGATGTATATAGTTTAAGAGGGAACAAATAATTATTTAAACATTACAATTCACATTAAGCATTCAAATGTAATAACAAACAATCATCATATTTTTTTACTTAACACGGTGGGTATGGTTGTCCTGCGAGAGAACGTACTGTGCTGGTGATTTGGTCCTGACGGGTGCTGGTGGGTCCTGATTCTGTGCTGGTGGGTTTGTTTACATTGTATCAGAACGGCAATAAAACGACTGTGTTGTTGCTTAATTTTTCTCTGATGTGTCATAAGTACCATGCAAATTATATTACAACAATATTATATTGCAAAAGTCGTGCAAGTTCGTTAAACGGAATTGTCCTGACGCTGTGCTGGTGATAAGAAAAACGGTCCTGGTTCTGTGCTTTTATATTTTAGTTAAAAGTGGCATATATTCAAGATCATTGATGCTTTACTGTTATTGACTTATTAGCTGTTGTCTGCTTTCTTGAAATTGACATTGTTGTGAATCTGTTTACTGTAATTATGAGAGAAAAAATACCCCTATTTTTATTATTTTTTTAAAACTAACTGCAATCTTATGTATTGGCCTGTTAATGGAACCCTTCTTGCCCCCTTTTAAGATAAGAAAATATGTTTACGGGATTAAGATCATTTTGCAAGATCACCAAAATACGTTGTAATTTATACAATACTTATATAAAGTAGATCAGGTGGTATTTTTGTTGTCAATGGACAAATTTCCATAAGTAACCAAGGGAAGTTTGTGTTAACAACCATACGTCATCGTACGACCTTCAACAATAACCCAGAAAATAAAAATGTAAAAGGTTTTGCATAAAAATGGAGAGCAAAAATATAAAACAAAGGACTTTCTGAGCGTTTGAATCATGTCTTTAGCAGCTTAAAACACATTTGTTTGTGAACAATTGAGTGCTGACTATAAGAATGACAATAGTATTGCGGGTTTGTTTGTTTGGTGTTTTTTTTTTTTTGGGGGGGGGGGGGGATAAGTAGGAGCTTAAAGTAGTTTCCCGTATGATTTAAAAGTTGTATTGTAAAAGAAAAATGTATCTTATAGCTATTAAGAATCACTTACTAAGATTTTTCCAACACATTTTTTTTTGTCTAAACGGTTATCAGGTATTTTTTTTTTCTTCGAAAAATCACTATTTTATGAAAGGGCAGGCTAGAATATGTCAGAGAATGAAGACGAGATAACCTAGAGAACACTAATAAAAGATTTCTTAGCTTTTTTCATTTCAAAATAAATATTTTTTATAAAGAATTACGGGGGAGGAAGTGAACAATGTGTCCTTCTTTTCTATATATAAATATTTTTCATGAATAAAAATAAAATGTGCCTTGATTATAATTGAAAATGAGCAAATGGAAAAATTGCCCAACTAAAATACACTTTTATTTTAATATTGGTAATATCACTAAGCTTTAAACTTTTGTGTGTCAAACACAACATATCTGTAGTAATGACTCCTAACTAAGATATTTCACTTCATTCATTTTTTTTCCTGCATTTTTTTATATTGTGAATTCATAGAATTATTATATTAACATGTAGCCTTAATTTATATTTAAAAAAAACTGAATCTAAAGCCAAATATATCAAACATTTTTGTTTCCATCTATCCGTTTTCAGGACTTTAACAATCAACAATAACACGCCTGGAAAGTAAAATGCGTACTCGGCTGTCTGTAATCGACCACACCTCAGGCTCCTAAAAAAACAAGCCGGGGTGGGGGTTCAAAGATGCAAATTAAGTACTTATATCAATATTTTATCTTTTCGTGTACGGTTTATGACCCCTCCTGTGGCCTGTCAATTCCAAAATGTGCAAACTGCAATAGTATCAAAACAGCACAGACAATGAATAATAGAGATATAATTTTGTACATATATCTAGGGAAACTTCTTGCAAAGCATTATTATTTATAGTTCATTATTGTATTTAGTAGAAAAAGAGAATTAAGTGAAAATAAAATCACTATCTTTGTAGAAAATTCACAGACCTTTGTACAGAGATTTTTGTTATGTTTAGCATGGGATCAACACAATGGTTCATTACCGACCGTAAAAAAATCAAAATGTCTATCTACCTTGCACATTTCAGAAAATTCAGATCAGATAACGAAACTGGTTCCAGCAACATTTATACGAATTCAGTAAGATTGTGACCCTCACAGTTTCCATTCACCACAAATATTCTCGTTACAACGAATCATTTTAAATACAAAAATACGTGGTGCATGCAGCCGTTTGTTTATCTATTAATATATGTATACGGATAAAGTTATGAAAGGCAGCAGGGTCATCAGGGTGAGGAGTCCATGTCATCTGAAATAAATGCTAAGCATAGATCTAGAAAGCGACATATAATCATGACATTAAAAAAAAGTCTCTTCTTTTCGACTTTTTTCGAACAAATTGACACATAAAATGATTTATATAGTATTGTGGAATTTTTAACTTATTTTAGATACTATATATTAATTGTTATCTGATATTGGACGAAATATTTCCCTTTTATGTTATTATGTAATACAAGTTCAGATCATTTGAAAACACATATTGAACAGCCAAATGAATGCACAATAGCTAAAATAGGAGTCATATATCCTGTTGGCAACAATTATCTGGCTAATTTTTTTGATTTTGTAACATTTGTTTCAAATATGACTAACTTCTTATACAAAATCACCAGCACCGTATCAGGACCCACCAGCACAATGACAGGACCCACCAGCACAGTATCAGGACATGAATAAATTGAGAAAATGCTAAATCTTAATAAATTGCAATGTTTTTTCGCAAAATTGTTTTGTCGTGTGGATTGCGGTATAGAAAGCGGACTCTATGAGCATTTTTGTTTTATTTTTTCAGTTCGAGATTTTCTGAAAATGAGCATTTTTGTGATACGCTTACTGAAACAGTTTAGAGGGTCATTTTTTAATGGTTTATATATGAACCCCTAAGAAACGAAATTGAAAAATCTCAACTGTTTTCTTCCATTTTTTTATGAGTGAAAACATCAAAAAATAATCATTTTCGTCTTTGTTTACATTTTTTCATTGATCACCAGCACAGTACGTTCTCTTGCAGGACAACCATACCCACCGTGCTTAAGAGATAACTGTATTGAACTTGAAGCTTTGCAGACGTCCATCGTTAGTCTAACTGTTGCAAGTTATATTAGTGTACCGTGCAACGCGCAGCGGAGACAGGTAAACGGGTATTTGCAAACAGTAGATCTACCGAGGGACGTTATCAAAGCGTCAACTACAATGCAACCATCTCTTTTCTAATGCAAACAACTTAAAGTTTATTATAATATTTCAATCATTGTTTTAGTGTAAAAGTTTCATGCAAGAAAATTCCGCATAAAAGATATTATTTTTTTTGTTCTCGACACTATGTGACGTCATAAGCATGCTTCCGGTATCAAACGTAATCAATGAACGTTTTCTAGCTTCTATGCTGCTTCAGAATGTTGCAGTACATATATAAATAGTAATGCATGTGGTTTAATTTTATATTTTCTTTTTTGAGCTTCTTTGCGCTTTTAGGTGCAACATTTTAAAACTATGACAAACACTTAGTCGTGTTCCTTAGACTTGTTGATTCGTGTAATGACGTCATTAACATGTAGTGTGAGTTCTGTTTTAGGATACATCCTTGTTATTTCTTGGTGGACTCATTATTGCCGTAGCTATTGAACATTGGAATATACACAAACGATTGGCCTTGGCTGTTCTAATGCTTGTTGGAACTGAGACTCGATGGTATAAAAAAAATAATGTTATTTGTACTGGTACTTGATTTTTTGTAGTTGATGAGACATTGAAGTTGTAAGAATTGAAATTAAAAAAAAGAGATAAGGTATGATTTCCAATGAGAGATCAAAATGATACAGAAATTAACAACTATAGGTACCTCGTACGACCTTCAACAATGTGCAAAGCCTATATCGCATAGTACGCTATTAAGGGCCCGACATGACGATGGACAACAATTCAAACGAGAAAACTAACGGTGTTA
Organism: Mytilus edulis; assembly: GCA_019925275.1. Lineage (NCBI taxonomy): Eukaryota > Metazoa > Mollusca > Bivalvia > Mytilida > Mytilidae > Mytilus > Mytilus edulis. The sequence goes on along the minus strand of CM034360.1, from coordinate 80,136,085 downwards.
TTTAAGTCGGTTTAAAAATTACTAGTTATTTCATTTTTTTGCACGGTATTATGTTTCCCAGAATACCTGTAAAAGAATATAAAATAAATACATTTATTCAATTCCATTTAAAATGTTTAAAATAAATAATGTGTTCGATTAGCGTTTGTCTTAATTACACAGTTCTAACCATATGTATACTTATGTATGGTGACCTTCTGCTGTTGTTTTTTATTTGGTCGGGTTGTTGTCTCTTTGACACATTCCCCATTTCCATTCTCAATTTTATTTGCACTCGAAAACAGTATTTGGTTTTTCTTTCTACAATCAATATCTTTGATCTTTGTCTAATTGAAGAATTGATAGCTCTCTCATACTTAACGAAGAAAAATTTGTGAATTTTGGTCCCCAGTGCTCTTCAAGTTCGTACTTAGTTAGGCTTTTTTTTTGGATTCGAGCGTCGCTGATGGGTCTTTGTACGAGGCGCTCGACTGCCAAATTTAATTTTAGTATCTATGATGAGTTTAACTAATACAACACTAACTTAAAGAAACGCGTTCAGCACGTACACACATACATAGCATACATTATAAGGGAACATTGATTCACTTAATGGTTAATTATTCATCCCTGATGATTACATACTAAACATACTACAATATTTGAAGGTTGATGCTTGGACTGATGTTACCCACTTGGTTATTATCCATGTGGATCAGTAATACAGCAACAACGGCCATGATGATTCCTATAACAAACGCCATACTGGTACAGCTAAAGGAAGCAAACGTCCCCGACGAAGACATTGCAACGGAAGGTAGAACTTTGATTATACATATGTGTAGGGCTGTTTTTTTCGTGAAGAATGTTGCACGTATTGTGTTATTGAGTAGTTTTTATAACTTTTACAGCTAACAGTATTCCTAATTATCAGGCGACGTTAACTTGAAGCTCATTCTATATCTAATGGATTTCTTTTAAAATTAATGGTCATTTGGATAAAGTTAAAATTGACAGTTTATTTTCAACTTTTCTTTATACCTTTTGGCTCTCTTAAAGATTCTAGGTTGACAATGCATTCAAGACTATTTTTCTCGATTTCAAACTAGCGTAACACGAACATTTGTAATCCCATACACATTGATATGAAAGGCATGAGTATAGAGTCGGTATGATCATTTATTGAACATAACATAATCATTTATCACTAGATTTACAGGATTAGCCTACCTTTCAATGGGAACCTACGATCACCATGTGTTTATAATTTGTGTTGCTCGATTAGATTCTAAGCAGTCATTACAGTGTGCTGTGTTTTATTTTTACTGTCCGAAGTGTTTGTTATTTTGACCTGACATTTGCACTTATTCTTCGACTGATAAGTTTTCTACGTCAGAAAATACTTCTTCCAAGTCAGGAATATGACAGTAGTTCACCATTCATTTGATGTGATTAAGTTTATAATTTTGCCATTTGATCAAGGCCTTTCGTTTTGAATTTTTCTCGGAGTTTAGTATGTTTGGGATTTTACTTTTTACATGACTCCCTTGCATCACCCGTTTCATTTTAACATTAATACTTATTCGTGTTGCTACATTTAATCAAAATATGTTTTGAATGAATCATGTATTTGACTGATAGATGAAACTATGTATACGTTCATCGTAACAGATATTATAATTCTAAATTGATAGAGGAGAGGGACGAAAGATACAAAAGGGACAGTCAAACTCACAAATCTAAAATAAACTGACAACGCCATGGCTAAAAATGAAAAAGACAAACAGACAAACAACAGTACACATGATACATCATAGAAAACTAAAGAATAATAATATAATTAATTTTAGATTGAAAGATTACTAATCAAATAATATCTGTTTACAGTTTATGATAACGATGCACTAACGCTAGAAGATATAGAAGTTAATGGTGTCATCAAAGGAAATGGTCAACCTACAAGTACCGATATAGAGAAAGCAGATAAGTATGGGAAATCTTGTATATTCATTCATGTTTACATTGGAAACAGTTCTGATTAAATGTTTCTATTGTTTGCTACATGTATATTTTTCATATTATTGTCATACTTGAAAAAGATCCGCAGAATACCTGCCTCTTTTGTTTGTATGAAACATATTCAGAACAGTCATTACCCATCAACACAAACTCATAGTAATGAATAAATGTCTGCCAAACACTTCGTGTCTGGTGACTACACTCTCTTTATTTCCCCTTTTTTTAAATATTCTGAATTACTTTTTGTGTTTTCCTTTTTGCTTGAAAGTGTTTCAATTACAATTACTTCATAATACTTTTTTTTTTTTTTTTTTATTATTTTTCTATATATTTTCAGAACTTCAAATTACAAGGCTGAACATGAGGACAACATGAATCAACCTGAAAGCAAAGAACATCTCGAAATATGTAAAATGATGTCAATCTGTATAGCACATGCCGCAAACTGTGGTGGCCTTGGGAGCTTGACCGGAACTGGTCCTAATGTTGTTTTGAAAGGACAAAGTGATATGTTAGTTTACCATTTACATTTGTAATTTAGAATGTAGATTCGTATAATTTGCAATAAGTTGGTAATTTCTAGCCACCTTTGTTGTTTAAATATACTTGATTAAAGATTTTAGATATAACTCTATATTTAAACAGTCTAACATATCAGATTTGAAAATACAATAGTCTCTGTTGTCTCTAGTTCAAAGTTGTTGCAACAGACCACTATTGTTATACATGTTATATAGGTACCTAGAAGTTGGTGTTACCATTTTACCCTTGATAACATCGATGATAAAAAAAATCGTATTTTGTGTGCCATGGCTAAAAATGAAAAAGACAAACAGACAAACAATAGTACAAATGACACAACATAGACAACTAAAGAATAAGCAACATCAACCCCACAAAAAACTAGGGGTGATCTCAGATTTTCGGAAAGGAAAGCAGATCCTGCTTCACATGTGGCACCCGTCGTGTTGCTTATGTGATAACACATCCGGTAAATAGTCTAATTCGGTAGGTCGCATTCATAAAAGGGAAGAGGGTTGTAGTTACTACGTTATTGACATATCCGGTATCATTTATGAAACGGTTCTTCCATAACGGTTAACCAACTCGTGATGGCGTCCGTAAAATGTACGAAGGGATGAATTTAACTTGACCATTTGGAACTCATGATTTCATAGCTTCCTTGTGAGCAGCAGCCCATGCAAAATATGCAACCGAACAACAAAATAAACATTTTCACTTCATTCACATAATAAATACTTAAGATATCAATATGTTTTACTCCTTTCAGCATATTTGAGAAATACGGAGGAGAATCGCCGGTTACCTTTTCCTCGTGGTTTGCATTTGGTTTACCAATATCTGCTATCATGTTACTGTTATCTTGGCTATGGCTTCAGTTGTACTTCTTAGGAAAGTAAGGAATATACAATATTGAATGTTATATTTATATTGCTTTCAACAAAGAAAAGTGACACTGTCTTTTGAAGAAAGATAAATCATACGAACATAATTTCTATGATTCCAAGTCTTTTAATGTTTGAATGTCGATTGGGTACAAAAACATAGACACCTCATATGTTCACAGACGGTCTAGTATATATCATTGTTGTCAAGGTGTATTTCTTAAATTCAATTTCAAAAACACATTTACCTATATCTGATCTGTTAGTAGAAGATGACCGTGAAATCGCGGTACAATTGGCTATTGGTTAATGCAAATAGTTTGTTTTTAATTTCGTGGGCAGTAAGTCAATTGAGCTTGCACGAAAATATATAATAAAAGAATCGATAACGGTCTCTGAATTGAGTTATTTTTTCAAACAATGGCGTTATATGTGGTAAAAAAGTTTCAAAGTTAAATCTAGGGAGAACAAAACATTATAATTATTCGTCATAAAACAAATATTCCTGACTAAGTATGGTTTCAGAGGAAAAGCGCTCCAATAAAATTGGGTCTGTCCCTTTTAGTTGCATTGATTTTAAAATTATTTTCGAAAGACTGTGTTTTTGGATTGTCAGACCTCCAGAAATGTAAATGCATACTTGTTTTTATTGTAATTGAAGAGGTTGTTTGCAGTTCTGTTCCGGAAATGCGGAGTCTAGGTCAAGAATCAAGTCGCTTTTGAGAAAAGAATATGCCAGTCTAGGTCCAATAGAGTAAGATTTTGCGTTAGCTGAAATATTTATAAGAAGAAAAAAACGAACATTGACAAACTCTTCATTTTCAAAGATATTGGATTTGTATGATACTTACTAAACATAAAATACTATCACCAAACGGTACGGATAAAAACAACCGTCACATTCCTGACTTGATAAGGTACTTTGTTCAAGGCCGCTAATTGGTGATCACGTAGAGGTCCTAGATTTCATGAAGCTATAATGACGTCAAGTCCTCTGTTGTTGTTACTTGATTTCATAAAACATTTACATACAGACTTTGGAAGGACAAGTTTCGTGTACAATGAATCCCTAATGAGGATTCGCCTCTTATCCATTACAGATCCATAGGGGGTCGGTAAACATGTACTAGTGTAAGAATGTTTCATTTAAGTTTGTAACTGAACTCAATAATACGCTTAAATACAGCAAATTCCTTAGTACATTTTGTGGGCTTTCATGAAAAAGTGAATGAAGTAAGGTTGCTAATGAAACAAGAGACCACCAGATATATCCTGACTTAGCAAACTTAAATGAAGAAAATATCTAACGAGGAAATCAACAGTCGATTCATTTATACAAAATAAACGAAAAAACCAATATGAAAGATAGTAATGATAAGGCAAATAAAGACATCGGAGGGGTTAAACTTTGTCGATCGTTTAACCATTCCCTAACATGGGACTGTGGCGTAACGTACAGAAACAAATCGTTTAAACTGTGAAAATCAATTAAAAAAGAATTGCCACAAGACAAAGAATAAATATCAAAAGACTTAAATTACACCGTCCCGAGTACTCGAAGTAACTAAAAGCAACTAAACAACATTAATCAAGCGGTCTGCAGACTACAAAATAAAAATCATTGAATTAATGGATTCAACGTTAATATTTTAGCTGCATTCACTGTTTCATTTGCACTTTTAAGAACTAGGCCATTTTAAGTACCAATAAAGAACTTTAGATTTATTAAACTAATTTCAGTTTTAAAAGTAAACAAAACAATACGTGTTGTTTTAAAGGCTGTTGATTGTTATTTGTTTTTCCCATTTAATACATGGGGTTTTTTTCATTTTGTTTCTTTTTTGTTACTGGTTTCGACTAGAGTTTTTTTTTCATAATTAACAATTCATTGCATTATCTTTAAATGGAGACATATCAAGGCAACAGTAGTATACCTCTGTTCGAAATTCATAGATCGATTGAGAAAAAAAATCAAACCCGGGTTACAAACTTACACTGGGAAAAACACATCAAATATAAGAGGAGAGCTACGACACCATCGAAACACAACACTACGATGTAACACGCACAGAACGGAACTATAATTAAATTAATAATGGCAATTTTCACAAAAATATGTTACACAAAGTTATGAAATTGTGATAATTACAAATGGCACAACAGTTCACTATGTTTAATTATCTGATGGTACATTCAAGGCATACTTGTACCTTGTCTTAGATTTTTTTTTTTGTATATGCATGTTTTTGTAGCTTTGCTCAGGCCGCCGTGATAGGTCACTTTGTTTTCTGGGTATTGTTATGGATAATACTAGACACTTTGCTTTAGCTTTGCTAAAGGCCGCCGTAATTGGTCAATTTGTTCTCCTGGTATTGTTATGAATAACACTAGACACTTTGTATTAGCTTTGCCCAGGCCGCCGTAACAGGTCACTTTGTTCTCCTGGTATTGTTATGGGTACCAATATACATTTTGTTGAAGCTTTTCCCAGGCCGCCGACATTGGTCATTTGTTCTATTAGTATACTTATGGATAACAATAGACGTTTTGTTGTAATTTTGATCAGGCCGTCGTAATTGGTCACTTTGTTCTCCTAGCATTCTTATGGATAACAATAGACATTTTATTTTAGCTTTCCTAAAGGCCACTGTATTTGGTCACTTTGTTCTCCAGGCATTGTTATGGATAACAATATACATTTTGTTTTAGCTTTGCTAAAGGCCGCCGTAATTGGTCACTTTGTTCTCCTGGTACATTGTATTCTAATGGATAACAATAGACATTTTGTTTTAGCTTTGCTAAAGGCCGCCGTAATTGGTCACTTTGTTCTCCTGGTACATTGTATTCTTATGGATAACAAAAAAATATTTGGTTTTATCTTTGCTCAGGCCGACGTAATTGGTCAGTTTGGCCTTCTGGTATTATTTTGGATAACAAAAGATACTTTGTTTTAGTTTTGCCACGGCCGTCGTAATTGGTCACTTTGTTCTCCTAGCATCGTTATGGATAATAATAGACATTTGGTTTTAGCTCTGCTCAGACCACGGTCATGTGTCACTTTGTTCTCCTGGCATTGTTATGGATAACACTAGACATTTTGTTTTAGCTTTGCCCAGGCTGACGTAATTGGTCAGTTTGTTCTCCTGGCATTGTTATGGATAACAACAGTTATTTGATTTAGCTATGCTCAGGCCGCCGTAATTGGTCACTTTTTTCTCCTGGCATTGTTATGGATAACACAGACATTTTGTTTAAGCTTTGCTCTGGCCGCCGTAATTGGTCACTTTGTTCTCCTGGCATTGTTATGGATAACAACATACATTTTGTTTGAGCTTTGCTCAGGCCGTCGTAATTGGTCACTTTGTTCTCCTGGCAGTGTTACGGATAAGAATAGACATTTTGTTTTAGCTTTGCTAAAGGCCGCCGTAATTGGTCACTTTATTCTCCTGGCATTGTTATGGATTACACTAGGCATTTTGTTTTAGCTTTGCCCAAGCCGCCGTAATTGGTCACTTTGTTCTCCTGGCATTCTTATGGATAATGATAGACATTTTGTTTTAGCTTTGCTCAGGTCGACGTTATTGGTCACTTTGTTCTCCTGGCATTGTTATGGATAATGATATACATTTTGTTTTAGCTTTGCTCAGGCTGCCGTAATTGGTCACTTTGTTCTCCTGGCATTGAAATGGACAACAATAGATATTTTTGTTTTAGTATTGCTCAGGTCGCCGTAATTGGTAATTTGTTCTCCTGGCATTGTTACGGATAATGATAGACATTTTGTTTTAGCTTTGCTCAGGCCGCCGTTATTGGTCACTTTGTTCTCCTGGCATTTTTATGGATAATTATAGACATTTTCTTTTAGCTTTGCTCAGGCCTCCGTCATTGGTCACTTTGTTCTCCTGGCATTGTTATGGATAACAATAGACATTTGGTTTTAGCTTTGCCCAGGCCGACGTAATTGGTCACTTTTTCTCCTGGCATTTTGATGGATAATGATAGACATTTGGTTTTAGCTTTGCTCAGGCCGCCGTAATTGGTCACTTTGTTCTCTTGGCATTGTTGTGGATAATGATAGACATTTTGTTTTAGCTTTGCTCAGGCCGCCGTAATTGGTCACTTTTTTCTCCTGGCATTGTTATGGATAACACAGACATTTTGTTTAAGCTTTGCTCTGGCCGCCGTAATTGGTCACTTTGTTCTCCTGGCATTGTTATGGATAACAACATACATTTTGTTTGAGCTTTGCTCAGGCCGTCGTAATTGGTCACTTTGTTCTCCTGGCAGTGTTACGGATAAGAATAGACATTTTGTATTAGCTTTGCTAAAGGCCGCCGTAATTGGTCACTTTATTCTCCTGGCATTGTTATGGATTACACTAGGCATTTTGTTTTAGCTTTGCCCAAGCCGCCGTAATTGGTCACTTTGTTCTCCTGGCATTCTTATGGATAATGATAGACATTTTGTTTTAGCTTTGCTCAGGTCGACGTTATTGGTCACTTTGTTCTCCTGGCATTGTTATGGATAATGATATACATTTTGTTTTAGCTTTGCTCAGGCTGCCGTAATTGGTCACTTTGTTCTCCTGGCATTGAAATGGACAACAATAGATATTTTGTTTTAGTATTGCTAGGTCGCCGTAATTGGTAATTTGTTCTCCTGGCATTGTTACGGATAATGATAGACATTTTGTTTTAGCTTTGCTCAGGCCGCCGTTATTGGTCACTTTGTTCTCCTGGCATTTTTATGGATAATTATAGACATTTTCTTTTAGCTTTGCTCAGGCCTCCGTCATTGGTCACTTTGTTCTCCTGGCATTGTTATGGATAACAATAGACATTTGGTTTTAGCTTTGCCCAGGCCGACGTAATTGGTCACTTTTTCTCCTGGCATTTTGATGGATAATGATAGACATTTGGTTTTAGCTTTGCTCAGGCCGCCGTAATTGGTCACTTTGTTCTCTTGGCATTGTTGTGGATAATGATAGACATTTTGTTTTAGCTTTGCTCAGGCCGCCGTAATTGGTCACTTTGTTCTCCTGGCATTGTTGTGGATAATGATAGACATTTGGTTTTAGCTTTGCTCAGGCCGCCGTAATTGGTCACTTTTTTCTCCTGGCATTGTTATGGATAATGATAGACATTTTGTTTTAGCTTTGCTCAGGCCGCCGTAATTGGTCACTTTGTTCTCCTGGCATTGTTGTGGATAACAATAGATATAGATGATGGAGGTGGATGGCATAATATATTTCCACCAAAGTAAGTTAAAAAAATATGCTATATGTTATCAATACAAAAAGCTTGATCTTTAGATTTCGGGTATACTTGCTTTCAATCTTACAAGGGTATTGAGATATGAAACCTTAGGCTTTACCTGTAAAAAAAAGTAATAAGAAGTACACTCCCCGACACTTGTTTAATTGCTTTCTATGCTAATACCTCCGTTTAAAGCAGGCACACCTCTTTTGTTTTAAGTTCAAATAAAGTGGCTATCATTGCATGTCAAAGCAACACTTTATGGTGTCATGTACTGTAAAAATCAACATACAGTATTATACCTTTAATGACATATAAGAAAGAACTGGTTACCGGAACTTACAAGTCAAAAAGTGTTTTAAATGATCACTTTTCCTTCAGCTTTCATTTGATACCAACAATACATAAATATTCTACATATTTTGAAAGTTAAATTCATACGTAGGAACTATTTTGTGTTAAATATGTACTACTTTCTGCCGGGCCCGAACTAGAGGTGTTACACCAATACTCATGTCAGAAAAGGACGTCCATAGACAACGATGCAAGGTTAAAAATTTGTCTTTATTTAAATTTAGAATATTCTAGTTGTGGTCTAAAATTTTTGATCTTCATCACAGGAAAATCATATGCAGAATCTAATTTTTCAAACTATGAACTCTTTACACTGACAAAGTTTAGGTTATTTTTTCATTGGAGGTTAACCACATCACAAAATATCAATATTTTATCAGAGTTCGTAAAACTGTATATATTTTTCAAAGTCTACTACGATGTTCGGTTTCTCAGTAAAGTATAAGCGGTGTTTATATATATTATCAATGTTATATCTGTGTCTATAATGAATACAATATCTATTGAAAGCTGATATCATAATTTTTCAGAACAGTTTCAAACTCTACTCCAGCTATATTATTATCATGTAGTTTGTTAATATTTCAGAACAGTTTCAAACTCTACACCAGCTATATTGTTATCATGTAGTTTGTTTATATTTCCGTCTAGAATCAGAAAGTTTTCCGAAAAAGGTTAGTATTAATAAATCTGTATTATGACATGTATGAAGACTTGTGTTGTCTACTAGAATATAAAATAATAAGATCGTAAAATTACTTATGGGTTCAATATTATAAATTAAAGCAATGTTTGTTGTTGTTGGTTCAAATGACAGAACTGTTAGTTAGAACCTCAATGTCCTTTTTAAATCAGTAATATAAGTACTGATTCCGTTGTGAATCGAGTTTGTCTACAATTTTAACAAAATGAAAATGAATTAATGAGGGTATTTTCAGACCGTCGTCATAGATATACAGACCCATTTATTACCAAAATAGAAAAGAGTAAACAAAAAAATAACAGTCCACAAACAATGCATATACAACTTAGTACTGAGTAGATTAAACCCTACTACACACTTGGTAAGATTGGAAAGGTAGATAGCATATGATAACTGTTGATGCTAGTTTGACTGTATTCGAAAAAATACTTATCTCCGAGAAAAATGTAAAACAGAAAGTCCCAAATCGTATGGCAAAATAAAATGAAAAAGCACATCAAACGAATGGATATGATCTGTCATATTCCTGACTTAGTACAGGCATTTTTAAATGTAGAAAATGGTGGAATGAATCTAGTTGTTTAGCGCTAAACCTCTCATTTAAAAGACAGTCGCATGAAATTCCTTTACATTGACATCTATGCGTAATCAAGTGTCACAACTAGGGGTACAAGAACAACACAAACTAGACAAAAAAACTAGGGTAAGTTCAGGTGCTCTACAAGGGTAAGTATATATTGTTCCACATCTGGCACCCGTCGTGTTCCATATGTTATTCTTAAGCCCGTAAATAGTCTCATTCAGTAGGTCATGCTCGTGAAAAGGGAACGGTATTGTATTACGACATATTAAATGGTCATATCCGATATCATTAGTATAAAAGATATTCCATAACAATCAACCAACTCTTGATGGCGTCCGTGAAATTTACGAAGTAATGATTTCAACTTCACCATTCGGAACTCTCGGTTTAAAAATGACAGAGTCACAATTGGGAATCTGAAATCATCTCTTTTGTCGTAAATGTTTGTTTCCAACCAACCATACAAGCCAATTTCTAGATATAAAACCTAATCAAATGGTAAAATCAAAAGCTGAAACATATCAAACGAATGGATAACAACTGTCATATTCCTGACTTGCATTGGTACAGGCTGTTTCTTATGTAGAAATTTCATTTATGCACGAATCACTAAGAGTTAACATATTTGCGTTTGTGGTTTTTTTTCAAAACAGGACCAATACCTCCTCTGCTTACGTGGAAGATAGTAGAGAAGAAGTTACCATGGGGCGTAGTTATATTGTTAGGCGGAGGATTTGCTCTTGCTTTCGTTAGTCAGGTACTTATTCAAACGTTTTTATTACATACTTTGTTTTACCATGTTTAACATGCAATGTTTACAAAATAACGATATATTATTACTGACAATTAGCACTTATCATATCAGGTATGTTAATGTCTTTAGAACAAGTAATATTCTGTATTGTACTACTTGTTTTTATCTTACTGACTGATAATTTACGTTCTCAGCTTTCTCCTTGAGATGATCAACGATAATCTAGAATTATCTAAATAAGTTTACAATATGATGCAATGGATATTTTATTGATAAAATAAGAAAAGGGACATTTTTAACCGAGCAGGAACATAACGCTTATTGATCTTATACGCTAATTTGTCTTCGTTTAAATTGATGACACGATTCGATTTACTGGTTAAATTTTACTTTGAGAATGTGTTGCCTACAGTTGTCGATTTACACGGTCTATCTTGTTTTCCTATCAAACGAAATAACCATCGATATAGGTAAAGTAAAGTCAATATCATGGTCATGATGGTATATTTTCACTTTCCAACATTTTTGTCAAATTTTCAACGATCGTTATGAAAGAAACATTAGTTTTTTCCTGTAGAGTAAAAGTTATATTCTGAAATATTGTATTAAACTAGCAGACAATTCAAGAACTAATAATGCCAACCTTTCAAATAACAGAGTTTCTTATTGTTTTCGAATATGATGTGACAATATTATATTTTTATAGACGATGCTATTTTTTGTAGGAATATGGGTTATCCAAATGGCTAGGAACGCAATTGGCTGTGTTAAAACCCCTTGATCCATGGATTGTGAATATGATATTGTGTATTATCGTAGCGGCAGCGACAGAGGTCACAAGCAATGTTGCAATGTGCACACTCCTGATGCCGATTTTGGCTGAACTAGTAAGTGTATTTTTATATGTTATTTTAGAAGCACTCTTGTGTATGTTTTAGGAAGTAGATGCATCCAGATGATGGAACATGGTTCCAATTGGAGGTCCTGCAAGTCAATTATATTTTGTTAGAAACTAGAATGTGGTCTTTTCTTCGACGAACGTGTAAAGTAAAAGAATTACTGTAAACTTGAATGAAAAGATCATGATACCTGTATATCCAGACAAACACAGAAAATGTTTAAATATTTTAGCTACGAGTATGCAATAATCAATATTCTGATATGACGTGCTTCTTTGGCTTTGTAAACAACACTGTGATAAAATTCTCGATATATCTATACTTAGCGCAGACTCCGTGGTAAAAATAATAATGGCTGTTACAATATACTTCCCACGTAAACCCACATGTATTGAAACCTATTTGCAAACCCTTTGCCGATTTAATTGTTTTAAAAATTGCGATTAAAAAAGAAAAAAATCACTTTCTTATTCGGATGCATAATAAAACGAAGTAATGCATAAGACCTCGGAGAAACCAACAAAACAAAAATAAAATAAAATTCCGCGAAAGTCTATTATTGTTTTTGGCGCATTTAAGTCATTCCAAAACATGACGTCATACAAATGAAAACGCTAGAGTTGAAAGTTTTCTGTTACGTGAACCATTGAACTGGTGTTTACTGTGGTATAAAAATTGATTATCAATGTAGGTTTTGTTTGATTTTCTATTCTATTGCATTATACGCATATTTACTGATTTCAGCAAGTCAACATATGGCGGCTCCTTAGTTACGCTGAAGGGGTCAACTTTGGATTTGACGGTAACTTACGAGAAAAACATATAAATCAAAATGACAATTGTTGGTTTTGAGAATGAAACAGATTTTCATTGAAGCGGTTGTTCACGAAATAATCCATGCAAGCTACGGATCGATTTATTAGAATGTTTGAACTTTATCTAACAGGGTGTAAAACAGAACAGCCACACACACAGCTCTCCACCCTCGCTTCAGTTTTTTTAATGATCGTATTTGTCCTATTAGAATCGAAGTAATTCATGGAAGCCATAGATTATTGGCAGTTTACACATGGCCTGGGACGTGATATTCGTTAATTTTATCCCTCGCTAACGCTCAGGATAAAATTCGAATATCACGGCCCAGGCCATGTGTAAATTACCAATAATCAATGGCTCCCATGAATTATTTCTTAAACAACGTTTAAGTACTCATTCATGCTCATTGTAAAACATCCACTGAATTAAAACACATATGTACACATACACATAAAAAACCGACGTGAAGATTTTAAAAATTCAAGTGTTTTATTGAGATCAATCTATGAATCGTCCGAGTCTAACGTTAAATTGGGTTATACGGTAACAATTATATTTACAAGCATTTATTATATATTTGTAGTCTTTACAACTAGAAGTTAATCCTCTGTACTTCATGTTTCCGGCAGCCATTGCGACATCGTTTGCTTTTATGTTACCCGTGGCAACACCGCCAAATGCTGTGGTGTTTGCCTATGGATACCTGAAAGTTATAGACATGGTAAGAATTGTTGTATTCGACTAATAGTATATGTGTACTAGATAGTAGATTGATTTAAGGAATGACTGTAATATTTTTTGCTGTCAATGATGTGCACACTGAATAACCCATTGAAACTGAGGTAAATAATGAAAAACATATTGATGACGTCAAATCACATGACAAAGTTATGTCTATGAGCTGATAAGCAAAACGAAGTCAGACAATCAGAAGACGGGTTACATTCAAAATTAAATTACTGGTGTTTACATTGAGTTTGGTTTATAATTCATCCAAAAATGTAGAATAATGGTACTTTTACTGAAAGATATTTCAAAATTAGTATAATTAATCTGTCAAATACACTGTATTGGTCATTTATGCAACTATGCAACGATCACAATATTAATGTGTGTTTATTTTTGGTTCTAATAAAGTTGTTTGGTTATTTCTCTGACAGAAATTCATTGTTTTTTTTTTTGTCTGAATACAGTTGATATGTTATTTCTTTTACAATAAGATCATTTTTTTTTATTTATTAGTTCTAAAAATAAGTGGAAAAGGAGAATCACAAAAATACTGAATTCAAACAGGAAAGTCCCTGATCAAATGTCAAATCAAACGCTTACACTAATAAATAGCAACTTATTCCTCACATGGTAAAGGCATTTGTTTGTGTCGAAAATAGTGGATTAATCCTGTTTTAAAGTTATTTAGCATCTTACTTGTATGATAGTCGCATCAACTTCTAGTATTTTTACAACAATGAGTGAGCAAACCAAGAAAACACAACATGTAAACATGTCCCAAATAAAGCTACGCCACGAAATAGCCTGAATGCAGTGCTTAAAAGTTGCATTAAAACACCAAAAATTCACGATTAAATCAAATTTGATTGGTTATTTCTCGAACAATAAGTACAGTCATATGATTAGACACATAACTACATTGATAAATAATCAAGATAACACATACCAATGTTTTATTTCAGGTTAAAGTTGGTTTTTTGATGAATATACTTGGAATAGTTGTACTGGTTATAGGAACAGAGACGTGGGGAGAAGCTGTGTTTGGTTTCCATAATCAACCAGATATCTTTAAGCATGGACAAAATAACACTGCCATGATTATAAATAACACTTGCATCTGTAACTGAAATCTACTTTTGTTAAAATAAAAATCCCTAGGTCATTTGTAGGTTTAGACCAAAATCAATTCATCTTTGTTTTATTAAGTATTTGCAAAAAGTAAAATCACAAAAATACTAATTCGAACTCGGAGGAAAATCTAATCGGAGAGTCAATAATCAAAGACAAAATCAAATGATAAGACACAAGAACTGTCATATTCCTAACTTGCAAGTGAGCATTGTACTTGTGATTGTGTTTGTCTGTTTGGATCTGTAATGACCGTTCTCTCTTTTCCAAGAAGATGGCTTGTTTCTCTTATTGTTGGTTTAATGTTCTTATCCTCTAGTCTTATGTGTAATTGCAATTTTCACCTTTTAAATGTGTGATGGCCATTTTCACCTTTTTAATGTGTAATGGCCGATTTTTCTTCTCCTGTAATATGTCTAATGACTGTTTTCACTTTTTGTATGTGTAATGGCCGTATTCTTTAGTTTTATATGCAATAGCCGGTTTTTTGGTGGAAAGTTTTGTTTTCTGTTGCATGAGTTATAACTGTTTTCTTCTATTACATGTATATATGAAATGGCCGTATTCCTATATGAAATGGCAGTTTTCTCTGGTGTTATGTGTGATGCCCGTTTTCATTTGTTATGTTTGAAATGCCCCTATTTATGTTTGATAGCCGTTTTCTCCTGTTGTATGTTAAATGGCCTTTCTTTCCAATTGCATTGTCATTTTTAATTTTTTTTTGTCTGTTGCGTATGTTATTGTGTTTTCTCCTACCGTATTTTAATAGCCGTATTCTCTTGTTTAATGTGTAAAGGCCGATTTCTCCGGTTTTACGTGTATTTAAAACGGATTTTTTTTCCTTTTGTTTGTGTAATGGCCGCAGTATCATGTTTTATGTATAATTCCCAATGTCTTCTGTTATATGTACAACGGCTGGTTTTTTTCCCTGTTGTATGTCTGATGACCGTTGTCTCATGTTGCATGTGTAATTGTTGTTTTTCTTCTTGTACACGTAATGACCATATTATTTTTCATTGTATGAATGTAGTTTTCTCGTTTTGTATAAGTAGCCGTTTTCTACATGTGTATGTTTTTTTGGCCGATCCCTCTTATATTTTGTGTAATTTTTGTTTCCCCTTGTTTTATGTGTAATGGTCGTTTAATTTCACCTGTTATAAAACTAGTGGTCGTATTTTCTTGCTTTATGTGTAATTGCCGTTTTTTCTTGTTGTAATGTACGTCTAGTGGTACAATATACTCTTCTCCTGTTGTCTGAGAAATTACCGTATTATCTGATTATACTAACAAGAGGCTGTCACAACGACAGCACACCGGATTATTAACATTTATTCGTGTCCTGACAATATCACAAGAACCATAACTGATGAACGGTGAAAGTGAAAATCTTCAATATAAAATTTGACCTCCATTTTGTCATCACTCAGTATCAACATATTAAAATTTGAAAAGCTTGGGTTGAATGGTTCATGAGTAAATGCAACAACATGAATGGAAACGCCATCGTTTTATCTTTCAAGAACCATAACTCCTGAACGGTAAAAGTCAAAATCGACATTATTGAACTGACCTCCATTTTGTCATCAGTAACAACATATTAAAATTTGAAAAGCTTTGTTTGAACAGTTCATGAGTAAATGCACGGACACAACTGAAAACGCCATGTTTTTAATCTTTCAATAACCATAACTCCCGAACGGTATAAATCAAAATCGTCATTATTAAAGTTGACCTTCATTTTGTTGTCAGTAACAACATATTAATATTTGAAAAGCTTTGGTTGAACGGTTCATGAGTAATTGAACGGACAACATTTGGTTGCCGCCCACCCGCCCGCCGTACATCCCCAAATCAATAACCGACATTTTTTGTCACAAAATTCCGGTTAAAAACTATATGTCGCCATCTGTAAAACAGACATTACAGGTTTGTGGAGGGTTTGGATTCCCGCTAACAGGTTTAACCCGACCACATTATGTGTGTATACATCAAAACGTGGTGCCAATTTTCATATTTATTTTTCATTGATTAAATAATTTCGGCTGGAAACCAAAATTAATGATGTTCGTTTTATTCAAGAGTTCATTACTTGTTTTTTTCTCTGTTAATTTCCCTCCAGTTAATGGACTTAAACGCTTCGAAAAAGAGTATGAATAACCACGAAGGCAATTTTTTTGGTACTAATATTACGCAAAGTATAAAAAAAATATTTAAAAGGACCTAGACGCTGACATGTCAACGTTTTTTTCTTGGTAGAAAACCAATATCTTACTGTTCTTAGTCAATTTGCACTTACAAAAAGCAGAGATTATGAATAACTATTAAAAAATACTTCTTTCTCAATTGGATCAATGCACATTTTAGTTTTGCAACTAAAAGTACGCAAAAATGTGTCAAATCTGATATTTTTATCATGAACTTGAACGTGAGATATGTCCACCTTTTAAATTTCCTACCGTTTTAGCTATCGCATACGGTAGACTTATCGATGGTGCAAATTTGGTCATTATTTTAGAGGAAGCATAGCGTATGTGCTAGGGCCACGTCAAGAACCAGTTGACATGCTATAAATACTTTAATATATATTATATATGGGGATATCTATTCATTCAGTTGACAATTTTGAATTCTTCGTAGATATTTGAAATACAATAAATGTTCTACCTCAGGGTATATATTACTTAAGCTGTATTTTCAATAGGATTACGTGTTTTTAAATAATCTTCGAAGTCAACGATGAGTCTTATGTCGACGAAACACTGGTATAACGTAAACAAGCGATCATATGCCTAATATCTTTCACATTGATTTGTTATTCATTATGGTTGTCGTTAGTTGCCTTTCATGATTTTTACTTTTGTTTGTAGTTTTGAGCATGAATCAAGCTTTTGGGTATCTAATTAAAATTGTTTTAGAACCTTTATAGCTTATACAGTGTTGGCTATTGCTTCATGTTTTATGCCATACGATAAGCTATAGTTGTTTACCTCAAAGCATTTAGTCTCTGGTATACAGATATCATAGTGTCCTTTTAATCATACTTATCAAAGGTACCGGACTTATAATATGATATCATCAGGCTTCTTATTCTAAATACGGATTAACAATTTAAGAGGAGTAATGTCAGAGGGTCGACGATGATCTGACACTTCGTTGTATTGTAGACATGGAACAACTGTGTGCTGTTTACGAGTTCTATAACCAGTGTGAATTATGGTTGGCGATGCATCATGTTTATTGTGCATGTATAGTGTTTCTTTTATTAAATATATGTACCTTTACCAGCAGTTCAATCTCTTACAAGTTATATAGCTCATCATCTATCTGTGTTTCTAAAAAAAACTCTCTTTTTTAACGCTTTCGAAATCTTCAATAGATAGCGGGTCTATCACAAGTTAAACAAAATTCATATTGACATGTAAATCGGTGCTGAAAGAAAACTCTAAAGTGTCCGAAACCAAAAATACGTATGTATAAGTCTAATCAAGACGGTTTAAGCAATCTACATAATATCAGACTTCAAACCAAAAAGATTGCCATCGTGTCACGCCAACCACCAAGTGCATCATCATTCGAACTACATGTTCTGAAAGCTGGCCAACAAAGACATGGCGTCATAACAAACAAATACGGTTGGGGTTTACCTAAGTATGAGTACGGATGACAAAAGTGGTCTTAATACGTCATACTTTCTTTATGACTTAATAAATTTGTTCTTGTGAAGGAAAAAATATGCATTAGGGAACTTGTACATGTACAATGTACTGAAATCATTGTAAATATCTGTTACACAGAATTATGTCAGTAACAGCGAAGTATAAAAAAAATGTTCCAGTGAAGCAAATGCTTCACAGGCTCAGATTTAAAATATGAATTTCGACTGTCTTATATTGTTAAAAATCACAAAATAGAAAACTGCGTAAAAATTAGATTTATTTCGTTTCTTTTTAAGAAATAGATTATTCACAGAATATCCTCCAGAATAACAAAAAAAAATATCTATAGGTTAAAGCTGGGGTCACACATTCACGATTTTTACTACTGTCCTTGACAGGACCATTCCCGATTAAAATTTATTAAAAGTCTGATCAAGATCCTGTGAATCGTGGATGAAATTAAAACTTAAATTAAAAGTTGTAATGCGGGGTTCACACATTGCCGATTATTGCTCCCGTTTGAGATCAGACAGCAATACGATACGAAAAGTGAAAAAGTCGGATTGGTATCCTCAATTATCTGGAATGTCCTATCATTGTCTGAACGCATTCGTTTTAGTTCGTAACAGATTCCTACGGATCGGGAAGGGTCCGAATAGTTCGGCAAAGCATCCCGACAGTTAGGTGCGTCCCGTAACATTCGGGGCAACTCACCCGATTTTGTCTAATCGGATTACAATCGTGGCTATGTCGTGACAGATTCTGCTGTATCGGATCGAATTCCCAACAATGTCTTGTGTATTCTGGACGGTGTCCTGTAGAACGGGAATGATCCGGAGTAATTTTTCATAGCTGTTTTTCTGCCGATTGAGTCCATATTGCATCCAGATCTTGTCGATTGCGAACCGTTTTTTGCCGAAACCGTTCCGAAACAGTCCCGTTATTAATACGAAATTCGTCAATGATACCCACGTCAGAGTCCCGACAACTACAGAATACAATACGACTGAGACCAGACAAAGCCGTTTGCAATGCGATAGAGCGGACCGTGATATGATTACGTTCCGACAGTACCTGATCATCCCGAACATGCCGACAGTTTTCGAACAAATAACTTCCGTCACCGTCGGTTCACTGTCTGGTCACTGTCTGATCTCAGTCGGATTACATTCGGTAGAGTCGGGACGCAACTGATTGCCAATGAGAAAGCTGTCCATAAGAGACCAAAATGACACAGACATTAACAACTGTAGGTCACCGTATGGCCTTCAACAATAAGCAAAACCCATACCACATAGTCGGCTATAAAAGGCCCTTGACAATGTAAAAACCTTAGTTTGCAGCTATATATGTCGCGAACAGGACTCCATTATGATATCATAGTGACCTGAATTTAGTTTATGACCATCCCCTAGTATATGATGTATATGCATACTTAGTTTGGAAAACCATGGTTCTAAGGTTGAAAATATATGGACCGGACACAAACCAAACAAGAACGAATCAAACAATGTTTGAAAACTTGACGGCTCAAATGTCAATGCCACTGTTAAAATGAACTGATTTTTGTTTATGAAGAACCACGTGCCATCCCATAATACATCTCTGAACTAAGTGTGTTTAATATCTGTTCTATAGTTCAAGGCAATGCATTTCATATTTGAGATCATTGGTTTTTTTATCAACTGTATATTTGTATACATGTTTAAGTTACCTGATTTAATTCGACACGGGCCGCAAACAAGTGGGGACTGACGGACGGACAGACTTAAAATGTGATTCATATATCTTTTAAACTTTGCTTTTGGTTGTATTAAACATGTGAGATAGTGATTTCCGATCTTGACACAGTTTTTAGGCTGTTAACAATCAAGAGACTATTGTCACTATTGATGTGACAAAGACGTCTACTTTTTACTCTCTTTATTGTGTTGTTTTCTCTCTCGTTTACTCGTCCAACTTACAAATATTTCATCATATTTTTTTTATTTTGCATGGCACACCATCAATTATAGCAAATATTAACACATGTAGGGTCAAATATTTATTTTTATACGTCGTTTTTGTAGAAAGTACCGTTTTACCTAGACGTCAATTATCGCCAAACCATGAACGATATGCAACTAAGAATCAGAGAGACGTTATCATAGTATCGTGTAAAGTAAAATTTGAATTAGCTATATTACCAGCTGCTTCAAATAAAACAACAATACTACAAAAGTGTTTTTCTTTTAATTTTTCTATGAATGACCTTTGACCCCAATTTAAAAAAAATTGCATCATATTTCATTTTTACGACCGGGAAAAATGGAATCTACACATTTTTTCCTTTCGAATGATATATAATATAGCTGTGTGTTAGATAGGTGTTTTAAAAATATTTTTAGGTCTGAATGTCACTCGCTTATAAGTAACTTTACAACATCCTTAAGTCACACTTCATGAAATAATTTGGTCTATAAGTGAGTGTACATCTTTTTCAGCTCACCATAACATAAACATAAAAGTTATATATAAAACAATTGACGATACAAAAAATACCACTATTCTTGTTACAAACATATTCAGTACTACAGATACATGTATATATAATAATTATTTATCAACTCTACAATTTGACATTTTTACCATATTGGTAGGAGTTGTTTGTTGGAAAAAGTGGAATTCAAAGGCTCTTAGACAGATTCCTAAAGTAATGTTGACTTATGGCGAGATTTTCGGCTGTGATAAAAAATACATGGCTGTTCATATAACAAATAATGAAAAGTTTGTTGACAATATCATACATTTCTTATAGTGTTCCTAAACTATTCATATATTTTCAAGCTATTCCAAAGGCACGTCCTATCATCTTGAAATATAGGAAGTAGACCCCCGAGGGGAGTTTAGTTTAAACATATTTATTTATAGTGGATAGGGAAACAAGTTTTGCAACTTATATTAATCCCTTTCCACTTTGCGGGCACTCCCGAGGGGAGTGCAATCCATCCGAACCGAAAAATATTTTGAACCATTTTATGATAAGAAATGATACCGCCAACACCCCCCTCCCCGCCCCCATCATACATTTTCTAATCAAACGAAAAGTACACACCCTGTACACCCTCTACAGCATTAAATCTGCAACGGAGTGTTACTAAAAAATTAGATTCGGGTTATCTTAATCGGCAATTTCCTTCAAAACCCCATGTATCTGAAAACTAATCCCCTTTTGTCCTATATCTTTGATTATAGATAATGTTATACAGTTTATTTCCTGATTGACTTAAATCGGTTATTGTCGGTACGTTAATCTCACTTGAGGTACTTTTGTAAACTATTAAAGAAAGGTAAAGTCACATCTATATATGTATATAGCGATACCTGCATGTCACCTTTGAAGAGAAGTTGACAGTTTGTGTATTTATATATATATATGATTTAAACCATCACAATTAATAACCGAGAGATGGGTGTATTACGAGACTTACTTCGATTGAGGAACATTTTTATCATTATTCTGACACCTATAATATTATTGCCGATTATTTATAGAATCGAAACAAAGGTAAGATTTGCTTTCGTCTTTTCTTATTTAATGCAACTAACTAGTACCAAATTTTATTTAGCGCCAGCTGAGTACTACCTTCTTGGCCTTTGGCTGTCGTCTGCTCTTATGGTCGGGTTTTTGTTGTCTTTTTGACATGTTATTATTCCTCATTTCCATTCTTAATTTTATTTACATTGCTAGATCACAAAAAGGACCAAATTGATGAATTATCCTACGAGAAAAATACCCGTGTTTATGTAAAATTTATGCAGGAACATTTGTTCTTTTCTGTTTATCTATATAATAACATACATGTACTATATACAATTTATAAAATAAGGGTCGACACATCTCTCCAACTTGTATATTATTTTGACAGTTGAGATTTATAAACACGTTTAAGAAATTAATGTTTTGTATATTTACAAGGCGTATACACCTTCCGTTTTGCTAAATTTTGATAGAGAGTGTATATGACCAAGAGTTTCGTTCGTAGTTCTTCGTCCGAGAATTATCTTTTCTTGTGTAAATCATTGTCTGACAATCATACAGCATTATACAGTTCACGAGTGCAAATATATAACCAAAAAGTGTTCCTGCAACAAAAAATACATGTGATTTTAGTGGCAAAAAAAAAATCCATGAAGAAAAGTACTAGTAGTCAACATGTTAAATGGAAAGTTGATAAGTAGCCACTTCACAGAATATTACTGTACGAGAGCAATGCAGTATGCATTACTTACTATAACATGTATTTGAAAAGAAATGAATTGTGAGAATATGTAAATATATATTAATTGACCGTTGGTTACTTAACGTCCAGTGGTAAATATTTCATGTACTGGTTCAGGACTATTCATGCTATTGGCGTCAATGAATAAAAACTTAATTGTGTGTGAAATCTGCTGTGAGCAAAATCTGTAAAGACTCTGTTTTACCGCAATAAAAAAAAAAAGATTCTACAGTCCTTGATGGAATGTAAACAAACCGTTATACATGTACAAACAAAAAGAATCAGTACAAACATAAAAATCTGGCAATTCGCCATCAGGCACAGCATAGTCGACTTACATTGAAGCTTCCATTTACTAACTTAAACCGAAACCTCGTAAACAATCCCTTTTTTCCTGGTACACTTAAAATGTAGATAAACAAATATTTTAAAATAGCCAATTTCAAACTTATGTTGATGTAAATAGTGATAAGAGATATGAAACGACGATCAGTCCCTTATTCAACAAGATATGATTAAAAAGGGTATCATATTACCTAATATATTTACATATATTAAAAATACATAGATTTACTAAAGTCGATTTTCACTTTTAAGTTTAATCCGTTTTTGTGCAGGAGAATAAAATGAACCGTACTAAAACATCATAAAATAAAACGTCCAATACAATTTTGTATACGCCCGTCAAATTTTGACGGGACGTATTATGGTATACACATGTCCGGTGTCCGTTTGTCCGTCCGTCCGTGTCTGTCTGTCTGTCTGTCTGCCTGTCTGTCTGTCTGTCTGTCTGTCTGTCTGTCTGTCTGTCTGTCTGTCTGTCTGTCTGTCTGTCTGTCCGGCGTAAACATGTTGCACCGTAACTTGAGAACGACTTATCCAATTTCATGAAACTTAATATAGTTGTTTCTTATGATGGTCGTATGATCTGTATACTTTTGGGTGAAAATTAGATTTAAACTTTTTGATTTACGGCACTTTGTAACTAAAACAGGGGTGTGTCGCACTGTATCTCAAAAACGATTCTTGATTATGGCTTAAAACTTTAAACACTTCTTAGTTATATTAATCTCAATATCTGTATACTTTTTGATGATGATTCAAAATTTCATTTTTGAGTTATTGAGTATTTTGTAAAAAAGGGGGAGGTTTTTTTACATGTCGCGCCATATCTCAAAATCGATTTATGATTATTGCTACAAACTTTACACATGTCTTTGTTATATTAATCTTATACCTGTATACTTTTTAATGGTGATTCAAATTTCATTTTTGAGTGATTGAGTATTTTGTAAAAAAGGGGGAGGTTTTTGGTTTTTTTACATGTTGCGCCTTATCTCTATAACAATTTATGATTATTGCTTAAAACTTTACACACTTCTTTGTTATATTGATCTAAAGATCTGTATACTTTTTGGTGATGATTCAAAAAAAAAATTGAGTTATTGAGTATTTTGTTAAACAGGGGAGGGTTTTTTTTACATGTCGCGCCGTATCTCAAAAATAATTTATGATTATTGCTTTAAACTTTACACACTTCTTTGCTATATTAATCTAAAGATCTGTATACTTTTTGGTTTTTATTCAAAATTTTATTTCAGTGATACTTAGTTTTTTGTAAAAAAAAAAAAAAAAAACAGGGTGGGGGGTTTCCCGCCGTGTCTCAAAAACTATAAATGGTTATTGCTTAAAACTTTCTCAGAAACTATTTATGATTATTGCATATAACTTCCACATAAGACATCGGGCGTATCATGCGCTCATGGCGCAGCTGTTTATTAAACAACAAATAAAGTCGAATAAATTTAAAGAACTGTACTTTAACTAAGTTGGTAGATGTCTGAGATAAACAATGTTGTCTAGTGCAAGTTCTGTATGAATCTTTTGTGGATTTTTTTTTTTTATTCAGAGGATAATGATGCTAAAACAAATAAAACAAAGAATCTTTCATTTCTTTTATTACATTTCAAAACTGAATCGGACAATCGTGTCGTAAATCAAACTTTCTGTTTCCATTATATAAGATATCCTTACGCATTTTTGTCAATTTTTAAAGAGTAGGCGCAGTCAATGAATTTTGTTGAATTGGAATATTTTACATGGTCCAGCAAAGACTTTATTTCTATAAAAAGAAACTAACTGTTTGGATCCGGACTGATGGCTTTTTTTTCTATTCCGTGACTTTTTTAGATTATTTTATATAAGTTTTGTTTGCCCATTTTACATTTTATTTTATAATTAATGTTTATCCATTATTCGTGTATTGTTAATCAAGTCAAGTCCCTCTTTGAAAAATCACAATTCAAGATATAAAAGGGTCGTGTTATCGAAGCTGTCTGAGGACTAATGTATGTCCTACATGTAAGACCGTCTTAGGAGAATTGTTTCTCTAATTCGTGTTATCGAAAAAATCTTATTTACATGTAGGATATGTCCTAATTTTGGTCCCAACTTTAGAACTTCTTATAAGCTATCTTATGATATACATGTACATTTACTTTTCTACATTGGCTAGAGGTATAGGGGAGGGTTGAGATATCATAAACATGTTTAACCCCGCCGCATTTTTGCGCCTGTCCCAAGTCAGGAGCCTCTGGTCTTTGTTAGTCTTGTATTATTTTAATTTTAGTTTTTTGTGTACAATTTGGAAATTAGTATGGCGTACATTATCACTGAACTAGTATATATTTGTTTAGGGGCCAGCTGAAGTACGCCTCCGGGTGCGGGAATTTCTCGTTACATTGAAGACCTGTTGGTGACCTTCTGCTGGTTTTTTTTTTCTATGGTCGGGTTGTTGTTTCTTTGATACATTCCCCATTTCCATTCTCAATTTAACATGTAGTAGGTCAATGTCAGAAAAATATAAACTTTTTTGTATGAGGCCTAAAAACTGGGTAAGGGCGAGGTTTTACCGAGCCCTTCCCTAGTTTTGCGCCGATTACAAAAAAGGTTTATATTTTTCTGACATTGACCTTATATTGTTTTTATACTGCAACTTTATTTAAAATTGTAGCATAAATATAAATATAATGCCTTCATCGAAACACTTCGCCGTTTTTTGTTTTTGTTTTTTTGTAAGTCAAATTCACCCTTATATCCCATTTTTCACATTGACAGTCTACTTATCCCGCCTTTTAACTGGATATGACCGTTGTACAGTTCGTACCTGTATTACTTTAGTGTTTTATTTTGTGCACTTGTCCTGAATATGTATAATTTTTTATAATATTTATCACTGGACGTTTAACAAACAACATGATCGATCACTCAAACAAACTTTCCTTCAGCAAATAGATACGTACATTTATTTAAACATTGACAAAATTACATTGACTAATTATCGAGCTAGTGATCATTAAGAATACAATCATATAAATACATGCAAAATATGCGAATCATTTCATGAACTTTTTTGGATAGTTCTGGAAAAAAATATATATATATATTAGACACATTTTATTTTTGCCTTTTTGTCCAATTTGATTCGAGCGTGACTGTGTTTGTAGACGATATGTTGGCTTTGGTCTTAACTTCGTGCACTTACATTTTAATCCTAGGATCTTTGATTGATTTATTCAAAGGTATTGTTGAAAATAAATCAGTTTATATGTTCGATCATAAGTTAACAAGAGTGTACTTTAATAAGTTAAATATTCTTCATTTTGACCGAATCACTCAAAAGTCAGTTAATTTATACAATATGTTGTGTATCTATCTACCTGTAACTAGTAATTTCATGTTTTAAATGTTTAAACTTTCTTTCAACTTTAATGTATGTATATTCAATAGACATGTTGATGTTGTAACGCTAACATTTTTTTCACCGACGATTTTCATATTATATAATACTTGGAAGGTGTGGTCTACTTGATTGGATATTATATACCCGTTTAAAAGAAGCAGGATAAAAAGTTTACGTCTGTCCGTCCGTTCGTCTGTCCGTTTACCTCCTCTCCTATAAATTGTTGGTTCAGTTTTCTATAAAATTTAAAATGCAAATTGGGAATGTGCCAAAGAGACAACAACCCGAAACTATCTATTAATAAATCTTACAACTCTTTATTTAGGGGGAAACCCGGAATTCTGAATCAAAAGTAATATTTTAAATAAATCCAATAGCGAAGAAAACAAAAAATGGTCTAAAATTGTGAGAGCTACATTTGTAATTTCCTACACTTGCGAGTTATGCAAGTTCTCCTATCTTGAAACATTAAAAATAAGTACGCCTCACCCTCCCCGAACATTTTGTCGCGGGGACATGACAAATAAAGATAATTTTTTTCTAAGAGGGAACATTATGATTATTTGTTTTTCTTTTTACACCAAAGGAGGCAAAATGTGCTTATATAGTTATACTTATGGCTGTGTATTGGATAACGGAGGCCTTACCTATAGCTGTGACGTCACTGCTACCCATCATTCTCACGCCATTGACAGGATTGGGCAGTGCAAAAACTGTGTCAAGCAAGTATCTTAATGTGAGTTCACAATAAGTTCATATTTAATATTTAGTTTGAACAACGTCTAGTGATCAAATGTAATAATATCAAAACTTTTTTGTGCACTATCGCCGTTATGTATTTCATATACATGTTGCTCAAACTTTAATCTACTCGTTTTAACTTTTGATACATGCATGCGTCCAATTTAAACTCTGAAGTTTAATATCGCAAAACAAAAACAGCAACAAAACCTTTCAAACGGTCTAAAACTTGAAAACTAAAAACGTTACTCTTTCAAAAGAGATTTAGAAAAAAAACACGGAAAACAAATAACTCATAAATCTGTTGTTTCTAGAGGTTACTGGGTATTTAATTGAAACAGCTAACCTTAGTACAACATTTTGTGGAAATTTTTATGCAAAAATTCAAAAAAAATTCTATTGATATTTTTCTTTAGGACGTTTCTATGTTATTTCTTGGAGGACTAATGATGGCTGTGGCTATAGAACATTGGAACATCCACAAACGATTGGCACTTAGAATTCTGTTACTTGTTGGATCCGAACCAAGATGGTATGTCAACTTAAACATTGCTTCTAGTGTAAGAAGAACTCATTCATATTTAAATAGTTTAGTGTGCAATGTTTGTCGATAGTTCAGACATGTAGTGTTTTTTTAGATTTAAAAGCCTCTGTTTGTAGAGTTGGTCATTTTTTTTTATTGGTATGTTAAAACGTTGACTGGAGAACATTTTGTATGAAACGCTTTTGTAATCCTACACGAATACATTTAGGAAACGTTTCATCCTTATGATAAAATATATAGGACTCGTAGATGCAATAGAGCTGAATTACGATGGTCAGTCACGCTGAAGTGCGATGGTTTATGCAAAAGAGCGATGGTCCGTACGCTACAGTGCGATGATCTATAAGACACGTGATGGCTATTTCAAAATCTACAGATATGTAATTATTATAAGGACTAGATTGTTTTATTATCCAGTTTATAAATTTGCGTTCATCATTTTCAATGTAAGTTCTTAGTCTTAGTTGTAAATGAGAGATTATAGTCTTTTATATTTTCAACATGTAAACATTATTCTGCGTTTACTTTTTATCTTTATTATACCCCACGCAACGAGTTGCGGAGGCTATAATGTTTTTGACCCGTCCGTCCGTCCGTCTGTCAGTCCATCCGTCAGTCCGTCCGTCTGTCAGTCCGTCCGTCCGTCAGTCATGTTTCTTGTCATCGCAACTCCTCTCAAACCACACAACAGAATTTCACGAAACCTTTTTAGATAATAAGGACATACTATGTAGTTGTGCGTATCGACGGGAAATTGCAATTCAATTTTTTTTCTAGGAGTTACGCCCCTTTGAACTTATTTACTTTAATGTACTACTGCAACAGTTTGTCATCGCAACTACTCTCAAACCACACAACAGAATTTCAGGAAACCTTTTCAGATAATAAGGACATACTATGTAGTTGTGCATATCGACGGGAAATTGCGATTCCATTTTTTTTATAGGAGTTACGCCCCTTTGAACTTATTTCCTTAATGTACTACTGCAACAGTTTGTCATCGCAACTTCTCTCAAACCACACTACAGAATGTCACGAAACCTTTTCAGATAATAAGGACATACTATGTAGTTGTGCATATCGACGGGAAATTGCGATTCAATTTTTTTTCTAGGAGTTGCGCCCCTTTGAACTTATTTCCTTAATGTACTACATGTACTGCAACAGTTTGTCATCGCAACTCCTCTCAAAACACACAACAGAATTTCAGGAAATCTTTTCAGATAATAAGGACATACTATGTAGTTGTGCATATCGACGGGAAATTGCGATTCATTTTTTTTTCTAGGAGTTACGCCCCTTTGAACTTATTTCCTTAATGTACTACTGCAACAGTTTGTCATCGCAACTTCTCTCAAACCACACAACAGAATTTCACGAAACCTTTTCAGATAATAAGGACATACTATGTAGTTGTGCATATCGACGAGAAATTGCGATTAAATTTTTTTTTCTAGGAGTTGCGCCCCTTTGAACTTATTTCCTTAATGTACTACATGTACTGCAACAGTTTGTCATCGCAACTCCTCTCAAACACACAACAGCATGTCACGAAACCTTTTCAGATAACAAGGACAAACTATGTAGTTGTGCATATTGACGGGAAATTGTGATTCAATTTTTTTTCTAGAAGTTACGCCCCTTTGAACTTATTTACTTTAATGTACTACTGCAACAGTTTGTCATCACAACTCCTCTCAAACCACACAACATAATTTCAGGAAACCTTTTCAGATAATAAGGACAAACTATGTAGTTGTGCATATCGACGGGAAATTGCAATTCAATTTTTTTTCTAGGGGTAACGCCCCTTTGAACTTGTTTGCTTTAATGTACTACTGCAACAGTTTGTCATCGCAACTCCTCTCAAACCACACTACAGAATTTCACAAAACCTTTTCAGATAATGAGGACATACTATGTATTTGTGCATGTCGACGGGAAATTGCGATTCAATTTTTTTCTAGGAGTTACGCCCCTTTGAACTTATTTGCTTCAATGTACTTCTGCAACAGTTTGTCATCTCAACTCCTCTGAAACCACACGAAAGAATTTCATGAAATTTTGTAGATAATAATAAGGACATACTATTTAGATGTGCATATTGGCAGGAAATTAATTTTTCTTTTACAATTTTGTTTTCTTACACTTATTTGATTTCTCCAATGACAATGTGGGGACGTGGGGTATGTGAGCGTGCTTACTAAGGTTCTTTAATTCTTTTCTTGTCATGAGTTCTTCGTATACCGTATAGTAAAACGCAGATTCTTGCTGGGGATCCGTGTGTATTTCAAAAAGTCCACGCTCCATTATACGTAACAAATTTCCTTTGAAAATTATGAAACAAATCCGCTAAATTAAAAGGTTTACTTATCGTTCTCCTGTATGGCAATCCTCCCCCTTTTCAATAGTATTACAATTTAATGCGACCCTTGTTAAATAGAAAACCCGAAAATTGCTTCTAACAAACAAATTTACTTTTACATTGACATGATAATTATTCAAATAATTATAATTATGTTTTCAGACCATTACACTTCAGTGCACCACCATCACACTCCGATATAGCTACCAACAAGTTAAGTTAGCGGCAGAATGCCAACATTGCACTTCAGTGTAATCAAAAACGCACTTCAGCCACAAACCATCCCACATCAGCGGGATTATCGCGTTTAAGAGTACCAACGCGGTTCCGAGTCCTACATTTGTATCAACTATGAACGAGATCTATACAAAGCTTTTGTGTTGTTTTGCTATGCATTGTCATGGGAACCACGTGCAGCGATGAATGTTGCAGGTTAAGGAGAAATTACATGAATTTTTTGAACGGCTGAAAATTTTTATCAGCCAATCAAAAGTCCGGATTCCTATCAAACACACACGAGGCCATAGATGGGGATTTACAGAATAGAGAATAAAGAAAACATGAAGAAAAAGGAGTACAAAATTAACAGAAAAGAGAAAAAAAACAGGTTTCCAGACTTGAGATAGGCACGTACAGGATCAGGCGGGGTCTACTCGCACATAATCCTCGAAATAGGTCTAAGAGCACTTGCAAGTTCCATGGTACTGAAAGCCAGTTCAAACATGACAATTGAAGAAAAATTTACTAATTCATACATATATGTGCGTTAGTTTTTCGACATCGGCTAGAGGTATAGAGGGAGGCTTGAGATCTCAAAAAACATGTTTAACTCCGCCGCAATTTTAATTGCGCCTGAGTGTCCCAAGTCAGAAGTCTCTGACCTTTGTTAGTCTTAAATGATTTTTAATTTTAAATGGTTGTGTATACTTCGGAGTTAAGTATGATGTCCATTATCACTGTACACATATTTGTTTAGGGGCCAGCTTAAGGATGCCTCCAGATGCGGGAGTTTCTCGCTGCATTGAATACCCATTGGTGGCCTTCGGCTGTTGTCTGCTCTACGGTCGGGTTATTGTCTCTTTGACACATTTCCCATTTCCATTCTCAATTTAATAAAAAATTACAATATTGAATAAATGCTAATGTTAGAACTTGTGATGTTCACCTATTTCAGGCTAATGTTACATAATTTAGGCTAATGTTACATATTTCAGGCTAATGTTTCCTATTTTAGGCTAATATTACATAATTCAGACTAATGTTACGTAATTCAGGCTAATATTACATATGTCAGGCTAGTGTTACATATTTCAGGCTAATGTTACATATTTCAGGCTAATGTTACCTATTCCAGGCTAATGTTACATATTTCAGGCTAATGTTACCTATTTGAGGCTAATGGTACATAATTCAGGCTAATATTACATATTTCAGGCTATAAACGTTGCATATTTAAGGCTAATGTTACATATTTCAGGCTAATGTTACATATTTCAAGATAATTTTACATATTTCAGGCTAATGTTAGGACTTATGTTACCAACATGGTTCCTTTCAATGTGGATCAGTAATACAGCAACGACGGCCATGATGATTCCTATAGCAAACGCCATACTGGTACAGCTAAAGGAAGCAAAAGAAGAAGCAGAAACAAACGGACATCTCGCTATTGAAACTGGCAAGTTCCATATTACACGATGACGAAAAACGTTAAAAAAATGCGACAAAGAAAGCCCAGTTTGAATGCTTCTCTTTTTTTGACGAACACCGTTGATTTTTAGACAAGTGAGCTAATACCTTTTGCAATACATATTTCTCTGTGACATCACCTGTGTATTTATTGACCATTTCATATTGCAAAGAGAAGTTTCAGAGCCTTTAGACAAATACAGGTTTAAAATTTATATGAAAAAGCTGAACGAGGTAAAGATAAGAAAAAATGATATGATTTATACTACGACCATATACGAATGGACAACATTATGGACAATTAAAGGGCACCGTTTGGGAGATTGAGGGATTGCTTTTTTTTTCCTGAAATAAGGATATGACCCAGTAAAGGCTACTATCTTAAACAGTTCTTCTGCCGTAAATATGCACATCTTGAACCAGATTATGTTAAATCCAATGACCATGAACGCGCCATGCTCTTATCATTCTTGCACCAACTGCATGTTCATGTCCATAGATTTCCAATTAGAAGGTTTAATATGTGTACTTATTTAACATATCCTATTGTTTATAGCGGTTTGCCTCTCATGTCATCCTCCCCAATGTACTTGTTATTACACCGTTTTTTGCATTTGTTTTCTTGTCATGCATATATACGTATAAACATATACCCATGAATATTTAATAAACAACCAACAAATGATCAAAAAGTCATTTTTTAACAATTTATGAATGATTCAATTTGTAAAAAGATTTTACAGTGTATTAGTTGTAGTTTGTTATTAATTTTATGGACTGTTACTCTGGTTTCTTTTTCCCTTAATTGCTTGCTCTATATATTTATGAAATGTTACAATTATATTATGTGATATTATTCTCAGGAATTTTACTATTTATTTCAGATCATGATGAGGTTAGATTAGACGATGTTACCCTTACAGTAAAAGATAATGAGAAAATAATGGAACAACAGAATAATGGTGAAGTTAACAAAGAAGAATACGAAAAGTCAGTTGATGTTTTTTTCGGTTTTTTTTATTTATTTTGGCGTTTCAATGTACGCTGAGTACTAAGTATATATATAATCGAGGCGATTAACATGTAACAATAAACAGGAGATGGAAATTAAATGTGAAACAAAACAAAAAGTACAACACCACTGCAGTACAAAACATTTGTATAATTAGATCAGTCAACATGTTAGTCTCGCTGTTTACTCATCAAGATCTAAATACGCTTAATGAAAAATGCATTACTTTGCTAGTAGTACTAGAATGCTATCATCTTGTTCCCTTTTCAAGTTTGTGATCACATAATAAGACTATATATCGGGTTTGGAATAGCATGTGGAGCAGGACAACCTGGAATCCCCCAGTTTTTAGAAGGATTCGTGTTGCTTAGTCTTAAGTTTTCTATGTTGTGTCTTGTGTACTATTATTTGTCTTTTGTCTTTTTCCTTTTCAGCCATTGCGGTGTCAGTTTATTTTCGATCTATGAGTACCAATGTCCCTCTGGTATATTTCGCCCCTCTTTTTCAAATGTGCATTTTATTTTAGAAAGAATTACATACCCGAAACATCAAAGAAAGAGAGTCAAGAATATAAAAGGATATGTAAGATGTTATCTATCTGTATAGCACATACAGCTAATGTTGGGGGTATAGCCAGCCTGACAGGAACCAATCCTAATGTTATACTGAAAGGACAAAGTGATATGTGAGTATTGAGACATTATGGTGTAACTTATGTTGGTGGTATAGCTAGCCTGACAGGAACTAATCCTAATGTCATACTGAAAGGACAAAGTGATATGTAGGTATTTGGAGTTACTAGTATATGATTTAGTTTTGGATGTAACGCGTCTTCTGATTGGCTGACGTTATTTTTTTATCAGCCCATAGACATAATTTAGTCTTGTGACCGTGACGTCATCAACGTATTTTCATTGTTTTCTACAATTTAAAATGGAATTTAGAATCAAATTCTAATGAATGACTGTAATATTTTTTCTGTCTTTTCGAAATAACATAAATATGTGGTGCACACTGTTAAAGAACCCGCTACGCGCGTTATTGAGTGTGCACCAATTTTTTTATGTTATTTCTTCATAGACAGAAAAAAATATATCAGTCATTCCTAAAAAAAAACATGCATTAATAAGCAATGTCAATTGTATTCAATCTAAAATACCTATGACAATAATAGCCAAAAACTATTGTTTATAAATACACACACAATTACATCTTTTTTTTTCATTTTGATCATCTCCTTCTTCTTCGTGCCCCAAAGGACAAAGGATATAAGCAACTACTAGTATGTATACTAGTTTGGTGATAAAAGACGTCATATTAAACGCCGAATTATACACAAGAATTCCAAACTAAAATTAAAAATCAAACAAGTCTAACAAAGGCCAGAGGCTCCTGACTTGGGACAGGAACATTTGTGAAGGGTTAAACATGTTTTTTTAAATCTCAACCCTCCCCTATACCTCTAGCTAATGTCGAAAAAAGCAAACGCACAATAAACCTCAATTTAAGAGAAGTCCAAGTCGGATGTCAGAATATGAAATTTTGTTTATGTTTGTCCCCAAAGTGCTATATTCTTTTCAAGGATAAAATAAGTAAATGGATACTTTCTCATTAATATCGTGTATTTCTTTTTCCATACATTTGCAGTATCTATGATAGGTACAACGGAACTTCACCTTTGACCTTTGCAACATGGTTTATGTACGGATTACCAATATCAGCTATTATGCTTGTACTTGCCTGGATTTGGTTACAAATATTTTTCCTTCGTGGGTAAGATTTTAATATATTTGTATCTTATATATATCTGCAATTTATATAAAAAAAAGAAGATATGGTATGATTGCCAATGAGACAACTATCCACAAAAGACCAAAATGACACAAACATTAACAACTATAGGTCACCGTACGGCCTTCAACAATGAGCAAAGCCCATACTGCATAGTCAGCCATAAAAGGCTTCGATAAGACAATGTAAAACAATTCAAAAGAGAAAACTAACGGCCTCATTAAAAAAAATGAACGAAAAACAAATATGTAACACATAAACAAACGACAACCACTGAATTAAAGGCTCCTGACTTGGGACATGCACAAACATAAATAATGTGGCGGGGTTAAATGTGTTAGCGGGATCCCAACCCTCCCCTAAACCTTGGAAAGTGGTATAACAGTACAACATAAGAACGAACTATAAAAATCAGTTGAAAAAGGCTTAACTCATCAGATAGAGTACATCTAGTCGTCGTCCACTATGCAATTTATATAAAAAAAAAATCATTGCTGAGTTTAATTGTACATGTATATAGTATCTCTATACAGCTATGACTGTTAATTATTTGTCTTTATTGTATCATATACTAGTCAACAAAAGAAACGATACAAGGCTAATGAAGTTTCCATTTATAATGATATTGGGTGCACTATACCGAGGGTAATAATTGCCCTTATGGTCTAATTTTCAATTTTTGTCAGATTCTTTTTGCTTTGTAAATGAATGTTTTTCATTGGATAATTTAATTAAACAATCTATATCTAAAATATATGCATCATATCAACTACAAAATAATGATACATTATAAGTAAACTTGTCACTCGGATTTTATTATTGATTCTAAAGTCGTATAGAGTGCACGTCATGGAAATCAGAATGATGTAACCTTATGTTATAATACACATAGGCATGATGGATAACTAGTTTTTTGTTTGTTTTTATTTCTTTTTTAAGGTCATTTTTTAAATGCTGTGGAGGAACTAAATCAGCAGGTGTAAGAATAAAATCAGTTCTGAGGAAGGAATATGAAAGTCTAGGACCAGTCAAGTAAGTAAATACATATAAGGAAGAATGTTTGGTACTATTAAATCGTTTACTCCCGCTGCAATTGTTTGCACCTGTCCTAAGTAAGAAATCTGATGTTCAGTTGTTGTTGTTTGTTGAAGTCGTTCATAAGTGTTTCTCGTTTCTCTTTTCTTTTGTGAATTATGGATCTGGAATTTGCCCTGTGTATGTTTACTGTGCTTATCTCGAGCCAGGTGCCTGAAATGCAAAGGTTGTCGTTTGGTGCTGTAAGTCATACATGCATATGAGCCAAGGCTCCATTTTGAAGGCCGTACCTTGACCTATAATGGTTTACTTTTAAAAATTGTAACTTGGATGGAGAGTTGTCTCATTGCCACTCATACCACATCTTCCTTTTTATGTGTTTGTGCATAAATTATATTAGGTCGTTAGTTTTCTTGGTTTTTGTTTTTGCCTTTGTCCTTTCTTGGCCTTTTATAATAGCTGACTATGCGATATTGGATTTGCTTATAGCTGAAACCAGTACAGTGACCTATAGCTTTTTACTTCTGTGTTATTTGGTTTATCATCATGAGTTGTCTCATTGGCAATCATACCATATCTTCCTACTGGCATAGTTCACGTTTAAATCGAATATAAGAGAGAAGGTATTCAGGGTCAAAATGAAAGAAAAATTAATATTGTACATGTGTAAGTTTCAAACGGTGTTTAAAACACCTGAATTTGTATTTACATAGTAAAAGATGAAAGACAACAAATACGAGTGAAGGGTATAATATTTTGAATATTATTAGACAAACAGTAAAATAAATATCAGATCCATATGTGCATGATCTTAAGCTATAGGGGGACGCAGTTTTTCGTTTTCTGGCAATGTGTTGTCACTTTGTTTACACTACTTAGATGAATGATTGATTGTTTAATGGTTAACGTTCAGTGGCAAGTGTTTAAACCTTTGTCAGGACGAGAAGAGATTAACAATTGATACAAAGGTATGATTTATGATAGAGTCCGTCTGGTAGATCGGGTTAATTAGGGCTGCTCCTGAAAAATTAGGGTAAAACCACTTACGGGCCCCTTAAAATGACGTGACTCCAACAACATTGAGCGCCAATTTTGACTCAATCCGGTTTCTCTGTCTCCGTATTAAAAAAGTCTTATATTTGACTACCTGTAGGGTTCTACCACAGTTAGTACCCTACACCCCGTAAAAAATATGTAAAATTTCCAAATTTCAATAAAACTTTTTCAGATAATGAAAAAAACTTTGTGTTCACGTTACACTTGGTACCCTAATTTCAATAAAACTGGCCCGATTCGGACTAAGACCGGGGATAAATTCGTTATCTACGTTCATACCTTAGATATGGGTATTTTAACATCCTTCAGTACCCTGTACACCTTTCGGCTACGCCTCATTGTGTACTGGGATACTTCAGGGTGTTAAAATACCCATATCTACGGATATGAACGTAGATTACTTATAATATCGTCCCCATTCTGACCAAACGTGGTTGTGTACTTTTACATCCCGCGTATAGCCAAAACGACGCCTCACTTTGGCAAGGGCTTTACTGCTGGTCGTCAGAAGACCAATAAAGACCATATGTTTATTCCCCAATCGGGTGTAGGTGAATAATATATATTATTTTAACCATTTATGAAAAATTGCAATATGTACATATTTATATAAAATATAAATTTTAAACATTTTGGACTATTTTTTTTTAGTCTTTGAAAATATCTCTAATTTTTCAGCTGTCGCAATGTATTTTAAAAACACATTAAATGGTCGTTCAACTATTTAACTTTATATAGTTGTAAGTTTTACAATAGCGTATAACTTGTACATGCATGTTTTATTTGTCTTGGTTTTAGTTTAAATAGTTATCAAAGTTACAAGTAGCAAATCAAAACATTTTTGTATGGTCGTCTTACGGTGTAAATGTACTTCCGTTTTTTCCGTTATTTTTTTTTTGGATAATAACACACCTACCTACACTTACTAGTAATGTAGATCCGTATTTGTGTTGTATTAAAGTATTTGGACTGCATATAACAAAGAACGGAAGTGTAGATAATTGTTATATAAATTTCTGCTATTTGTCTTTTTCTCCTTGTATTTATTATGATTTTTTTTGGTTCAGTATAGAAAATCCCTGAGAAAACAGATGTTACTTGGGTAACGACAAAAGACAAAATCCATTCATACAAAAAAACTGAAAACCGAAAAGATATCTTGGTTGTATTATCTGAATCCGATATCATTCTGTTCGATGGATTACCAATGAAATACTTTTAGTCTAATTCAAGTTTTCGAAAAAAACGATACAAAAAGTGACGAATGCGCTTATTAGTTCGGTCTGTGTATAATGATAGTTCAACATGTTTTTATAATTTTACAGTTTTGCCCAAGCTGCTGTGATAGGTCACTTTTTTATTCTAGCAGTTTTATGGATAACACGTGACCTCGGTGGAGAGATATATTTCCCCCAAAGTAAGTATACGGTTGATTTTTTTAGTAATAAGATTATAATACATCGTGACTGCTGTACCTCATTTTTTGAATTTTTACTTATCATATAGATATAGGAAGATGTGATGTGAGTGCCAATGAGACAACTCTCCATCCAAATAACAATTTAAAAAGTAAACCATTATAGGTTAAAGTACGGCCATCAACACGGAGTCTTGGCTCACACCGAACAACAAGCTATAAAGGGCCCAAAAATTACAAGTGTAAAACCATTCAAATGTCTGTTTGTTTTATTCAAGCATCGTTTTCAGTATAATGGAATTTGATCCGACAATCATACAAGTGAAAAGTTTAGCTAGCTATAAAACCAGGTTCAATCCACTATTTTCTTCACAAGGAAATGCCTGTACCAAGTCAGGAATATGACAGTTGTTATCCATTCATTTGATGTGTTTATGCTTTTGATTAGGGACTTTCTGTTTTGCATTTTCCTCGAAGTTCAGTATTCTTACTTTCAGTGTTATATGTTAAGCCCATTGCTTATGTCATTTATTCTTTTCCAAAAATATTGTTATGAATTTTGGGCAATTGCAAGAACATATCTTTATTAGAAAAGTAGTAGAGCGCATGTTTTTGGCAGATGATTTTTTTTTCAGATTATCTGAAATTTAAACGTGATGTTTATTATTGCAAAAGATATAGCAACCTGTAATGATTTTCCTTTTCAAATTGTGACTTGAATGGAGAGTTGTTATATTGACACTCATACCACATTTTCTTATATCTAAATAAAATAGATGATGAGAAACATTTATTTACATGTATTAAAAATAAAGATTTGAGACTTGAATTTTTGCAGAAAGTTAGAAATACCTATTCTGATAAAGATAATATGGATAATGTGGATAAATTGGTTTTATGTCTTTCGTGTCCGTCAATTATGCAGTATACGGCTCCATTTGTTAAAAAGTCATGGTCACTGAGGAGAGTGGACTCAACAACTGCATGATAGATACATATATGCATATACTGTTTGTTCTTTTGTTGTTATATTTGTATGATGTATTGTGTTCATTTATGCCTTCAACCCCATTGGGGTATACATGTGCATTTATTCAATAAACGACCTATATCTAATTACTTCTACACACTACGCACTTAGTTTATCTATGGTAACTTCAATATATGAACTTATAAATTAGGTCATATAAGGTCCTCATGGTCCCGATTCCTTCTAAAAGCAAGATTTAGATCATACATATTTCCTCCCGCAACCGTAACATTTTACACCTATACAGGCTGCAAGAATTTGACCTCAGTCCATGTTATTCAATACGTACATATATAGGAATCTGATGTACAGTAGTTGTCGTTTGTTCATGTAAAATATACGTGTTTCTCGTTTCTCGTTTTGTTTATATAGATTAGACCGTTGGTTTTCCCGTTTGAATGGTTTTACACTAGTAATTTTGGGGCCCTTAATAGCTTGTTGTTCGGTGTGAGCCAAGGCTCCGTGTTGAAGGCCGTACTTTAACATATAATGGTTTACTTTTTAAATTGTTATTTGGATGGAGAGTTGTCTCATTGGCACTCACACCACATCTTCCTATATCTGTATATTGTTATTTATATATTATTGTCATTTTGTTTATTCTCTTTGGTTACATCTTCTGACATCAGACTCGGACTTCTCTTGAACTGAATTTTAATGTGCGTATTGTTATGCGTTTACCTTTCTACATTGGCTAGAGGTATAGGGGGAGTGTTGCGATCTCATAAACATGTTTAGCCCCGCCGCATTATTGCGCCTGTCCCAAGTCAGGAGCCTCTGGCCTTTAGTAGCCTTGTATTATTTTAATTTTAGTTTCTTGTGTACAATTTGGAAATTAGCATGGCGTTCGTATTATGCTTGTTAGATAGGCGCTTTATAAAAGCTATGTAATATAATAAATAAATAGCATAAACGCAGATAGTAAAAATGTAATAATTAGCCTTCAAAATTTTGATTAGTTGTTACTTGCTTTGAAATAAAGGCCAGTCAACGATAACTGCGAGTAGTCTCATATCTGTACTTTGTAGTTTTGTTGTTTTTTAGAGGGATGTATAAATACCCTGCCACATCCGTTCAGTATTTTTTATGATCTTTTGTATCTATCCGATGAGTAAAGAGCCTTTTTCAACTGATTTAGATAGATTGTTCTTATAATATAATGTAACATCTCTGTCTCCGGGTGGTGTCTCATGCATGACCTTCTGCTATTGTCTTTTCTTGTCTTCTTTCTTGTTGTCTCTTTTATTCATTTCCCATTTCCATTCTTGATTTAATGTTAATGTTAATACCGCCCTATTTTTTAAGTACATGTACCAAGTCAAGAGCCTGTAGTTTAGTGGCTTTTGGTTCATAACTGTCATATTTGTTTTTCGTAAACTCTTTAGTTTTAAATCAGGTCATTGAACTGTTTCGTGAATGTTAAAAAAAACTGTATCTCAGCAATCTGCCCATTATGTTATATTGAACCAGAAGATATGACTAACCTGGGTGACTAACTTTATACTTAAATGTGAAAAACTGTCAAGCATACGAAATCGCTTTATGCAAGAGCTGAAATCTCTTCTCGTAGATTGTAATAAGC
The DNA here is from genome assembly GCA_019925275.1 of Mytilus edulis. Taxonomy (NCBI): domain Eukaryota; kingdom Metazoa; phylum Mollusca; class Bivalvia; order Mytilida; family Mytilidae; genus Mytilus; species Mytilus edulis. Next base: position 80,095,538 of record CM034360.1, on the reverse strand, counting down.
CACCTTTGCTAATTCAAGAACTATTTGATAACAAGGAGAATCTTTTACATCTAATTATAGACTGTACATCATATCATTTTCTTACCTACATGGAACAGGTCCGTATAGAGACATTAACCAGAGGTCTGTGTTACAAACTATATCACAAACGTTTACTTTTAATGTCTTAGTAAATTTGATTAGCATTTTACTGGATTGTGTCAGGATTTATTCTGCAATATTGAGAGATGGATAGTGTTTGAACTGAAAACTCGTATCCAAGGCTTGTAAAATATCAAGTGGTTTTAGATTTTAAATAATTTTTTTTGCGTGTTTTATATGGAATAATTGCTTACCAAATAAACAGTGGAAAGTTTTTAGATTTTAAATATAACAAGGATAGTGTTTGAACAGTAAACGTTATTGCGAGGGCAGGAGTGTTAAAATTGTAGACTTGTTAACCCTATGTGATATGGAGATATAAATAGTGATCCGGCTATGAACGATTGGACAGTGTAATATATACTGAGTGCCAATAAAAACGCAACACTTTTGTTTTTCAAAAAAATCTTATATTTTTGATTTTATTTATATTAGAACTTTATATAGTTGGTTTAAAATGATTTGTAAGACAATTGACGACAACTTTACGGTTGAGTGATTTCTGGAAAAAATGCGAAGTAAGGGTTTATGTTGAACGGACTTGAACCGATTTCACCGCTTATCAACATACGCACCATTTTCACGATGTTGTCATTTAAAGCTTGGCTTATGTCATGAATTATCCCGCCCTTATTGTTAGGAAACTGAAATAAACATCTGAGTAAATGCCAAGACTTTCTGACAACCAGCGATATGCAGTTTTGGGCGTGATCCAATAAAGCCTTTGACAGCATACAATTACGAGAAGACTGAAGTTGTAGCCTCTACAATAACCCAAATCATTCACAAAGTCAACCAAAATGGATCATTTAATGATAAGCCACATCCCGGGGTACAAAAAGCAAGAAACGCCCAGCCAGACCTATACATTTGGTCTTAAACATATTCGATTTTGACTCTTATGGCTGTACAAAGGTCACGTGAATTCAATGGTGGTCACGGTGATCCTTTGGAGCAATTCCAGTAAAGCACCATTTGCGCACAAATTGTTACAGAGCACCAAAGTCTTTCCTTAGTGACATCTAAACGGCCGTCAGGTGTAAATATCGAATGTTGTAGACCAAAAATCATTCATTATGTACCAAAAACCGTCAGTGGTGGTTACATAGACATGTGGCACCCATCTTGGCCGAAAGTCATGTGTTTCGCCCGATTTTGGTCCGATCGAGAAAATTTTGCATCAGATTTGACATGATTTAGACGATGAAAACCACCACCAATATCACAAGGTCAGCTAGAGTTTGATTTGCGGGATAAGTGGAATGACATTCCTCGAGATAACATTAAACGTCCGGGATGATCAATTCCACGGCTCTGTCGAGATTGCGCTGCACAACGGGGTTGTAACATGTTTTGTTAGGACTGTGAGTTGATGATTCGACGTTAGATGTTTCGTTTACCTATAGCGTCTGAAAGATGAAAATGAAACATTTTTGTTTGATATCGATCTATTGTTAGAATGGTTAATTTTCAAGAACAATTTATTTTGAAAGATTATCATTTCTAATATGAATTTTATTTTTGAAAAACCAAGTGTTGCGTTTTCATTGGCACTCAGTATATTTATATACACGTGCAATTACATTTGCTGGTGTATCCGTTTCGACGTATCGTATAATACGTATATGAGGAAAGGGTAAATTAAGTCAAGTTGGTCCGGATGAAAATATTATATAATGAGATCAGGTAAAATCATTATTGTGAACAAACCTGTTCGATACGTATACGTCGATTCGTGCACGTATCCTGATACGTGAATATTGCATTAATAGAGCATTTGCATTATTCACGTATCGGGATACGTGCACGGATCTACGTATACGTATCGAACAGATTTGACTAAAATAATAATTTTACCCCGATCTCAAATAAAATTTAATGCACTATAAAATAATTTCATCGGGACCAACTAGCCTTAATTTATTCTTTCTTTAATTTTTGCATTAATCAAGTATTTGCTGGCGTATCCGTATCTACGTATCGTATAACACGTATATGAGGAAATAATAAATTAAGGCTAGTTGGTCCCAATGAAAATATTTTATTATGCATTAAATTTTGATTGAAATCGGGGTAAAATCATTATTTTAAGCAAATCTGTTCGATACGTATACGTCGATCCGTGCACGCATTCTGATACGTGAATAATGCAAATGCTCTTATGATCTCAATTAAAATTTAATGCTATATATAATATTTTCTTCGGGACCAACTTGATTTATTTATCCTTTCTTCATATACGTGTTATACGATACGTCGATACGGATACGTCATCAAATACTTGATTAATGCGAATGCTCTATTATATATATGAAAATATTTCATAATGCCTTAAAATTTTATTAAGATCGGGGTAAAATCATTATTGTAAGCAAATCTACCCGATACGTATACGTCGATCCGTGCACGTATCCTGATACGTGAATAATGCAAATGCTCTATTAGAGCATTTGCATTATTCACATATCAGGATACGTGCATGGATCGACGTATACGTATCCAACAGATTTATTTACAATAATGATTTTACCCCGATCTCAATTAAAATTAAATTCATTATATAACAATTTCATCGAGACCAACTTGACTTAATTTATCCTTTTCTCATATACGTGGTATACGATAAGTCGATACAGATACGCCAGCAAATACTTGATTAATGCAAATGCTCTATTAATCACATTTGAATGCAATGCATTTTATATTTATAGTACAGTTACAGATTCGACCCCATCTATATTGATATCGTGTAGTTTGTTTATATTTCCATCCAGATTACCAGATGTATTTTGTTTAAATAAAGGTATGTATTCATTGATTGTTTATTAATTGCTCAACGTCCAGTGGCAAATATTGCATGCATGTTGAACGCATGTTCATGACGAGAACAAATTTTATATATACAGTATCTTGGTCCTGTAATAGAATCCTTCGGGATGAAGCTCGGGGAAAATTTAGTAGACGTTCACTGAAAAACAAGGGTAAATTGGATGTTGACAAAAATTAGCCTTGCAACATGCCACCTAATGAACAAAAACAAGATTAGTCACAAGGGTTCTTAACTTGAACATATCGGGGTACTTTCTCTACACGACGCACCGAATTTAACGTCCCAACATTGACCGGACGTAGTTGTGTACTTGTACATCCCGCAAACCCAAAGGGTTCACTGTCGGTCGAAAGAAGATTTGCAGTCCTCATATTTTTATTTTAATCTTGCTGTTGTTTAAACACGATGCTTTTATGTTTCACAGTTATAAATGTATATAGTGGTCAAACGAGTTCGTACTGTTAAATGTTATGTAACTATGTACAGTAATATGTACAGAAAACATTCGCATACTAGTTGTCATTTTATTTATATTTACACGTGTATTTCAAAATATAAAACGGTTAATTTTAAGATGATACAAATTTTACTTCTTTTTGTAACTTTTTCAGTATATAATAGTATCACAGAACTAAAAACTGTAAAAGACGATTTAAAGGGTCTCCTCTAAAAGACCTCACGTCATCTCTATTTTAAGTGTTAAATGTTTTGATGACTTGTATGATGATTAATGTTTTAATAACAGGAAAAAATGAACCAATACCTCCATTAGTACCCTGGAAAGTTGCAGAGAAGAATTTACCTTGGGGTGTTATGATACTGCTAGGTGGAGGATTTGCATTAGCCCATATAAGTGAGGTATGTTGATATAAATAGTCAAATCAAATATTTATATATACTACTTTTTGTTTTGTTAAAAAGCAAAACTTTAATGCAATCGAAATACATAAAGCAATGGTGCTTGAGATTTCCCGGTAACTAACGGAGAAAATTATTTAGAGGTATATATTTAAACTGTTGTTATAGTGAATTTAGTTTACTTCCTCATGTCCTATGTCACTTCTGATGGCATGTCTAATACTAGTAATCTAGAGCTTTCAACTATTGCAGATAAAAGACAGCATTTAAGTTCATGTACACACTACGAAAGAGAAAATGTCGTTAGGTTGATGGCATTTTGTCAATTGCTTTCCTGTTATAAATAGGATTAAATCATATAACTTAATATATGAGCATCTGAATTTAAACATCAGTTTAAATATACACAGTCATTCATGCTTATTTCTGTAATATGATTTGATCACTTGCGGAGAGTTGTCTCACAAGCAAACATACAACATCTTCTTTTTTATTTCTATGTAGGGGCCTCGGTGGCCATGTAGTCTTAAGTGCACATTTATAGTTACTACTGTTAGTACTAGCCAGTCAGCACCGAGGTTGTGAGTTCGAACACCGCTCGCGTGGATGCACCCGACTCAAATTTTAATTGACTAGGATTGACAGGGGTCGTAAGTTTTTTCCGGCTACTCTGGCTTCCTCCATGAATAAAAAGTTGCCACCACGAAACATGCTAAAACACACAAAATTATACATTTTGATATCTTAGTCGAAAGTTGAAAAGAAAGTTTTCAATTTCAGGAATCTGGATTATCTAAATGGTTAGGTAATGAGTTGGCTGTCTTTAGCGATCTTGAACCTTGGCTTATGAATCTAGTGTTGTGCATTGTTGTCGCTGCAGCAACAGAGGTCACCAGTAATACTGCAATATGTACTCTCATGATGCCAATTATGGCTCAAATAGTAAGTAATCCTAACGTTTTAAGTCATGAACGATACAAATAATTTATTTCGGGTTATGACTTGGTATTTACATAGGATTTGCCTTCTAAGCTTACTAATCGGAAATCAAATAACTAAATAATATAAATGTTATTTGTTTAAACGACTCCAGATGAACAGTAAATTTTAAAAGTATGTTGTCCCCGTTATTAATTTACCCAAGTTTTAACCTGTAAAAACTTTTTGTGTCTCAAAATTATAATAAGAATGCGAATGATGACCTTCTGTGCATACTACGGTTTCTGTTCTATCACACAACAATGGGAATTTTTGATAAATCTTGTTTTCTATGTTTTTTGTATTGATTTTTTTTTGCCATGTCCATTTTAGATTCCCTTTGACGTATTTTAAAGTTATGTTGAGTTTAAAGTGGTCTTTTGGTATGACCCGATCTTTATTATACTAAGAGTTTGCCGGAACTTATGAAATGTCCAGAATAATTGTGGTGTCCGTGTTTTTCATCGTTAAATCTTGAGACTCGGTGTTTAAGATTGATAAGGAATGTTTGCTTAAATTTTTTCGTATAATATCGTAATATTATCATAATCATAGGAGAAAAGGATATTGGTATTTTGCGTATAGTCCGTTTTTGTTTGTTTTTGTTTTTGTTTTGTTGTTCTGTTAAATTTGTCAAATCTGGCCATATAAGACTAGCTGTTTATGTTTTAACTTTTATAAGCTTTTTTGTACATTTGTAGGCTCTACAGTTACAACTAAATCCGTTGTACATCATGTTTCCAACAGCCATTGCAACCTCGTTTTCATTCATGCTACCAGTAGCAACTCCACCGAATGCAGTTGTGTTTTCATATGGACATCTTAGAGTTATAGACATGGTAAGTACAGGGTATTAAATGTAATATATTTATTATAAAATCTATGTTAATATGAAAGCATTTTATATAGTCGATTTAATCCATCATAATGATGTGTTGCGCGCATTTTAATAATTACTCCGGTGTATTTAACGTGAGAACAAAAAACGATATCAGTCATACAAATGTACATGTAACAAGTATATAAAACTAGTATCAGCGTAAAACTGCATATTAATTGATTTTCAAATGATGATTTAATTAAAGTCTTGATCTGGCATGTCAGTAACTGCTAGTGGTCGTTTGTTTATTGATGTATCATTATCACTGTTTAGATCTTCTGTGACCTATCGGACTGTTTTAAGACTCGGACCGTTTTTAATCTGAGTTGTACCTTGCGTTTTTTCTTCCATATTGGCTAGAGGTATGGGGAGGGAAATTGGGATCTCCCAAAACATGTCTAGCCCCGCCACATGTTAACACCTGTCAAAATTGAGGAGTCTCTGGCCTTTGCAGATCTTCAATGGGTTTTTTTTTGTAATCCGTGTAAGACGTTGTGGGAGACATGGAAATACTGTGCGTCCGTTGGTCTGCTTGTCCGTCCGTCCGATCTTGTTAGCGCGACCACAGGTAAACATTTTGCCATATTTTATAGAACTTATACTATAGGTTGGTACAAGCAATATCGCAGGCAAGTTCTATAATGGTGGAAAAATGCGGTGCTCACTTTAAATAACACGCTACGTTGGTTATTTAGTGTACACAACATTTTTTATGTTATATTTTCATAGTCAGAAAGATTATTACAGTCAATCCTTAAGTAATAGCAACCCAAACACAATGAAACTGAGTTTATAAACTGGTATCTTTAAGTGGCCAAATATGTTTTAGCTTGATATTTGTTCATTGTTTTTTTTTATTTCAGGTAATGGTTGGTTTTATGATGAACATTATAGGAATACTGGTACTCATTTTAGGAACAGAAACATGGGGAGCTAGCGCTTTTAACTTTCACACATTACCAGATATATTTAAGACAAACAACAATGTATCTGATATTGCCCAGAACATTACTTTACTAGTGAATGGTACCTGTTTGTGCTCAAATCTTACCATGAAATAAAAGTTCATCTTGTTAAATATATATATTTATTTCAAAACGAGGTAACAACTGCATACTACGCGATGGATGATATGGAACGATTACCCAGTTATTTTGCCAATTGAAACTTGTTTGAGCTAAAATCGTACCATGACATAACATGTATCAAAAGGATACTGCCTAATGCTTCTCTTTATTCGTTAAAAGTTCTGGTGTGAATTCAGCATATTTAAAAAAAAAGGGATCAAGTAAACAAGAAAATGAGCATTCAATTTGTTAGTTCCCATTGAAATGCCGATTGTTGAAAAACACGCCATACGAACATAACAAATATATAACCAATCAAGAAATTATTCATCTTGTTTTAAGTTTCCTTGGTATTTTTTTTTTTCATGTCAGTTTCAGAGAATTGTTTGTTAGAATCAGTATGATTTTCCCCTCTCTAAGACAAACAACGACAAACAACTTCGAAGTATGACATTTTGTTTTATGAAACAATATCCATATCCAACTATTTCAATTAGTCCTTAGTTTAGAATGATTAATACTTGTGTTAAGGAGGCTTGCGGGTATAAGATTTTCAGAAAAAAAATAAACATTTATTTTTCATTACAAATTTTATCTATAACCTTAAGTAGTTGTTACTTAATCATATGGTACAAAATCATTCCAAAAAATCAATTGGTGTTGGCTCCATGTGACTTTTAAAATGTAGATATCATTGAAAAAGCTCCACATTATCTCCCTTTGGTGCCAACATACCATTTTTTGACATTAAGATTGAAATATCTTTCTTAACTCATCGGTGACCTATATTTTTTATTATTGTTTTCGAATAAACTGTACATAAACTAAATAATTGTAAAATTTAGCGATTTCTGTAATTTAGTTCTTTTTTTATTTCGATATTACCGCTATTTCTCCTATTAGTTCAACAGAAAAAAAGGACATTAACGAAAATGTATGTTTCTTTCGAAGGCAGATTGTGAACGTAAATAAACGGTGACCCCATCTTTTTATTTCAGATTTCTTATAAGTATAAGATAAAGTTCATTTACAGAAAAATATAGCGAAATCCTATATTAAATTAAAAAAAATATTTAGACCCGCGAGCCCCCTTAAGTGAATGAAGTCAAATGTTTTCATACTATTGCAAGATGAAGGATTCTTAGATTGTAAGTACTGTTGAGATCTTTGGGATTTGTTATCATCCGCATCTGATCACGCCACTTCTACAATAGGCAGTTTTACTATAATGTCGAAGCCCGGATATGATTGCTGATTAAATTGATGTTGACAATTAAGAAAAAGGTTAGGTGGAACACTTTGAAGACCCAGCAATATAGCAGTAGATTAAAGAAACATAGAATAGATAAATGATTACCTAATACTTCCTCCTTAGTATGTAAGTGTCATAGGGGTATATGTTGAGTTTCCAAGTGAATTTGTAATGACTAATTCATTTATCAAGCAGTTTGTGTGTTGTGATTTATACACAAAAACGATATCGTTTTGGGGTTTTATCTGCGGGAATAACAACACACATTTTTCTTGGAGATAGAACAGGGTCTATGTAGCATTAATATTCATTAATCCATTCAGCTTTTTTATATTCTGATTAGTATTAACTTCATCACAGCCTTAATCCATTCGGAAAGAGTATCTACATTTTCATTCTCATGTTTAGCCTTTTGTTTTGCTTCATCCTATACTGAAGCCATCTGTATTTTAAACTTGTGTTGCCGATTGATGGGTTTATCCTCAAATATTTCGTGGCATTGCATAACACATTTCCCAGAAACATTTGTGATGTTATTGATAAGTTTCCAGTAATAACCATGCAAGCCGGATAATATATGAATAGGGAACTAGCACAGGTGCAATCAGAAGGTTTAGACTTGACGTCGTCAATATTAATATCCTGGAACACATGTTTGTGATTTGCAATATTTGTTGCAATTGTTTTGGTATGAGATGTATAGACTGTTCTTTAAAAGAGAGAGGTAGTTTCAATTATACTGATTTAAGATGAACATGATGAAGGATGTGCTCAAATTGAAGGCAGCAAGACCTTAGTTGACCCGGGAAAGTTTTATAAAAAGTCGTTTCTACTTTTTATCTTTTCCGATGGAAACTTGTAACAATATGTAATTGACTTTCGATAATTGTAAGTTTTTATTCGTTTGAATGGGGCTTTGTAGCAGTTGTTTCCAAACTCAAGTCTTATAGAACTGAAGTTTTGAACAGAGTAATGAATAAAGCCTTGTGCGAAAGAGATGAATACTTAGTACCTAACGGCTTTTGTATAAATGGAAGTAGGTCGTCAATAGAGACAGCACGGAGTGTAGGTGGTGAATAGTAACGATGACCATGACTGCGTCTTTGTAGAGTAGTCGAGTTGCACATATTCTTCGCATTCACCTAGCTTTTAGTTTTGTCATTGTCGCAGTTTCCAATTGTAGAATCCAGGATAGTTCTTTTTGTCTTCGAGAGGTGTTGCAAGATGAGGATCGTTAGTCTTGCGGTATATATTTTTTCAATGATGCGAAATGGCCTATAAAGGATTGAATGATCAGGCTAAATGAAATGTTGGTAAACATTGTCGCTTGCATTATATTACGTCTTATTTAAGGTAGCACACGAGTTTTTTAGGCCTTCTTTGAAACCAACATTTACCTATTCGCAAAGGTTACACTCTCATCCATAGACTAGATAATGTTTGAAAGTAGTTTTTGTTTATTAGTTATCGTTTTAATATTCATACTTGAGTGTTTCGGCATCAATTCCTTTAGAAAAAAATAAATATAGGTTGGATACAGAGTTTGAATGTCACTCGGGTATCTTTGCCCCCTTTCGTGAGTCTTCTGATTTTTCTTCCATTTATTACAAAGTAACTGTAGATGTGGCCTTGACCTATTCAATCTGTTAACTTTTAATTTGCTCATATTTGTTCACTGCAGCATATATATCACAGTTTTACTAAATGGCGCGTCTGGCGTATAAACTAAGTCCTGGTATCTATGATGAGTTTATTTGCAAAACATTTTTGCGATATATTTCAGTAATTTGTATTCATGGAAAAAAAAATAATTTAAACACTGACACTGTTTCCGTTTTGCATTCACAGGATGTGTATTTGAGAACATTAGTCTGTGGCAATGGAATAAAATATAGTATGTACTTGAAAGTCGAACGATCAGTTGTATCCCAAAGAAAAGTGTAAACCTGTTTTAAAAGTATCGATCATCGGAACATAGAAACCAAGATTAAACATGTATACTTAAGACGTATGTATCGTCTTTACCTGCATATGATGTATATATCTCCCAATTGGTACGATATTCCCATGCTTGTATTTCCTATCATGATTTTCTTGATAGAGGGTTGCTGCTTACAAGAGAGCTATTAAACCAAGAATTCCAAATGGTGAAGTTGAAATCATCTCTTCGTTAAATTTACGGACGCCATCACGAGTTGGTTGACCGTTATGGAATAACCGTTTCACAGATGATATCGGATATGTTCCTTACGTCGTAACTACTTGTACAATCCCCTATCGTTTCATGAATGCGACCTACCGAATAACACTTTTTACCGGATTTGTTATAACATGAGCAAAACGACGGGTGCCACATGTTGAGCAGGATATGATTACCCTTCCGGAGCACCTGAGATCACCCTTAGTTTTTGGTTGGGTTCGTGTTGCTTAGTCTTTAGTTTTCTATGGTTTTTCATGTGTACTTTGATTTGTCTGTTTGTTTTTTTTCATTTTTAGCCATAGCGTTGTCAGTTTATTTTCGATTTGAGTTTGACTGTCCCTCTGGTATCTTTTGTCCATCTTTTATAAAAGACTTATTGACGCTCGTATCAAAAATGATAAAAATTTGGAAAAAGGCCAAATAAAGTACACATTAAAAGAGCATTGGGATTCCACAATTCCAAACGTTTTTTTCCCCAAGGTAATCTATTAATGGGTCAAACAACAAAGGTTTTAAAACAAAGATATTGTTTTAATTTTGTAATTTGACAATCAGCCAAGACCCTTATATAAATTATCTTTGAAGAACTCCACACATTTTTAAATTGAACTTTGAATCGGTCACTACGTGGACAGTCGTTATGGAACTTCCTAATAAATTAAAAGCCTGTGTCTCAAACATGAAATTAGATGGAAAGAAACCGGAATGGAAATTCGCCGACAGTTTAAACCACGTTTAAGTTCAGCTCACCTAGAGCAAGGAACCGGACATGTCATCAAGAAAACATAAGCAGGCTCCAAAAAGTAGACAAAAGACACCATCTACCAGACGACACAATGCTTAGCGTTTTGTCCAATGGACGAACCCCAAGTCAGGAGCCTCTGGCCTTTGATGGCAATGTACATGTTGTATGATTTTTAATTTTAGTTTCTTTCATAGGTTTTAAATTTTGCTATGAAGTCATTATCACCGAACTAGTATACAATTTTGTTTCGGGCCAGGCTGAAGCACGCCTCGTGGTGCGGGAATGTTTTGCTGCATTAAAGACCCATTGGCGGCTTTCGGCTGTTATTTGCTCTTTGATCGGATAGTTGTCTCTATCACAATTCCCTATTTCCATTCTCACTATTATCGTTCCCGCTCCTGCCCAAAACCAAAAGATTAAGGCTAGAGTATACTTCAAACGTCAGAAGGAAGGTAAGTATGCAATCAGTGTAAACAATTCACACCAAGTACAAAGATAATTCAGTGGGGTTATCATCAATATGGATATAGCCACCAGCTCATACAAACCACACAAGGCCTGCCATCGTCTTTATTACAACAACTCGGCTACAGAAAGAGGAAAGAGAGTATTATGATTGATTTTGATGAGGAATTTGGCATTGACGACCTTGCACTACAACACACACCAACGTCGAAAACAACCTTCCACTCCATGGAAAATAAAGCCAATTGTTTTCATATAACTTTATACTTTTTACATGTTGTAATTATCAATAACTTTGACTTTTATTAAATGCATCATATTTATTGGATTTTTCTACAATAGACTTACTACCATAAACTTAACCCTACTAAAGTTTATGACTGATTTATTTATAATATGATACTACATGGTCAGCCTTGCATAAACACAAAGAACAGGATTATCAACAACAAGTCATGAAACATCAACCAATTGCAATATCATAGTGCTGTGATTTTCTTCACAAAAATAAGTATCAAACTGATTTGATATAAGTTCAAACAGAATGGCATGTTTTATCTTTTGCATTTTCATGTTTAGTGATTGCTGCTTGATATCTTTTTTTCATATCTACTAACAATATTTAAGTGATGCAAATACGTCGGAACTTAATCGAAATGATTAATTTACAGTCACCACAAAAGTCGTTCATCTACACCAATTCTTTCAGTCTTCAATCGAACAAATATTAACAAATCAAAACACTTTAATTTGTATTGAATGTCATTACACTATCAGTGATAAAAGTGTAAAACAAAAAAGAAAAGGAAAATAACATGCTCCACCCTTCCTTGATAATATGTTGTTAGCACACACCACAACATTGCAGATTGGGAACTATCTACTTAAAGTCGAATGTTCAGATGCTTCATTTTGTGTGTAATATACATTTAGTCCTGGTATCTATGATGAGTTTATATACATCATTATACCCGACAAAAGACATATCATTGGAATTAAATAGTTGTGGTGCATTGTGGTGCGTTGAGCAATGAGTTAAACTCCTACCGCATAATCCGCTATTTATCTGCATGCATGTATGTTACATATCTGTTTCGTTATCTAATATTAACTGCAAATCAGACATTGAATTGTGCACCAGGCGTGACTTTGTGATGTTGGATGTGTCAAGATGAAACCTGACGTGACATTGAGTTGATTACTTTGTTAAGGTGAAAACCCGACGTTACTTTGTGTTGATGGCTTTGTCAAGGTGAAAACCTGACGTGACTTATTCATAATGGCTTTGTCAAGTTAAAAACCCGCAGTGACTTAGTGGTGGTGGCTTTTTCAAGGTAAAAATCCGTCCTGATTTAGCGATTGTGGATTTTTCCAGGTACAAAATCGTCGTGACTTTGTGCTGATTGCTTTGCGATTGATCTTACAGAATCATATTCGCCAAAAAGTATAAATACCATTATAGTCAAACAGGGAGTTATAATATATCTATTTCACACAATGAACCAAATTTATCAATGAGGGAGATAAATTTCTTTATTTCAGATTATTTCTCTCGATCACACTACAGGAAAGCAATAACGCGTTTGTAGGCAGTATACAAAGTCCTCAACTACTGCCGTACTGGTCATGTGAAGGACATATATAGATATAAGAAAATATGGTATGATTGCCAACGACACAAATATCAATCAAAGTCACAAATTTTCAAATTATACCAATATAGGTCAAGGTATGGCCTTCAAGAGACAGAACACAGTGATAATGACATTAACCAATAACAAGATCCCGATTTATGTCTATGTCCAATTCGTTTCCTCCCCTCAGTTACATATACACCTTCTTCTATCGAGAGACATAATTTTACCTCTCCGACAACAAACAAATACTACATCACTGTGTATGTGATAGTTCCATATTTTACCGCGATCACCAATAGTTGCATCAGCTCTGTCACAATTAATTCCAAATAAACATCCCATCTGGTATCCTATCGAAAATATAATATATTGTGATGATTCGAATCGAAATGTCAATTTGTTTATTTAAACTAGTCTCTTATGAGTTGAATGAAATATTCATACATAGAGATAGTGTTTAATTCAGAAACAAAAACGTGCATAAACAGTCGGATTTCACAATGACCTTTACAAAATTGTATAGATATAAATTTAAACGTTAAACTTTAACATCAACGTTACAAAAAAGGTGCAATTCATTCAGTTGACGAACCAGTGTTATATCAAAGAACGTCTCGTCATTTTTCTAAAAAAAAAAGTTTTTCGGTAAATTTAAAGACCTTGCTGATAAATATTCCGTTTTTACTTCACAAATATTTCACGATGGCATGACGTATATATTATAAGTTTCTTGTCTTAGGGAGGGATAAATCCTACTTTGTAAAGAATCACTCTGATTCAAACTAAAAATTCTCTGAAACCGATATTATCAAGATGCTTAATTTCTTGATTGACATCATATTTGTAACGTCTGGAGGACGTGTTTTTCAACAGACTGTCGGCATCCCAATGGGAACAAACTGTGCCCCTCTACTTGCTGACTTGTTTCTTTATTATTATGAGGCTGACTTCATGCAGGAACTTCTTAGGAAGAAAGATAAGAAGTTAGCAATATCCTTTAACTCTACTTTCCGCTATATAGATGACGTTCTTTTACTAAACAATTCAAAATTTGGTGACTATGTGGATCGCATATATCCCTTAGAATTGGAGATAAAGGATACTTAAGATACAGTTAAGTCGGCTTCATATCTTGACTTACATCTAGAAATTGACAATGAGGGTCGGTTAAAGACAAAACTTTACGACAAAAGAGATGATTTCAGCTTTCCAATTGTGAACTTTCCATTTTTAAGTAGCAACATTCCAGCAGCACCTGCATACGGGGTATATATCTCCCAATTGATACGATATTCCCGTGCTTGCATTTCCTATCATGATTTTCTTGATACAGGGTTACTGCTCACAAGGAAGCTATTAAACCAAGAGTTCCAAATGGTGAAGTTGAAATCATCCCTTTCGTAGATTTTCAGACGCCATCACGAGTTGGTTGGCCGTTATGGAATAACCGTTTCACAAATGATATCGGATATGTTCCTTATGTCGTAACTACTTGTACAATCCCCTTCCCTTTCATGAATTTGACCTACCGAATTAGACTTTTTACCGGATTCGTAATCACATAAGCAACACGACGGGTGCCGCATGTGGAGCAGGATCTGCTTACCCTTCCGGAACACCTGAGATCACCCCTAGTTTTTGGTGGGGTTCGTGTTGTTTATCCTTTAGTTTTCTATGTTGTGTCATGTGTACTATTGTTTTTCTGTTTGTCTTTTTCATGTTTAGCCATGGCGCTGTCAGTTTGTTTTAGATTTATGAGTTTGGCTGTCCCTTTGGTATCTTTCGTCCCTCTTTTATAGGTATAATCTTAATTACGTCTTTTTGTATTCTTCAAAATGTCTTCACAAATTATTACTTTTACCATTTAGTTATTTTGATGATATCGATTATACGTGTCCGTTTTCTTATCATCCCGTCATTATGTAATTGTGCAATGGTAGATATTTGTATTCTTGTCTTTCGTTATTACTTAGTATTTGCTTTGTATGTTTATGACTTTAATATGATAGCTGTTTTCCATTTGCTTAATGTGCTAGAGCTTTAGATTTTTTATTTGATTAGGGACGTCTCTTTTTGAATTTTTCTCGGAGTTGATTATTTTTGTGATTTTACTTTTTGTTAGATAGTTTTTGAACACTCTAATCATATTCACCATAAAAAGTGGATAATATAACAGTTGTGTATAACCGGAAACATTTTCATGTCACCCTGTCTGCATTGTATCAATTGTATTTTTAGCACGTTCAGGTCAGACCTTAATATCAAGTTAATCTTCGACGATTTACAAGATACACTTTCATACAAAAAAAGTTTTAACAATAAACAGTTAGGTAAACAACTGTAGCCTTAGATCACTGAACAATTATAGAAATTCCTAACTTACCTTCAAATAGAGCCAAAATTTTCTCGTCTAACTTTTCATTTAATTTCTTTTTCTCTTCATTGAATCGATCTATTTCTTTTTGTCGTTTCATTTCCAACTGTCTGCGTCTATCATTCAATCGCTCACGTTCTTGTCTTCCTCAAAAAGAAATTTTCTCAAAATTAATTATTGATTCTTGAATATACCTTGTTATTTTCCATTTGTTTGATGTGATTGAATTTTTAATTTTGCCACATGTATGATAAGAAAATTTCTGTTTTGTAGTTTCCTTAGAATTCGAATTTTTGATTTGTTGTGGTTTTTTTACCTGATTGTTTTCATAGAATTGCTGTAGTGGGTCTGTGTTATCTAACTTGCCTGGATCTTTAAGTTGGTCGTTGGTTTGATTCCAAAGCGGGTCAAACTAATTTCATTAAAACACGTGTATGTTGCTCAATGCTTCGCATTAAGATAATTCGTAAGGGCAAAGGCTGGTCAGATCAGAATCACAATAACGTATCGAGATAGGAGGACAATCCCTATTAGCAAAATGCTATAACTCTCTGCTGATTAATCATTTTTTATATTTGTATTAAATATTTGAACACGAATTAAATAAATCAATCATAGAAACAGAGCATGGAGCAATACTGTATACCCTAGTTTATATGTTTGTTTTATGTTTTAAAAACATACCATTAGATCGAACAAAAGGTGACTTAAAACTGAATGATGTATTATCTGAGTTGAAGATAATTCTTTGCAAATACTATTGCAATAGATCAGACTTACAAATTATATTTTTCATCATATGTTTTTCCCCTCGTTGAAAATATATATTGTTGTTTCGTGGACTATGACACAAAAAACATTTATAATCAAACTTACAACTTTGATGTATTCAATATTAAAAAAAAAGACATGCTCCTCCCACTCCTCACAAAAGATGAAGGGTTGGTGTCTACGTGATGCATACTACATAATATACATACCCGAGTGCCTCGATCTCTTGATTCGTCTCAAGTTCTTTTAGTTTTTGTTTTTGGATTCTATATTCCTTAGCAATTATTTCTTGCTTTTTTTTGTTCCTCTCTTCCTCTTTTCTTTTCTGATCCATCTGTTCTCTTTCGTGTTGTCTGTTTCCTGCATCCGTGTACATTTCATGTGTATAAAACCTCCCTCCATTATTTCTAACAGTATTATATACATTTTCGATTATCATG
Source organism: Mytilus edulis (assembly GCA_019925275.1). Taxonomy (NCBI): domain Eukaryota; kingdom Metazoa; phylum Mollusca; class Bivalvia; order Mytilida; family Mytilidae; genus Mytilus; species Mytilus edulis. Next base: position 80,078,900 of record CM034360.1, on the reverse strand, counting down.
TGAACGTCTTGTTCAGTGTTTTGTAGTCCGAGTGAGATGTAACGGTTGTCTATTTTCTGTAGAAGTGCACCCAAAGGAGAGTCTTTTTTTACTTTGTTTTCGACAAAATCTTTTATATTTGTATTGGCATTTTGGAGTCTATCCTTATTTGTAAAGACAACACTTACAAAATCGCTGACTTCATCTCCGAAGTAGTCCATAAATATTTCTATCGTGTTTTGTTCTTCGGCAGTCATTCGTCCTATTTGAAGAATAAATATGATGGAATGCATGCCGGGAAATGTCAATGCTTTAGATATTTCCTGCAGTATAACTGCATTATCGTCTTCAGTATCAAAGAAACCTGGCGTATCAAAAACAACAATATGGCGACCATTGCAAGTTCCCCTTGCAGACTTGGTATATTTAGTAACGGATTCGTCCGATACATCCGCAGTGAATACTTCTCTTCCTAAAAGACTGTTTCCGGTAGTACTTTTTCCTGCTCCTGTTTTTCCAATCAATAAAATGCGAAATTCATTTTCTATGGCTGCATCTGGAATGATTTAAATGAATGTATTGCACAATTACATTAAAAATACATAATTGTTATTCAAAACTCCCGGACAGATGAAAGTATGGTTATAATTTGGAGTTTAGTATGGTGTTCATTATCACTTAACTAGTATATATTTATTTAGGGGCCAGCTGAAGGACGCCAACGGATGCGGTAATTTCTCGCTAAATTGAAGACCTATTATTGACTTTCAGTTGTTTTCTGTTCCATGGTCGGATTGTTGTCTCTTGACACATTCCTCATTACCATTCTCAGTTTTATTAGAGTTTTAAAAATGGAATAACCATTTCACAAATGATATTGGATATGTTCCTGACTTCGTAACTAATATCCCCTTCCCTTTCATGAATGTGATCTACCGAATTAGACTATTTTCCGAATTGCTCATCACATAAGCAACACGACAGGTGCCACATGTGTAGTAGAATCTGCTCGCCCTCCCGGAGCACCTGCGATCACCCCTAATTTTTGGTGGGGTTCGTGTTGCTAATTCTATAGTTTTCTATGTTGTGTCATGTGAACTATTGTTTATAGATATATGAAGATGTGGTGTGAGTGCCAATGGGACAAATGTCCATCCAAATAACAATTGATACAAGTAAACCATTATCGGTCAATGTACGTTTGTCTGTTTGTCTTATTCATTTTTAAACTGACCTTATAAAAGAATATGAAAGTCCTAGTCTATTTCAATACCAAATTAAAGATATAACAACTTCCAATAAAACTGAAGAAAATGGCTACCACTTCATATAAATATTTTAGCCAAGTGACCAGAACAAAGAATAGTTAAACAAAAGATTCCAGCCTAAATCATAGTGACCAATAGAAAAGATATAAACAATAGGAAATGTTCTACCTGAATAAACTAGCAGACTACAAATTATAATAGGGGTAAATAGATTATATCCAGTATATATTCTAATAACATAAAATCTTAATTAACATAAAACATAAAAACATTGCGTTGTCAATTTATTTTCGATTTATGAGTTTGATTGTCCCTCTGGTATGTTTCGTCCCTCTTTTAAAACAGTTCTGTAAATTGTAGATATTAACTCTCTCCAAATGCTGTGTTTAATTTAGTTGTATGAATATGATTATATAAGTTAACAACTCAAGTGTTGCAATGCCATCCTTTATTTCGCTGTTTGTATAGCGTAAATCCTTGAAATAAAGTAAATTTAGTTATGCAAACGCACTTTTGCTCTTCTATTTAGTATATAAAAAAGTATCCTGCTACCTCCTTTAGCTAACGAGGTATTTCTTTTTACAAAAGTATATAGTTCATGTTGGTGTCTGATTCGCAGTCAGCGTTAATAAGACAATAACAATCAAAACCAAGGAGTAAGCAAAGACTAATAAAACCAAGACATTTACATCAACATTTACAAATAATAAATGAGAAACAACATGAACTCCACTAAAAACCGGGAGTGAAATCAGGTGCTCCAGAAGGGTACTCATTTCCTGCACCGTGTATGGCACCCATCGTGTTATTTCTTTGTTCAGTTTGGAAAAGATGGAAAATTATTATGACTGAGAAAGAATATCAGATATGATTTCTGACACACTTTTGTCATAATTGCCAATCAGCTCATGATGACGACCGTAAATTTCTTGAGTGGTGACCTTAATTTGATTGATTCATAGACATGTCTTAGCAACTTACAAATGTACATGTAATGTAACTTGCAGGATAAAATCAATCATTTGTAACATGAGTAAATTGTCACAAAAAATAAAATATATTTGTAATTGCTAATAAACTAATATGAAAAACAATCGGATTGCGTCGTTTCTAGTTCTGTTTCTAAAGCTCGTGCAAAAAAAATCTTAGATTGTTCGACAAATGCTGTACTTAAACTTTATAATCAAAGAATTTAAATTACAGCTACATACCTTCTGTAAAATACATGGTGAAAATAACAGCTAGGAATACTTGTTTACCAATATAAAACATCTAAAATCAAAAAGAACAAACTGTGCATATAGTCGATTGATAATTATAAATATTATTAGAATTGTAATGTAACATTTGGATTAATAAATATTATTTTTAAGTTACTAAGATCGCCGTTAAAACCTTATATATCTTTAAATATATTTAAAACTTCATGAATTAAACATGTTAGGAAGCATCCTCAAGAATAAGACACCATTATCTTTTTTAGAGAGGGCTGTGGGTGTTTTGTTCTGGGGGTCATATACTATTTTGTTTCTAATTTAATCCATCAAACAACTTTGTCAATTACTTCGGTGAGCTATATCCTTAAACTTTACTTTTCGCTATATAGATGATGTTCTCTTACTAAACACTAAATAAATCTAAGTTTAACGGCTATACATCCCATTGAAATAGATATAAAGGATACACTACATAGAGTGCAGTAAGTTTATATTTTGACTTACATCTAGAAATTGGCAATGAGGGGCGAGAGAAAACAAAACTTTACGCCAAAAGAGATGATTTTAGATTCCCAATTGTACTCTTTTTACACTGTGCTGCTACATTCCAGGAGCTCCGGCTTTAGGAGTTTATATGTTTTAATAGATAAGATATTGCCGGGCTTGTTTTTCCAATAATGATTTATTTGATAGAGGGTTGCTGCTCACAAACACATTGAAGTTGAAATCATACGTTCGTATATTTTACTTTTGGTTGATCGTTATGATATACTAGTTTCACAGATGATATCATATATGTTCTTTATGTCGGAATTATAATACCGTTCTCTTCACGAATGAGTCTACCGAATTAGATTGATTGTCGGGTTTGAAAATACATGATCAACACGACGGGTGACACGTCCTCTGGAAGCTGTCACCTCTCTTTTACAACAAGAATAACACACTTTGTTTATAAATTTTGTTTCTATGTTATCACTTAATTTGTGTATTTTAATTTTTTCAAATATTTCTTATTTTCATATTTGCTGAAATGTTCAATTATTCGAACTAAGTCAATCGGAAAAGTCACAAAAGGGGGGTATGTTAATGTAATGAGTGTGGGTTTTTTTTACACGCATGTTCTGATTTAAAATATTAGGTTGATCTAAGAGAACACAAAATATTTATGATTAAGATTTCGCATCATGCAATTTACTGTTTGGATAATGAAAAAATCTATGTTAATGAAACATTCAACAATTCCTCCTCTTCAACTTAATTCGTGTAATTTAACGTCGTCTATTGATGAATATAAAATTTCTTTTTCGTTTATCACTTTATCAAGCCTTTAGTTTTCTCTTTTGAATTCTGTTACAAATGACTTTTGAGGGCCTCTTATAGGGCTGCAGATAAAATGAGGTATAAGTAAAGGTTTCGTACGTTTATTTACCTTATGATTTCATCGGACATATATTTTGACTTTTAAAAACTGTAATATTATATTTAGCGGTGACCGAATGCAAAAATGAACTCTTAAAAAAATTAATTGACAGTCTTTAATCCTGGAAAAAATCCACTGATAATAGTAAAATATGACCCACCCTACAAAGAGTCAACAACGTAGGACAAGTATAATCAGATAATAGCTATAATCAATATATATTACAGTTGCTATACTCACATGACTAAGGCCGTGTTCACACCAAACGTCGTGTAGAGTAAACATGTTTACAATTCGTTTAGTGTAGTGTACTCTGGTTTAACATTACATTTGTTCACATCTATACACCTTGTTTAGCTACCTGTACATAAGATTTGTTCCCACTTGTAAACAATATGTCATTTAAATGTTCATTACGTAGAACTGAATTCAAAATTTTTGGACAATTTTTCTAGCGGTAAGGGATCAACCATTTGTCTTCAAAAGGGGGAGGGGATGGAAATAATCCGATCCCCAATTTGATAAAACAAAGAATGGTCATACAGATGATAAAAAAAATATTCTGAATCAAGAGTTTCCCCATACATTATAGTGTTAAATATTAAAAAAAAGTATTTGATCACCAGCATCGAAAAAAAAGGAATAAAAACGTACGCGCGAAAAAATTCTGACTCAGATAAAAAAAAATAACCCTCCCCTTTTTAAGTTAAGTGGTTGGTACAGTACTTGCAACCTTAGGCGTTACTATTTCAGCGATCAATCAGCGGTCATCAATCAGTCACCGATCAGTCAAGTTCACGTCAAACTCACGTCAGCAATCCGTCAGACTTATAGGAAAAATAATTGACTGATCGGACTGATCGGACGGAAAGGACCGATCGACCTTGATGACGGATTGAACTTGAATACGTCACATGATAAACTAATACAAGTTACGGAATCTTAGTTTCGTTTAATTTAATTAAAATGGCGACTCGTAAAAATCGAACGTTCAATGATACGTCTTGTTTATTAATTATTTAGCAAAGTTTTATGAATTGAAATCAAAAAATATGTACAGATAAAAACCTGAATTAAAATATCTTCATTAAAGAATATAGTCTTTTTCGTTTTATATAGGTTAAATATTTTCAAACCCGGCGAGTTCTAAACCGGTGTCTACATCGCGATTTTGATTTTATCATTTTACAAACATACTCGAGGAAAAAACAAAATGAAAGGATCGGTTATTGAAATTTGTAGTCTATTTTTTTCAATATTTCAAATTTTTGTATCCTTTTCATCATACAATTCTTTTAAAAAAACACTTATCATAATCACGGACCTCTATATTCCTGTCACAAACGAAGCCGTTAAAATAACAAATTACAAAAAATAATGCTGTTTTTTTAATAAGAAATATGAACCATTTCAAACAATGCAAACAACATTACATTATACTTTTCTGATAGTCTTTTTTTTACCTTTATAAAAAAATAACTACTCCTAAACAACAAAAAGTACAAAAATCCAATGGTGGTAAACATGAATATATTCCTTAAGAAGAAATAAATAAAATAGTATCATTTTTGATAAAAGGAAGAATAATTTGGGTTATTTTAAACAATGCGAATAAATTTTAGAATGATTTCTCTGAAATTCTTTGAATTTCATAAGAAAAACCTATTCTAAACTATAAAGAGTACAAAATTAAATTGCAGTTAATAATTTTCAGTAAAATGAAGAAATATTTGCATATAAAAGCAACGCGTTCAAAAATTTAATATCTTTTTCATTAAAGTAAGCATATTTTATGAAGAACAGCCCATCCTGATGGACAAAAAGTACTGAAATCATATGACGGTTAATAATTTGCATTAAAATAAATCAATAGCTGCATTCTTATTCAACAAAAATAAAGTTTAAGTATTTTAATTCTCATGATATCTCAATTCTGATTAGAATACTTGTCTCAAGATGGTAAAAATAACTGATTTCTAATAAGATAGTATCATTTTTAATAAAAGGAAGAATAATTTGGGTTATTTTAAACAATGCAAATAAAATTTTAGTATGATTTCTCTGACATTCTTTGAATATCATTAAAAAAAACTATTCTAAACTATAAAAGTACAAAATTCAATGGCGGTCAATAATTTTCAGTAAAATGAAGAAATATTTGCATTTAAGGCAACGCATACAAAAAATTTAATATCTTTTTCCTTAAAGTAAGCATCTTTTATGAAGAACAGCCAATCCTGATGTACAAAAAGAACTGAAATCATATGACGGTTAATAATTTGTATTAAAATAAATCAATAGCTGCATTCTTATTCCATAAAAAGAAAAGTTTAAGTATTCTAATTCTCATTATATCTCAATTCTGATTAGAATACATGTCTTAAGATGGTTAAAAAAAACTGATTTCAAATAAAATGGTATTATTTTTAATAAAAAGAAGAATAATTTGGTTTATTTTAAACAATGCGAATAAAAGTTTAGTATGATTTCTCTGACATTATTTGAATTTCTTGAACAAAAACTATTCTAAACTATAAAAAGTACCAAAATTCAATGGTGGTCAATAATTTTCATTAAAATGAAGAAATATTTGCATTTTAGGCAACGCATACAAAAATTTAATATCTTTTTCCTTAAAGTTAGCATATTTCATGAAGAACAGCCAATATTGATGAACAAAAAGTATGAAATCATATGACGGATAAAAATCTGTATCAAAATAAATCAATAGCTGCATTCTAATTCCACAAAAATAAAAGTTTAAGTATTTTAATACTCATGATATCTCAATTCTGATACGAATACTTGTCTCAAGATGGTAAAATTTTCTGATTTCAAATAAAATAGTATCATTTTTAATAAAAGGAAGAAGAATTTTGGTTATTTTAAACAATGCGAAACAAATGTTAGTATGATTTCTCTGACATTCTTTGATATTCATTGAAAAAACCTATTCTAAACTATAAAAAATACAAAATTCAATGGCAGTCAATAATTTTCAGTAAAATGAAGAAATATTTGCATTTAAGGCAACGCTTACAAAAATTTAATATCTTTTTCATTAAAGTACAAATGTAAGCATATTCTATAAAAAAAACAGCCAATCCTGATGTACAAAAAGTATTGAAATCATATGACGGTTAATAATTTGTATCAAAATAAATCAATAGCTCAATAGCTGCATTCTTATTCCACAAAAATAAAAGTTACAGTATTTTAATTCTCATTATATCTCAATTCTGATTAGAATACTTGTCTCAAGAAGGTAAACATAACTGATTCTAAATAAGATAGTATCATTTTTAATAAAAGGAAGAATAATTTGGGTTATTTTAAACAATGCAAAAAAAATTTAAGTATGATTTCTCTGACATTCTTTGAATTTCATTAAAAAAACCTATTCTAAACTATAAAAAGTACAAAATTCAATGGCAGTCAATAATTTTCAGTAAAATGAAGAAATATTTGCATTTAAGGCAACGCGTACAACAATTTAATATCTTTTTCATTAAAGTAAGCATATTTTATGAAGAACGGCCAATCGTGATGTACAAAAAGTACTGAAATCATATGACGGTTAAGAATTTGCATCAAAATAAATCAATAGCTGCATTCTTATTCCACGAAAATAAAAGTTTAAGTATTTCAATTCTCATTATATCTCAATTAACTGATTTGAAATAAAATACTGTAGTGTCATTTTTTAAATAAAAAGTAGATTACTTTTTGGTAGTTTTTAACAATTCGAACTGAATTTTAAAATTATTTCTCTGACATTCTTTAAATTTTATGAAAACGACCTTTTCTAAACTATAAAAAGTACAAAATTCCAATGGCGGAAAATTACCGGCATTTTCCTAGGAAAAAAATCATGTTAACTAACACATGTAATACAATTATGTATTATATATGTCTCTGATGTTTACAATATTTGATACAAAACTATTAATCAAAGCAAACAATTAACGCTTTTTAAGTTTAAGTAAGCATCTTCTCTGTTCTACTAGTTTTACTTTTCAATTTCATAACAAATTAATGTGTAAATTATGGTGTCTTCGTCGAGGTCCGCGTTCATGAATTGTAAACACTGTTGAGTTCGGTTTATATAATAATTTGAAATATATACGTATCCGTCCGATCCGTGCATGAATTTGATTTCCAGAATGATCGATGAACGTTGTCACGGTAACTCTCACATAGGTTATTTGACTTATCTGACGGATCCTATGGGTCACCGATCACCGATCAGTCATCGATCAGTCAAACATCCGTCACCGATCATTCACCGATCAGTCAAGTTCACGTCAAACAGTAACGCCTTAGGTTGCAAGTACTGTACTTTATGAAAGCCATTTTTATAATTTGCAGTAGTTTGAATATACTAGAGATGTCTCGATTACGCATTAGAAAACGTTAGCTGCAGCAGCGTGCTTACAGCCGAGAAAATTGATTGAGATATTAGGGATCACTACATTTTTATCTTTTCTGCTAGTTTCAAATGGCATTTCTTCTTCAAGGAGTATTTGGTAAAGGAATAAGGTAACGTTTTTTTTTATCTACTTCAAGTGTTATTTAACGGATCTGAGATACTAGACACACATATCATTTACCTCACACTTTTTTTAGTCATTCATTTATGCGTGAATCGTTGTTTGAGTAAAGACCAGTGGCTAATATTTCTGTGTACGTCAAGTCGATTCGGGAAGACCTTTTCAAATGAATTAGGCAGCAACTATTAACTTCAATTTTTGTGGAGGGGGAGGAGGAGCGGAGGTAGGGGGCGTGGGCTATTGATTTTTTTCAGGACAAATTTTGGTGACTACTCGAAATCAATTTTAGCATTATATATAGTGGCAGCTGAGGGTGAAACAAACACATTTTTTTCAGGGCCAAAACTGGAAACATGTTTTTGTTTCCAAAACAAAATCCATAGCTAACCTCCCCACCTCCTTGCTTTTATGTTTTATACTCAACTATAATACCCCCCCCCTCTCCCCCGAAAATCAATTGGTTGCTGCCTTATGTGTTCGGCAATGATGCTGCTTTGAGTCTTGATCAGGGGTTGATACAGTACGTTATTTTTTTTTAACAAAAAAAAATCTGTAAAATTTAGACAACAATTTCTGTAAAGAACTATACTAATAATTATCAAAAATATCAATTTAACTCAAAAATAGTTGCCTCCTTAAATATATACACGGTAAAACTAATGTCCTAAATGCCTAGTTTTGTATACACTTAACCTACACAAGGCCTACATTGACTATCGACTGTGTGTATATAAAACATGATTTAAACTACTTGTAAACATTGAGTTTTATCAATTGGAACGCAATTGTGTTTAGTTTACGTGTGAGTTTCACTAACACAACACCGAATTTAGGTCAATGTGAACACGGCCTAAGTGTGTGGAAATTTGCAGTTTTAATTTTAGATTTCGATTTTCCGTATATAACTATTGATTCGGTATAGTCATACAGCTAAATATTAAGTATACGTCATAACAAAACAAAAAATGAACTTATAATTTGAACTTAGTTCAAACATGAAGGTATATAATTATTACAATTTTGTTATCTTTATATTCAGCAGATGAGAGTTGTACTTTACACAAGTATTCCACATTCCAAACTAAAAGACAAATTGAAAGAGTGGGTATTACTTTGCTTCATAAAAAGGAATGGCCAAAGTAGACACAAGGTTCTTGTCTTAGGGAGGGATAAATCCTACTTTGTAAAGAATCACTCTGATTGTAACAAAAAATTCTCTGAAACCGATATTATCAAGATGCTTGATTTCTTGATTGACAACAAATTTGTTACGTTCGGGAGACATGTTTTTCAACAGACTGTCGGCATCCCAATGGGAACAAACTGTGCCCCTCTACTTGCCGACTTGTTTCTTATTATTATGAGGCTGACTTCATGCAGGAACTTCTTAGGAAGAAAGATAAGAAGTTAGCAATATCCTTTAACTCTTCTTTCCGCTATATAGATGACGTTCTTTCACTAAACAATTCAAAATTTGGTGACTATGTGGAACGCATCTATCCAATCGAATTGGAGATAAAGGATACTATACAGATACAGTTAAGTCGGCTTCATATCTTGACTTACATCTAGAAATTGACCACGAAGGTCGGTTGAAAACAAAACTTTACGACAAAAGAGATGATTTCAGCTTTCCAATTGTGAACTTTCCATTTCTAAAGTAGCAACATCCCAGCAGCACCTGCATACGGGTTATATATCTCCCAATTGAAACGATATTCCCGTGCTTGCATTTCATATCATGATTTTTCTTGATAGAGGGTTACTGCTCACAAGGAAGCTATTAAACCACGAGTTCCAAATGGTGAAGTTGAAATCATCCCTTCGTACATTTTACGGACGCCATCACGAGTTGGTTAACCGTTATGGAATTACCGTTTCACAAATGATATCGGATATGTTCCTAACGTCGTAACTACAATCCCCTTCCCTTTTATGAATGTGACGTACCGAATTAGACTATTTACCGGATTTGTAATCACATAAGCAACACGACGGGTGCCACATGTGGAGAAGGATATGATTACCCTTCTGGAGCACCTGAGATCACCCCTAGTTTTTGGTGGGGTTCGTGTTGTTTATTCGTTAGTTTTCTATGTTGTGTCGTGTGTACTATTGTTTTTCTGTTTGTCTTTTTCATTTTTAGCCTTGGCGTTGTCAGTTTGTTTTAGATTTATGAGTTTAACTGTCCCTTTGATATCTTTCGTCCCTCTTGTAGTTCACATTCGGGTTAGATGTATAAATATCTAATTTTGAAACATAACACAAATATACTTTTTTCGAAAAAGTAAGGATTTTCTTATCCCAGGAACAGATTACTTTAACCGTGTTTGGCACAACTTTTTGAATTTTGGATCCTCACTGCTCTTCAACTTCGTACTTGTTTGACTTTATAAATACTTTGATATGAGCGTCTTGCGTACTAAATTATAATCCTGGTACCTTTGATAACTAATTTCATACTTTTTACACGCTTTTGAATTACTCCATCCATATAAAGCCAGCCTTATTGATATAGAGGTAAGTAAATGTTAAAAAATATGAAATGTACGATTATTCGAACAAAGTCGTCAAACAGGGTGGAAGGTGTTTTTTTATGTGAAAGAATATGTAATTCCCTACTTTGAAGAAAACAATATGTTGATCTTAGAGAGGGAACACAAGTTTCTAAATTTCTGATTAAGATTTTGCATCATAGAATTTATCGTTAAGTTTGAAAAAACTATGTTGCATGGAACGATTCAACAATTGGACATCACAACCTAATTCGGGTAGATTTAACATAGTCAATTGATCAAAACATTATATCGTTTTCGTTAATAACTTAATCCAACAGCGTTTGAGTTCTGTAGCACATGTCTTTTCAGTGCATGAGTTAGGGCTGCGATAAAATGAGATATGAGTATAGGTGTCGTACGTTTATTTACATTTTAATTCAATCGGACAAAGATTTTGACTTTAAAAAACTGTAATATTCTATTTAGCGGTGACAAAATGCAACAGTGAACTATTTAAACGATAAATTGACAGTCTTAAATTTAGAGGAAAAACACAACTAATAATGTTAAAATATGACCTACCATGCAAAAAGGCAACAACCTCGCATGTCCTTATAATAGTATATATCAGATCATAGATATAGTCAATGGATTGAACATGCTATTTTCACATGGCTAAGTGTGTGGAAATTTTCAGTTTAAGTTTCGATTTTGATTTTCCGTAACTATATATTGATTCGGTTTTTTCAGCCAACATATTGTAATTAAACGTCATTACAAAACACAAACTCGTCACTATACACAAACATGAAGGTATTACAAATCTCACTTATTTTGTGGGTTATAATTTTACTATCTTCGTGTTCCGCAGAGGAGAGCTGTAGTTTACAGTCAGGTAAGACGTTCAAATATTTATTTTTCAAAAAAGAAAACATATATTATGTATCAGTTTTTTTTACGCTTTTGAATTATTCCGTCTATATGATATACATATATATCTATAGTTAAGCACTTGACCAACTGTATACTAGGAGAAAATAGTTAATTCAATATAACTGAGCTCCAAGGAAAATTCAACAACGGAAAGTCCTATACTAAATGGCAAAATAAAATGCTCAAACACTTCAAACGAATATAGATATATGCGTGATCCACAAAAAGTGCACCCCAAAAGATTGAATGAAGAATATTAAGGCTTTTTCGTCCGCCAGTAAAACCTTTGTTACATTGAGATACTTTAAGACTATGCAGGATATATTCATAATTAACACAGCTTGTTATGGTCGCCAATGGTTGTCAATTTGACAATTCTCCCACATAGCCCATTCAACAGCTATACGTCGGCAAGCGGACTTCAACTATGAGTCGAAACAACATAGAAAGCTTTAAGAGGTCATAAAAAGACAAATATAACAGATTTCAAACGAGATAACTAACGACTTGATTAAGAAAAAAATACGAATTTAGTTGAAATGTACATGAAAGTATTTTTTTTTAAACTTTACAGTAAATTTAATGTTTATCAGAAATTCAAAAATATGTTTTCCTTTTCTTAGATTACAGTATGGTTTTCATCAAAGCTGGGAATATTCTTTTACATAAAAAAAAAAGGAAACAAAAACAGAGACCCCCCCCCCCCCATTTTTTCACCAAGTGCTTATTTCATAGCTTTCTAAATGAATTGGTCAAATGGCGAGTGAGTGTTAGTAATGGGACACAAACAAATGGTCGGCAAGACCATTTGAATATGAATATATACATTTTAGTCAAATCAGTAATGGCGACCTCTTTACAATGTACAACAACGTTCGTTAATTGTTACAATTTAAATGTATTAATATTGGTTTTCCCCGGTTATAAATAGTTTACATTATGGAATTTTCCGTCTGTAACAGTTATAAATAGTATGAGCAAAATGGATAATTGAAAGTATTTGCATCGAAAGCGAAAACAAAATTTAATTAAAAACAAATTGTTGAATTGAAATTAAAGATTCGTGCTTCTGTATAATTATATTATTCATTGAAATCAAATAGTTTAATCCTACAATTCTTTTACACATGAATAAAATTAAAACATTTTAATTCATGTAATCATACTTGTTCAGAATAACAATATTAATTGAAATGTTGGAGTTAAAATGTCTTTTGATTTGGAAATGTAGAATGTTTTATATACCGTATATATATATAACATGACTCCGTGAAATCAATGCTATTACTTTGTAAGAACGGAAAAATATAACATACCCCAGGTAGGATGTTCTATGGATTTATCGTGCTTAAGAGTGAATATGTATATTTTCACTGGAAAACTTTGCAAAAGAAAATCGTAGAAGCGTAAAAAAAATGCCTCATACAAATTAAAAATCAGTTATTAGCCTGCAACAAATAATGTAAAACGTTTATTATCTTTTATATTCAAAATATAATTTTCGAGAGTTCTGATTTTCACCGTAAAGCATTTACTGGTTAAACAAAATGCACCGTTTCAGTCAAGGTCATTGTTAAATTGAAAACAGACTTGCATTTAACTTCCCCGAAGTAATATATACGGGAATGTGGACTTCGAACAACTCAATGAAATGCCACACTGTTTCTCTTTCATAATTTAATTCAAACGATTCCATTTTTTTTTTTATAGAAAAGGTTGCAGATAGTGATATCCGTCACTGTTCACAAAAGAAGAGTGAAGATATAGGTATGTTTCAAAAACACACAAGTTAAATTTCCTTAACATTTCAAATATATATCAGGCAAACCAAACACATTTGAATAGAGGACCTCGTTCTGATTCGCTCGAAACAAAAACAAATAATTATGACATGGCAGAATACAGAAAACAAAACAGAACCTTATAAATTAATGTTAGTTATAATAAAACAAAACATAACATCTTAGGCAAACTGTTGCGTTAGAGACTTTCAATCTAAATAGTATAATTATATTCGGAATATGTCAATATGAAAATATGAAAACTAAAATCATAACACCAATTAGGGTTCTTACAAATACAGCATACAATTTAAGTTGCAACAGTTGTACCTTTTTACAATAATATGTTTAAATGATAAATTGCAAATATATCAACTTAAAAAAAATACGGTTTCAATGTTCTCATTATATTTTATTAAACCAAGAAGCTACTTTTTTTTTTAAGTTAATCTGTTTTACAATGCCGGAATATTCTAAGTAACTACAATATTCCGAATAGGATTTGTTCATTGGTGAAGGCTATTTGATTACCTGCACTTGAATATTTGGCAGTAATACCACATCATATAGTTCTACAACCCTGATTTCCCAGTTGACTTATTTATACATTAGTTTTAGTTAAAATTATGGCGAAGATATATCTTGCAAGTTCATAAGTAAAGTGCTGCATGCTTGCCATATCATAAAACGTAAACAGACGTTCAGTACCTGCGCCGGTTTCTTCTGGGTAATATTTTTGATAATATTCTTCGTTTTTAGGTATAACTGAAAATGAACGCAGAATATTGCTAATAGGCCGGACTGGAGTCGGTAAAAGTACTACTGGAAACACAATACTGGGGAGGGACGTTTTTCATGCAGACACTTCGGGCGAGTCAGTCACGAGAAAGACGGAATATGCGCGCTCACTGCGTTACGGGAGAAATCTTTTAGTTGTTGACACTCCGGGATTGTTTGATACAAGTATACCTAATAATGAAACTATGAAAGAAATTGCACAATGTTATAGCCAAACAGCTCCGGGTTTACATGCTATTATTTTTGTTACTGAGATTGGACGTTTCACCAAACAAGAAAAAGATACATTTGACTTTTTTCTCACTCATCTTGGAAAAGAGGTCATTGATTACATGATTGTAGCTTTTACTGGAAAAGATAGACTAGATCATAAAAAACGTACAATTAAGCAGTTTGTTTCCAATTTAAAAGATGAGTCGGATCTTAGGTGGTTGTTGAATCGGACCGAATACCGATATACAGCGTTTGGATATGGCGGTAATCGTGCTGATCGTGAGGAAGAAGTTATCGAACTTCTTGAAATGGTGGACGACCTTGTCAAAGAAAACGACGGGAAATATTATACAAATGACATGTATGAAAGAAATGAGAAAGTATTAAAAGAACGATGGGAAGAAGAAAAACGAAAAGAAACAGAAAAACTTGAAAAGGAAATACAATCAGCTAAGAAATCTGATCAAAACGAGTTTGAAGAAAAACAAAGGGAACTTGAGAAAAGTTTTGAAGAACAGAAGATTGAACATGAAAATAATATGAAAATATTGAATGTCAAATTCAAAGAACAAGAATCCGATATTGTGATGCTAAAAGACAAAAATAAGCAGGACCTTGATGAAATGCGGAGAGACATAGAACTAAGAGAAATGGCATTAACAGTTCGTCGTATTGAAACGAAAAGAGACATTGAAATAAGGTTGCGAGAAGAAGCTGAAAGAAAATTGATCGATAAAGAAATGACGCTTCGAGAGGAATACAGATCTGATGCTGGATTTTTTGAGCAGGGTCTCACGGCAACAGGAAAGGTTTTAGGAGCTGTTGTAGACGCTGTTAAGGGTGTATTAAGTTTTTTCGGAAGTTTGTTTTAAAGGATATAAAGCCTTGAGAAAAGTCAATTTTTTTTTCATAGCAATATGTACCTTCCGTAAAAAAACCAAATTGTTCTGAAAAAAAAATCAAGCACACTATCAAAGAGGGGAGGAGATACCAGAGTGACAGTCAAACTCATAGGTCGATATTAAACTGACAACGCCATGGCTAAAACAAAAAAGCAAACACTAATACGGGTCTTTATAACGTCCTTTCCCATATAGTAGGGATCGCCTATATCCCTTTTCCTTTAACGTTCCATAAGCGTCTTAGTCATCGTCGTTGTGCAGGATAAATTAGAAATAATGTTTGTCCTGTATTTTCCTTTATCACAATTCCCTAATGGTAGAGGTGCTTACCATAAGAATTAAATTTGCCGAATAATCTGAAATAGTCTGAAACAGTCTAAACATATTCTCAACCTGTACTCCTCCTTTTTCGGACTTCAATAATCGACCAAAGGTCTGAACAATCATCCTCCACTCTGAACCATACTTGACCAACTAATATCTGGTTTTGTTAAAAAAAAAATATTCAAAATGTTAAAACAAATTTCTTTTTAACTGACATGACGACAGCAACAACAGTTTCATATTAACAAATATAGATAGTTAAATCAAATTATCTTTTATCATAATTACATTATATCAGTTTTAAATTTTTTTATCTATTTTTTACTACTAAAAAAACACATTTATACTGAAGGGAGTTAAATCTTATCACGATGATCTTGTTTGAAATTTGTTTTTTTACAGTGACTTGACTGTTAGTGTTGCTCTCCACCAATTGCAATTATTCAAAATTTTGACCAAACTGCAATTTGTTTTATTAAACCAAATTGTTCAACTGGTCAGAAATTTGAAAATATTGATCAGTCAAAATGTGAAAGTGCAAAGTGATAGAATAAAACATACTTATAATCCTATAAGACTTTAACTCCACTGTATTGATGTAATACCTATATCAGTCTATCAATCTGTATAGTTATAGTATAAACTATAAAAGTGTTTTTTCACCAAAAAATATATGATAATTTATATTGACCCCTCATAAAAGGGATATTTATAACAATAAGGGGTTGTTCCCAACCTGATTATGACTAGGATGAAAAATTTTCTCATTGTCAGTCACACATACATAGACCAGATTTAACTATTTCTTGATGAACAGGAAAATACTTCATAAATTAAAGATAGTCAAAGTACAAATGATATATCAAATTTAAATATTGTCATTACCTATTATTTTATGTTTACAGAAAAATGTATTCACTCTTCTTTGTTTTACCAACTTCGCCCCAAACAGTTGCAAATTAAATATCTTATCAAAATTTTAAATCGCTCGCTCGCCCCAATTTTTTTGTGCCCAAAAACCGGTAGAAGAAGTAATTAAATTGGTTTGGCCTTAAGCATTTAAAAATTTTGAATAACATTGACAATGTTAGTAACAATTCAGTTTTGAGATTTTTTGATCAGCTTGTTTTACTTTAAAGGTGAAATATATCTATATGTAAGTGTTAATATATATAATTTTAAAGTAATGATATGTTTATTCTATAACTTCAAATGGTTGTTCAAATTTCTAGTCAGTAGAAAACTGTTGTTAAAAACATTTCGTAAATCGTTGAAATACTACAGATATATACAAAATATAGGTCTAGGTTGGTTTTGACTTGCTCGAGTAGGGTTCAGACTGGGTCGGATATGGTTCCTACTAGGTCGAGCATGGTTGAGACGCGTACTTAATTGTTAAGTACATGTCGAGAACAAGTGCAGACTGTTATGTATGGTTTCGTCTGCAGTCAAGTATGATCAGGTAAATTGAAGATCAATTCAGACTGTTCGAGTTTCAATCGTTACAGTCGAGTAAATACATAAACCATTTTAGACTTTTTCTGGTTTGTAGTATAAATTAACATACACAAAGCGAATAAATACAGTTCATATAATACCGATATTGTTATGTACCCAACGCAAATAGAATTACAACAACATTGCACAATACACATTTTTACTCTATTTATAAGATACCGATTTTGTTTATATTCATAAACCATTATCAGTGTCCAAATTTGTATTGCAAGTACGGACATAAGCATGCCAATGTTCTATGTATTCCATGACACCATCACTCCAATAGTCAGTGATTCGGTAGTTCTGCAGAAAGTATAATGTTGATGATATCTTAGATATTCAGTTAAATATTCTATTGATTATGAACTTAAAGTGAACTGCAGTTTCCTTTCCCTCAAAAACAGTTGAAGCTTTACGATCCAGTTGTCTTACTAAATCTCTTGGATATATATTGACTATCTGTAATTCTTTTATGATTTTGTTTCTATTAACTTGTGATATTTTGGGGTTTTCTGTGATGGACATATTTCATTCTATGTCGTATTGTTTTTTGGTTTTTTTGTTGTTTTTTTATCTTGTATCATTTTTAATTTACATGACCCAAATGATCATTGTGAGCTTTTATCGTCACTCGACGTACGTCGTCTGTCGTCAGTAAACTGATAAAATTTTGTTCTCTGAAACTGCTGCGCCAAATTTCGTCCAAACCTGGTCATATTAAATATTGGGGTATATAGTTTTTAAAATATTTCCGATGACTTAGCCAGCTAACTAAATTAGTCAACATGGCTAAAAAAAGAATGAAGGGGTAAATGCGCGTTATTTTCGTTAACCGTTGTACAAAGAGCACAAGTTTATCTGACCTGAGCTAGATTATTTACAATGATAAGTTCTACCTTAATTTTATTTTTTGAATAAAAACTATCCAAGGACTCTTTTATTTCCCTGAAATTTTTATCTTTTTTTACATTTTAGCGATACATTTTAAAAATTATAATACAAACATGTAGATAGAAAATTAAATAGCAAACATAATCAGCAATACAAAAACTGCAAACAGTTCCACATGACAAAATTGTTAACCGATGTTTATTGAAAGTTTTTCCTTTTTATGTCGATTTTGCATTTTTGTGTATCCACCTTGTAAACTATAATATGTATATAGAACCTTTAAGAAAGCAAACGAATCAGCAAGAGTATATATGCAAATAAGAAAGTATAGATGAAATGTCCAGTTATATATTAAAAATCTTTGCCTTTAAATGACGGTTTGTGAATCCTTTTTTATGCAAAATCAATTAGAGAAATATAAAAACTCTGAACAAATAAATGATCAGTAATTGTACAAAATTTATAAAAAAGATATCTGTGTGATAAATTATATTCTAGTCTAAAACGATGAAGAGTGGCCAGTAATCACCATACACACAGATCATGTAAGCAGCACATGCTTAATATCAATTTAGTTATAGAAAAAAATATCATACGACTTAATGGTATAGCTATTCAGTTATGAATTTTCACTATCCTATATTCTGTCATTGGACAAGTTCACTGAAACACATGAAATCCATCATGATCACAAAGAGCATACAATAATATATATTTTAAACTGATTTTATTTTACTTAATGTGGCGGGGTTAAACATGTTAGCGGTAACCTAACCCTCCCAATAACCCGGAACAGTGGCATGACTGTTCAACATAAGACCTCAGTTGAAAAAGGCCTAAACTCATCAGATGGACAAAGAATTTCTGAATGAAAACATACAAAAATATTTCAAAATTACAATATAAAAAAGAAGATGTGGTATGATTTCTAATGAGACAACTTTCCACAGGAGAAAAATGGAACAGAAATTAACAACTACAGTTCACCGTACGGCCTTCAACAATAAGCAAAGCCTTTATTGCATAGTCTGCCATAAAAGGCCCCGAAATGACAATATAAAACAATTCAAGGGAGAAATCTAACGGCCTCATTTATTTGAAATAAACTGAACGAAAATCCAATATGTAACAGAAAAACAAACGACAACCACCGAATTACAGGCTCCTGATTTAGGACAGACACATATATACATAATGTGGCGAAGTTAAACATGTGAGCAGGAATCCAACATGTGACAGTGGTATTACAGTTTAACATACGAACGACACATAAAAATCTGTAGAAAACGGCTCAATTCATCAGATGGACAAAAAAACTGGAATACCATGTACAGAGAGAAACAAGCAAACATGTTTTAGCTTCAAAATTGGTGTTTTGTTATATTTTGTCTCATGAATGATCTAATTATACGTATTTCCATCTTGATCTAAAGATGTTTATTCAGTTTGTATGTCTTGATTAAGAATGTTGTGTTATCACCATGTAATCTTTTTTTTCCAAAACAAATTGATGTAGTTAAATTTAGCATACAACCTCGACCTTGAAATTGACAAATTACTACCGGTTTAAGTGAACGATCTATAATGGACGAAACCTTTTCTAGGAGAGGATCGTCTTGTCATAGTAAAAGAGTAGGCGCCATTTTTTTCCACAACAAAGTCAGTTCATTTTCATCTACAGTTAAGATAGCTCGTGTGTCTTCTTCCATCTTTGATTTTGAAGAAGAAGATACCAATTGGTAAAGATCTCAAATGAAACGTGCACATTTTTAGCTTAGTATGTAATTCATGTGTTATACTTTTAATGTAGATATATAAAATTAAGTGTTTTATTATATTTACGGCTGTAATTTCTAAACAAAAACCAAGATGATTGTATTTGATTCATTTGTTTTGTAACTTTGCAAAATACGGAGAGATAACTCAGATAAAGTAATTGTATATGATAAAATTTTCTGAATTTACCTTTCATCAAATTAAACTAATGAAATATCCCGAAAATTAACTTGTAAAGAAATATTTCTATTCTTTTATACGTACTTTTAAATTATTTAATCACTATATATTTCCTTAAAATAGAGTGGGAAAATATTTCTTGCATATTCAGGACATTTATAATTTGATAGACAAATAAGTTGCATCAGCAAAGTGGGTAAACCGGCATGAAGGGTTTTAACCTTTATTGTCCCTAAAACAAAACATAGGCAACACACCCACCAGACCCCTGAAATAATTTAGCAAATGTGATCTAACGATCAGAAAACGAATCAGAGGTGATATACTCCTTACACGAGTAACTTAGTCTAAGTACCATTCTGACATATCGTTGCTGCGTAATAATGCATCCCACACAACCAAACAGACATTTCTTTTTAGCAAAGGTTTAAACGTCTGACGGAGGAAGTTTAGATGGCCTAAGATATAACTCAGTGAACCACGGGGGACAAACAAGTATTAAGATAACTGCTTAAGCTGTTAAACAGGATGTTGATTGGGAATAACATGGCTAGCTGATTTATAATGTTTTTTTTATGTGAAACCGATATTGATTGTTAGCAATTATTATATTGTAAAACACTTTCTCTATGTAATCACATGGTTAGCTTTCCACTTGAATCGTGATCAATTGCTCCATAAACAAAGAACTATTCTAGACGTTTATCCAGCGCAAATGTCGGGGAACATGTGATCGGATAACACCTGATTTGAATAGATTGTATTTTTTTGTTCACTTGAATTATTCTTATTTATTCGTTTATTAACTTAATATGATAGACTCATTTTGATTCAATTTTTGCTATTTGATATTTATACTCTAAAACCACACTCGTCGTCCCCTGCTAGCATAATTCCGTCTTACGTTTTTTCGATGCTTCTTATGCTATCAATTAGTATTTAAGACGAATTAGTAAAAACGATCCAATGATCGGAATTCTAACTTCAATACGAAAATATTGAAAACAAATCATTCTTATATATTCAAAATTAAAAATAAACATCTTCAATGTGTTATATATATATATGTATATTTCTACATTTTCATATTGTCATACTCCTGCCGCTTCTGCTAATAAAAGAAATTAATTTCAATGAGGTATTTAAACACTAGTAGAAATTCAAAAGAGTATAAAAAAGAAAAACCAGTCTTTGATGGAGCCGTCCAAAAGCATTAAGCCATTAGCTCTTATAAATCAGCACTTCATGCATGTACAACCAGTACTTTAGCTATTTAGATATCATATGTTTGATATGATAAAATTTTGATGTTTGTCATGTCTTCGTGCTTGTTTAACCCTTATATGATATAACCGACACTCATTGTGACTTTCACTGGAGGCAATATGCTTATAAGACTGAACACCATTTTCTATTCATGAATAAATGCAACAGTAGTTAAACGGTGTTTGAAATCTGCAATTTGACATTTCAGCACTCACAACATAAAGCAATCTTATTTTCACATTGAGGTAAGCGAGAACAAATAATTAAAATGAAATATGAAAGGGCATAAGACAGTTTTGAGATTAGTATACGAGTTTTCGAAAACAATGAAAAAAACTGAAATGAAGGTAATGACACCATTTTGTAGGGATCTGACTAAAACTCTTTCAACATTCACGTTATCTCAACTGCGAAAAGAAAGAGGTGTTAACTTCTTTTAGAAATATTATTAATAAACGTAACGTGGACTCGTCCTCAATATGGAGATGTAGAACTTGTCATTATCCATTAAAAAAAAGATGAATATGCACGTATAATTAAATGTAACTTAACCCGCATACAGCAATCATATTAAAATGTATGCCTTTTTGAAAACATGTATAAGAGTAAAATTGTCAAAACAAATGAAGCAATTAAAAAAAGCATGATTCTTTCTTTTTTAAACCTATTTTGATTTTTTTGCTTATAATGGATTTAATATCATTGTTGTCAGAGTTAGGTAATCTTTGTTTTTCTATATTCATATGTTGCATATTTAAAGCACGGATGTTATGAACTTGAAATATAGGTTTAACATATGTCCATTTGTATTACTAGTATTTACTGTCTTTATGTATAGTTATACAGTGCTATAATTTTGATTGTATAGTGTTGTTTGGTTTGTGTCTGATTTGTATTCGCCAAACGCCATCTTTATTGAGAAATAGCTTTCTCATGTTTTTTTAAGATTAAACCGTGTTGGTTTTCCTGTTTCAATGGTTTAACAATAGTCATTTCGGGGCCCTTTATATCAGGCTGATCAGTCTGAGCCAAGGTGCAGTGTTGAAAACCGTACTTTGATGTATAATCATTTACTTTTACAAATTATCACTAGGTTGTAGAGTTGTGCTATTGACACTAATCCCATATCTATATTCAAATACAATGAGTGAATAACAAGGCAACAAAAACACAGTGTTACTCTTCACATATTTTACAATTAAAGTCCAAATACAGAACATCTTATTTATTCCAAATGATGATATTCTTCCAGTGTGTCTCTTCATCTGTAAAGTACCATGATATTCAATTTTTTTTAAAACAATTACAGAATAATTACCAAAAGTAAGAACCATTATTCTAAAGTGGTTCACAATTACTATAACATCACTGTCAGGAAATTTTGTATAATGAAAAATAGATTTCCGAGACATGATTACAAGTTGACGAGAAGGCAACCTATCTACACTGAATATCATATGTCCACTATAAGTCTATAGTTTTTGTATTCATTGATTGCTATTTTTATGATCCTAGCAAGTATATCATGTAATTCAGGACGATTGATTTTTTCATCAAAATGCGATACAAATTTTAGATAATTTTATACATTCAGTTTATTGTCGACAGCTATATGTATATCGTTATTTCTTTCTTTTGGTCATTTCCAGTCTTATATTTAATATATCAATTACGGTCAATTAAGTAAGTATGTTTGCAAAACTGTACTTAAAGAATTTAATGAGGGATTTTGTTATCCTCTTTTATAAGCACTTTGATTATATTTGTATATATGTTACAGTGAATTTGTATAATCAGGGATTATGCAGACATTGATTTTTCAGGGAATATGTAGAATCACTAAAATCATTAGTAATTATATATAATCCCTGAAAATGACTAGTGATTTTACATAATCACTGAACATTTTAAAAATTATTCTACAAATTCCCTAATATGATTTCAGGGATTATGAATAATTTAATGGTCCTTTGTTTGATAAACAAAATGAATATAGACAAATAATAATTTAAAGTTTCTTTCATTTTCCTTGCCAGATGAAATAATATCGTCAAATTGATATTCATGCTCTATTTGTAAATCCACAAGCATGTTATTTGTGATACATGTAAAGCAAATGGTGAAGTAGATTGTGGAACAACTGTTTTGAGTGTTTCTTTTTTGTTCAAAGAACTTAGGCATCTAAATGTATAGAAAAACAGGCAGAACTTGGAATTGACAAATAGAACAAACTTTAAGAGGAAGCTTGCATATTCTCATAGCAATTCGACAGGATAAAAAGAAAAGGAAAACCCAAAAAACATACAGGCAATTCTTAAAAAAGGTATAAAAAAAAGGAAATTACCTGACCACAAAACAATGGTATCTTTATCTTTCTTTTCGAACCAGTTCAAGGTTGCAAAATCCCATTTATTTACTTTTTATTTTTTTTTATTTTATTTTTTTTTTGGGGGGGGGGGTACCTTCGTATGTTTAAACTGAACTTTTTACTTCTCTCAGGCGTGTTGTTAAAATCTGATTCGATATGTGCAGAAAAAGGATTTTTAAAATGTGGATATTGTGGTAAAAACAGATGTGCAGTTTTTTTTTTTTAATATATTATGTTGTGCATCTTAATATAATGTGCCTAGCTTTTAAAAAAAATGAATTGATCATTTTGATATATTGTTACAACTTTTGTTATGATGTTTTTATGTGATTTTTTTGAATAAATTATTTCAATTTTTATCAACTTTCTTTATAAATACAACTATTTCTTCATTTCAGTTATTATGTAGAATCCCCGACGTTTTTTCTAGTGATTATACATAGTTATCAAAAGTACCAGGATTACAATTTTATACGCCAGACGCGCGTTTCGTCTACATAAGACTCATCAGTGACGCTCATATCAAAATAGTTAAAAAGCCAAATAAATACAAAGTTGAAGAGCATTGAGGACCAAAAATTCCAAAAAATTGTGCCAAATACGGCTAAGGTAATCTACTCCTGGGGTAAGAAAATCCTTAGTTTTTCGAAAATTATAAGTTTTGTAAACAGAAAATTTATAAAAATGACCATATAATTGATATTCATGCCAACACCGAAGTGCTGACTACTGGGCTGGTGATACCCTCAGGGACGAAACGTCCACCAGCAGTGGCATCGACCCAGTGGTGTAAAAATTTATCAAAAGTACCAGGATTACAATTTTATACGCCAGACGCGCGTTTCGTCTACATAAGACTCATCAGTGACGCTCATATCAAAATAGTTAAAAAGCCAAATAAATACAAAGTTGAAGAGCATTGAGGACCAAAAATTCCAAAAAATTGTGCCAAATACGGCTAAGGTAATCTACTCCTGGGGTAAGAAAATCCTTAGTTTTTCGAAAAATTATAAGTTTTGTAAACAGAAAATTTATAAAAATGACCATATAATTGATATTCATGCAAACACCGAAGTGCTGACTACTGGGCTGGTGATACCCTCGGGGACGAAACATCCACCAGCAGTGGCATCGACCCAGTGGTGTAAATAATTATCAAAAGTACCAGGATTACAATTTTATACGCCAGACGCGCGTTTCGTCTACATAAGACTCATCAGTGACGCTCATATCAAAATAGTTAAAAAGCCAAATAAATACAAAGTTGAAGAGCATTGAGGACCAAAAATTCCAAAAAATTGTGCCAAATACGGCTAAGGTAATCTACTCCTGGAGTAAGAAAATCCTTAGTTTTTCGAAAAATTATAAGTTTTGTAAACAGAAAATTTATAAAAATGACCATATAATTGATATTCATGCCAACACCGAAGTGCTGACTACTGGGCTGGTGATACCCTCGGGGACGAAACGTCCACCAGCAGTGGCATCGACCCAGTGGTGTAAATAGTTATCAAAAGTACCAGGATTACAATTTTATACGCCAGACGCGCGTTTCGTCTACATAAGACTCATCAGTGACGCTCATATCAAAATAGTTAAAAAGCCAAATAAATACAAAGTTGAAGAGCATTGAGGACCAAAAATTCCAAAAAATTGTGCCAAATACGGCTAAGGTAATCTACTCCTGGGGTAAGAAAATCCTTAGTTTTTCGAAAAATTATAAGTTTTGTAAACAGAAAATTTATAAAAATGACCATATAATTGATATTCATGCCAACACCGAAGTGCTGACTACTGGGCTGGTGATACCCTCGGGGACGAAACGTCCACCAGCAGTGGCATCGACCCAGTGGTGTAAATAGTTATCAAAAGTACCAGGATTACAATTTTATACGCCAGACGCGCGTTTCGTCTACATAAGACTCATCAGTGACGCTCATATCAAAATAGTTAAAAAGCCAAATAAATACAAAGTTGAAGAGCATTGAGGACCAAAAATTCCAAAAAATTGTGCCAAATACGGCTAAGGTAATCTACTCCTGGGGTAAGAAAATCCTTAGTTTTTCGAAAAATTATAAGTTTTGTAAACAGAAAATTTATAAAAATGACCATATAATTGATATTCATGCCAACACCGAAGTGCTGACTACTGGGCTGGTGATACCCTCGGGGACGAAACGTCCACCAGCAGTGGCATCGACCCAGTGGTGTAAATAGTTATCAAAAGTACCAGGATTACAATATACATAATCTCTGAAAATTTTAGGGATTCTACATAATCACATAACTAGACAGTGATTCTGCATAATCCCTGAAAATTTAAGGGATTCTACATAATCACTGATTATACAAATTCACTGTAACATATATACTTCGTGTTTCTTATTTCACTTTCACAATTGTTAACGTAGAATACAATCCTCCGTACATATAATACCCGTTATTGTGTACCCACACACTATCATTATGATGTAACTGAAGTGCTAGAACAACAGTACCGGTATGGGACATTGATGAAGGAGGACTACTTAAATAACCACTTCTTGTAGTCGATATCACATTATCATTCAGCTTAATGTCGTAGTCACCTAGATTTGCACGGGACATGATTGAAGACGAAATAATATACAGTCCTTTTCTTTCACAAATAAACTTTCCAGTGTTTTTATAAGCTGCGAGGTTATTAATTCCAACACTGAATATGACGTTCCCAAATTTCATAATGCCACTTGCTCTTGAAGAGGATGTAAGGTGACCTGTCATAGCAACTGAAAAAGAAACTTGTATTACTCGTAATTTTATTTCATATTTTTTCTTAATAAGTTAAATGATAAAAAAAGATAACAATGTACAATATTTATGACATTAACAGTATTTCTCTCTAAAAACAAAATTAAAATCTTTATATACTTTGATAAACAACCGATTTTTTCAAAAATATAACTATGAAATCGCATTTAAGCAAATTTAATTTCTGATTGAGCTGTTTTTGTTCTCAAGTTCTGTTAACATTTCAACAAACAAAAACATCGGTGATTTTACATGAATGTTCTATCATTTTCTATATTACCAGGTTTGTACACCCATGACCAACATGAAGGGTGACACACTGGGAGTAGGATCTGTTACGATTCCCGAGCATCTGCGATCACAACGGATTTTTGTGGTGTTTGTTTCACTCGGTCTTTAGTTTTCTATTTTTCCTGTTGTATATTGCTGTTTGTATTTTCGTCTGTTTTTAAGGTTTGTTTATGCCCAACCTACGATAGTAGAGGGGCATTATGTTTTCTGGTCTGTGCGTCCGTTCGTTCGTTCTTTTGTTTGTTCGTCCTTCCGTCTGTTCGTTCCTCTTCAGGTTAATGTTTTTGGTTAAGGTAGTTTTTAATGAAGTTGAAGTCCAATCAACTTGAAACTCAGTCCACATAGGTCCAATCAACTTGAAACTCAGTCCACATGGGACCTATGATATGATCTTTTTAATTTTAATGTCAAATTATTTTTTGATCCCAATTTCACCGTTCACTGAACAGAGAAAAGGATAGAGCAAAATTCAGGTTAAAGTTTTTGGTCAAGGAAGTTTTTGATGAAGATGAAGTCCAATCAGCTTGAAACTTGGTATACATGTTCCCTGTGATATGATCTTTTTAATTTACATGCCAAATTAGAGTTTCTATCCCAATTTCACGGTCTACTAAACACAGAAAATGATAGTGCGAGTGGGGCATCCGTGTACTATGAACACTTTCTTGTTTTCTTAACATTAATATTGTCGGACTGTTTTCTTATACTTGGATTGAATAACCCTTTCATGTCTCTTACCACCCATTTATTTTTGTCTTTAGTTTGACTGTCTTCTTTTTGTCAATTAAGGATGTTTTCTGCTCTGTTTGAAAAGAAACCCTTATACAACTTGTAAGTATAAAGGCTGTAACTAAAAACTCAAAACAAATTAAATGTCTGTGTTCAGAGAAGATGAGTTATGACAACTATCTACCAAAGTTCAAATGATGTGATTTTCAGCAGTTATAGATAAATTCAATTGAGAAAACTAATGGCCTAATTTGTAATAAAATCGTTTGCAAAACACAAATATGACAAACATGAATCAACAACAACCACTAAATTTGAATTGTGGTTAAAAAAGGATGGAGAAATAACCAGATTTATGTAATAATTTCAAAATGTTTTTTTTTTCTATTTAAATAGTATATGTAATAAAATCAGGAAAAGGAATTTCTCGTTACATTGAAGACCCATTGGTGGCCTTCGGCTGTTGTCTGCTCTACGGTCGGGTTATTGTCGTTTTGAAACATTCCCCATTTCCTTTCATAATTTCATATATTGATCTTTCTTAATGATTTATATTTACCTTGTTCGGTGCTTTCATTTATCTGTTGTTGAATCCGTGAAAACGTCAAATTGTTTCGGTTTTCAGTTTCCTCACTTTTCCTTTCAATATCGTGTAACTGGGCAAGCGTTAGATTTTCTAGTTGATTGATTTTACTGTGGGTGCGAACTTCAAGTTCATTCAGCGAATTCGTTGTCATATTGTATAACGCCAGAAAATCATGACTACGTGCACGTTCCTTCATACTCAAAGAGTTCGTCTGTGCAGTAATAGTGAGCAGGATCTGCTTACCCTTCCGGAGCACCTGAGATCACCCCTAGTTTTTGGTGGGGTTCGTGTTGTTTATTCTTTAGTTTTCTATGTTGTGTCATGTGTACTATTGTTTTTCTGTTTGTCTTTTTCATTTTTAGCCATGGCGTTGTCAGTTTGTTTTAGATTTACGAGTTTGACTGTCCCTTAGGTATCTTTCGTCCCTCTTTTTGTACAGATTGTTGTAAAGTTTTGATTTCGTTAAGTGGTTGAATGCTTCCTAACTGTTTTAATTTTGAAATTTCCTGGTCCATCAAAATAGATTTGTTATGTAAATAGATATAGGAAGATGTGGTGTGAGTGCCAATGAGACAACTCTCCATCCAAATAACAAGACTGTTGATTCTCTTACTTGAGTGGACAAATTTCTAAGAACGTCATTGAATAATCCGGTTTGCACCAGTAACAGTTCATCGAGGTATTTCGTTTTGTTTTTAAGTAACTGGTAATCATTTTCCACCCGATTGTATTTGTTCTGCAACAAAGTGTTTTCGTTTTGTATGGTATTGTAATTTTGCTCCAGAACTTTTTTTTTCCACTAACTTTAAAACATCTTCGTTAGTTACATTGTTCTTTTCAATATCTGCTAATTTCGTATCCAGTAAATCAGATTTATGTTGTAGTTGAGCGGTAAGCAGAACAAATGAATTGTCCATGTCATGTCGAAGTGTAAAAGTGTCTTGATGTAGATTTTCCATTTTCAGCTGCAGCCGTTTCTCCTCTTCATAAAACTTTGACAATGTCATATATTGATTGAGGCAAAGATTGTCCTCCATTACTTTGTTGGCTATCTAAAAGGAAACCATTAATGGTAGTGAACAATATGAAATAAAGCATCAACATTTTGAACACACCCATTATATCGAATACCTAAATGAATGTAGTTTTATTCTGTTATCTATCAACGAACTTTGTTTATTTGCTTTTTGAAAGTATCACATGAACATACTTTGGGTCTCGTTTTTATGTTATGTGTAAACTAGTGCACTTAAATAAATGCTATCTCTCAACTGAAAATATGTCAAATATTGGTTTGTCCTCACGATAATAAATTTGATATACACAATTACTGACTTTTCTGAAAGTTATTAGGTTTGTAGGTTTTTCACTTTCACATATATCATGTATATAAAGATTTCGTGATGAATATTGACGAGAAAAATCCAAAACAGAAAGTCCCATCTAAAATGACAAATCTGAAACCTTGAACTCATAAAACGATAGGACAACAACTGTCATAGTATTGCCTTGGTACAGTCATTTCCTTATATAGAAAATTGTGGGTTAAACCTGGTTTTATAGCTAGTTAAACCTCCCACTTGTATGACAGTCATCGTATAGAGTACCATTATATTTACAAAACAAATGTGAGCACAAAAAACAGACAGAAGTAAAAAAAAGTAATAAATTGGAGGCAGCAGTCGACATGGTGTTATTGTATTAATCACTACGAAATCAAATTACTATTTCAACAAAAAACAAAAAATGGCATATAAACACTATATAGACAAAGTAAATCAACTAAGTTGTATTACCACAAGTGAACTAACGGTTCAGGTTAAGAATATAAAAGAAAAAACATGATAACACGTAATTATAAGATGACAAGCACAGTCAGTAGAATATATACTGCAAGGCAAACAATATTATTTATGAAGTTAAATATATACGGAATATCTAAAACAACAAAAAAGACACTAAAAAGATCTTGTCATTTGATTTTGCCATGTGATTAGTGATTTTCAAATTTGATTTTCACCTGATTTCAGTTTTTTTGTGATTTCACTTTTTATTTCTTTTTTGGAATCTTTAGATGAATTATTTTTTTTAAAAAAGGTCGAGACAATATTTAACATAAAATTTGTCATTAACGTCTGAGTGGCAGCTGTATGCCTTTGAAAACTGAATGAGTTAGGAAATATATTTTTTAGAATTTTTGTGATATTTTCACATTTACTGAGTGGTGTGAGGAAAATATTTGTCATCACTAGTGAAATATCTGTTCTCGCCAACGGTCGGTCGACATTTGGTTACGACATTAAAGGTTTTTGATCTCCTCTGAATTTCCAATTGTGACGTAATGAAAAAGGTGACCATGCATGATAGCGTCACATATAAAGAAGACGACCTTATGCAAATGTTTGCTAAAAATCATTAGAGAAACCGATTCCACCTTTTTAACTCTTGTATTAATATATTTGTTTTACTCTCAGCAGTTAAATTTTGATTATTCAAAAAATTTATAATATCAAAATATTGAGAAATATCACACTTTTTGCAGTGTATATATCCCATATGCAGGTGTTGTTTGTACATGTATATTGCTTCTTAGATGGGAAAAAAATATAATTTCTAAATTTAAAGCATTTTTTTTTTGTTTTACCATAGATTCAGGTACTATGATGACCATATTTCAAATTCTAGGTATATTTATATTTATAGTGTAGAGGCGATTGGTTGTTCACAGCTTCATTGTTCCTATAAACGGACTTTGGTTGATCATTGACACAGCTTTTCAACTTATGATTTCAACATTTTATACAAAACGTGATTACTTTAAAATGTTCTGACATAGTGTCCAGTTCCTCTCGATTAGCCCATGATAGGGTGTATTTCTCAATAGAATCCATTACTACATGTACTATTTTGATGTCAAGTGTGATTTAATTATTCTTCCAAATCATGGGACTACAATGCTTGCTAATAGTTAATTACTTCAGTGTATATGTTACTGAAGGATACAATATGAACAGAATGGTTTTGAAAATACAATAGCATGTGTATATGCTATCTCCTTGTGAGGAAGAAAGTTGAAAATATCGAATCCTTTATTGGAAAAATGAACTTAAAGTAATGTCATTTTCTTATCGTGAAAATACTCCGACCTTACAGGTACAAAAAGATGGAAAGGCGGAATATTATAAGTTATATGGTTCGCTACTGACCCCGTACGAATCCATAGAGGGTTAGTAAAATCCATAGGGGGTGAGGCCGGAGGCCGAATTCCCTATGAATTTTATTCACCCTCTATGGATCCGTAGGGGGTCAGTAGTTAACCGTATAACGAATTTTATCGGACGCTGGACTTTTTCTGCGGCGTTTCATTGAAAAATAAACAACAACATTAATAGATGACGTCGCCATTAACGCGTCATGAACCCCATGTGAAACTTACTAACCCAATACGGTCTCATAGGGGTCACCACGTGACGGCGTTTAACCAATCACAACGTGATAATTCATCTGTGGTCCGATAATACAAATGATGTAGTTTATGTTAAGGCCAAACCATTCTATAAATAAATAATAAAAAATTATGCACTTTCGGATGACAATTTCTTTTTAAAGAAGTGTGCAATGATTGCCAATGAGACATCTCAAAGTTAAATAACGTATATCAGTTAAAGAATATCATCAAGTACCAAGCCTTTTTGTCAAAGACATGGAAAGTGTCAAATCACAGATTAAGGTGAAAATCACATTTTACGATTAATATTGACGCCAGTTTATTCTGTTTCTATGAAAACAGGAAAAGAATTAATAGTGGTAACTGTTCGCGATTCATAAATCGATTAAGAAAAAAACAAATCCGGGTTACCAACTAAATCTGAGGGAAACACATAAAATATAAGAGGAGAACTACGACACAACAGAAACACAACAGAAACATGTAACACACACAGAAACGAACTATAATCAGACTTAGTAGACGAAACGCGCGTCTGGCGTATAAAATTGTAATCCTGGTACTTTTGATAACTATTTACACCACTGGGTCGATGCCACTGCTGGTGGACGTTTCGTCCCCGAGGGTATCACCAGCCCAGTAGTCAGCACTTCGGTGTTGGCATGAATATCAATTATATGGTCATTTTTATAAATTTTCTGTTTACAAAATTTAGAATTTTTCGAAAAGGTAAGGATTTTCTTACCCCAGGAGGAGATTACCTTAGCCGTTTGGCACAACTTTTTGGAATTTTTGGTCCTCAATGCTCTTCAACTTTGTACTTATTTGACTTTTTAACTATTTTGATATGAGCGTCACTGATGAGTCTTATGTAGACGAAACGCGCGTCTGGCGTATAAAATTGTAATCCTGGTACTTTTGATAACTATTTACACCACTGGGTCGATGCCACTGCTGGTGGACGTTTCGTCCCCGAGGGTATCACCAGCCCAGTAGTCAGCACTTCGGTGTTGGCATGAATATCAATTATATGGTCATTTTTATAAATTTTCTGTTTACAAAATTTAGAATTTTTCGAAAAGGTAAGGATTTTCTTACCCCAGGAGTAGATTACCTTAGCCGTTTGGCACAACTTTTTGGAATTTTGGGTCCTCAATGCTCTTCAACTTTGTACTTATTTGACTTTTTAACTATTTTGATATGAGCGTCACTGATGAGTCTTATGTAGACGAAACGCGCGTCTGGCGTATAAAATTGTAATCCTGGTACTTTTGATAACTATTTAGACCTGACGTTGTTATCAATACCATTCTCAGATTTCAATACAAATATGTAATTTTATGTTGAAAGTCAATCCCAAAACTAAATATTCGTGGTTTAATTTCTAATAATATGTTTTTAGCATTATATTTCTCCAAAGGGCACTTATTGCTGAATATTCTGCTGACC
Source organism: Mytilus edulis (assembly GCA_019925275.1). Classification (NCBI taxonomy): domain Eukaryota; kingdom Metazoa; phylum Mollusca; class Bivalvia; order Mytilida; family Mytilidae; genus Mytilus; species Mytilus edulis. The sequence goes on along the minus strand of CM034360.1, from coordinate 80,045,740 downwards.
TTTTTCAATTTAGTAGTATTGAAAGCATCTACTTTGTGAAGGTCACTAACTAAAACACGCCAAGTTTCTGAACTATACAGTAGGACAGATTTTACATGATATATACAAAACAATCAACAAAACTTATATGATAGCGAACACTAATGACTTGGGATAGACATTTTTAGAGAGATTCATCATCAAATTGCGAAAAAACATTTTGAAACATGACTGTGTATCTCATGCAACATATCGTGGTTTGAAGTCACGTATTTACAAAAATCACCGATGACTCATTATAAAAAAGCCAACAAATGGTGTTGTCGATAAAATTTGTCGATAGTGTTACATCGACAAAACAATACAATAAAAAGAAAAAATACAGGACAATCTCTAAAAATTTCCGGCCTACATTACAATATTGTATACATCATATAGAAAAATACCGCCGAAACACTATATTCGTATAGAATTGGAGCAAACATATAATTGACAGATAACCGATATAATTGATACGAATATGAACTTTCTAATCAAATCTAGTCTATTTGTTTATGAAAATAAACACAGGTAACGTGACAAATATTTGTAAAACATTCGTTCAATTACATATTCTAATGGGTTTAAATTTCGTACATATGCAATGAACCATTTTCTCAAAGGTTTAAGTAGATTCGTTAAGATGCGGAAGGAGTCCGTGTATATTGGGTTTTACTATATCAATTAAACGAAATAATCTAATGAACCAAGAAGCTAAGACTAAAATATCAATAGTTACCAAAGGTACCAGGAATATAGTTTAGTACGCCATACGAGCGTTTTGTCTACATAAGACTCATCAGTGACGCCCATATCAAATATTTATACAGCCAAACAAGTACAAAGTTGAGAAGCATTGGGGATCCAAAATTCTACAAAGTTGTGCTAAGTACGGCTTAGGTAATCTATGCCTGGGATAAGAAAATCCTGAGTTTTTCAAAAAATTCAAAGTTTTGTAAACAGATAATTTATAAAAATTACTAAAGTTGACTATAAACCTGATTAGTTGTACTGAACTTTCTATATTTTGGTGGTTAGATTAAAATTGAAGAGGAACAGGAAGACCCGAACACAGTTTACTATGAAACATTGCATTTGATTATTTCTGACTTCAAGATACATGAATAGAACTTATTTTTACACTGACATAAATCAATGGATGTTAACGCAATGCTACATAATAACAGACAGACAAAAAAGAATACTGAATATAGTAAAATCCATAGAAGGTTTTATTTGGCCCTATATATGCATGATTTAACACTTGAAATGAACGGATTTATGTATAAATTTTACATTGTTTATTTTTTTATTTTTTTTTAAAATAAGTGCACTTGCTGGTGGCCTCAAAGTGACTTTGCGATAAAAACTGCCATAAAAGCGTTGTGTTTTTCTTTTATGTGCATTTTTATGTGCTGTGGTGATTTTGTGTCTTGGATGGATACCCCATGGATTCTTTGGGTGTTTACCTAATACCGTTTCCTTTGTCTCCAATATCCTTCAGAATATTGTTATGCTCTAATTTGTCCAGTATCCTTGTTAAGGAATTCGTATTCATGTATATAGTAGAGTTGAATAGGTTTCGACTGTTATCTGCTCTTTGGTCGGGTAGTTGTCTCTTTGCTACATTCCACATTTCCATTCTCGATTTTATCATACTACTCTTCTTTTAATATTACTTCTGCACACAATTAATGTTATAGTCATCACAATGTTAAAATCTATAGACTTATTATGACGCCAACTCGAGGAATACACAGTTCTTTAGAAAGGAGGGATATATTAAATCTACAACAATATTAAGATTCGTTTATCCGTTTACAATATGCAAATCCAGATTTAAAATTGAGGGGGTATCCACTCAAGACACAAAAGCACAACAGCACAGCTGTATACTACTGTTGCCTTTATTTAACGTAACAATATCGAGTGCTTAAATTTTAAAAAAAATCTTTGGTATTTACATAACCAGTACGGCTATGCTAATTAAACACTAATAAGGTCATATTACTCGTTTCGACTTTAAATCAAAGCACATTAGCATCTCCATTTTGAAAAAAAAAGAAACTTACACATTTTAACAAAGATAAGATACCACACGAACAACTTTTTGAGATGTTTTGACATCGAAATAAAAACAATAAAAAGAAAAAAAATGAAGGACCCAGTTGATTGTGGGCCTATTAGAATATTTTGTTTATCATATAGAAAAATACTACCGAATCACTAGATACGTATAAATTTGATGCAAACATATACATGATATAATTGAGAGATAACCGATATAATGAATATGATTTTTCTAATCAAATATAGTCTATTTGATTATAAATATAAATAAAGAATACGTGACAAATCTTTGTAGAACGTTCGTTCAATTAAATATTCAAGTAGGTTAAAATTGTGTTCATGAACAATGAACCACGTCTTTTCGTAAAACTTTAAGTAGATTCGTGAAGATGCGAAGGGAATCTGTGGACGATGGGTTTTACTTTATTATAATTAACGAAATACACTAATAAACCATCAGGAAGCTAAGACTGAAATATAAAATCTGATTTTTTTATTGAACCATCTGTATTTTTGGTGGCCAGATTAAAATTGCAGAGGAACAGGAAGACATAAACACAGTTTACTATGAAACATTGCATTTGACTTCACGATACATGAACAGAACCTATTTTCACACTGACATAAATCAATGAACGCGGGTGTTAACGCAATTCTACATAATAACAGTCCGACAAAAAAGAATATCGAATATCGTAAAATCCATAGAAGTTTTTATTTGGTTCCTATATGCATAGGTTTCAGACTTTTAATGAACCAAAATGTACATAATAGATGTATGTATAGGTTGTACATTATTAATCTCTGAACTTAAACAAAAAAGTGCAATTGTTGGTTGCCTCAAAGTGACTTTGCGATAAAAACTGCCATAAAAGCGTTGTGTTTTCTTTTTTGTGGGCTGTGGTGATTTTGTGTCTTGGATGGATACCCCATATTTTTTTAGTTTTTACCTTAAACTGTTGCCTTGCCTCCAATGTCCTTGAGAATATTTGTATGCTCTTACTTGTCTTGTATCTTTGCAAATGAATTCGTATTCATACATATAGTGTGTTAAGTAACGTTTTTTTATTGAGTTACGCCTGCCAATTGATATCTTATCGTGTGTTTTTCTATGTTGTTATGTTATGCTATTGTTTCAGAAAAAGGGAGAAGGTTTGGTACCATTAAACATTTAATCCCGCTGCAAATGTTTGCAGCTGTCCTGAATCTGATGTAAAGAGTTGTCGTTTGTTTATGTAATTTATACGTGTTTATCGTTTTTCGTTTTTGATGTAGATAAGACCGTTGGTTTTCCCGTTTGAATGCTTTTATACTAGTAACTTTTGGGGCCTTTATAGCTTGTTGTTCGGTGTGAGCCAATGCTCGGTGTTGAAGGCCTTACATTGACCTATAATAGTTTACTTTTATAAATTGTTATTTGGATGGAGAGTTGTCTTATTGACACTCACTACATCTTCCTATATCCATATAGAAGAGTTAAATAGATTTCGACTGTTATCTGCTCTATGGTCTCTTCGACACATTCCCAATTTCCATTCTCCATTTAAGTATACTACTCTTCTTTAAATAATATTACTGCATGCAATAAATGTTAAAGAGAAGCCCGATTGTTTACTTTTTAAGTTTGGTGACTTTGTTGAGAGTTGCCTCATTGGCATTTATACCACATCTTATTTTTACATAGACATATATCCGGTTTTAGATTAACGTTAGTCCATGGAGAGATGTTAAACGTGTTTGTGCATAGCAATTTTTTTAAACAAAATTGGACTGTATCATCATTACTCATAAGTTTTGCATTTGAAAACAATTCGCAAATCTTGTATGAATCTTGGAACATAATAACTGTAAATACAAATACAATTTACACGTAAGACGTACTAAAGGTGACAGAAGTATACCGGTGTTTAAATTTTGTTGAATGGATGATAAAATGATACGGACTGGTATTGACTTGATTTAAGGCAAACAATTCTAAAATTCTCAGTTAACGAATATAAACAAATAAGAACGAAACTCCGCGAAGCAGAGTTTACCTTAGGTTAATTTCGTGGATTTGTCTATCCTTCTGGTGTGTTTTTTTATGGTCATATAGCTCCTCATGAATACAATTGAAATAGACAATGGAAGATGTGGTATGAATGCCAATGAGACAACTCTCCATCTAAGTCACAATTTATAAAAGTAAACCATTATAGGTCAAACTACGGTCAATATGGTGGCAAATACATACAAATATTTTATCTTCAGATTTTATTTGTTTGAGTGGTTCTGCGAAAGTATATTCAGGAAGGCAGATCTACTTGCTCCACATTTAATAGTACCATAATCATGTTATAGTACTGAGTCGAATACACTGCGGTTTTTGACCTGATATTATTTTAAATTACTGTTCTCTAATTTCTCGTTGATAAAGTAAGAAATCCTTAAAGAGCTAAGATTTCAAGTACTTAGTCAAGAATATGGCAGTTGTAATCAAACAGATCGTTTCTATGTACTGTATGTTGCCGTTTGTTTTTGTTACACTTCAGTGTTTCTGTTGTTCCTTCGTTTTCTTTTTGTAGTTAATCGGTTTTCAGTTTGTCACCCTGATTTTTTTTTCTCTCAATACATTTATGACTTTTGAACAGCGGTAAACTTCTGTTGCCTTTATTCAACTCCTTTGTGTACCTTAATCTAGTGTGGTTTTGTTATGTTTTCAAAAGGGTTTATAAAGTATTCAAGTAAGCTTGAGTGTTCCGAATAAATATTAATAGAATAAGTGTCTGACACATTTAGTTTTCTTGACATTTTAAACACGGAGTCCATACTGCTGCTGTTGACTGATTGACCATCAGAATATTACAAGACAGCATTATGTGCGTTAAGGCTAACATCATTTATAAGAAACCTTTCTACGGGTTTTTTATGTAATCCTTATAAATCCTTGAGCGCTGTATGACTAGTTTTAAACTACCTTGGACAAAATAGACCTCAACGGTACCTTTCATTTTACAAATTTTGCTTCCGTGTCGATAAGGAGCACCACATATAATCATTGAATTACAATCTAGATTTCTTTGTTTTCGACCCATAGAAAGTAGCGGGTAATCATACTTGTGAGTACCCAAACAAATCATCGTAAATATTTTTCTGTTAAACTTGAAAGCTTGAAATATATTTTGGTATGATATTTTTGGAGTAATAAAAAAACTCGTCATAGATACCAGGATTGAAAATGAGTATAAAACATTGGATGATTATATGATTATGACATCCAACAATGAATTATAGAAAGACTAGAAGAATGCTTTCTCCACTTCTAAACGGTTGATATGTCAAACTAACCCGTTCGCATTGTTATCCTATATGATATATGCATGTATCAAAACCAGTTGATAATATTATCAATAAAATCGTATACTATAATTACATAACAAAATTAATGTAAATGTATTTATAATATAATTTTAAAATATATATAATTGAAATGTAGTATTTACACGACAAACACACTGTAAAAAAAGAATAACATTGAAATAACAGATGACACGTGATAACCTTGGGAATTCCAATTTATCATCAACGGTATGTTTATGCTATCTTCACAAGAGATGTAATGCAATTAACATGCCGTACACTTAATTGGGTGAACTATCTTTATAGATGTTTACAAGTTTGTCTTAGAGGTTATTGGAAACACATCCATCGTAATATGTTATAATTCTCTTGTACATACTTAACCCAATAATGTTTACTATTTTCGTATCTATCTCAAGTGTGTAGGAAAATCCACGTTCTGTTCTTATAAGTAAATTCTATATAGTTTTTTAAACAAACGTTGAAGTTTCTATATCAGTTGGAAATATATAGCAGAAATAATTAGCTATGAGAGACATACTGCAATGTTTTATGGTAAGTCATTATCAGTGTTTATAGTAAACTTTATAAAAATGGCAGTTGTTATCTTATAGTTCTTTGTTTTTGTGTTTGTCGTTTGTGGTTGCACTTCATTGTTTCTGTTGTGTTGTTTTCCTCTTCAACAGTAGTATATCGCTATTCAAAATTCATAAATTGATTGAGAGAAAAAAATCCAGGTTACAAAATAAAAACGATGGAAACACATCAACTTTATAACAAACTAAACCACGGAAAATACATCAACTACAACAAGACATTAGTTTTACAATATAAAAAGAAAAAGGGAGTGTGACTGCTAATGAGACAACTCTCCACAAAAAAACAAAATGACAAAGAAATTAACAACTATAGGATAACACATGGCCTTCAACAATGACCAAAGCTTATACCGCATAGTAAGATATATAACATGTTCGTTTAAATGTTCAAAAATTTGTCTGCAAGATATACCTATATCAGTATTTTTTTCAAAAACATAAATAAAGGCAACAGTAGTATACTGCTTTTCAAAACTCAATGATAAATAATAAAATCGGGCAACAAACTAAAACTGAGGGAAACGCATCAAGTACAAGATGAGAGCATCTACACAACATTAAAATGCAACACAAACACAGAAACGGACCAAGCACTAGACAACATCTGATGAGAACAACAAATATAACATCAAAACCAAATACATAAGATTGTCGTAAAAAACGTGTATATCATCGAGTTAAAAACTAACAGCTTGATTTTAAGTAACTGCATGTACTAACATTATGAAAATACGGTCAACTTATATTTCCATAAGAAAAAGATGTTTCTTATAATTCTATCGCAATAAAGAATAAAGAGATGTTCTTCACTGCATAAACTAATCGTAGATTTTATGTGCGCCTGGCGTATGGTTCGTCTACAAAACAATCATTAGTGATGCTCGAATCAAATAGATTAAAAAGACCAAAAAAATAAAAATAATCCAAAGGAATTGACATTTACTGCTGACGTAATATTTTTTTTCGGGTGAATAGTCCTTAAATTAGACGATGAGTTGTATTGCTTAAATTTGAGTCATAATATTGTTTCCGTTCATTCAAGACAAAAGTTAATCTGTGTTGCTTTCAAATATTTAAGAAACACAGACAGTAAACAAATATTCCACTCAGGAAGTCTAGGTTGTTGTTTGTGCAATGTTCTTAGAGGCGTTATTAACGTTTACAATCGCTAATTGCAATTTGTTGATCTTTTATCATTAGTTCAAGGTGTTTCGCGTATCATTAGTTCAAGATGTTTCACGAGGTTATTTGGTAATATTAACATCCATCGGTAGGGTAAATCATAATGTGTGTCAAGATATCGCAGGAATCGTTAAATTGCCCAAGAAATTTGAAAATCAAATAATTACATGCAAGCTTTATGAAAACAAAATGGAAAATCTGTAAATTCATTGATAAATGAAAAAAAAATGACTCAAAATAATCTTTTCATGGATGAATTATAAGAAGATGTATCAAACAGGCCCTCAAAGACACAATATATAGAAATGATAATAAAAGTGGCATTTGAGGTAAGCAGATGCTCTTCAAACAAACATTTCTTTTGTTTAAATACATAAAATAACTTTTTCTAATTAGATGTATAATACTTAAGTTTAAACTTATATTCAGCTTTTATTCTAGATTAAAACAAATCTTAATTCAAAATGTTACAGTATATAAGGTCTTATTTCTTATGCAGCAAAAATACTGCAATCTGATTGGTTGACTACCCCGGTGTAAATAACACCCCACCCTGGTTCACCCGGGGATAAATAAAATTTCGCAAATTTAAAAATAAAATGAAATTTTGCCAAAAATATTTAAAATATAAAATTTTGCCAAAATAAAGAAAAAAATAATAATATTAAGAAAAGAGATTATAATAAGAAAATGCTAAAAAAAAATTTTTTTTTTTTTTTTTTTTGGAAGACTCAAAAGAACACAAAAATTTTCTGAATTTTTTCCAAAAATAAAGTAAAAAAATATTTGACAAAGTGCAGCAGCATGGACATTGAAAAAATATTACGCTGGAAATTTTTCATTACCATTTTTACAATTTTACATCCTGGTTTCAAAAATGAGTAAAGGAATTGTTCATAAGAAATAAATTCGTTATCTTGGTGTAATCAGGGGTGTACGGAATTTTACACCGTTGTTGAAAATTCATACACCCATTCGGCTGCGCCTCAGGGTGTATGAATTTTCAACAACGGTGTAAAATTCTGTACACCCCTGATTACACCAAGATAACTAATAGTATATGGACATAGTTTTACATACTTTGTATTGCATAATATACCATTGTGCATTTATTGTAAAATACCTGAAATATTTCACAGTCGTGTTATTCATACAAATATTAAAGATGTGTGCAAATATCTTGTACGTGATACAACTGCACACAACTGTTGCAATATAATCTTCGTAAAAAAAATTGAAGCCGACAAATCCATAGGCATAAATTAAGGCAACGTTGTATACCGCTGTTGGACAGTCATAAATCGATTGAGCAATCTAGTATACAAACTGAATCTGACAGTAACTCATCAACTATATAAGGAAAACAACAGAAACACTGACGTGCAACAAAAACAATACACCAAAACTAGCTGTCTTCATTCCAATTTTGTTTTAGCATAAATACAGAGACACAATATTTGAATTGTTTATTTCTTTGCAGATGCTAAAAGTGGTAAAAGACTAAAATAGTTCTCAAGTACGCAACATGTCAATAACCTTATAATTCAGTTAGCCAGTTAATGCTTTATAAAATACTCAAAGGTGATCATCTTAAGATATGTATAGAAAATATGTATCAGTGATTTTACTGCAATTATTGTGTGTGATCTTTTCTATACAGTCGATTTATACAAAGAAGGAGGAAATAGAGAGACTACAGAAAGAAATTGGTAAGCTCTCTCGTCAAGTTATGCTACAACAATTATTTATAGAAGAAAAAATTCGAAGTGACGGCGATTCAGGTTTGAAACAAACGAGAATTATCAACGATGGAACAAAACCGTACCACTTTCCGACAACGAGATCAAAACGGGGAGTTGCAGCCATTCATGATCACTCCCATATGAAACGTACAATAGGTGTCGGTGAATTTGTTGCCGTGTTAAATGGAGTTGAATTCAGAACACGACATAATGATCCTGAACTACGCATGCCAAGTACTACATCAAACAATTTCTTAGAAACTGAAGAAATACCTTTCCCTGGTGTTCCACCTGAGGTAATGCAGAAACCCACTGAGGCTGAACAGGTACAAGAAATGCGTGAGTGGTTTAGGGCTTTTAATAATCAAAATTACACAGAAAGGGACTATCGCAAATATTTCAAACCTGTTCTGTGTTATCTAGAGGGAATGTGGGTCTATGATAACTATTCTCATATATTGGAACCATTTTTAAGTGACAGGCATCAGTTTGATGCAAGCACTTTTTATGACCTTGAAGAGAAAATAATGTTCACATCTTACGGAGGACGAAAAGACGGTCTTGAAAATTTTGGATGGCTCCCAAAAACTATAATCAATATTGAAAATGGGAAATCCCCATTATACGGCCAATGGATATATAGAATTGTTTGTCATCCTTTGAAGCGTGACCTTCCATTAAACTGTTTGCGCATGGCCGATGATTTAAGCTCGAGAATGATGTTCCTACGTTCAGAAGAGGAGGAGATAAAGACTAGACGTGCCCGTTTTAAACTAAATCAACGTGACAGTAACGTCTGGAATGAAAGATTCAATCAAAATCCCGCTTTAATTGACAGCTTAATGGGTGAAATACCCGGATTAGACAACTATGGCGGTAACTTGACAGATGAAGCGTTAAATCTTCCAGCATATAGTGCTGATGGTAAAAACATGAAAAAGAAAAAGTTATTAAACAGTGCATATTATCATCGATTTTGGGAAGAGATTCGACCTGATTACATGCGTTTATCGTTACGAAAACGAGCTTTTTCTGACAGCAATCTGTTTATGTCGATGACATCACAACCACAAGTTGGAGGGAAAAGTTTAAACTATTGCACAAAAGAGGAATCATTACAGAACAAACCTTGTAAATATTACAACCAGCGATGGTCATATGCTGTTCCATTTGAAATCATATACCTTAACCCACTTAGCAATTGGAATCCTTATAATATTACCTACAAAGGTCATTACAAGAATGACCCGGAAGCACAATACGTTACAGAGAAAGGGAAACGAAATGGCGGTAATGATATTCATACAGCATATAATGGTACAAATAGTTGGTATTTTTTCCAAACCCCACAAAGTTTTTATAGTGGAAAAGAAAGGAAAAGGGGAAACGCGGGAAACGGAGGCATCGGTGTGTTAGATCGAACCGGAAAAGTCAGATATACCAGGTCAGCAGGTATTCGGGTATTTCTTCCAGAAATTAAAGATATAGGGATCATTCGTCAGAGATACCCAATCATGCCACTCTACAGCGAAGGTAACGCCGCATATAAAGAAATAGAATCTCTAAAAGACATAGTTTTGGAAAATAACAAATATCTGAAAATGTTCCACAATGTACTTGAAGATGAAAGTATTGAAAAATTGAGAAAGAAACAGATCAAATTGTCTATGAAAAGTGGGATAACGCTGATAATGTCAATGGCAACCATATCCAATCCGGGTCCGCATACTCATTATATTGATTTATCAGCAGAAAACGTCAAAGCCTTAAAATCGAATAAAAAGTTAAATGTTAGAAGCAGTGAGGATAGTGGTCATTTTCATCGTGTTAAAATTATCTACCATCCACATCTTAGTAATCCATTCGTTATGAAACGGTGTGTGACAACAAAAGGAAATGTTGGGATGGACATAAAAAGCTTTTACTTGAAAACGAGGCGCAAATGCCGGAAGTCGAAGAAGCGGTTAAAGACGTAAATGAAGACGAGAGACCAGAGAGTTATAATGAATAAATTTTACACTAATATTTTTCTGGATCTGAACACTAAAAAAATGCTCTACAGAATATTTGATTAAGATGGCATTTATATGTATGTTGCATGTTGCAATTTGTTATACCAGCTTACTATGGGGATAAATCATTTTGACTGTGGCACTTGTAGTTTTAATGTAAACTTTTGTAAACGTGCATAGCTCAGTGCATGCGAACAAGCTTTCGGCAAATTCGATAACGGGAGGACAATACTTTAATCGCAATACACTTCTGCAGATTATGATAAAATAAAAGTTAATGTATATAACAAAAAATACAAACACTGTGAATATACCATTGAAGTATATAAACATTTCAACTAAATCCTGAAAATTTGATGTTTTATGAGACTAAAATAAGTCTCTGTATAAGAGACCCAAATGAAGCTTGTGTGTTATTCTTTAGAAAGGTATACGAATCAAACCTTCTTATAAGTTGCATGATGGGTTTCACCTCACTTCATCTACCATGAATTGAAAATGAAGGCATCCAAGCAAGAAACAACATATAAACATATGACAAATACAATAAATGCTTTCAAATTACAAAGCAAACTCATCGATTAAATCAATATTGCTATCGGTTTGTGCAATTTGCATTAGACATCTGATTTGTAGAAACTGGAATTTGCAAAAGGGTCATGAAAATATTATGTGTATTCCAAGGTAATAAATAAAATAGCCTACTTTAAAATGTATATTCAAATAGTAGCTGGACATATACCCTTTAATATTCACAATTATCCAGCATTGATTTCAACTAACTTGTGCAAGAATGTACACACAATTACATATTGTTGATAAAGTTAGTTTAAAATCATCATTATCGTCTTATATTTGCAGTCAATTTTTTCAGATCAAAAGCAAACAAAAATTCGTTACAAATCTTTTGGCGACCACCGATCTGAGGTTCACATATTGCTTTTCTTTTTTTTCAAATTCTTTTTTATTCCATGGATGTGTGATGAATAGTGAATTCGTCGATAAGTTTAGCAGTTATGGATGCTACAAAAATATAAGCATGTGGAACATGTTACTCTAATGTTGATAGGTAAAAAGTCATTACGTCTCTACATTGGTTACATTGTATTAGTTTCCCTGATTCCAAACCTTTACTTTAGCAGGTATTTTTTTTAGGGTGGTACAAAACACTTCGACTAAAATTAATTTCTCTCGCTTAATTTTAATAAAGTTTTGACAAAATAAGTACCTTGACCCTTTGACAAAATATTTGTAAATTTGACAATTGTGCGTTTCAGAAATCTTTTGTATAAAAATTAAAAATACTAACAGTTTATAAATTCAACATGGTTCTCTAGGTTATTGTGAACTGAGTCCATATTTGCATGTTTTAGGTTTGATATTCTATTTTTCTATAAACATCGATTCTCTTTGATATTTTTATCAAAAAACGAAATTTTCAATAAAAGTTTGAACGTGCGTAAATGTGTGGGTGAAAAATAAAGAAACATGACAGGTTTTGGTAGGCGTTCATTTCTCAAACATTTCTTTAACAACAACTCTATATTTTTATTCTAATACATGTTTTATCGTTGTTTATGAAATATGTTAACAAATTGGCTGGTAAACAATAAGAAAATAGGAAACAACATATGATAGAGATAAGAAGATGTGGTATGAGTGCCAATAAGACAACTCTCCATCCAAATAACAATTTATAATAGTAAACTATTATAGGTCAATGTACGGCTTTCAACACGGAGCCTTGCCTCGCACCGAACAAGAAGCTATAAAGGGCCCCAAAATTACTAGTGGTAAACAATTCAAACGGGAAAACCAACGTTCTAATCAATAAAAAAATACGAAAAACGAGAAACACGCATAAACAAGTGAAACTGCGAGCTACTGCTCACTGATGATATCCCCGCCGTAAGTGAATAATGTTTATAGTGTACAAATATGCAAGTCTTGTGTTATCGGGGCCTTTCATAGCTGACTATGCGGTATGGGCTTTGCTCATTGTTGAAGGCCGTACGGTGACCTATAGTTGTCAATGTTTGTGTCATTTTGGTCTTTTGTGGATAGTTGTCTCATTGGCAATCATACCACATCTTCTTTTTTATAAGTGTTCGGTAAACAGGAAGTTGTCGAGTGATGAATCTGAAAACAAATCAAACAGTATAGCTGACTTGTGTAAATCATAAAACCAAATTTAAGAAATCCTTGTATTGTAGTTCCTGAGAAAAATGAAAAAAATAACTTGGCTATCATGTGCAAAATCATACAAGTGTTTGGTAAACAGGAAGTTGTTGAGTGATGAATCTGAAAACGCATTAACCAGTATAGCAGAGTAATAAAAACCCTGAAACCAAATTTCAGAAACCCTGGATTGTTGTTCCTGAGAAATATGTAACGAAAATTTTCAACTTGGCTATCATCAGACAGACGGACAGACAGAGGTAAAACAGTATATCCCCCTTTTTCAAGGCGGGGGTATAACATGTATAATTACATAAACAAACGACAACTACTGTACATCAAATTCCTGACTCAGGACAGGTGCAAACATTTGCAGCGGGATTAAACATTTTAATGGTACCAAACCATCTCCCTTTTTCTGAAACAATAGTATAACATCACAACATAGAAAAACACACAATAAAATATCAATTGAAAGGCTCAACTCAATAACAAAACGTAAATTAAAAACACATGAACGAATAAATTTGCTATTTGAATGCAAATGAAGTTAATAAAATATAAGGGACAAACATTTAAGACCAAAAGGCAAACAAACAAGTCCAAACAAAGCCACGACAAGACACCACCGGAAAATATATAAAACTCCTCAGAAATTGATCACTTTTGAAAAAAATACGGTTTCTCATAATATATCCATATTAATATATATGAATCTATATTAATATGTCTGATTTGAACTCCAGATTTTCTGAGAGAGAAACAAGTATTTTATCATAAAATATGCATTCCAGTTTATTCGTAACTTATTTGTGCTTTGTACAAAATGACCAGTATGTGTTACCCAAATTTTTGACAATCTTAGGGGGAGGGTGGGGATCCCGCTAAAATGTTAAACCCCGCTACATTATTTATGTATGTGCCTGTCCCAAGTCAGGAGCCTGTAATTCAGTGGTTGTCGTTTGTTAATGTGTTACATATTTGGTTTTTTTTTCTATAAATAAGGCCGTTAGTTTTCTCGTTTGAATTGTTTTACATTGTCTCATCGTGGCTGACTATGCGGTATGGCATTGTTTATTGTTGAAGGCCGTACAGTGGCCTATAGTTGTTAATGTCTGTGTCATTTTTTGTCTCTTGTGAACAGTTGTCTCATTGGCAATCATACCACATCTTCTTTCTTATAAGAAGATATGGTATGAGTGCCAATGAGACAACTGTCAATCCAAGTATTTCTGTTTGTTTTGCCCACAATATTGTCAATATTATGGAATTCTATGAGACTGTCATATCAGTGATATGTTCAGATAGCTTTAACTCAGATTTACTGTGCGTATTGTTGTGTTTTTTTGTTTCATTGGTATACGATACGGTTGACATCCCAGAACACACATTTTATCCCTCTGAATATTTGTATCTGACCCAAATCAGAAGTTTTTTTTTGCCTTTGCTAGTCTTGTATGCTTTAAAATATATACTATTTATATGCTTTGGAGATTAGTATGACGCCCAATGTCACTGATGAACTGGTACACTTTTTTATGTAGAGGTCTGCTAAGGACCACCTCTGGTTCCGGGATTTTCTCTCTTCGTTGAAGACCCATTGATGACAGAAGTCTGTTCGCTGCTCTTTGGTTGGGTTGTTGTCTCTATGGCACATTTCCCATTTACACTTTCATGCAATTTAATAACACCAGGTTTTATTCGCCGCTTCTACATAAGGCCATGACCAACGTTGTTTTCCTTTAGGTTGTTTTCCTCCGACTAGTAGTAAAACCCTCGCAAAAGTGGGGCATCCGTTTGCTGTGCGGGGTGTACAAATGTTTAGATACGTCCGGTAAGTTATATCAAATGCCACGTGTAAAGAGATTGTCCGTAAGTGACCTGTTGCAAAGGTAAGTTTCTATCCCTATCAAATATACCCTCATTTAACGTGACAGTCTAAAAAAAATCCGACCTTGACGCCTCATTTACAAAACCTACCTTTTGTATCCATTTTCAAGATGTTCTCGTCCTAAATATGCACGAAGTATTTGCCACTGAACGTTACGCAACCAACAATGAGTCTGTTCGCTTGATGTGTTTGAGCTTTTGATTTTTATCAATCGAAAAATCCTGTTTGAATTGGAAGGTTTTCTATGAAAGTTAGCAGACAACACAATCTTGTAAAATGGCATTGCTTTTTCAACTGATTTTTATAGTTTGTTCTTATGTTGTACTGTTATACCACTGTCCCAGGTTAGGGGGCGGGTTGGGATCCCGCTAACATTTTTTACCCAACACATTATTGATGTGTGTGCCTGTCCCAAGTCAGAAGCCTGCAATTCAGTGGTTGTCGTTTGTTTATGTGTTACATATTTGTTTTTCGTTCATTTTTTACATAAATAAGGCCGTTAGTTTTCTCGTTTGAATAGTTTTACATTGTCTTATCGGGGCCTTTTATAGCTGACTATGCGGTATGGGCTTTGCTCATTTTTGAAGGCCGTACAGTTACCTATAGTTGTTGATGTTTGTTTCATGTTTGGTCTTTTGTGGATAGTTGTCTCATTGGCAATAATACCACATCTTCTTTTTTATATCTACTTTTAAATCTTGATCGCCTCATCATAATCTGCAATTGTATATTATCACTTGGCTAAAATTGAAAGTTCAAGATTTCAAAGACGACCCTGACTGGTGACCTTAACGGGAAATACTTTTATAATCAAACACTTTCGGAAAACTTCCTAACCGTAACATACATATAATGTATATGCAAATTTACCCGCTACATAAATAGTTTAATCACGCTACAGTGAGTTGAAAACAGATATTCAGAATACATTAATATGCAATAAAAATTTAAATGTTTACAAAAATGACGATATATTTATTTTAAACTGAAAGCGTAAAGGTAAGTAGTCCTTGCATTTTGTTATTTTGTTATCATTATTATATTTGACTTGGTTGGAGAGTTGTTTCATTGACATTCATCTCATACCTTCTTACTTATATATTTTTTTGATATTATCTAATTTTATACGAAATCACAAATGAATAAGTCATGGTGACTGGCAGCAAACATAACAGGAATACATGTATGTCGTGTTACCTTCAAACTAGTTTCAACCGGCCTTATTTTGAATATGCCTGTCCAAAGTCAAAAGCCTGTAATTCAGTGGCAATTATTTGTTGCTGTATATTATACTTGCATTTTCTGTTATTATTGTGAAAGAAATAAGGCGTTTATTTCCTGTTTGAGTTGTTTACACTTTGTCGTTGAAGGACGTACGTTGACCTAAAGTTGTTAATTTCTATATCATTTGGTCTTTCATTTGTAACAATTTCACATTTTCTTATTTTTATATCACACTTTAAGACAAAGATAACAAAAAATGACAACCGTATTCCATATATCTAGTTTTGTAAATGGTTGAAGCAAGTGAAAAAAATACTCATTGGTCAAGGGACATACGCTGTGAAAAATCATGATCACAGATTTAACTTGATCATACTTATACGTGCAAAAGCATCTAAAAAATAATAAAAAGCCAATAATTGAGAAACATAAATCGGGAACATTGTATTATCATTACAGGCGATTTTTTACCAGAAATCATGAAATTAACCATCGAAGTGACGTGAGAAAGCTGTCGATGGTTATACGACTCAATATAAACACAAGTATACATTTTGTAGATAACAAACACGAGGACTGATCGTATAGTGACAATTTTTCTAAGTCTGTTTCATTCTATGTCATAAATTTTGAACTTGTATGATTTTTTAATGAAAGTTGTTTTTTTCTCTGTTGCTTGCTGATTTCTAATGTCTAGCTAAGGGTCAAACTAAAAGTTGCATAAAACGGATTGAACTACGTTTATAAAAACAATATTGACTTGGAAGCCATAAATACATGAGCCATATTTTGGGCTTATTTTCACAAAATTTAACTTTACTGGCCAATTATATCGGAATAATGAGTGTGCTTTTATAAATGTATGATACAAAAACTTTTTTTTTTAAATCGTAGAGTTTGCCTCTCTAAGGAAAAAATATAACATTTGTATTTATAATACATTCAACTGCATTCATACCACTGTTACAGTTATACGGTTGACTACAGAATAATAACATTCTAAATTTAGATCGGGTATTCCCAACGTTGGTTCCTCGATTCGCGGAAAGAGACAAATTAATAGCGCGAGACGGTTGCAAGAACAAAAACTGTGTCAAATTAGGCTATGCATAGTCATCCATGTATACGTAGGTGTACTGTTTTGTTGCTTTATTAAACTTTATTAAATAACTTTTACTTAAATTACTGTATTAAATTTGTGGTGTCTATTACTACATTTATGTTGTGTAAATACCCACCACTTTTTAACCGGTAAGCTGAGGATAACAACAGTTTCACCAAATGAGGTAAAGTAACTTTATTAAACTTAGCTGCAATTTTGATTTCTTGTGAATATTTTCTTTCAAGATTTAGGTGCTGAGAAAATGATAAGTGAGAAAGAGTCTCCGAGTGTGTGTATAATATCTTGCTCAATAAACATATTGAATACCAATTGGTGGACTTCGGCTGTTGTTTGCTCTTTGGTCGGTTGTTGTGTCTGACACATTCCCCATCTCCATTCTCAATTTAACGTATTAAAAAACATACGATATGGAAAAAAATGGTGATTTAAAAAAAGAGTAAAACAGATATATCACTTGACCATTGGTAAACCCGCTGCATTTGTAATGACCTGTCCTTAGTCAGGAACCTGTTGTTTAGTGGTTGTCGTTTGTCAGTCGTGTTTTATAAGACTGTTTCTTGTTTTTATACAGATTAGTCAAACATTGTGCTACCTAATGCGATACAACCAGACTTATACTAATATTTGTAATAATTTGTTATTTATTTTGCAACTTGTAAACTATTACATAAATTTTATAATTAAACTTTAATCTACTGATCAAAATTAAAAAGTGGATAGTTGATACATGTATTTCAAAATTCACGTGTATCACTGCCACATTTTATAGTCGGTAGCATCGGCAGTAGTTGTATACTACTTTTAAATGTTTGTTTCTATTATACCATTGATGCAATATCCATACATTTATGGTTATACACATTAAATAGAGTCTATTCAATTATACTCTAGACCTTTTTTATAGACACCTTTGGCTGGTTGAATACTTGTTTGAAATTGTAATTTAAAAAAAGATGTGGTATGATTGCCAATTAGACAACTGTCCACAAGTGACATAGACATTAACAACTATAGGTCACCGTATGGGCTTCAACAATGAGCAAAACCCATACCGCAAATTCAGCTATAAAAGGCCCCGATAAGACAATGTAAAACAATTCAAACAAGAAACCTAATAGTTGAAAACCGGTCAATTTTGTTAAATATCGTCAAAATCCTATTTTTGATGTAAAAATCAACGCTTAAGAATAAAACTTTTACAAAAATAGTTCTACATAACTATCTCAAATGGCTTTAAGATAACGTAAATCATTTTTTTATCTTGTATAATTGAGCTTTAGATCGGTGCCATATATGGCCCTTATTCAGCTAACTCCTTTGGAATTTCATGTGTAGGGTATACTGAATATGACTAGTTTTTTGTGTTCCCTAAAAACGTTCAAAATACTAGTAGTCATTTCATATTATGTGCAGCGACATTTGTAATACCCATGACGGCTGAATTCCGTAGTAATCAGATATTGTCAAGTTAAACTGAAATGACATGGTTTTATGTGTAGCTGGAATGTATATAAATGGTTTATAGTATTGAATGAATCAAACAGTCTTGCCAACTCAGTTAAAACTTTTGATTTTTCATCTTGTCCATATGTATCGGTTAATTACTACAAAATTAGCTAACTAATTATTGTTTATAAATAGAAAAAAATAACAGACAATTATTGAATTTGACGGTTAAAATCTTCAAACATTTAAAAATACAGTCATGACAAATTCATTCAATTTCTATAAAAGCTTCTTCAGTCTCTTATTACTATTGTTTTGTGTTTTTAAAATGTTTAAGTGGAAATAAAAAAAAAATGCTCAAGTTATAGCTGTAGTGAAGTTTTTGAGGAACAATGATATGCATTGACATATTACCAGTATGATAAGTTATATTGGTCTCCCTCCTCAACACTACAAAATGCGTCTGTCATTTTATAAACAGACACTATCCAATGTTTTGAAGTCTGTCACTATCTTAGTACTATCTATGTGCTAATGTAGGTTATTTGCAATTATTTTATTTTAATAGAATAAATGTTCAGATCCTATCTTCTATAATATTGCAGTTTGTAATTGAAAACCAATGACATACAGTTAATAACAGACTATCAAGTAAAAGCTCAGCACTATAATCTAATATTTTTATTATTCAAATAATTCAATCTCATTTAATTTTCCACTTAACTTCCACAATTTTATCTAAATAATTTCAAGAATCTCTTCAATACAAATATTTTCTAGAAAAATTTATTCGAGAAACAGTATACTGATTTCACGAAGAATGGTAATTTTGAATCTTTTATGCTATCGATTTTTAGGTCTTGCAAAATAAATATAATTCCTGAAGTTCATGATTAGTGGAGTCAAATGTGTTCATTTGTGTTAGCTTCTCTTTCATCATTCTCATAAACAAATGTAGAAAATCACTTTCATGATTGGACATCATTACAATGTATGATAACAAAAACCTCAAGTGACTTCCAATTCATTTGTAAAAATGTTTCCTATACCACTTGGTGTTTTCTATTTGTGTACGTCTGTGTAGTTATTCAACTAACATTGTTATCAAATATCTTCAAGTTGTTATTTACAAAAAGATAGTAGAAATGGCCATTAATTAAGCTGTTCTGAAAGATGGTTTGATCAAAATAAGATGAATGACAAAATTATTATGCGTCGGTTCGCTGCATTTTGATAATTTATACACTTTGACTGAACTCATTTTTTTAACAAAAACCGATACGACCTAATTCACCCAAGTTTTAAATCATAAAACTATTCACATAAGAACACAACACGAATAAGACTTTCTTTGTAAAGTTATATTTGTTTTCACAAAGAACTGTACTTCTTTTTCACAATCGTCAATTTTTTATCTTAAATGCTTCCGTCTTCCTATCAAATTTCATTTGTTTTCATTGTCATGTTAGCGGTTTAAACATATATATGTCCCAACTTTATCAGGTATACATTACTTCAAAAAGTTTGTTTTATATAAATATGTCTATTTTATTAAATCTGACTTAGCGATGGAGAGCTTAAAACAATGTTTTTCAGGATGAGTCAGCAAAAATAAAGTATAAGGTAAGTTTAAATGTCATTATAGTTAAGTACTAATTTGAAACATTATTTAATGATAAAATACTCAATGTAAGTAGCACTAAAAAGCAAGACTACAGATTATCTTTATTGTTTTGTTTCTAATGGTGTTGAATTAGTGATGCCTTCAACATATCAGTTATTATAATGTTGTTATCGTTTTTTATGAATATTTGGAAATAAAGTATGGTGCAAAAACAAATCATAATAGATGCCAGGCGTAAATTTGTGTACACTCGCGGTTCGTGTACAAAAGACTTATTTGACACACAAATTCAAGTACGTGAAAAACATAATTAAGCCAACACTTCTAGATGTTCTGCCAAATAAAGCAAATGTAATCTCTTAGTTCCCACAAATGAATGTTTGCAAGGAAATACGTAGTATGCTTTCATTCATTATTATCAACAATATTCAATCATAATTAGTGTACTGGGCTTGGTATCTCTTTAACTTTAAAAGATAAGTAACACGAACCAGATATTTTTTGGAATAAGTGTCAAGTAGATATTCAAATAGTATCGGACGTAGCGTTTTTGTAACTGGAAATAACAAATTATCTGCCCTATTTAAAAAATATTGTACAGATACCATATATTTTTGTAATCAGCGTACAATAAGCTATCAATTGACGATTGAAATGAAATTTTAAACCTAATCTTACTTATTTCATATTAAATTACAGGGTTTTTTGATGGAAAGACCTTCAATTGGTCTCTGAACAATTGGTTTTTAATTTTATTTGTTTCATTTTATCATGGATAAATTTCTGATGTATTCATGTATCGCATTATTTCAAGCATCGTTTAAACGGTTTTATTTTTTTTTACTTTTAGTTAACACAACCAATACAACAAGTCAAAAACGGTTAATTTTGTTGTCTGATATAAGGTGCTTCATTGAATATGGTGCCAAAATTTCTGTTTTATTCGTCTGTTGTTGATAGATGTTGCATTGGCAATAATACCAACTCTTCTTATTTTGATATAAAATATCTAGTGTTGTATGTTTGTGAACGTCTGTGTAGTAAGCTAGTTATTCAATAAACATTGTCATCAAATATCTTGTTATTTACAAAATGCTAATATTTATAGTCATTGGGTATGCTTGTCTGAAAGATAGATTTGACCAAACGTTGATAAGATAAATGAAAAAAAAAAACTACATAAGTGCTGGTTCGCGTCATTCTAATAATCGATACTTTCTGAACGAATCCATTTCTTTACAAAAGCCGATATGGCCTGATACACAACAGTTTTTAAATCAATTCACACACGAACACAACATGATATTTAGTATTTTATATTTATTTAAACAAAGAACTGTACTACTTTCAACAAATCTTATTTTAAATTCTTACATCATCCTATCAAATTTCATTTGTTTTCATTGTCATGTAAGCGGTTTAAACACATATATGTTGAAAATGTTAAGATTTACATTACTTTAAAATTGTTTTATATGAATTTGTATGTTTTATTTAATCTGACAAAGAAATGTTGAGCTTTGAACAAAGTTGTTTGATATGAGGTAGCGCAAAGGTAAGTTCAAAATTTTATTATAGTTTAGATAATAATGAAACATTTATTTATGCTGGAGTACCCACTGTAAATAACACTTATACGCAGGCTTTAGAGATTGTCTATAGTGTCTTGTTTCTTATAGTGTTATATCAACGATGCAGTGAATTTAACAGTTATTATGGTATTCAAACAATTTGTAATCGTTATCTATTTTGAATATTTAATAATAACGTGTGGTGCCAAAAAAAATTCATAAAAGATGCCAGACGTAAAGTTGAGTACAACAGACTCGCGCTTCGAGTACAAAAGACTTATAGAGACACCAATTCAAGTATGAATTCAATAGCATTTATAAATCAACACCTCGAAAGGTTATTTCAAATTAGCCTGAGGTAATAAGTTAGTAGATGTAAGCAAGGAAGCATGAAGTAAAAGGTATTACATGACTTTATTCAATCAGAACCAATGTACTCGGGTTGTTGTCTTTTAGATATATTTTCCTTTTCCATTCTCAATTTTATAATTTACAATCATCGAATTTTGTGAAAAATATAAATTGAGACAAAACAAATCAATAAAAGCGAAATCATATAACAACAGAAAGATTATGTTTAATGATGAGTATTGGATATTTTGGAACAATATAAAAGTTAGTTACTCTTTTGAATGAATAAAATTTTCAAAAGAAAAAGTTATCATTTATATTTTTATTCAATTTAATCTAACTAGATATATCTTATGATATAAAAGTTATTATCAAAAGCTTCTATGATAACCAATTATAACATAATTCAGATATTACTCTGTTTTGTTGTTCCTTCAAGGAAAATCGCCAATTTTTCACGCGGCAGATTGCACGGTGGAAAGTAACTATTCGAGACAATGCGCATAATGAAAGTAGTCATCAGAAATGTTTTAAATGTGGTGCATATTTGCACGTCTAAGTATAACTTGTTCGTGACCACATAACATTTTTGACGTTATGTTATATAAGGAAAACCTTGACATGGCCCACTGAAATATCTTCAGTTTCTTTTTATTGTGTTTTCATTTTATTTGTTTTCATTTTATCATGGATAAATTTCTGATGTATTATTATATTGCATTTATAGCAAAGATTTTACGTTTTTTTTTTAAACTTTTGGTTTACACAACCAATACAAAAAGTAAAAAAAAACGATGCATTACATTGTATGGTATAGGGTGCTTTATTGAATATGGCAAATTAAAAAAAAAATTAATGTTACTAAACATTTTCATCCATTCCATATATTTGGTTTGTATTTTTCAATTTTTAACATAATAAAGCTAGTAATAAATAAGAAGTAACAGACACATGTACCGGTAACTGTGCAATATAAGCGTGTATTATTACTGGCACACACAACTGTTCACAACTGAACCTTGTTGGTAATAATATAATCAATAATTTAACACCCTTGAGTTTTACTTTTGTACATACCAAATTGAAACACCATCTTAGAAATGTTAGACAATTTTATGTTGTTTCAAAAGTGAAAATCACGAACAGTCAATATTTATGCCCTTACAGTGTATGATATGCATATACAGATTGTAGTAAGGACAAAGAACACAGTTAACAATGACGATATATGTTTAGTGCCTAAGATTATTAAATTGGTATGTAATAAAACACAACCTACTGCCAGTAGGGGATAATACAATTGCGTTTTAAATAAATTTGATTCCCAATCTAATTTGGGGCTGAACATTTACATGAAACAGAGAAAACTGATTAATGAACTTATAAAAGTAAATGTTTTTCTATGAAGATGCAGCCAGTGTAGTTTGTATTATATTGTAAATCATCCTGTCAGTGGACATGTAAGCTAAAAGGGTCCCGTATTGAGAAATTGGGAACCAAGGGAAAATGGAACACCTCAATTAAGTTAGAACAATAAGCGAAAAAAAAATCAAGTATGATAGATAACAGCCACTGAAATACAAGTTTCAGTTTTTGGCAGAATCATTTTCTATTGACAGGATTAACATACTTTTACAAGTGCAAAACACAACCCCTAAATTTCGATAGTAGTAAAAAGAAGTGTTGAATTTACGCATTTCTTCCAATCATTGACTAGTGTTTTAACATAAAATCTGGCACGATATTTATACTGCTTTCAATTAATATGAATATTCAAACAATTATATTGCTTCATACAGTCATTATGAATGGTGTAATGGTGAATGGTATATGGTGCAATGATATGAGGTGTATAGTATTATGGTGTATGGTGGAAGGTGAATGGTGTATGGTGTAAGGTGAATGGTGTAATGGTGAAACGTGCGATTGGAACAAATGTGAATGAATAGTGTACGACATTTAAAAATATGCAAAAGAATTGATGTGTAATTTCATACATTAGTTTACAATATTGTGATCAAAATTCGTTTTTTTTAAATAAATAAATAATTGTGTAGTTGCATGCTTTGTTTGAAAGATAACGTGTATGGTGCAAAGGTGAAACGTGTATGGTGTAATGACATAGGGTGTATGATGTAGTGGTGTAAAGAGAATGATGAAATGCTGTATGGTGTAAGTGTGAAGTGTACAACATCCAAGGACTGTATTACTAAAGCAATGCAATTAAACTTTGTAATTTTCTATGAGCTATAACAATAATAATAAAAATGAAAATTTATAACGCGCCCTATATGAAAAATAAAAATTACGCTGTACATTCACATAGTAATTAAAACAATTCAATAACAAAAACATAAAACATACATCGTTATGATCGTGTCAGATTTAAATACTGAAATAAAATATGCCTTTCATTAAATAAAAGATCAATACAAAAATACATGTTAAATCAAAGAATTAGAAA
The DNA here is from genome assembly GCA_019925275.1 of Mytilus edulis. Classification (NCBI taxonomy): domain Eukaryota; kingdom Metazoa; phylum Mollusca; class Bivalvia; order Mytilida; family Mytilidae; genus Mytilus; species Mytilus edulis. The sequence continues at coordinate 80,020,906 of CM034360.1, read as the reverse complement.
TTAACAATATAAGCTAAAGGCATACAAACAAGCAAAAAGTCTAAAACGAAATACAAATAGTAAAAAAGCCCGTAAAAGAGAAAAGATTTCAATCTAATTAAAAAGCAATGCAATAAAAATAAGATTTTAGCTGAGATTTAAAATAATCTAGGGATATTGTCTTAAACTGTTCAGGAGATTGTTCCATGAATATGCCGCTGCCAATTAAATTGTCTTTCACCGTATGTCTTCGTCCTCACTTTTGGAACGGTCAGTAGTTTGGTGGAGCTTGAACGAAATGATCGGTTTGGCACGTGTATATTGACTAGTTCCCGAATGTAAGCAGGGCCAATGTCATTCAAAGTGCAGTACACATAAGTCAGTTTTTTGTATTGTGGTCTATATTGGACGGTTAACCAATGAAAATCAGCAAATATCGGTGTAATATGTTCATGTTGTATTGTCCTGGTCATAAGAAGGGCTGCAGTATTTTGTAATTTTTGTAATCTGTTCAATGTAGTCTTGTTGAAACCGTTTAGCAGAATATTCCCATAATCAAGTGTTGATGTTACTAGACAGTTCAATAGTGTCTTGCACGCAGTTGTTGTTATGAAGTTGTGAATGCGTCCAATATTACTGATGTGAAAATGACAGGATTTTCCTATGGCAGAAACTTGCCGTTCCATTGTAAGATGTTGATCAAACTATACACTTATGTTTTCACGCAGGATACACGACTTATAACAGTATTGCCGACTTTGAGTTGGAGATTTGGTACACTAGCCTTCAGATGTTATGGTGTGAATATAATAAGTTCGGTTTTATTTTGATTCAGTTTTTACATATTTGTTGACATCCATGAACTAATGTCGGAAAGTTTTGAAAAATAGTTCTCTCAGTTGTCTAGCGGCTTGATAACCATGTACACTAGTGTATCGTCCGCATAACAGTAATATATCATGTCATGGCAACTGCATATTTCACCTATTGGCTTCGAAAAAAGACATTACAATTTCGGGCCAAGCACGCACCTTGTTTAACACCAAATGTTAGATGACATTTCTTCGATGTAGTTGTTCCAATCACCACACGCTGATGTCTATTCGTCAAACACGACTTAGTCCATTCGAGAGCGCAACCAGTTATGTCCTATGCAAATGACAGACGTTCTAGAAGAATTATGTGATTTATGACATCGAATGCAGCGGAAAGGTCCAATATCACCAATACTTCTGATGACTGTTTATCTAAAGCCGCGTTTATATTATGATGTACTCTCGCTAATGCAGTTTAAGCTGAATGACGTGGTCTGTATGCTCACTGAAGTGGATCACACAATGAGTAAGAGTCCAAATGAACATCAAGTCTCTTATCAACTACCTTTTTGTTGAGTTTTTGAAATGAAGTGTAAATTGGACACTGGTCTATTATTTTTCTAAATAAGTTCCGGTTTTTTCAGAAGAGGTCTCACAAGATAGATATAGGAAGATGTGGTGTGAGTGCCAATGAGACAACTCTCCATCCAAATAACAGTTTATACAAGTAAACCATTATAGGTCAATGTACGACCTTTAATTGGCAGGCTTAACTCAATCAAAAACGTAAATTAACAAACTATGAACGAATAGATTTGATCTGCGATATCCGAATGCAAATGCACAGTTAATGAAAATTAGGGATAATCATTCAAGGCCAAAAAGCAAACACACAAGTCCAAACAAAGCCATGGCAAGTCACCATCGCGAAATATTTAACCATAATCACTTTTGAAAAAAAAGGTTTTAATTATAGAAACAGGTAAATGAAAAAATAACTTTGTCGTTTTAGGTATACTACTTACAGTTGGGTGCAGACCAAGCATTACATAAAGTAAACGCAAGTTAACGCGGCGTGCACATATTTCGTTAGTTAACTTTAAATTTCGCGTTTACTAGTAAACGCCCGTTTACTTCATTAACGTTAACGCGGTCAAAATGGAAATTTCTAATGTCTACTCGAGTAAACGCACGTTTACTCTGTGTCCGTTTAGTCAGTAGTAAACGGCCGTTCACTTCAGATTTCACAAGTTTAATTTTACGTGCACGTAAAAGTAAACGGGCGTTTACTACAGATTTCTCAATTGTATTTTTACGTGCACTTGAAAGTAAACGCACGTTTACTTTTCGCGTTAACTAATTGTGTATCTTATAAAATAATCGTCGTGTGCATTTGTACATTTATTTATGTTGTTAAAATGACTTAATATTTTACGTATATGTGTTTTGAACCTTAACATTCAAAAACACTTTTTATTAGAAATATAAACATTTATCTAGCGGATATTTCTAGATCATTACGAATTGTTTCGTCAATAAATTATAGATGTACTCCCTGTAACATTTTCTGTCTAGTGTTTACTTTAAAGTCAGTAACAGATCCACTCTGACGGAAACGTCGTAGAAATGCACTTATCCCCTGTCTAGAAACTTGAACATTATCTGATCGTATCAACTCATCTCTAACTTCAGTATGTTTTTGCCAGATCTTCTTATACTTAAATATCCTGTCACGAATGGTTTTACAGCTCCAGGACGAATTTCCATTTTGTTCTTATATGCAATGATTAATTTTCAATAAATTAATTAAAGAGGTGTCATTTCATTAAATGCAATCGTCAATATGTTGATCGAAAATGGACAGATGGATATGTTGATGTACCTTATCATGTGATATATAAGGTCAGTGTATCCAGGATACGAGATCAATCTGCGTTAACGCGCGTTTACTACAAACAGCAAACGGGCGTTTACTTTTTTTTTTTACAAAAATAGAAGACACGCCTTTTTCGCGTTAACGCGAAGTAAACGCGAAAGTAAACGCCCGTTTACTCTTTACAAAATGAGAAGACGTGCGGTTTTCGCGTTAACGCGGAGGTAAACGCGAAAGTAAACGCCCGTTTACTATTTATGTCTACTTAAATTTTGGAGTTAACGCAGAGTTAACGCGACGTTTACATGAAGTGCACGCGAGTAAACGCCGCGTTAACTTTTTAGGCCCGTTTACATGTAATGCTTGGTCTGTACCCAACTATATGTGTATATAATTCTTCCAATAATTAGGGATACCAAGAAAGTTCTGTCATATAAAAGTCTGACGACACGATATTCTCATCAAATGATGCATTGCAGATATCTAAAATGAGTGGCACGACAACATCGGAACACTGTTTCAAGATGTTCGACGGAATAGGATCAATCTCGCAGGACTTGTTCGGGGCTTTTTGGATGATAGCTCGTATCTCATTATTGATTGTGTGTTTGAATGACAACAAATGTGCACCAGTGAATTCAACATCAGCCTGTAGAAATGCAATATATAAAAATGGAAATCGTAGATACAAATTTCTTGTTTTTGGTTACAATTATTCATATTTTGTGAAGAATCACACTGAATCTTCCAGAAAAAAATACTTAAGATGATATTATCAAAATGCTGGACTTTTTGACCGACAATATATTTGTTGAGTTTGGAGGATTTATATTTCAACAGACAGTCGGTTTTTCAATGGGAACTAACTGTGCACCCCTACTTACAGATTTGTGTGTGTACTCGTATGAAGCAGAATTCATTCAGAACCTTATAAAAGACAAACAAGAAAAAGCACCTTGCGATTTTTTTTATTTTACATTCCGAATTAATAATGTTTTATCATTGAATAACCCATATTTCAACCAATACTTACATCTCTTATATTCCACTGAACTTGAAATTAAGGATACTACTGATTCTAGAAGGACTGCTTCATACCTTGATCTTTTCCTCAATATTGACGCAGATAGACGACTTCACACGAAAATCTATGATAAACGGGACGATTTTAACTTCCCAATTATCAATTTCCCATTTCCCAGTAGTAACATATCCTCTGCTTCTTCGTATTGTGTTTACATATCTCAATTGATACGCTATTCTCGTGATTGTTCAAACTATACGGACTTCATATACAGGATTGTGCCCCTTACGCAAAAACTGCTCCAACAAAGTTATGAGGAGAACAGATTAAAATCGACACTCCGTAAATTTCATGGACACCATCACGAATTGGTTGATCCATACGATGTTTCTTTGAGCAAACTAGCTAAGGACAATTTTACCACATGGTAGATTGTGGTTTGTCATTAAGTCGTCTAATCTTTTAATTACCGAACGTGACTTATTCCCGATTGTGACTTTTTTGCTGAGTACTATAAGACGTGTTACGGTACTTTTCTATCCCAAATTCATGTATTTGGTTTTGATGTTATATTTGTAATTCTAATCGGATTTTGCCAAATGTGTTGACGTTTTTTCTATTATATTTTTGTGTTATGGTAAAGAAATTAATCACTGCCTTCATTTATTAGATTTGATTTTGTTCAACGTAATTTGTACGATGTTTTACGTTTGCAGTTAGATTCAAATCAAACCGGAATTAGCTATACAATATAGTTAATTGCAACCTCAATTTGCTATTAATAAGTATTGCAATGTGTATTGTTATTAAATGTAATATCAGTATTTAGTTCAAATATAATCATAAATCAATCCTAATTCTATCTTATTTTTGAGAAATTCAAATGTGACGTCATTTTGTGTGTGCTGTTTCAAAATTTCAAATGTGACGTCATTTTTGTGCCTTTTCACCACTTCGTATGTGACGTTACTTGTTTTCATTTTTGTGTTGTGTTATTTGCTTTATAGACATCGAATAGAATTCAGGGCATAACATTACGGAATATGATCTTCAAAATATACAATTTATTACCAATAACATGTAACAAATACATTGGTTTTATATATATATAAAAGTATTTTTTTTATCATCAGTGCAAGCAGTAGCGTTTGTTTGATTTTAAAACACGAATCGATCTATAATATTTAAAATTACAATACGCAAGCTGAAACCGTACCAAGTGATTATTATTTTTGCACACGACATCAAGGCTGTCGTCCCACCTCTAACAGTAGACGGTTCTCTTGGTGGGGATATTGTGCATTCAACCGTGGATATGATAAAATATCTGTAATACACAAAATTGTAATGTTTTGATTGTGTAATGTCTTAATTTTTAAGGTTACGCGGGTTCGGTATTAAGCGGGACAATTGGTATGAACACATTTCGATATACGTGTAAATTATATTAAAAGAAGCTTTTAAACGCAGTTATTTTCGAGGATATTTAAAGATACTAATAAAAAAATCCTTTTTATGTTTTTGAATTAGGCTTTTAATTTCAATTCCTAATTATATATCATTGTAGAAAAAATGTATTTTATACATTTAAAGTACATGTAATTCTTTATGCTAGCTACATGTAGTCCATGAATAAAATTGCATAAATCACAAAAACACACTCGGGAAAAGCCAGAAAGTTTACCAAAAAAGTAGTGGGAACTTAACTGATTTAAATAATTACATGTAATTCTTTATGCTAGCTAGTCCATGAATAAAATTGCATAAATCACAAAAACACACTCGGAAAAGCAAGAAAGTTTACCAAAAAAGTAGTGGGAACTTTACTGATTTCTTTTATCACATATATTTCTGATAGTTTTTCCGACCTATTCACCTATTTTCAAACTTGTAAAGGGACCTCTTTCAGCGGCACGAGCCTGGAACATGTACACATGACAGTTGTAAGTAATAGCTATATACATATACAAGAGAAGATGTGGTATGATTGCAAATGAGACAACTGTCCAAAAGAGACCAAAATTACACAGACATTAACAACTATATGTCACCGTACGGCCGTCAACAATGAGCAAAGCACATACCACATAGTCAGCTATAAAATGCATTTCAAAGAGACTACAATTAGAATAGAAGGTTAACTTACTTACAAAATATGTCATCTTATAGAATGTGATTTTACAAATATATTATTTTCAAATTCGCAGTCCAAGTCAACCTAAAATTGGTTGCACACATTTTTCATGCTATAAATCCATTCCAACAATATAATTTTAAACACACACTAGCTTGCCTTTTCATTAATTTGAATGATACAAATTCAGCTAAATTTTGTTTATTCCCAGCAACAGAGAATTCTCACACTCATCCCAGACGTTAATAATACTCATGCACTTCAATTTTGATAAACAATTTATTGATACGGATAACAACGCTTTAAAATACGGTTACATTAGGGTTTAAAAAATGTGAACTTGTTTTTAATTGAATTCAAAGATAGATTAAACGGTAGCTTTAGGCAGCAACCATTTGATTTTCTGGGGGTTGAAGGGGTGGGCTATGTTTTTTTTTGGAAAAAAAAGTTTGTTTCCAGTTTTTTGAGAAAAAATAATTTGTTTTTGACCCTGAGAAAAAAATGTTTGTTTCACCCTCAGCTGACACTATATGTAATGCTAATATTGAAAGAAAAAACAATTTGTCCCCAAAAAAATGTTTGTCTGGGAAAAAAAATATAGCCCCCCCCCCCCCCCCTAGAAAATCAAATGGTTTCTGCCTTAATAGTGAAATGAACTAATTTTTTTAAGACTCGCCTAAATGTATGTTGCATAGATGTATTTGACCCCAATAATTTTATTTAGATCATGCTGTAAATTATATTTATAAAACCATTTATTTGTAAGTACCGCATAAATCAGTCTGTTCACTGTTTGAATATAGAAACTTGTCGATTTTATAATATTGAGAGATATCCGAGATTTTGTAATATGGTGTGATAAACAAGTAATTGAAGATGACTATCATTTTATTTTAGAGTGTGAAAAGTATAATGAACTTCGAAAGAAATATATCAAACCATATTGTTGGAGAAAACCGTCGAATCTTAAACTTTTTAGACGATCAATGCATTTCAATGGGGGCATATATATACAGTTGGAACTCGCCCCTTTTTTTGTGCTCGGTTGGGACCCCCCTTTTAAAGTGGTTGGGTTCTCACCAGTATCTGTTCATAATGTAAGGGAACTTACCAATTAAAGGGAAGTTTTTATTTCTGACTGAGAAGGCACGAAATTAAATGCATTCATTAATGCTAAACATCCATTTGATCCTATTCTGCTGTACTGTTATAATGGTATACTTACTTATATGATTATTTGACTAATTGTTTAAATGTAAATATATTTCACTGATGTAATTGCATATATATATATATTTGTAATAATTATTTTCTGTAAGTTGTATTGCTTACGAATAAAAGATTATATTATTAATAAAATAAATATTATAACTTTCCTTTTTTGATTGGATGACCATGCAGTGGTGTTGCAACGCCAAAGAACTGGTAATAGAAAGATATTTCAATTTGATACATATGACAATGACTCTTAACAAAAGGTTCTATAAATTCAATTGTGAAGAAAATCACAATACCGTGCATTAACTCAACAACCGTCCATCGACAAATATTACCCGATATTCATTGAAATGATAATAAGTAAACAGTTATTGTAAAAGCAGAGCAGTCTTAAAGTCTAATAGTTTTGTCAAAAATGATTCAAAGTTTTACCGATGCAACGATATTTTATATATTTTGAGTTGAAATGGCCTAGCGGTAGTCTGATCACTTCGAATGCAACACGCTTAATCTTTGCTGAGCATTCGTAAAGTTTTTAAACTTAAAAAAAGATCTTTATTATTAGCTATCAAAACATATGTTATATGTAAGCTATCTATTATAAATCTACGAGGAGTTTCAAGAAAAATGGTGGTGGGGGAGGGGGGCATTGAAGTCTAACTTTATATATATAAAAAAAATAAAAAAAGATCGAGATGTGGTATTGATTGCCAATGAGACAACTCTCCAAAAGCATGAAAAGATATTAACTTCATAGAGTTATAATAACTATTATCGGTCGTCCCACTGTCTATATCACTCTGATCAGTTCTTAATATTATTCCGTATCATGTCTTTGTGACGTCAAATACGTTGAACCGGCCTTAATAACTTTGACCCGGACATATCAGCGACGTCATAATGTTTGAACCGACGTTAATAACTTTGACCCGAACTTATCAAGTCATCTTTTGTGTGCTGGTGAAACAAAGAAAACACTTCTGAAACACGCAAATATAGCCCGATAAATCGATTATCAGATTATATGCATATTGATATTGTAAAAAATCAGCTGCTTGACATTATATGAAGGCTTTTTGATCTCGTTCGCTACGCTCACTCGACAAAAAGCTTTATATTATGTCTCGCAGCTGATATTTTACGATATCAACATGCAGATAACCTGATAATCGGTACACCCCTTTCAAGTCAGACTTTGTCATTTCTGCGGCTCAAGAGAAACCTGTGACGAATATCATTATATCATGACATATTAAGTGTTGGATGTAGCTACAGATAGACAGACAATTTATACTGGAATATTGCTGCAAATTTTATATAAAAGGAATCGCTTTCACATTCTATACTATTCTGTACTATATTAATAAACACTTAATCATGTTTTTTAAAGTTCAAACTCTGAATTGAGACAGCACTATCGGTCATCTTACATAAAAATAATCTAAATTTCTACAAATGTTACAGGTAAATCGGTCCTGCAAGCTACATGCAAGTTAAATCAAGTTTTGTTTTCAACCAATGTGCATGGTATTAATAATTGTAAATATATATTTTCTCTGTTACTATGAAATATTGTTCTGAGGTAATAAAGTTCATTCGTTCATTTAAGTATTCTTTTTTAGATACTGATCTGTCTTATTAAGGTTAAATTCTAAATATTCTAAATTCTAATTCTAAACACAAGGACACCAGTATGGGTTAAGCCAGAGAGCTTCCGAAAGGGGAAATCCCACCTATGTTCACCTAACCAAATCACTCATTTCTGCTCAAAATATCAAAAAGAAATTTTACAGAAATTCTCTTAGATGACCTTACATTCACATTATAGCAAAAAAATGGGGAAAAATTCAAAGGAAAGGCAAAAAAAAAAAAATTAAGAAAAAATATATTGAAATTAAAGGGAACTATATTGTGAACGAAAATTGACAACGAAAATTGAAGGGGGATAATTGTGTTCCCGGACCAGTACTAACAACACAATTCATTAACAAAAATAAGATAATCCGATCAATTTTGTCGATTCAGGGACTTTTCTTCTTGGTTGGATAATAAACGGCTCAGTAATTGGTGTCATTTTTTCATAAGAATTAACAAATCTAAGTTCGATTTCAAATTCTACCAAAATTTAACTCTTAGATAAGCAGCATGTAACGAATATATGCATCCATCCTGTGTGCAAATACGATGAATATGAAGGATCCTGAGTGCACATTGTATGTCCTGAGTGCACTCAGGAGGTCATTAGCGGTATTCAGACGTACCCCAAATAAAAGATTGGTTTTTTTTTCAAACTTAGCGCACATGCAATGCACCATCTCTTCGGAGTCCTCCAAAAAGGTGAAATTCACCTGTATTGGTTTGTCTGGTGTATGAAATTCATTGTGTATATTACACGTTCCATCTACAATATACGGAAATGACACGGCCGGGTATTGTAAAGCTATTGAGGGACTTTTAATGTCAAATTCATATCCCTGGGCGAAGAAATTACCGGTTTGTGAAAACACTGTGTGAACGTCTTATTCTCATTTCGCCTTAGCTGTCAAAATATATATATAAAATTAATCCCAGTTTGCCTTAGTACAAATTTTTAGGTACACAAGAATTAACTAAGGCGAAATGGGAGCTTCTGTAAACAATGTAATTAAGTTAAGTTTTGTTAGTATTGCAATTATTTGATATTTGTTATTTTGACCCATTTTGATGTCAAATTCTACCATGAAATACTTTTTAAAGGAAAGATATTTTTTGGGGTCGCACTTTTTATAGTTACTCCTTTTTTTCTGAAAGTGTTTTTTTGTTTACTCGTGTGTTATATTTTGTAAATAAAGTCTTATTAGAGATTCATATTTTAATGAATAAATAAAGACAAATATCATACAAGTACAAGGCACTGATATACACATATGAATGTTCAATGTTTATTTAGTTTCCAAGTTAGAGGATCGATGCTGCATCACCATACTGAATATTATTAGTTACATAGTGTGCTAGTGACCTAATACGGTATATATGGGGTCAGTAAATTCCACATGGGTGCCAGCCCTCTAAATGCTTACTTGTCCTTCTGTCTGGTGGTGGTTCCAAGTTGGTTGTGGGTATCTGCCATCTCTTCATATCACAATTATACGTTAACTTGGTGCAGGCATTAGTTTGTGGTGCGTTGGTTAAGTATTTGGTAAACGTGATTGCAGTTTTTTCTGATAGAGTACTAATCTCCTGCTTTCGAATACCATGACTTATAATAGTTTGTTACCTTGGTTTTGGTCTTTCACGCTGTCAGAATGAAAGGTTGAGCAATTTTTGTAGGTAATAAATGAAAAAAGAGAAGTCAAATTTTTTAAGAGAACAGAAAATGAGCTTTACAAACGTGTCTCTAACGATAAAAAAATGTAGATTATTTAGATCATTCGAACTTGTGTAAATAATGAATATTTAGTTGCTAAGACTCATTCATATAATTGTTTTTTATTTATTTTATTTACAAATTTTATACAAACTTATGACGATTCAAACCTTGACCTTTTGTGTAGACACCTGTTTCTTGTTGAAGACTAAACATGCGCTCTTGATTCATTTATGATTTTTTTGTCGTTTGGTTGCTGTCAAATTGAAATATATCCCACATCTACTATAGTATGTGTTCAATTTGATTAAAAAGGGTAATTATAAAGAGATAGATTATTTAAATTCCAACGATCACAAATCTAATCTAAATCCAATTTCAATTATTTCGTAACATACGATTTTTGACAGAAATTACCTTTATCTGATTATCATAATATTCCCAGTTTAAGGAAAAGAAAAGACATTTTTTCTATATATTTTTTTACAAAGTTGCTAATGGTTTAATTATGTCGTAATTTGTGTCGGATTCCGGGCGACATAGCGTACACTTTCCTTTTAATTTTTAGCATTATTATTATCGTATTTTTTGTATCCTTGCTATCCTTGCTAAATCTTTTACTGTATACATGTATCACAGCTAGTGAATAAGTCTAAATGTCCGTACAGTGTAAAGTAAGATCTCTTTTCCACACATGGACATTTCATTAGTATAGAAAGTTCGCTATAGTGTTCCATCATGGTCTTAGTGCAGTTTCGAGAGCTTATAGTGCACCGAGGCGGTCTAGGTTATTTTTAGACGCACCATAAAGTCCCTGTCACACCATTGCAACAACGTCCTTTTTTGATAAATTTGTTAAAATGCTGGGACCATGATACTAATAGTATGATATTTCCCTTTTAAATAGTAATTGTTATGACTGATAATATTTTATATGTATGCTGTCTTAGATTTTAAATAGTTATTTGGTTAATATGGTGTCTCGTAAGTCATTTTTGGACAGGATATTTTTGTTTTATAGTGTATGTATATTCTACACGAATAATTTTAATCGCTATCATTATAAAAAACTAGACTATGTGAACCATATGAGTTCGCACACAAGACAGCTGATTGGATAAATGGGATGAATTGTTACGCCTACATAAAACTGATATCCAATCGAATGCCAGCAGACACCTGTCAGTAAAAACAAATTGCAAGCGTGGATGGTTAGAGATTTATTTGTGTATTCGATATTTGAAAAATAAGTTACATAGTCACTATTCGTTTTTCCTTTTTTTTCAACCGGATTTCAATAACTGTTTTTACACTTTCTTATTTAACAGAAAGGTATTTAAATAGAAGCGCACCACATTTAAAAGAGATTAACAAGCATTTAATATAGCGACTTGTGTTTTCCAGAACGTCCAATTTTCAATAATTCACAGACTTTTGCAATAATATTAAACCTTTATTTTTTAACGAATGCTTCTAAATCTGGTATGTAAGAAAGTTATAAATGGCTTTTGGATTATTGACACAATAAAACAAATATGGAAAATCAAACGCACAAGTCTGGCAAAAATGAATGGACAATGCTATGACAAAAAACAGAAAACGACAAAAGACATACATAGTACTGTTATAGTTTTTCCTTGTCTCAAGTTTACAATAACTTAAATGAAATTTATATAGAAAACATGAAAAATTAAATGATAATGCATATTATTTACAATATTAAAAAAAAGTAACATCAACAATTTAATTAAACCTATTTAGATTACGTTTTCAAGTGTTAATCCCGACATCCGTAATTTTTCAGGGTATGCAAATTATCTGTAACGTCAAGTTGACAAATTTTTCACCACGGCACTAGTCTATAATTGCATAAATATTTATATACAATCACTTGTAAACCATTTTAAAATATAAAGTTTTTGATGTTTATATTCAATGAAGAAATATTATTTCGGCAATCGGTTGATTTTAAACTCAATTCGCCGCGGTTTGCGCAGCAGTATGACTTTGAACCACTTATGTTTTTTTTAATATAGAAAATGTTAAATAATTAAATAGGAAGAGGTATGAATTAGAATTGATTATTTTCTTTAGTTAATTAAGTGGACATGGTAGACTTTCAGTAAACATATACCGCCTTCTTTTTAATTTTAATTTTGTTCTTAAAAGGGGAACAACCGCTGATAAACACTGGAAAAGTTTTACCCGTTTTTTGTCCAAATTAATAAAATCGGAACACGACTGAACTAGGTCTGACAGCCTCTTAACGTTCTTTTGTATCCATGGTCTGTTTTGGGCTGACACTGTCTTAACGGGTCTAAACAACCCGCTAGACGATTCAGTCTTTTCCGTCTTGACATGCCTTAACGAACTGATTTACCTGATGAGGCTATCGATCTGAACGGCGACTTAACGATCTTAAATATCTTGACGATTTTTTCTAGCGGTAAATCCAGTCAATCAAGATGTGACCACACCAAAATGACCGTTTCAGACTGAAATCGTGCTACTAGTGTGTTGTATCATGCTGTTTGTTTTTTGTCTTTTCGCTTTTGAAATTGCGTTGTAAATATAAAAATAAGAAGATGTGGTATGACCGACAAGTAAACAACTCTTAACCAGAGATCAAGAGACATAGAAGTTTACAAAAACAGGTTAATATACGCCCTTCAACATTGAGAAAACCCTTGTTGATTTTCGACTGATGACTTTTAATTTCCTTTTGGTGTTTTAATTCTTTCTTTTATTAAAAACGGTTCATTAAAACTAAAAGAAAAGTGTGAGTGTGATTATTCATGTTATTTTTAATGGATGTCAATGAAGTTTCATTGTTTATTTGTGGGATTAGTGAACATGCAATAACATATTTTATTCATTTGAGGACTTTAATATTGATGATATTAACAATTTAAAATACAAACTTATCACCGATGAAATTGCATAGGTACAGTACAGCCTGTGACATCCTCTTAATTATGTCCACCCTCTTGCATGGTCAACATTCAATGGTGGCCATTTATTGGGGTATTCAATCTTGAGATGTTGGCTATTTATTGGGGTCATAAAACATAGGTTGATGTTTTATCTAATAATGTTACCTGTTTTAATCAATCAGGGTTGAAGTTTTCAACTTGTATGTTTCTTTAAAATTTACCTGTACAGGTAAAATAGGTTTCTTTCAAAATTGACATTTCACTTTTTTGGAGAATGTAGAATAAGACATTGTTTTAGTCTTTGTTAATTAACATTATTTTTTATTTTTCTGTCTTTTGAGTTTATTCAAATTTTTTTTTTATTTGTTTTTAATCATTTTTGTGTGATTTTGTTTCTTATTCTTTTAATGTCTTCTTAGTAAGAATATTGAGAAGCAAAAAGACAAAAATGTCAAAGATAAAGTTTTTGACTAGCATTTGAAAGACAACAGACTTTAATAAAAAAAAATTAAAGTTAAAAATAAAAAATAATGTTCATGATGTTTATTGTATTTAATTGTTTAATTTAATTTATTTTCCAAAAAAACATTTAAAGAAAAAAAAACCGTCTGGTTTTGCCTTTTTGAAACAAATGTGAACTTATTGAATACGACATCTTCAGTTTGGCTAATATCGGTCAGTTAAAAGCCAAAATTTGACTTAAATACACTTATATAGATGGTAACACTTTTATGGTCTATTAATTAAATCATTTTTTTTCTGTGTACATTTATATTGTTGAAAGTCCTGGACTGGTATGATACATATCCTTGGTATACATTTGCAAATATTTACCTAAACCCAGGCCTTTTAGATAAAGTTAACATTTTCAGGGACTTGAATGAATTAAGACTTTAAAACCATTATTGAAAAATCAATTTACAGAAAAAATATAAGAACATTTTTGAAAATAGATTTAAGAATAAAAACTTTGGTAAAAACTGTATACTCAAATGTGTCACATAGAGAGTTAGTGGTCGTAATTTAGAAATAGAAAATAGTGGACAATATAAAATTCCTAGAAAAGATAGAATATGTGAACTGTGCCACTTGCTGAACCATGAAGACCACTGCTTCCTTAATTGTAAAATTAACAAAATAAATTGAGATAATCTATTTGAAAATTGTTTACCTTCTCATAATATTGTCTCTTACCCAAGTACAAAAAGTGAAAGAAACGCTAAACCATCATTACATAAATATGTTGAAAATATTGGCTCCCTTGTAAACCATTTTAAAATATAAAGTTTTTGATGTTTATATTCAATGAAGAAATATTATTTCGGCAATCGGTTGATTTTAAACTCAATTCGCCGCGGTTTGCGCAGCAGTATGACTTTGAACCACTTATGTTTTTTTTAATATAGAAAATGTTAAATAATTAAATAGGAAGAGGTATGAATTAGAATTGATTATTTTCTTTAGTTAATTAAGTGGACATGGTAGACTTTCAGTAAACATATACCGCCTTCTTTTTAATTTTAATTTTGTTCTTAAAAGGGGAACAACCGCTGATAAACACTGGAAAAGTTTTACCCGTTTTTTGTCCAAATTAATAAAATCGGAACACGACTGAACTAGGTCTGACAGCCTCTTAACGTTCTTTTGTATCCATGGTCTGTTTTGGGCTGACACTGTCTTAACGGGTCTAAACAACCCGCTAGACGATTCAGTCTTTTCCGTCTTGACATGCCTTAACGAACTGATTTACCTGATGAGGCTATCGATCTGAACGGCGACTTAACGATCTTAAATATCTTGACGATTTTTTCTAGCGGTAAATCCAGTCAATCAAGATGTGACCACACCAAAATGACCGTTTCAGACTGAAATCGTGCTACTAGTGTGTTGTATCATGCTGTTATGTCCACCCTCTTGCATGGTCAACATTCAATGGTGGCCATTTATTGGGGTATTCAATCTTGAGATGTTGGCTATTTATTGGGGTCATAAAACATAGGTTGATGTTTTATCTAATAATGTTACCTGTTTTAATCAATCAGGGTTGAAGTTTTCAACTTGTATGTTTCTTTAAAATTTACCTGTACAGGTAAAATAGGTTTCTTTCAAAATTGACATTTCACTTTTTTGGAGAATGTAGAATAAGACATTGTTTTAGTCTTTGTTAATTAACATTATTTTTTATTTTTCTGTCTTTTGAGTTTATTCAAATTTTTTTTTTATTTGTTTTTATTCATTTTTGTGTGATTTTGTTTCTTATTCTTTTAATGTCTTCTTAGTAAGAATATTGAGAAGCAAAAAGACAAAAATGTCAAAGATAAAGTTTTTGACTAGCATTTGAAAGACAACAGACTTTAATAAAAAAAAATAAAGTTAAAAATAAAAAATAATGTTCATGATGTTTATTGTATTTAATTGTTTAATTTAATTTATTTTCCAAAAAAACATTTAAAGAAAAAAAAACCGTCTGGTTTTGCCTTTTTGAAACAAATGTGAACTTATTGAATACGACATCTTCAGTTTGGCTAATATCGGTCAGTTAAAAGCCAAAATTTGACTTAAATACACTTATATAGATGGTAACACTTTTATGGTCTATTAATTAAATCATTTTTTTCTGTGTACATTTATATTGTTGAAAGTCCTGGACTGGTATGATACATATCCTTGGTATACATTTGCAAATATTTACCTAAACCCAGGCCTTTTAGATAAAGTTAACATTTTCAGGGACTTGAATGAATTAAGACTTTAAAACCATTATTGAAAAATCAATTTACAGAAAAAATATAAGAACATTTTTGAAAATAGATTTAAGAATAAAAACTTTGGTAAAAACTGTATACTCAAATGTGTCACATAGAGAGTTAGTGGTCGTAATTTAGAAATAGAAAATAGTGGACAATATAAAATTCCTAGAAAAGATAGAATATGTGAACTGTGCCACTTGCTGAACCATGAAGACCACTGCTTCCTTAATTGTAAAATTAACAAAATAAATTGAGATAATCTATTTGAAAATTGTTTACCTTCTCATAATATTGTCTCTTACCCAAGTACAAAAAGTGAAAGAAACGCTAAACCATCATTACATAAATATGTTGAAAATATTGGCTCCCTTATAAAATAGTCATTATTAGAACTGCATGAGGGCAGAACCTAAAAAATATCCATGTGTTTTAATATCTTATAGAATTGTTAATTCTTTGCATTATAATTGTTTTTTGTTTGTTTGTTTTTTTGTCACAAACTAAATACCATATGTTTATATGACAGTACAAATATTATCAAATTTTGTTGAATTAATGAATATTTTGAATATATTTATTCAATAGAGAAATAAGGAAGTGCCTAAATTTTATTTAGAATAAGTTCTAAAGACAATCTTTAAGACTTTAACATTTGTAAAACAGTATTGAATGCAGATAAGTCTATTTACTATGATTTAAGTATAAATCCTTTTGATTTAAAAAAAATAATCTGAGAAACAACTTTTCAATAGAAAAAGGCAGGCATTGGGAAAGTTTGAATAATTCTAGGAGATGATATTTATTTATTCTTCACTTACACCATAAAGTACATGTAAAAATAATTTAATTTGATTAAAAATGTATAATGTCAAAACAAATAGCCATGAGTCAAATAAAAAAAAATCAGCTATTTATTCAACTAGTTATATTATTTCATTTTATTTTTGAATTTTCTTGTCATAATCACAGTAATTAAATTTCACAAACACATACATGTATATTTTACCTGAGACACATGACCTGTAAGTTATATAATTTTAACACTTCAATGCAGTCAAGATTTCCCTTTATCCTTGAGTAGTTTTTGATTAATACCTTGTGTATTAATTAAGCAACAGGGGGTATAATGATGGACATATAGGGCCACCATGGTGGACATAATTTTTATGGCCACCATGAATAAGATAATGTCACAGGTAGTACTGTACTGTATGTATATATGAATAGTTGAAATTTTAAGAGAAATACATGACAGTTAGTGCATCTTCTGTATCACAACATGTTACAGTAAGTTATTTCATTTACGCGTAATGTCTTAACAGGTTCGAGGTGTAGTATAATATATTATATGTTGGGGTCTTACCTAGTTAGTCGCCTTTCTCGCCATTTATATTGAATGTAAAACTGCATTTTATAGGACAATTAAGGGTTGCTGATGCAGAAAATTGTATTACTAATTGATAGGGATGACAGGTTTTGAATACAAACCTACTTCTAACGAATTGCTCTTGAACGTATTTGATTTTTTCAATGTGTTGACCGAGGTACACAAAAAAAACTGTTATGTTTAGCTCAGACGTACAAGAGATAAAATGTTGCTCTAGTGAGCGTGTTAAACATGTTAAACCTAGCTATATGATCTGAAATTCTTCATTGTTAAATAAAACGACTAAAAACGTAACTTCTTACTCGAGCGTAAATTAAATAATAGTTGTTTGAAACGCTCTTCGTAATCACACAATCATCCATTAATGACGTTTCATTGGTATGTAATGAAGGACCGAAAACATAAATGTAAACTGTTTTCGGTAGCGTAGATGTAATTAATTGTCCAAGATGTATATGTTAGAGGCGGCAATAAGTGAAATATTGCATTAAGCTTATCCTAGACAATAAGCTTACACATAAGTATTAAGTGTCTGCCTTTAATTTGTAATCATTAAGCGTATTTCCTGCAATTTAATCATAAGTATTCTAAGTATTCAACATTGTCAAGCATCATATCAGGTGTTTTGCGAGTTTTGAGATTTTTGTGTTATCCTCCAAGCATAGATACATTCGATAAAATATTTTTGATGTAAAGAATAATGTTTAAATTATATTTCAATTATTAATATACATAATATATAGCAGATTTTTAAATTTGAATTTTCCCATAATTAACTTGCATTTCTTTTTTGGTATTGAAAAAATTAAAATGTTTCAAACAAGTGCATCTAATAAAGGGAGGATGCATTGGCGAGTGAAGAAATTTCTCTACAGGGCGAGATGGTGTCAGTCTTGTCAAAAGTAGACACATGTAGATATGCATTTTTACTTAAAGCTTATGTCCATTGATATTATTTACAATTAAATAAAAATAGTGGTAAACATTTGGCCATCTGACTTTTTTCACTTCTTTTAAAATCTGGATTATCATTATTTGATGGACATTTTACTGAAAAATATTTTTTGAATCTTTGCAATCAACATTTTAATTAGAGAAAACAAGGAGCAATCATTAACGACAATAAAATTATCCTATGGCACATGATAGAGTTTTAATCTAAATAATCCTAAGAAACGGTAACTATAGACAATTACAATTTAAACAGTATTGCCAATTTACCTCTGGAGGGATCGGAAGGTTTTCATTTTAAATTCTATTTTTAGAAATTTATCTGTGACGTAACTTTTTGTGGCTTTGAAACATTGGTGTGACGAATAGCGTTATATTGTACTGTCGTAAATCAATTTGAGGGGATCGTTGTTATTCTGTGGTTTACGTCTTGTAATGTACATAGTTTGATTTATGTATTTATTTCGCTGTCCTGAATGTTAACATTGTAGTGGTATTTTAACTTTGCTACATAAGCGGGAGATTTGGCTAGCCAAAGAACCAGGTTCAACCAACCATTGTTTTCTTAATATGTCATGTAATACGTAAGGAATATGACGGTTGTTATCAACTTGTCCGTTTCTACGAATTTTTGCGTTTTTTTTTTTTGCAGTTTTGTGTTTCTGTTGTTCCGTTGTTTTATTCTTTTAGTTGATGTGTTTCCCTACAATTTATTTCAGTAAAATTAATTAATATTGAACAGCAGTTTACCAATATTGCCTTTTTTGACAAGTAAGAAGGAACATTTTCAAAACCACGTTTTTCTAAAGGATGTGTATGGCACATGGTGACGGAGACCTTGTGATTTAAACATTTTGATACTAACTATGCTAATATTGCTCCTATTGCTAATATTTTCCAAATTGATTTTCCTCTAAGTTCAGTGTTTTTGTAATTTTACTTTTTCCTGCTTCCATAGAACTAATCAATATCACCTTGGGAAATTTTGGTTATGATTAATGACAGGACACATCTTTCAGGATATGAGAATAGCGACTAACATTAATTAAGCAACAGACTTACTCTTTAGGCGTCAGCTTATTGCCTAGGATCTAAACTTTATATTCAAAAATTACAGGCATGACGTCCCATCGAAAGTGACGTTTGGGAAGAATTCGAACGCTTTAACGTTGAACCAAGAGGTAACGCTCTTGAACATTTATCGAATGCCCTTAAGAACCGATACACATGATTTTAAATGAGGACATTCTCGTAGGCACAACATCTCTGTTTTACCGTCACTCCGACATTACTTGAAATTATTAATTGGTCATTGCTAAAAGTCAGATTACAAAAATACTGAACTACGAGAAAATTTCAAAACGGAACAGTTGTTGTTCATTAACATAAACGATTTGACAACTATCATATTTCTGACTTGGTATAGGCATTTCCAAATTAAGAAAATGGTGAATTGAACCTGTTTTTTTAGCGTGCATGCATTGATCAGTTTCCAGTCATTCACTAATCTTATTAGTAACATGCATTTGAGATCAACCCTAGTTTTTTATGGGGTTCGTGATGCTCATTCTTTAGATTTCTCTCTTGTTATTCTTAGTCATAACCTTATCAGTTTCTTTTCGTCTTATGAATTCGAATGGCCCTCTGGTATCTTTTGCCTTTCCTTTACGCGTTAAGTTGTAGATACTTCAAATATCTTAAAAACACTTTTGACTATTCATCGGGTCATGTTTATATATAGTTCTTAGTATTAAGCATTTATACCTTGAGCATTGTGTTGATGATGAGTCTTTTGTATTCAAAAACATGTCTCGCGTAAATATAAAATGGCAATCTTTGTATTTATTATCATTCATTTACAACCTCTCCATCGATTCCACTGCTATTGGAGTTTTTATAACCCGAGGGTATCACCAGCTCAGTAGTCAGATTATCTAAGGAATCACTGGATAGGGTACCGTCTTTATGCATATATGGCCGCCAGTGCCCCTGTCTACCTCAGGAAAAGACTAACTTAGCTGTATTTGGCAAAACCTTTGGGAATTTTTTGTTTTAATGATCTTCAACTTCGTACTTTATCTGGTCTTTTTCATAAATTTTTTCGTGTTAGAAGTCTTTTGTAGACGAAATACGCGTCTGGTGTAGATATAAAAATATGCAATCTTGACACTGACAAAATGATTGATGATGAGTTTATTTACCCAGTTTTAATAATCGTCGATTGCATTTTCCACGAAAACCACGTATGTTGGTATTTTACGTATAGTGACGTATCAAAGGTGTAGTAAAATGTAGGTTCAAACATGTGAAGCATTATTCGAAATACCTTTATTGTTTTACTTCAAGTCATGACTTGGCATTCATCTAATTTGAAACTAGAAGATTTCACTGCTGCTCAACTTCCTAGTTGACTTAACCTTTTAACTGTTTTGATACAAGCGCCACACAGACGAGTATGTACTAACACTTGTCTGGTATTTTGTATGACTTATTTATTAATGTTAAAGTACGTCTTCATAATGAAGCCAATTTTATTTTCTGGCTTAGAAATTTTGGAACAATTCTCTCAAAATAAGTAAGAATTAAAAGGGAAAAAGTTTTTTTCCAAATCAGTATAGATTTAGTTATGAAGAAATAACTTGTTATTTTTTCAAATGTTCTCTACAGGCACCTAGAAGATCAACTAACCGAGCAGTGATTAGCGATACACTCTTGAGGTTATTCTTAATAAGTTTTCATTTTGGGTCAAACTATCAGAAAAATAACTTTCTCATTAAAGAGGCATCTGAATAGTTAAACAAATATAGCTACAACTGATTGAGTAAAACTAAACATTATTTGACAATTCAACACTAGAATATTTTTTAAGTTATAAATTGTACATAAAGTCAATTAACAGAAAAAGACTCAGAATTAAATATGGTGAATTTTGTATATTGGTTAACATAATGACAAACCTGGCATTGTTCAATAAAATAAATTAAGAACTAATACATGTTAAAGAGTAAAACAATATGATCTTATTCTTGAAATATATTTTCTATTAAAAAAAAATGTCAAAACATAAATTAGTTAACCAACATTTAGAATCAGTGTTCATGAATTTGAAATAGTAAAGAGATGACACAACTGGATACCAGATTTGGTAAATTAGGCGACAATTATATTGTGGATGATGAAATTCATGACTTCTTGGATGTCCGTCACATAAAACTAAAAGGGTCCAGTTTCATTTTAGTAGTATTATCATAGTTTGCTGAAAATTCAATAATTTTTTTGGTTAATGTCAAAGGAAATGTCAATAGGTAATGCTATTATGATAAAAATTATAGGAAGTGTAACTAAGATTACAAATGCAAACTAAAGTAATACGTAGTCAGTGACAGGCCAGATCTTTTTTACGTAGTACAACGGTACTGATTGTGTTCACTAACTCATTATCTTTGGGAATACACTGTTTGCATTGTCACCCTATTCATATATAGTAATAAATTTTGGTTTACTCTAATTCTAAACGAAAAATTATACTTTGATTAAACTGTCATTGTGCTGCTCCATCAAAAAGGTTTTGTGAAAATATTTAACACACATTATTAATGTGTATCTTTATTTTACAGATAGCAAGTTTGCAGCTAAATGAGGCAAGTTTTACTCAAATGAGAGAAATCTTATTATTCGTATTTGTTATAAAGCGTTATCCTTTTTTATACATGAATCAATATACCATTTATAAAGTTCCAGATCAAGGTAAATTCAGAAAAGCGTTTCAGACCCATCCCAATTTTACAAAGCTACTTTAAAGTATGTTGTGAACATTTGCCAAAAGTACAATATTAATTGTTGCATTGGGGTAGTTCTTCAAATGTTTTGATTTGAGTTTAAACAACCGCGTCACGAACACTTCAACAAGTGTTGTTTCAAACTGTTTATCAACCCAATTATATAAATCGTAAATGTTCTGAGATGTTTTATAGGTTATGATTAAAACCTATGTGACTCATCACTAGGCTATACCTCTAAGAAAACACAATGGGAGCCACATGTTAATTAGATACATGTTGTCCATTTAGACAATCTGATGTAACTTAACGTGTCTAGTTAGTCTCTTGTTGATTTCACTTCACTTCTCTGTCCAATGTTTTATTTTATATATCAATTTAATTGTTGTATATTTTTGATACCATGTAACATTCGAATAGATGAATGTAGAGACTCTAACCGAAATTTTCAAATTGTAAACATACATGGAATTTATTTTTGAAAGCTTTTCAATATTAGAAAAGCAATATGTTGTTATCTTAAGCAAAATATTTATTTTAATATAAAAAAAAAACACCATTGATTTTATCGATTGAAAATGAATACAAATTTTCTAGAAAAAAAAGATAACCAAAATAATTGTCATTTTAGGGGGGTACCCAACATTTTGACTTACATAGATTTGTCTCACTTCATTTCCATAAAGATTTGACAAAATTTTACTTTTACTTGTTTACAAAAATGAGAAAATTTCAATTCAGTTGACTATATATAACAGTTAGACGCACAGTAATTTTGATCGATGAAAAGCTTGATTTCTCCTTACTAATAGTATGTGATTAAAATGCTTAGCTTTTTAAGACTTAACTCCCTTCGGTGTTATGTACCCCTTTAAGTCATTTCATGTTATCTGTTGCAATACGTGTAGAATAATAAATTCAAATGAAAATGTTCGTTCTAATTTTGACTATATTTGAAAGAATTGATAATAAAAACAAGTTGTGTCAAAGATACAGCAACTGGACAATAGAGCAGAACACAGTTCAGGATCACCAAAGGGTCTTCAACGCAGCGAGTTACGACACTCTTAACTCCGATATATAGGTAGATACATGTATGTCGCCAAAGTGTCTTTCTGTTAGTATACAGTTCCCGAGTGATCACTTCTTTTAAACACATATCTATTACTAAGAATATTTGAGGTTTGAGGTTTAAATAACAAATGTACTTTTTACTTCCCAAATGCAGATGAACGAGTTTTTTTTTCCATTTCTGTCAATGACATTGCAGATGTTACAGTACACATTATTGTTCTCAATACGTTAGTTTATCCTTGTCAGACTTTATATCTAATTGCAACTGTTATCAGCTGTTTATCAAATTATACAAACGGTATATAAGCATTCTAACATCGGATTCGGACTCCTTTTGAACTGATGTTTACTTTGCCAATCACTGTTTTTTTTTCTACAATTGTAAGAAATATAGGGAGAAAGTTGAGATAGCAAAAACCATTGGCGAGATGGTCTTGAGGAAACGATGATAGTCCATCTGAAAGGGACGATACATGGAATCATCAGGGATTTATCTATCAATACATTTTAATTTTGTCGTTGTCAATAGATCTGACGGAAGGGGACGATAAACGGTAGACTCGTGTAAAGAGAGAGTCATATCACTTGCAGGTTAAAGACACCCTTGTAGATTTCGAAAAAGAGCAGGCTACTGACACTACCAGGCAGCACTCACACCCGCAAAGTGAAAAGGAATCAACTTATAAGTTGTACAACTTGTTTCCCAATCCACTATAAATAAAAATGTTTAAACTAAAAACATGTTTAACCCCACTGCATTTTTGCGCTTGTCCCAAGTCAGGAGCATCTGGCTTTTGTTAGGGTTGTATGATTTGTTATTTGAGTTTCCTTCATATAGTTCGGAGTAAAGTATGACGTTCATTATCAATGACCTATTACACATTTTTATATAGAGACCAGCTAAAGCACGCCTCCGAGTACGAGGTTTTCTCGGTTTATTGAAGACCCATTATAGTACGGTGACCGAGTAAGGAAAAGTCGCTTATTTAAGGAGTGTAATTGTCATTCGGACTATACGGCTATAAATCACAGTATTGGTAGTTGAAAGGTTAATCTTAACATTTTGACTTGTCGTCAAAAAATCGTACGGTGCAATTTTTGTAAAATGGGCTTTGAAATACGTTAGTTAACATGAACACAAAATCGACGTAGAAAAGTTTTGAGGTATAAGTTGTAAAATAACATCCGTGATATGATTTCTGTTATTATATACATTGTTGTTACATTGTTGTTACATCTAATTTTAACGATTTCAAATAAAGTTTAGCAAAATTAACCCGTTTATTAAGAGTTTATGAAAAGATTAACATTACGAATATTTTGCATTGAATTTTTTTTAACGCAAAATGTAAAATAATTCACATTTATATGATATTCAATACCTTTATTAATCAATAATATCAAAGTCATTTATATCAGAAGCATTATTTCAGCAATTCAAGCCAGATATAAGTTTTAACGCTCATACGACGGAGCTAGTCGAAGATCATATACAGCCTATTATAGATACATATAAGCATAGGGAAAGTGCTGTATCAACTACATTCAAATACTATGAGGTGTTCCTTGAAGCAGTAGACATTTGCTGTCACATGTTGGAGTAGAACGAGAGGGAAATTTGTCACTTCCTTGAGATCGTCATCTCAAATGTAACCTCATGTTTTTGTAACCAACCGTACCAATTACTGAATGTGTATGCGAGATTACATACTCGATATGCTTCAACTTTCTGAAAATTTGATAGATGGCTACTTTGCTTTCAGACAAACTCCTGGACATTTCAACGGTTCATGGAATGACATGGCAACAAAAAGACCGTTCTAGAAGCCTCAAGGGGATCAGGTGGCACTGTAGGCATAACAAATCAAAATTCTGCACGCTTGTTAGATGGACCCTTTCTAGACATGTCTAAGAATCTCTTAGTCGTGTAACGCTGAAAAGGGCTGGAATTGCTGCAAATAATGTATTATCACAAAGGGAAATAAAGCTAAAAGCAATGAAAAGAGATGAACATGTTATTGCCATTGCGGACCATCTGAATGATCCATGACTGATCCCTTTGATGTGGAATCCCATCCTCCGTGTCTTATTAACATCTCTTCTAGAGTGCATGCTACACGAAATATTCGAGATTCTGTGCTCACAGCTGTATAGGGAGGCTTGAAAATGTCTAATAACTTTATCACTAGTGCTCTTTCTTTAGATCCAGGCAAGGAGTCTTTATAGTCTAATATCAAAGTCAAAACTATAAACGTTTTACAACATGACCACAAAAACAAACATTATCTATAAATCGGAGGAAATACTTTTAGCTCAAATAAATCAATAACTTGTATTTAGACGTGCACTGATTTTGGCAAAATGTAGAGATGATGTTACCATAGAACATGTGCTGTCGCACCATGTAGGTCCCATTCCAAATTCCTTTTTTTCAAGATGACGGCACCATGAGAAAATCATGCAAGTCTGATTTTGGCGAAACAATTAGAATCTGAGTCTCTTGTGCACTTTCCATACCCTTCTTTGTACCATCACTTTCAACTTACATCAGAGATGGTATGGCATTGGTTCAATGTATTGATATTAAGAAAGGTAAAACATTTGGTGACCTTGCCGCTGACTATTAAAACATATGTTCTGATGAATTTCTATAGCGCACACAGTAGCAGATGTTTTTGACCGCTACGACATGAACAACTCTATAACGTCTGCCGAAAGGGAACGCTGTATAAAGACTACAGCTTCCACCAAAGTGTATAAGATTATTGAGGAGAGAAGTATTCCTGACTGCAAAACTTTGACAAATCCGTTATGATTCCACCTGATGAGAGCTTTACATAGCCAGAACGTTTGTAAATTCCGAAATTGTCAAAGTTATTTATACCAACACTGTTAATGGATGTAGTAACTTGCTTAGCACTCAAGAGGACACCTAGGCTGATACTCAATGCCTTAAACTTTTACACGAAGTTTAGAGAAATGGGAAAAAGCGAAAGAACAAGCATACAGACCTCTAATATAAATGTACTTGTTCTGTGTGTTCGTGTTCACTACTATAAATATATGACAAAGTCAAGCGAGTTGTGGATGCAGATGGGGAGCATAAGCAGTTTAAAGGATGGACGGAGATTTTCACCCATTAACTAACTATGTGTCTGTTTTCCCCAACAATTTGTAAATAACTAACTGCTGTACATGCCGTACCGGATGCGACACAACTTTTTAGGTAAACAAACTATCTACCAGACTTTGAAGGACACGCACGACTATTTCAGTGGTTTTTAGAGTTTCAATAATATTGCCAAAGATAAAGCCCTTGCCTGTTCATGAAAGTTAATTTCAAAGCTCTATGATCAGAAAAATCTCTTTAAAACCATTCCATAATAATTATTATCCAATGCGCGTCAAACTTGTCCTAGTAAAGATGTAAGTTTAGTCAGATTACCTCTCTGTGAGGCGGCACTGGAACAGCATGTTTTACGTACATGTACTTCGTTTCAAACTAAACATTTGGACCGCATTACACATTGCTAATCCCCCTATTACGTCAATTTTACAATACGACTGGCGATAGTTAAATGATCCATTACACCCCGTGTATTGTAAAGGGCATATGTCAGCAGATTTCTTATAAGATCTTGTGTTTTCATTTAAAGGAAAATCTCCATGTAAAATAATCATGTGTTGTTCATAACACCCTACATGTCCGGAGCTTTGCTCCTGGAAAGTTCAGAATTATGTAGACATTTCAAATCATGTTCCTTGACAGATGAACCAACAAATACTACTGGCATAATTCTGTTGTGTGGATCTCTTTGATTGGATTTTTTATTGCAACTGTTTTCGATGTATCGAGTGTTTTTGAGATTTAATGAATTACATGAATGAGCTTAGGCAAAATACGTCTTCATGATAGTAGGCTTCGGTTAAAATAATAATAGTTATCCTTTATTGCTGACGTTGAATGTCAACCAGCAAGATAACTTCTGTAACTTTAACAGAATATGTATATAATAGATCAAGTATTTGAAAAACGCCAATTTCCAGAATAAATCGATTTCCTAATTCTTTTTTTTTTACATTTTCGGGGTAATTCATTGTTAATTGATTTGAAAAAAATGTCTGTATCTGAAATTTAAACTTAATTGTTGTATATATCTTCAAATTTTAAAAGTATGGAAGAAGAAAAAAGAAAAACAGAATTTGATCTTTGACCTTATTTTATGCAAAACTGTCACCACATTTCTTTTTGACGACATCGATATTTCAAAAGTACTAATTTTTCCGAATCCAATGATATTTAATATAGCCATATAGTATGTTTGACGATTAAATCTAAAATATATTGGGTCTGGTCACCGTACTATTAGTGGTTGTTATTTTGCTCTTTGTTCGGAATGATGTTTTCTTAACACATTTCCTATTTCCATTTCAATTTTTATTATTGGTTGTAAGTTAAGTAATATATGTGTACTTTGATTCCATAAAGTTTAAATCTCAAACGTTCAGTTGTTGGAAATAAAAAAAATCTTGTATCTTTTTTAATTTGTATATCTTTTCAAAATAAATAGCTTCCCAAACTTTGAAGACTAATAATGCTGATACTGCCTAAACAATCAATCGAGGGTATCACAAACCCAGTAGTCAGCACTTTTTGTGCTGACATGAATTGTCATTGATATGGTTATATCTATAAATTGACTGTTTACAAACTTTTTGAATTTTTTGAAATACTAAGGCTTTTCTACCGCAGGCAAAGATTACCTTAGCTGTATTTGGCAAAACTTTTCGGAATTTTGGTCCTCAATGCTCTTCAACTTCGTACCTTATTTCGCCTTTTTAACTTTTTTGGAGTCAAGCGTCACTGATGAGTCTTTTGAAGACGAAACGCGCGTCTGGCGTATATACAAAATTTAGTCCTGATATCAATGATGAGTTTATTGAAAATATAAATGCAGATTTGAACACAAATCGGACAAATCGCTGTAATAAATGAAGATCTATAGCATCATACATTCTAAAAAAAATTGGAATGTTCAAACAAAATGTAAATAATCTTTTTCGTCAGACTTTTTTTTATCGCAAATATTACATGTATTACGACTAATGCCATTATGTAAAAGTCCGTTTTAGCAACTTAGTTTGCAAGAAAATACCGTGTTATCCTAAACATCTTTAGTGTGTAGAAAACTTTAGGAATGAATAGTATAAAAAATATATATTCGAAATGCAATATCTGTCAAGATTAAAATAATTGCTCTATGTCTAGGTAGTCTTTACTATTATAAAGAAGAACAGTAAAAATATCTGCAAATATTGCATTTGTATTAACAAAAATAGACACAAAATGTATTTGATTTTATTGTACACAAAATTATTCCGAATAGAGAATACTTGTTCAATGGAGTATATGTGTTTCTTACAGTTTCTCAGGGAAGCAGCTAAAGCCGGGGATTTACAAAAGGTCAAAGATTATCTTTCTAAAGGCGCAGATATAAATTTTAGAAACTGGGTGAGAATATTATCATAGACAGCTTAATGAACCAGATATATTGTATTTAACAATAACGGAATGACAAGCAATTGACAAAATATATAGTATTAATCTTCATTCTTCCAAAAATCTGACCTATTAATGCAACAAAAGTATATCGCTATAATATTCGTTGTTTAAAAAAATAATGTTTTTGGTATCAGTCCATCTTAACTCATATTTTCATGGTAAAATGTCATAAAACGAAATTCCGCGAAATAATGTTATTGTCTTGGCATGGCAACGAAACAAGGTGACGTCACAAGTATGTTACCGTAAACAAAAAAATTAAAATGTAAATACCGGGCGCTTTAAAAACTTTTCGTACGCCTTAGATCGAATAAAATACATTGGAAGAAAATCTATAAGTGAAAAATGAGATCAAAATAAAATAATTATGAAATTATATAATATTACTAAAATTATCGAAATTGGGTAAAATGGAACAGAATGAACAGTATGTATAGGGCTTTCAGTGTTTACAAAATTGACGAATTTGTCCTTTTAGAATCGAAATAATTCATGACAGCCGTAGATTAGTTTCATTTAACCATGGGTTGGGCATTCATATTCGTATTTAACCCCTCGTTAACGCTCAGGGTAAATTAATCGAATATAAATGCCCAACTCATGGTTAAAAGAAAACAAATATACGGCTGCCATGGATAATTTCTTAAATAACACATGAATATCCTGAAAAAATGATGTTAAATCTTGCTTTGCATGCAAAATGAAGGCAATAGTAGTATACTGTTCAATAGTCATCAATCGATTAAGAGAAAACAAATCCGGGTTACAAACTAAAACCGAGGGAAACACATCAACTATAAGAGGAAAACAACGGAACAACAGAAACAGTGGATTGCAACAAAGACAAACGCCAGCATACAGATATGGTTCATTTGTGAAAGAATATAGAATATATAACATAATACAAATATGTTGCTTCAGTTTAAAATAATAAATTTTTTATCACGTTGTCTTAGTGTTGATTTTTTTTAATTCGTACTTTTGCTTTAAACTTGAATTATAGTATATAAAGGGCCTTATGTCTAATTTTTAAAAAACTACTTCAGCAAACATATTAGAATTGGCTGTAGACACGATATAGTCTTGATATGTTGAAGTTAAGTAAAGCAAGCTTAAGTAAACTTATTAATTTGTACTGCTCTACCAAAGAATAATCCGTTTAAAAGACCAACAGCAGTAAAGAAGGATCTCCCCACATGATAATTGTAAAGAATGAGAAGGTGGATTAAATGTTAATTTTCCCTAGGAGGTTGTCAGCATTCTCATGGGAACCAACTATGCGCCTCTTCTACTTAACCTTTGTATATATGAGTCTCCTAACGGGAACGTGTGTTTATGTCGCATTGGTTTATGTTTGTTTATCATGTACTTCATTATGTAAAAGAAAAGAGGGACGAAAGATACCAAAGGGACAGTCAAACTCATAAATCTAAAATAAACTGACAACACCGAGGCTAAAAATGAAAAAGACAAACCGACAAACAATAGTACACATGACACAACATAGAAAACTAAAAAATAAACAACACGAACCCCAGCAAAAACTAAGGGTGATCTCAGGTGCTCCGGAAGGATAAGCAGATCCTCCTCCACATGTGGCACCCGTCGTCTTATTTATGTTAACAAATCCGGTAAGTAGTTTAAATTGCAAACGCTACATATGTGTTGACGTCTTTACTAGATTTTACTGTTTCTTTGTCTGGATTTAGATTTGTTTAGTTTTATTGAATATATATGATCAATGTATACAATATGTGCTGCTGGATCCCTGTTATTGTCACGTCAACCAATTTTGCCAGGTAGGATTGATTACGCAACTTCATCAGCATAATGGTACTATGTGTAATTGTCATATAAGTGGGAGGTTAAGCGAGCTATAAAACCACATTAATGTCAATATTTTCTTCGGAAGACGCCTATACCAAGTAAAGAATATGACAGTTGCTGTCAGGTCTTTCCATTGGTTAATAAAGTCGACCAGTTGTCAGTTTTTTTGGACTTCAACTTTTTGATTTCACCGTGGAATCGCTTATTTGTGTCAGTAAACTTTTTGTATCTAATAATAATAAAAGCATGATTTCATGATTTTATGAATAGTGAAAATCTCGGTTATCGGTATTTGCAAAATACTGCCTATTTACAATACTACATGGAATATTTGTTCAGGCATATGTCTTTATTTGTTTTTTAATGCCTGGTTATGTTATAGGTTGATGGATGTGGTCATAAACGGTTTCTATCGTCAGATTTTTTTACAATAAGAAAAGGCTGTACAAACCTTAACAAGTGATCTTGATCACTTCGTCTTTTTATACCTGCAATAAACCCGTTTGATTTCCGGATTCTGTAAAAACAAATAACAGTAATCATGAAACCTTCATGCCAATTTTGTTTTATCGAATAGTATTTAATTAATTATATATGGGATTTATTTCTACTTAAAAAGTGAATACCTACAGTTTATCATTAAGGTTCGTTTACTCCAACGTATGTTTCGTATTACCCTTAACAGTGTTATTATGTCTACTCACTCTATGACTGCGGCTTGTTTTACATATTATAGCTGTTAAAAATTAAAAGAAGAGCTGACAATAGTACAAATATCTGTTGGACCAATTGTTACAAGAAAATACAAGTTCAATAATTGGCTCTCAAATATTCGGCTTTCAGCGTTATGAAGGAAATTCGCTTCGGATGTATGGAAATTTGAAAATTATCACTTTCCTTTTTTTCGTCCGTACATAACGTTTGAATGTTTTAGGTCAAACAAGACAAATGATGTTAAAGTAAATACATAGTCTTATCTTTATGAATATAAGATGTGATATGATTGCCAATGCAACAACTTTCAAGTACGTTACAAATGTCGTAGATGTTAGCAGATTGTTTGCTTTTGCAACATTATTTTGACAACTCTTAATAAATAGTTCATCATATTACGTTTGCCCGAACTGAGACCTCTTTCATGACATTTGCATTTAATGATATCAATTGTTATACTATGAGTGTGATACAACTTACCATGATATTGTTCGTGTATTTTTCTGTTGGAGTTTTATGCTTCGTTCAGTAATATTTGTTATACAATAGCGACCCGTTTATGCTTTTGAAGGAAGTTGGAATTAGCAGACAGAACAACCGACTTTCTGGAAAACTGGCAAACTTTGTCAATTTGAATGATATTCGAATACACATCACCATTAACATGTTTGATATACACAATTTATTTTCTTTTAAAAAGTTGCATGGTTTTCCCTTACACGCTGCTGTTAGTGGTAGATTCATCAACATAGTTCAATTGTTATTAGAAAAAGAAGATACAGATCAAAACATTCAACAAAATGAGATACCGGATGACGTTCTTATCTTTGTTAAACCTTTAATCAAAACCAAATAGATTATTACTGAAATTATACAAATTCTTAAAAAAAAGATTAAAAACAAACGATATGAATAGCTTGGTCGAGTAGTTTAATTGCTAAATTGTTTGAGAAATCGAATAAAAAGATAGAAAAAATATATTTAAATTACAAATAGCATGATACACATTGAAATAAGTAAATGTGATATCATTGTCAATAAGACAACTTTCAACTACATCACTAATGACATAATCAGCTTGTGATACAACTTACCATGAAATGGTTGTGTATTTGTTGGTTGAGTTTGAGGCAACGAACAATAATGACTATACCAAGGCTACAAAGATTTTGTTGGCGGAGGAAGCTAACATAAACACACAGAAAAACAGAACTTCTGGAAAACAGGGAAGTTATGTCAATATTGGTAAACGGAATTCGAATACAGATCACAATGAACATGTTCTATGTAGACACGTTATTACCTTAATCTTAATTAACAGTTTGAACACAATTGCAATTAACAAAAAGAAATGTTGGCTAATTTAATTTTTGGTACTGTAAATTTGTTTCTGTTAATTGGATGAATTGGATTTATTAGCTTTCATATGATACTATGAACATAGCAATCTTTTTATTTTAGCTTAATAATAAAACTCCATTACACGTAGCAGTTGAAAATGGAAATCTCGACATAGTGCAATTGTTATTGGAAAGGACAGATACAAACCCAAATAAAGGATACGAGGTACGAGTTGCATTTTGTGCATTTTTTTCAAATTTGTTGAATCTTTCATCAAAATCAATGTCAACATAATGTTGTCTATACAATCTATGCTCATCTTCGTAAAAAACTTTAATCTTCTGGGCCCGGTTGTTCAAAAGTGTCGTTAAGCTAACGCAGTCGTTAAAGTGTCGTTACCCTGTCGTTAAATTTAACATAATCGTTAAGTGTTGTTCAAAATTTTTAACGCTTAATGCAGTCGTTAAATCTGTGTTAAACTTAATCACTTCACATACCTCGATTAAACCCCTAACGCAGCGTTAAAGATGGCCGCCTTAGACTTAGCCTTGTTTCATGTACCAATTCAATTCAAAGAAAGAACTTTTAGAAGCAAAGAAGAACTTACCCTAGACTATACTGACACAGAACTTAGAGCACGCTACAGATTTGGGAGGGAAGGCATTTTATTCTTATCTGATCTAGTAAGGGACAAATTGACACGTCAGACAAACCGGAATCATGCCCTCAGTGTAGAACAACAGATAATGGTGACATTGAGATTTCTTGCCAGTGGAAGTTTCCTCCAGGTCATAGGTGATACATTAGGTAAGACTATATACTTTTAAATGCTTCAACTGTTTACATATATGTTTTCTCATGATATAATATTTCAATTTGAGAACTTTAAGCAAAATCTTAAGTGGCAATTCATAGTGTACATGCATTTACTGTTGCATTGTTTCTTCCATACTCTGCACTACAGTACAATATTTGTTTACAAAGTAATTGGCCAGTCATTATCCTAAAGTTGGGCATCTCTTCTTTGTAGGTTTGGACAAAAGCACAGTTTCAAGAGTGGTCGATTCTGTTTTAGACGCTCTTTGTGAAAAAAGGAACCAGTTCATTCAGTGGCCTACTAACCTTAACCAAACAAAAGCTGAATTTTACGAGTTTGCTGGGTTTCCAAACATTTTGGGTGCTATTGATGGGACTCATATAAGAATAAAGAGACCACATCATGACGAACCTTCATTTATCAACAGAAAAGGCTACCCAAGCCTGAATGTTCAAGCAGTATGTGATGCAAAGGGTAATGTTCTTCTGTTTTCATCTTCACATAATTTTGAACTGCCCTCGCCATATTGTAAACAAATCTGCTGTTACCCCTGAATTAAATTTCAGAAACCAGTCTCACTATAGTCTGTTCCATATAACGAAGTTTTTATATTATTGAAATTGATATTAATAGTTTTACTTCCAGACCTAGATAAAAAAAAATCCATACAGTAACTCTCATAAAAAAAATGTTTTCCAGCTTAAAAAAAGGTTGTTTTCTAAAAAGGATGTACAACTTATTTATAAGTAATCCCCCCCTTTTTTTCCCATTTTGTACTATAAACAAATCACTTAAAAAAGACGCTGGATTAATAAGACTTAGGCTTTAAAGTCTTTGACCCCTCCCTTTTTGTGAAATGTCTCTTAAGGTTTACTAGTTTTTGAAAAAAATATTAATTGAAAAAAAGTAACTTAAACATGTTAAATTAGTGCTTAATATAATGTTTTAACTGATTTTTTTCAGGAAGATTTACAAACATAAATGCAAACTGGCCAGGTTGTTGTCATGATTCACATGTTTTCAGAACGTCACAGGTGAGTGTAAATGGTTGATTAATGATTTTAAATCAGCTTCATTAGTCATTAGAATACAATGTAGTATAAAAACAGATCATAATTATACATAACATTGAGAAATTTGATTCTATTAGTCCCACAGTGGCGGATCCAGAACTTTTCCTAAAAAGGGGGGGGGGGGGCGTTGACTGACCTAAAGGGGGGCCGCTCCAGTCATGCTTCAATGATTCCCTATATAATCAACCAAATTTTTCCAACGAAAGGGGGGGGGGGGGCGGCCCCTGCAGGGCCCCCTGGATCATTCTGTGTCCCAGATGGTATATATATATATATATTTCTGTTTTATGTAGACAACCTACGTGTAGATGCAAAATATTTTCTCTTTTCTTAAAGAGGTCCAATGTTTCTGGTTTATATCATATCAGAGACATATTGTATTATATGTCCCTGATATCAGCCAGCAAAAATAGAATGAAAAATGTCTGGATAAGAATGATAAAATGTTGTATGATTGCCAATGACATATCTTTTTAACAATCCAAACTAAATTGATATGCATGTATATTCTTTAAAATCTATTTTTGTATTGTATTTATATTTATGTATTGTATAGTATTCCTTAAAATAGATATATTTGCTCATGCAGGTTTGTGCTCACATGGAGAGAAATGGCAATTGGGAAAATGGTATTTTACTTGGTGATAGTGGCTATCCTTGCAGGTCATTTTTAATGACA
Organism: Mytilus edulis; assembly: GCA_019925275.1. NCBI lineage: Eukaryota > Metazoa > Mollusca > Bivalvia > Mytilida > Mytilidae > Mytilus > Mytilus edulis. The sequence goes on along the minus strand of CM034360.1, from coordinate 79,985,629 downwards.
CCTTTTCTGAACCCCAATGAACAACACCATAGAAGGTACAATAGATGTCATGCAGTCACAAGATCCATTATAGAAAGAACATTTGGCAGATGGAAGAGAAGGTTCAATATATTGCATTCTGAAGTGAGTTATTATTTAGATGATTTTATTACTATCTCTTATTGATTGAAGTATATTTTTCCTTTCAAATTATAATCAAAATATTTTTTGTGTTTTAAAGAAAATTGCAATACCACCCTCCCCCTTTTCCACTCCCCCACCCCTCTCACTCTCAATACTATATCGAATAAATTTGCACCCGAGTATATTATGGTCTGTTATCAACAAGAACTATTTGGGTAAATTTTTGTATATTTAAACTTAATATTACAAACTTATTCGTTTTTTGAGACTGTTACCAACAGATTGCACAAATCGATCAGTGGTCCCGGAGAAAAAAAAACCCACACCATCGACTATATTTGCATCTTATTACTTCCTTCAACCAACCACACAATCTTGTGTAACCCTGTATGGTAATTTCTTTTTAATTTTGCAGATTCGTATGGATCCCAAAAAGGTAACCAAAATAGTTATGGTTTGTGGAATCCTCCAAAACATCTGCATCCAGCTAAATGAACCAGATGTAGCAGCAGAAGAGCTTGTTAATGAGGATGTTGAAAATGGAAACAACTATAATGGACAACAGGATGGAAGAGGGATTAGGCAGCACATTGCTGAAACTTATTTTAACCGTCATTAAATTTAAAACATTTCTTTCACTTTCTTTATTTTTACGTATTGTAATCCAAGAAACTGAAGGACCAGGATCATTTACAATTTCATAAAATTATTTAGCTTTAAATGTTACAAAAAAAATATATTTGGCAATTGCCAAAATCTTGCACCAACAATGAAAATAGAAGATTTGGTATGCTTGCCAATAAGATAAAATCTTATATACTTCAAATGATATAAATATGAGCAATTACATGACACTGTACAGCCATCAACATTGAAAAAGTCAATTTCCTTTATACAGAAACATTGTTGGTGAAATAAGACTCAATATTGAGATTATCATCTTACCAGCTTGAAATTATCACATTTGACATCAAAATGTTAATACATTGATATCTTATCTTCATTGATAAGGCTACAAAGATGACAAAAAAAAATCAACACAAAATCCAAATTGCTGACAGTATTCATTTATAAGTTATATAATCATCAATTTCAATCACAAAGAATTCATACATACAATATGTGTTTAATAGAAAATCAATCAATATAATATATGCAGTATTTTAATAAATTGATTTTGTAATAAAAATGGAAATTTGGAAAAAACAATTAAAACAAGTCAATCATTTAAGTAAATAGATTCAAAACATTTAAATATTTAACAACTTGAAAAGTTTTCTAATGTTTTGACAACCACTGCCCTAAAACTGACAGTAGTTCCAAGGCATCATAATCTAAACTGTCATATTTGCTTAGCAATTTTCTCAACAGATCTACTTGTAGTGTATTCTTCTCTAGTTCCTTTTCAAGAACTGCACATTGTAATGTATACACATCTTCAGCTGTCTTTTTCTTCTTGATGGGTGTCTGTTGTATGCTGCAAGAAAAAAAACACCACATTGAAATTAATTACTGTATAAATAACCATTATAAGTTGATTGCGGCATAATCAAGTTTTGCCAACTTTCTACAGTCCCTTTTTCCTAGAGAGTGTCTCATCAGTTGTATTATAATGGAACAATTATTTCTTTTTTTGACTGCCCATTTGAAGTTTTAAGTACCATGAGGTGTGCATCAATGTTAGGGAGCATTTGATATTTCGGTTGGGGAAGTGGGCCTCGAGGAAATTAGAAAAACATAGACAGGACAGGAGTTTTGAGAAGAAGTAAAAAATGTCATGATGAGACACTTTGCAAGAAAAAGGCAGGATGACAATTTATGTAAAAGTCACGCACCGGGTAATCTAAAGAGAAAAGAAGACAGGACCAAAAAGTTTGAAAAATGAAAAGGCAAGACAGAAATTACAACAACAACCAAGGCAGGACAAAATTTTCAACCACCCGACCCCCCCCCTTAAAAAAAGGTTGAGTGCTCACCCACTCTATCAGTAGTCTGTGTAGGTCAGTGGTTTTTCATTCACTTTGTATTTGTTTTTTCATAAATTCCTTTTTTTTTATCCATTGCATGGTATTTTATACAGTATGGGTTTTTATCATTGTCGAAGGCTGCACAGTTACCTTATAGCTTATATCCACTTTGTTTTAACTTTGCTCGATAGATGTCCAATTGACAATCATATCCCATCTCCTTTTTTACTATATTTGAACACTAGTGTGCTCTGTTCTTTTTTTTTTTAATTTTTTGGTCCATTTTTCTGTAAATTTTACCCATTCTCCGTTATTCTTTCCTATCCAGATTTCAGAACTTAATAAAAAAAAAGATACTTGATGGGCACCATAGCATTCACTCACACTAAACAATACACTATATGATTTGGAAAAAGAACAAATATATTCAGCTGGGGCCCTTAACAAAAATGTGTACTTGTTTCAGAGAAAATTGATAACACACTAAACTCTTAAAACATACATCTGTACAAAACAAAGAAAGGCTAGAGGTTCCTGGCTTGGTTGTATATTTTTTATCTCAAATAAATCATGTACATATTTAATCAAGAAAGAACAAGAACCATTTAATCGATGTTATTTTATTTGCACTTCCTAAATCATTTGTACATTGGAATCCTGAAACAACAACAACAACAACTATCCCCCCCCCCCACCACCACACCTCATTCATAACTAGATATTTTAAGGTTCAAAGGTTAAAAAATTAAGATACAAGGGACTGCGATTAGGATTAAAATAACAGTCAGTATCGAAAATTTATCTACCAGTAGACTGATAAAATTTGTAGAATTTTAGGTTGCAGTAAAATAAATTAATAAATTGGAACATACAATTTTCTGTATATTTTTTTCTATTTTTGTACATGCACATGTCAGATATTCCTTTTTGAAGAAAAAAAAACAAGAAGAAAAACTGTTTGTTATACTCAGAGTTTCCCAAAGCCGGTTACTATGTAGCGGGTCATCATCTCCTCAACACAACTGGGAATTGTTTTTTTTTTTTTGGGGGGGGGGGTCAAACTTTTGAAATTATGTTCTTAGGGGGGTCATTATATGGTTTTATAAAATAACGGGGGGGGGGGGGGGGGGGTCCCAACATAAAATTTTATATCAAAAATTTGAACCGACCCCCTCAGCTGAGAAATAATGACCATTCCCTTAGACGAATATAAAATTTATGAGATCATTCTATCTCCAAATTGTGCACCGAACACAAATTGAGACTTATATAACTGTTGAACGTATATAATTGCTGTTGTCATGAAATAAAAAATGTCTTGTTGTAAATATGTAGTAACATTACCTGCATGAACTTGAAGATCTTTTTGACTGGGAAGATGCTGAAATACTTGGTCCTGGAGATGTGGCATTTCTATCAGCCCCTTCAGCATCATCAGCTACAGGGCAGGTCTGCTCATTGTTCTGCAAGTTTGCATGATGTCTGTCTAAGGCTTTCATCCAGACAGATGCTTCTGCTGTAGGTCTGGGGGTATCTGTGGCAGTGCATGGAGACTGGCTTCCATTTGTGGTGGAAATTGCTTCTAAAATATCAAGTAAAGAAATAGGAATAGAAATTCTTGTAAAGATTCTTAGTAAGAACAAATCTATACAAATAGATAATTTAAGAGCCTTTTATAGCTGACTATGCTGTATGGGCTTTGCTCATTGTTTAAGGTCGTACAGTGATCTTTTTGGTCTCTTGTGTAGAGTTGTCTCATTGGCAATTATACCACATCTTCTTTTTTAATATATATATTAACATACGGACAATGACCTGAATTTTTCATAGGTGACATGTGAGGGAAAAATGGTTTTATTTCAAAGTATATTATATTGATTTTTTAAATTTTTTTTACAAATGACCTATGAAATGGTTAAGAGCAAATGTGAAAGCATAAACATATAACACTTTTTTTTAATAATATTTGTTTCATATTTTTATTATTTTTTTATTTTTTTATCGATTTCAGTATAAAAACAATATACGTATAGTGTCTAATTATATATTATTCAGGTCTCAGTCAGGGTATATACTGTGACACTCCCGGCATAGAGTTTAAATCCCCTGAGCCGAAGCCTTGTTTTTATTTTTATAGTTTTTTTTCAGTTTTAGAAGGTCACTTTGTAAGTAAACTGATTTTTTTTAATTTATTTTGAAAACAGAAGTACAAAGAGGAATAACTCTAGATGATTCATTTATAAGATATTAGAAACAGGCTATAGCCTTTCTTCTATGGTGTAAGCAACTAATAAGTTCTTATCTGAACATGAAATTATATATTTTAAACTTAATAAGTTATTGTTTTAATTGATTAAAACAGTTTCATCACTTTAAAACAGTTTTTGATTCTTTTGAAGTCATATCTCCGTAAAAAATATGTTTTCAATGTCACAAGGGACAAAAAGCGGTAATAGCAAAACAAAAACCAACACGATGGTGAAAGTAGGTTTTGCAGTCAAAATAAAGATTGATAAAGGTTAACTACTATTTCAAGGATATCCAAATGCAAAAAGTGTAAGTGAATAATGCAATCCGTTATGTACAAGTGACCACTAGTTGCGCATACGTATGAAAATTTAAAAGTAGATTGACATATATATTTTTAGAACATGTCAAGGTCAAATATATTTAAAGCGAGGAAATCCCATGCTATGGGAAACCCTTCTGTCAAAGCAGACGACCGTTAGCGTAAAATTATTTTCTACATCTACTGGTTAAAATCAAAGTTTTTATGTCAAATTAAAGAATGAAATTAGAGTAAAAATTAAATTGAATTTAAAAAATACATACCATTGCAAGTTATTTCTGTCTCCAAACCATCAACTCCAATGAATGAGGCACTATCCCTCATAGCATTAACTATGTTTTCTTCCGCAATAGTCAGCTGTGTGGGTGGTGGTCCACCTCCAGTTTTGCTCATTTCCTTTCTGTTGTTGGTAAACTTCTCTTTGGCACCCCGACACATATTACGGTATTTGTTTCTGACTTCAGTTTCACTCCTCATGCAAACACCCAATGCATTGACTTCCTCTGTTATGACTTTCCATAACTCATTTTTCTTCTGATTTGTAACTTCTGGGGAAAATCCCACTTTCAATAACTCCAACTCATGTGTAACTCTTGAACTGATAAGGTTTGCCTCAATGGATGTGAAATTGGCTTTTCTGTCCCTAGGCAATTTTTTTGCAGACAATTCAGCCATCTTGGTAGCAGGAAGTGAAGATTTTCTGTGCATTATGGGTAACATTTTAACGACAAAAAATTTAACGACTCTTAACGCAGTGTTAGTTAACATTGTCGTTAAAAAATTTTGAACAACACATTTTAACGTATATGTTAGCTAACGACTTAGTTAAGATTTAACGACTCGTTATCCTTAATCATCGTTAAGGCTAACGACACTTTTGAACAACCGGGCCCAGAGTGCATAAAGCGTTACGTATTCAAAATATTTGAAATGCCAATACATACTTATACTCAAATTATTGAGATTGTATAGATATCGAAGATAATAAATCAATTAGGATTCGTTTTCTTAGTTAAGGTTATTTTTTTATTCCAATTGCACAGGTAAATTAAGACAAGGATTTATTAATCATGAACACATGTATACACAGCCACCACTTATTTTCATAAAGTCTGAAAATGGATGACTGTAGATGTAGTATTATTGCAAAAAAAGAATTATTACACAGCTAATTAAATTTACAAACTACTGAAGATAAGATTCCGATTATAGTATATTCTATGATATATAATCAACAGTTTTTTAAACTCGAAGAAAGAAAAAAAACACGTTTTTCTTTGTATCATATAAAACAACATAGATTAATCTTCTGTGTGTAAATGATTGATGAGTGTGATAAAAATCATGCAAATTTGCTAAAGTATTGTTAAATAATTTTCACTGCTCGAAATGATGGTTTTAATATGAAATTAAATGCATAGTTTATGCATATTAAATTTCAAATTGAAAAAAAATATATGCATTGCACTGAAAAATTCTAATTTAACTTTCATTTAAACAAAATTCATTAATACAAATAAATTTCCAAATTTTAACTTAGTTTAAGATATTTTAAATATGGTTCAATATTAGAAACATTTTCTTCTCAATAACAATAAATATGTTTAAATAATTATATATTAATTTATTTTGAATTCAATTTTAAGTATGATAAACGTAATAAACTTAAATAAATTCAAAAATTAATTGTAAATCATTTAAAAAAAATCTATAATATCTTGTTAATCATGTTTATGACTTATGTAAATTAGAATTTTCATTAAATGTAATATGATTTAAGGTGAATATAAATCTAGGTTATCAGAAGGACATAAGAAAACAATCATGGCAATAAAAAAAAGAAAAAGGCCGAAGTTTTGGGGGAAAAAACTTTACTCAAATATCTGGTTTGATGATGTATAATTAAAACAAACAAAAAAGAACAAAAGGAAAATTCAATGATTATGATTATGAAGCTCTGAAGCAAATCATGGATCTTTAATTTTTTTATCCATATTTTCAATGTTTAAGACTTAAAAAGAATAGATTGCTCCTCAGTTTAATACTAGCAGAATAACATTTGTGGTTTGGAATTTACAAATATATAATATGTCAGTCCCATTGAAGACTGTAAAGATAAAACTACAACAGTTATTGTAATCCAAATATTAAGTCATTCATTTTCAAAATGCAATACCAGTTTGCTAAATATGCCATTACTCATATGTAAAGAATGCCAATGCCTCTGAATTTATTTAAGAACTTGAAGGGTTAAAACTTAGACATACAAAAAATCATGAACGCTCGATATAAACTACATAGGACAAAGCTATCTTGCTGGGTGATTTGACTTTTGACAATCGCAACAAATATATCACATTAACCAGCGTATGGCGTATACATTTCTTAATAAATACGATTTTCGGACTTTGTGAAACGTCATTAATGTCTTAGCAAAACACTAATGAGCCATCGTCTCAAAAAATTGAGATTGGAAATGAGGAATGTGTCAAAGAGACAACAACCCGACCATAGAGCGGATTACGTATATGATGACTGTGTACAATATATGCTGCTAGATCCAAATTATTGTCAAACAATTTTGATTGTGTTGATTGATCAAGCAACATTATCAATATAATGGAACTATATATAATTGTCATATAAGTGAGAGGTTGTGCGAGCTATAAACCACATTTACGCCAACATTTTCTTTAAAAATTGCATAAACCAAGTCAAGAATATGTCAATTTCTGTCAATTTTTTTTTTCATTGGTGTTGTCAGTTTTTACAGACTTCACATTTTTATTTTACCGCTGAGTTCGATTTCTGCCTAAGTGCATTATTTGTATCTAACAATCATACAGCATGATTTCATGGACACGTAAGATCTTAGTTATCTGTATTTGTATTTGCAAAATACTGTCTATTTATAATACTCCATGAACAATGAAAATCTCAGTTATCTGTATAGGTATGTAAAATAAATACTGTCTATTTACAATAATCCATGCACAATGAACATCTCAGTTATCTGTATAGGTATGTAAAATAAATACTGTCTATTTACAATAACCCATGCACAATGAACATCTCAGTTATCTGTATAGGTATATAAAATAAATACTGCCTATTTACAATACTCCATGAACAATGAAAATCTCAGTTATCTGTATAGGTATGTAAAATAAATACTGTCTATTTACAATAATCCATGCACAATAAACATCTCAGTTATCTGTATAGGTATGTAAAATATATACTGCCTGGTAATGGTATAGGTTGTCGGATATATTGTTCCCATTCTTACGTATTTGGTTTAATCAATACTTTACACATCTGCGGTTATTAATAGTTTCTATTGTCAGTTTGTTTTACAATGTTGGTGGATGAACCTTGAGGAAATAGACAGACCAACCGACTTTCTGATAAACTAGCAATCTTTATGAATTGGAAAGGGATTCGAATACATATTACCATAAGCATGTTGTGTGTACAAAAGGCCCTTAATATCGTGAGCCTAAATCCATCAATTGGAAATAAACCTTCAACATACTGATGGATTCAGTCGCGGATTTTGCCATGAAAAAAAACTAAAACAAAAAACGAAGACGTAGATATTCTTTCCGAAAAGATTAACGCTGTCTGGTCGTTGATACAAATTGGTATTAAGAAACTGAAAGGGTCTTTCAATACCCATGCTACGTCAATCTTAAAGTCCCAAATTTTGCAAAACACGAAACCTCTTTCAAAATTAATAGCATTTATTTTATCAGCCATCAAATCCGGGTTTCGAAATTATTATGAAACTTCCTATTCTTGAGGTGGCGTGAATCCGATGGGGATACTGAAAAATTCCAAAGATCTTTTGGAGTACGTACAATCAAAGACTACTTTTGTTTGTCTTGCAATAGATAAAACACATTTGATTTTTCTACACTTTACACAAGTATTCCCCTTTCCAAATTAAAAGACAAATTGAAAGAGTTGGCTTCGCTTTGTTTTCTAAAAAAATATACAAGTATCTTGTCTTAGGGATGAATAAGTCCTTATTTGTATTTCCTATCATGATTTTATTAATAGAGGGTTGTTGCTCACACGGAAAATGGTAAAGTTGAAGTCATCTCTTCGTAAATTTTACGGACGCCATCACGAGTTGGTTGACCGTTATGGAATAACCGTTTCACAAATGATATCGGATTTGTTCGTTACGTCGTAACTACAATCCCATATCCTTTCATGAATGTGACCTACCGAATTAGACTATTTACCGGAATTGTTAATTCATAAGCAACACGACGGGTGCCACATGTGGAGCAGGATCTGCTTACCTTTCCAGAGCACGTGAGATCACCCCTAGTTTTTGATTGGGTTCTTGTTAGTTATTCATTAGTCTTATATGTTGTGTCATGTGTACTATTGTTTGTCTGTTTGTCCTTTTCATTTTTAGCTTGGCGTTGTCAGTTTATTTTCGATTTATGAGTTTGACCGTCCCTCTGGTATCTCTTTTTGTAAAGAATCACTCTGAATCAAATTAACAAAACCAAATTCTGAAACTAAGATTTTCAAGATGCTTGATTTCTTACTTGACGACATATTTGTTACATTTGGAGGACGTGTTTTTCCACAGACTGTTGGCATTCCAATGGGAACCCATTGTGACCCTCTTCTTGCCTACTTCTTTCTTTATTATAATGAGGCTGGCTTCATTCAGGAACTTCTTAGGAAGAAAGATACTCTCACTAAATAATTCAAAATTTGGTTACTATGTTGAACACATTTATCTCATCGAATAAGACAAAAAGGATACAACAGATACAGTATCTCCCAATTGATACTATATTCCCAGGCGTGTATACCCTACCATGATGTCCTTGATATACTTGCACACACGGAAGCTATTAAACCAAGAGTTCAAAAAGTTGAAGTTGAAATCATCCCTCCGTAAATTTTACTGACGCCATCACGAGTTGGTTGACCATTATGGAATAATCGTTTCAAAGATCATATCGTATATGTTCCTAATTTCATAAATACAATCCCATTCCCCATTTGACGAACATGACCTACCGAATTAGGCTATTGACTGGGTTTGTAATAACATGAGCACCAGATGTGTGTATTGTGTTCTATCATTTGTCTGTTTGTCTGTTACTTTTTAAGCCATGGCTTTGTTAGTTTATGTCCGATCCATGAGTTTGAATATCCCTCTGGTATCTTTCGACACTCTTTTATTGCCTGCACTGAGACCTCTTTTCTGAAATCTGCCCTAAATGATACAAACAGGTATACTAAGAGTGTAGGACAACTTACCATGATGTTGTTAGTGTGTTTGTTTTGTTGGAGTATAAAGCTTTTTTTTAGTTTGTGTTGGGGGTGACAATGGAGTACACAAACAGAACACACTACTTTCTATTATAAACAATGGGATTCTAATAAACAGTTTATTAACAGTCTCAGAAAAAAAAAGCGATTAAGAAAAACTATTTTGAAATTCATCATTCTCGAATTGTTAGCCTATGTTTTTTTGTACTTTAATCATTTGTATGACATAGTTTGTATTACACGTCTGTATGATAATACGAACATTGTAAACTTTTTATTTCAGTATGGTGATACTCCCTTACACGCAGCTGCTGAAGGTGGATTCATCAACATTGTTAAATGGTTATTAGAAAGAGCAGATATAGATCCGAATAAAGGAAATGGGGTATGTGATGACGTCCTTTACAGGACAGTCTAACTTTGTAAAATATTTCATCAAACCAAATAAGAATAAAACTGCAAAAGCTTTATTGAAATATACAAATTCCAAAAAAATATGAATAAATAAATCAAGTAGTACAATTGCTAAATCGTATGAGACATCCAATAAAAAGAAAGAAAAATTATATTTTAATTACACATATCCTGATACATCTCAGATATCGGTAATATAGTTAAGGCTGCCTATTTACAATACTCCATGGAACAGTTCATGCAGAGATAGGTCTGTATTTGTTTGTTAATGTCTGGTAAAGGTACAGGTCGGTGGATATAGGGTGCCTGTTTACAATACTCCATGGAAAAATTCATTCAGACATAGGTCTGTATTTGTTTGTTATGTCTGGTAATGGTATAGGTTGATGGATATTTGGTGCCTGTTTACAATACACCATGGGAAAATTCATTCAGACATAGGTCTGTATTTGTTTGTTATGGTTGGTAATGGTATAGGTTGGTAGATATGTTGTGCCTGTTTACAATGTTCCATGGAACAATTCATTTAAACATAGGTCTGTATTTGTTTGTTAATGTCTGGTAATGGTATAGGTTGGTGGATATATTGTGCCTGTTTACAATACTACATGGAACAACTCATTCAGACATAGGTCTGTATTTGTTTGTTATGTCTGGTAATGGTATAGGTTGGTGGATATATGGTGCCTGTTTACAATACTCCATGGAACAATTCGTTTAGACATAGGTCTGTATTTGTTTGTTAATGTCTGGTAATGGTAAAAGTTGGTAGATATATGGTGCCTGTTTACAACGCTCCATGGAACAATTCATTCAGACATAGGTCTGTATTTTTTTGTTATGTCTAATAATGGTATAGGCTAGTAGATATATTGTTTCTATTAACAATACTCCATAGAAAAATTCATTCAGAGATAGGTCTGTATTTGTTTGTTATGTCTGGTAATGGTATAGGTTGATGGATATATGGTGCCTGTTTACAATACTCCATGAAACAATTTATTCAGACATAGGTCTGTATTTGTTTGTTATGTCTGGTAAGGGTATAGGTTGGTGGATATATTGTTTCCTATTCTTACGTAATTGGTTTAATCAATGTCAAAGCAGACACTTTTGGTTTCCGGACTCGTTAAAACAAATAAAGCATGTTACCTTGATATTTGAGTTGTTGACATTGAAGAAGTATTTAATTAATCTTATATATTGTATGTATATCAATAACTACAGTCTACCAATCAGGTTCGTATATTCTAACGTATGTTCCGTATAAGCTTTCAACATATTAACATTTCTAGTCATTTTATAACTGCAACTTTGTGTTACACATCACAATAGCTGTTGAAAATATAAAAAGAAAACTGATTATAGTCCAATTGTTAAAAGGATACACACGTTTTAAAATATGCGTTTTTGAGCGTTCTTGATGAAGGAAAATCAAGAAATATGATTGAGACGCATGAACATTTTGAAAGTGTTAGTTTTCTTTCTTCTTACTGTTCTGAAGGTTTGTAGAAAAGTTAAAAAGGAAAATTAGGTTATGTAAACACACCTTTCATATTTATAAGATGTGATATGATTACCACTGAGATAACTTTCGACAACTTTCTACAATGTTACAAATGTCGTAGATGTTAGCAGATTGTTTATTTTTGTGGTATTGTGTTGACAGCTGATGATATATGATCATATCTAGATTGCCTTGACGGAGACCTTTTTGTAGAAATCTGACCGTAATGATACCAACTGTTATAATATGAGTGTGATACAACTTACCATGATATTGTTCGTGTATTTGTTTGTTGGAGTATGGAGCTTCGTTCAATGATAATGGTTATACCATGGCGACTAGTTTTGTTGGTGGTGAAAGCTAGAGTAAACAGACGGAACAATCGACTGTCTAGATAACTTGCAATCTTTGTCAATTTAAAAGAAATTTGTTTTTTTCTACTCGCGTTGTACATTTAATCCATAAATACAATTCCATAAAAAATGCGATTGATAATCATAATTTTGCAGTTCTTTAATCTCCAATTTTTTTACCAGTGTCGTTCGTTTGTACTATAATATTTCGTGTGACAAAGTGTTTTTATACCTCTGTATGATAAAACGATCATTGAAAGCTTTTAATGTCAGCATGGTTATATTCCCTTACACATAGCTGTTGAAGGTGGATTCAGCAACGTAGTTAAATTGTTATTGGAAAGAGCAGATATAGATCCAAATAAACAAAATTGGGTATGTGATGACATTTTTTACAGGATAGTCCATCTTTGTAAAATCTTTCATCAAACCAAATAAGAATAAAACTGAAAATGTTTCATTGAAATATACAAACCCCAAAAAATATGAGTACATAACTCAAGTAGTACAATAGCTAAATCGTTTGAGACATCCAATAAAAAGAACATCAAGAAAGAAAAATGATTAAATTACACATACCCTGATACATATTAAAAAAAGTACATGTGATATGATTGCTTACGAAAAAACTTTCAACTACGTCACAAATGACGTAAATGTAAGCAGTTTGTCTGTTTCTGTTGTAACCTTTTTCTTCAAATCTACCGTAATGATACCAACTGTTATACTACAGACATATTAAAACAAGGCTTTATCATTAATTAACGCATGTACTGTATATACAGCTACTACTTTCTTTTAATAAAGTCTGAAGATGGGAATCTTCGTGGATCGATGACAGAAGATGCAGAATTTTAGAAAAAAGGGTTTTAATTAAATGCACTATCAAATTAATATATGATTTTGATCATAAGACATTATCTGATGATTAATCAACTGTTTTCAAACCCGATGGAAACAAATGTCGTTTTTCTTTGTATCATTTAAAGATGCAAATCAGTCAGTTTAATTGAAGTCTGGAGCTGGCATGTCAGTTAACTGCTAGTAGTCTGTTGTTATTTGTGTATTATTGTCATTTTGTTTATTTTCTTTGGTTACATCTTCTGACATCAGACTCGGACTTCTCTTGAACTGAATTTCAATGTGCGTATTGTTATGCGTTTACTTTTCTACATTGGTAAGAGGTATAGGGGGAGGGTTGAGATCTCACAAACATGTTTAACCCCGCCGTATTTTTGCGCCTGTCCCAAGTCAGGAGCCTCTGGCCTTTGTTAGTCTTGTATTATTTTAATTTTAGTTTCTTGTGTACAATTTGGAAATTAGTATGGCGTTCATTATCACTGGACTAGTATATATTTTAGGGGCCAGCTTAAGGACGCCTCCGGGTGCGGGAATTTCTCGCTACATTGAAGACCTGTTGGTGACCCTCTGCTGTTGTTTTTTATTTGGTCGGGTTGTTGTCTCTTTGACACATTCCCCATTTCCATTCTCAAATTTATAGATTAATTTTGTGTTTTTATTGTCCCAGTTTGAATAAAACAAAGGAATTTTGCTAAATTCATTTTCAAATAAAAAAGATTTAACTGGTTAACCAATGATATATATATTTTGTGTGTTTTATTCATCGAATGTCTAACTTTAATTTTTATTGTTTTTTATACTATCAAATATATTAGTCCAACAAAACCATATGACATAGGTGATTTATTGTTTTATATCTTTAAAATGCCATTGATATTACCTCGTTGTCCTTATTTATTAACTTAATAATCCAATGCTTTTGTAAACCTGATTAGATTAGATTTGATGATATTATTGAGCCCAAAATGAATTTTAGTTTATTTCATAAACTGAACAATAAATGATTATAAAAATAACAAAATGGAAGCATGAAAAGTCAGAAGCAACATCAATGTTTATCACGCACATTCACTAGGAATGTAGCGTCCCAGTGTAGAAATGGGTATATTATTATTCAAAATCAATATCTCGTTCATGCTTCATGTACATCGATGACAGATTGTTATTTATTTCGCATTCCATTTAGTATCTTTAGATTTTGCCATTTTGGAATTGCATTTCATTTCCTAATCAGTGCGTTTTCAAATCCTTTTTAATTGTGTGGGAAAATCACCGGGATTTTTATGGATGTTCAACAGATCCCATACATGTTTGATCGGATTGAGGTCTTGGTATCAACTTTGTCAATCCTTTGCAGTTCGAGTTTGTCTGTATCTATGTTTTACCCTCCAAACTGTTGACCTAAACAAATTTAATGACCCGCGACGTCGACAACACTCATTTCGGCATCAACCATCCCAGTAGTTCTCTGGCGGTCATTTTTGGGAAGGACTGGTTGACGTCCCAAGCAATATTTTTAAAACAAATAAATTTCAAATATCGTTTTCAAAGTACAGGTAAACATGTTAAAACATCGATTATACGTTCAAAGTTTAAAATAAAATAAAAAATGTTACTATACTTTTATGCTCAATATAGGTGTCATACCACCAATTACTCCCTCAAATTTAGAACGTATGTGAAAGTAGGCCTACTCGGACAAAAAATAGTGCGTTTGATGTCATTGTTTACTTAAACTAACCAACAAATTGGCACAAATAAAACTTTTGGTGAAAGAGAAATATATTTAGACCATTTTGAGCTAAAATTTACTTGTTTATGAGTTTGCATTCAAAATTGAGGATTAATGCACTCCATAGTATACTAATTTAAGATTTCCAGAAAACCAGGGGTTATTTTTAGTGGTACCTCTATTCGGAAGGCCTTTTCTTTTTTATATGATTTTAAACACCTGTTGAAAATTGGCATGTAGAAAGCTGATACATGTACGATTCAGGATATACCTGGTTTCTATGACGTTAAACTTAAGGTAAAATATTAAGAAAGCTGTGAAAATTATAAAATTTGGTAGAACAGATAGGGACTTTTAATTGGTGGTATGACACCTTTAAGCAAAATGCGGTGAAACATCAAAATCAGAAAACCATTGTTTTTTTTTGTCTTGACTGATCATTTGAGATAATAGTAGCCACATTTCAATCTTTTTGGGGGCAAATGTCACATATTGCAAATTTAGAGCCTAAAACTTGAGTTTGTGCTACTTTTAGCTTTTTCCATCCTGACAATATGCTTTTATATAAAAAAAAATGTCCTAAATAATGTTATAAATGCACAGAAAGTTATTCTGTGGTGTTAAACATTGAAACCTAGGTTGCTTACTACCCCAAACAAATTTTGTTGTGCAGATTTAATGAAATTATTTGATTTTTACCCCTTATATCATTGCGTCATACTATGTACTTGGCAGATAGCATAGCCTAATGTAAACACTGCAGAAACTCACAAAAGTACCATTTATTATTCCAAATGAAATTTTTATATCTTAAATTTTATCAACTGATGTAAATAAACACAGTTAAATGACCATGACTGCACTTTTGATCAATTTGTAGTACTTTACTGACACCAGATGAAAAAAAGGGGGGTCAATATTCCTTGACACTTCAATACCTTGGATTTTTTACTAAATTCATTGCAAAAATTGTGAAAAGTCTCTTAAGAAGTAGAACAAACAAGGAAAAATCAGCAGAAACTGATCTTGATATTGAAAGTTTATGTTCCTGTAGCCCAAAATGAAATTTTCAAGTATTTTCTATCAAAGTCATACATTACAGTCAGTTTAAATTGAGCTGTGAAATTTTTAATATAAGTCGCATAATGCTCAGATAGGCTGCTTTTAACTACAAATTGACTAAGGATTAAGAATAAAGCAAAATAAAAGATTTCTAATCAACTTTTTTGTCTCTTTAGGTGTCATACCACCAATTACTCCCTCAAATTTAGAACGTATGTGAAAGTAGGCCTACTCGGACAAAAAATAGTGCGTTTATTGTCATTGTTTACTTAAACTAACCAACAAATTGGCACAAATGAAACTTTTGGTGAAAGAGAAATATATTTAGACCATTTTGAGCTAAAATTTACTTGTTTATGAGTTTGCATTCAAAATTGAGGATTAATGCACTCCATAGTATACTAATTTAAGATTTCCAGAAAACCAGGGGTTATTTTTAGTGGTACCTCTATTCGGAAGGCCTTTTCTTTTTTATATGATTTTAAACACCTGTTGAAAATTGGCATGTAGAAAGCTGATACATGTACGATTCAGGATATACCTGGTTTCTATGACGTTAAACTTAAGGTAAAATATTAAGAAAGCTGTGAAAATTATAAAATTTGGTTGAACAGATAGGGACTTTTAATTGGTGGTATGACACCTATAGTTCGATTTTTAGTCTTCTACCACATACTTTTATTAATTTTAGTAGTGTCTTAACAGAAAGTTGATAAACTAGGGTCATGAAAAAGAACGTCGAGTGCTTTTTTGTAAAAAAAAATCCATCGGCAGCTACCAAACCTTATTGAAAGATATTCCGTATAAACTGTTCAAATGATACGTAATAGTCATAAGGTAAAAAAAAAATTACTGACGTTATTCATCATCTAAAGTACCACACATTTTGTTGATTGTTTAGTTTCTTGTCTAGATATGTTTTGAGGTGTAAACACATTCAATTGTTCTCTTAACAATTGTTTTTAATTGGATGAAAGTCCCTTTTCGTTGAGATTTGTTCTCATTGTTATTTTTCTTCTTCCGCCATATTTGTTTCCTGCAGAGTTTTGTTTGTTTCGAAATATGTCGATCAGATATTTTACATATGATATCGAACAGTTATTGTAGTTTTTGTTTTCTCCCTGAATGATCAAAAAGTTTTCTTTATACGAGTTATCTTCCCGAACACGGTTTTACTTGTTATTACTACTTTTTTGCAACCGTAAAAAGAACAGAGAAAAATTATTATTTCTTATTGCTCGTTTTATCTTCAAGATGTTGTTCTTATTAGCATAAAGCAAAACACAGACTCAATATATGAGTTATTTCCCTTCTGTATTTTGTATGACGAACATGCATTTGTAACTGGTAATCAAAAAGTGATAGAGTCCTAGAGTCTTTTGATTTAAGGTCCTTGGTCATGGCGTTGTCAGTTTTTGTCCGATCCATGAGTTTGACTATCCCTCTGGTATCTTTCGACACTCTTTTATTCTGATTGCCTGCACTGGGACCTCTTTTCTGAAATCTGCCAGTAATGATACAAACAGTTATACTAAGAGTGTAGAACAACTTACCAGGATGTTGTTGGTTTATTTGTTTTGTTGAAGTATAAAGTTTCTTCTGTTTGTGTTAGGGATGACAATGGAGTACACAAACAGAACTAATTACCTACTAGACAGCAGTGAAGAATCAGAAAAATGCTATGTGATAAAATATATTCTACAAAAGGAGACCTTTCCTCCTACCCAATCCCCCCACACACATAAAAATCCTTGAATGAAATATTAAACACACACACACACACACACACACACTTAACCCGATCCATTTCTATTACCATTGACAGTAAAATTTGAATTAAATCTCATAAATAATTAACAATGACATTATTAGTTCATCTGCTTATTACACTATATGTATGAATGTCTCAATCCAAATTATCTATGATATTTACAGCACGAATATATGTTAGACTCAGATCGGCGTCCAGTTTCTAATCAACGTCCGTTCTTCAAATTGTCCAAATCTGATGTCACATTCTCAAATCGACGTCCAATATTTTGAAATGCTAATCGACGTCCAATGTGATGTCATGTATTGTCAAAACGATGTCCGATTGATTGTGCATCTCTAAACGATGTCAAATATCAATAAATGATTATTTACTGGACTTACACTTATACATGTTCATGTTTTGTAGGGTTCTTATGACAACTAAATTTTCAAGTACTTATACATACCTCCCTCCAAGATTTTTCAACCCGAAATAGTATAACATGTATACATGTATTAATGTTTATCTTCGTAAAAAATTAATCCAATCGATTAACATTGTATTGTGTCATTCAGGGTTTCCGCTGGCAATTTGCGAAAAAAAAATAATTGTGGCGATAAAAATTCATCATTTGCGAAAGAATTTGGCGAAAGACATTTATAGAACGATTTCTTTTCCTCCAACTTGTTTATTTACTTTTTTCGAGTTTGGCGGACTTTACCTATCAGACAATACTCGGAATTCACCTTGAAATCATTAAGATTTGGACAGAAAATCAATAATCAGCTGATTGCATTTTATAGCTATCGACAGTAAAGGACTATGATTGATAAAGGTGTTGATTAAATTGTTTGTCAATATGATATGGTTAAGTGGCTTCCGCTAAATGTCACATACAAAATTTATTTAACACTTTGCGACGCACGTGTTTGAAGCAAACTTTTGACGTCTCCTCTCTTTTTAAAGATAGTTTAGAAAAGAAAGCTGTTGTTGTGACGAAAAATTTTCAAAAACAAGAAAAATCTCCGATTTAAAACTTTAATTATCCTTTGACTCTAATAAAGGTATTTGATTAGGGAGACTACTTCAAAGTCGTTTGAGTGACAGGTGTGTTTCAAGCATAGTTTTACGTCTCAACTTTTTCATTTACGATGGTCAAGAAAAGAAAACTGTCGTTATGAAAAAATCTATCCAAAAGGTTGGGAACAACCTCTTGAATGAGAGTAGCCCTTCAATGTTATGACTACACATGAAATGAGGGATCAAAATATCATGTGATAAAAGCTTTTGTTTTGTTGTAAAAACCACTTCTTAGTACAAAAGGGCACATCAATATTTTTCTTTTATAGAAACTTTCCCTGCATGCACTGTCAATCGAAACAATGTTATGCTGGAAAAGAGAAAATAACACAGACGTCGATGCCACTGCTGGTGGACGTTTCGTCCCCGAGGGTATTACCAGCCCATTAGTAAACACTTCGGTGTAAAAGTGAATAAAAGTCATTTTATAAATTTCCCGTGTACAAAACTAAATTTTTCGAAAAACTAAGGATTTTCTTATCCAAGGAATAGATTACCTTAGCCGTATTTGGCACAACTTTTTGGAATTTTGGATCCTAAATGCTCTTCAACTTTGTACTTGTTTGGCTTTGTAAATATTTTGATATGAGCGTCACTGATGAGTCTTATGTAGTTGAAACGCGCGTCTCGCGTACAAAATCATAATCCTGGTACTTTGATAACTATTGTATCTATTGTTCCAAAACACTTCTAACTATACATGAATATAGGTCGTTAATAATTAATGTTTAGCTTTGTGTAAAATGACATCCCATATTTTGTACTGTATACTAATTAATTTGTTGTCCTTGACTTCATTTGAATGTATGAAATATTATTCATTGAGAAAAGCGATATTTATGATACATATACTATTTTGATTTCCATTACAAGCCTGAATTGATGTAATACTCTTTTTTGAATTCATTGTAGGACAATTTTAAATAATGGTGTACCATAGCAAAGTAAATTAAACATATTATTTTTTTTTATTTCAGACCAACGGTGACACTCCTTTACACATAGCTGTAAGAGGTAAAAACCCCAGAATTGTCCAATTGTTATTAGAAAGAGGAGATATAGATCCAGATAAAGTTAATAAGGTATACATTCTTTGTTACATTATTTTAGTCATTCATCAAATACAACGTCTTCTGTCTCATCAAATACTTTTTACTTTACCTTTCTTCCTAATGCTTCAAGAGAAAATTGCGCAATGAGATACATATACCGTCTACTCAGTTACATTCAGCTTGAAAGGGTGTTTTAAATGAAAACAATATAATAAGTAATCAGGTACACTTTTGTTTGCTTTCCTGTTTTATATCTGCAAATGGGACTTCATAATAACTTTAACCGATGAACTCCCCTGAAATTATTTTGGACTTTCACCATAGAAAATAAAATTTTCCTATAGTCCTGAAAGTATATTTGTTTTAATAGAACACTTTTATTTCAGACAACATCAGTATATCAGTACCGTTGTGCAAATCTTTAGACTGATATAATTTTTTCCTTATCTGCATAGTATCGCCTATTTTAGACTATCCGGTACATAGTAAACTTGCTGGTTGGTCTTTTTTATAGACCTTTTTATATATGGCTTCGCCGAGCGTTTTAAATGTTTAAAATTTAATTATCGAGTGGATAAATATCGTATTACACGAGATTTGGTGATGGAATTTTTCTACTTTTCTACTGATTTTAAAACAATACGCAGTCAAACTTATTCCTCTTTACGACTGATCTGCAAAAAGATGTGTTCTTTCTATGTGACATCATCAGGCATGGTTGCATTTTTTCATGCCGTCTCAATAGGAAATTCAGAGAAAAGCAAGAAAATTCGACGTCGTCCGGATCTAAACCAATGAAGAACTGAGATCAAACGAACCACACGTTGATTTAATTTTTTTTTAAATGGGTGCAGAAAGGGATAAATTGACGAAGAATTAGAGAAATATATATATATTATATACGAGTCTAAATTGAAAACTACGTTCTAACCTATGATTGCGTTGGATAAAAACCGCAATTTTTATACGTGTGCATGTAAAACAAATTTCGTTGTAGAAGGGTCTAAAAACAGCACAAACAACATTTTCCAAAAGACCAAAAAGTGAAAAATTTTTAATACACCAGATCCTGATTTTGACAATAAATGTCTCTTCAGTGATGTTAGGGATCAAAACGGTATTTGGAAGGCCATATAAAAAGTACCTAATTTTTAGAAAAAGTACCATCATTTAGATTAGAAGGGTCAAAAACAGCACAAACAACATTTTCCAAAAGACCAAAAAAGTGAAAAAGTATATTTAAACAAAACGCATTTGACTAACAGGTCGAACAACTGATGTTCTTTAACCCTGCTGACTGCCATTGGCGATTGCCAAATAACATTGATCACAAGATGTAACAAAATGATCTTAATATAAATTTAACACTAAACAGAAAAAAAAATAACTTGTGGCCATGATGTTATGCCACAAACATACGGTGTCAATATTTTTTAGTACACAAGATACCTGATTTCGACAATAAATGTCTCTTCAGTGATGTTAGGGATCACTATATATATATATATAAAGTGCCTAGAAAATCAACCTTACGAAGTACGTCTGAGTCAGTGACAACTCTACAACAGATGTATCCATCGGATCGCCATCAATGATGGTGATACATGGCTGTGTACATAATGTATATAAAATCGTCTAAACATAACACCAAAAATGTTAGATCTGTAAATTTGCTTTCTCAAAAAAAGAGCTTTCGCTGGCCGTGTGTTACCTTTCCTCGTCAGTTTTAATCTAGCGGCGTACTACAGTACATGATATATAAGGCATGAAGATGTTATTACTATAGATAATTTAGTTGATCTGTAACAATAACATCTTCATGCCTTATATATCATGTACTGTAGTACGCCGCTAGATTAAAACTGACGAGGAAAGGTAACACACGGCCAGCGAAAGCTCTTTTTTTTGAAGCCCAGGTGTCGTGTGGTCTAGCGGACGGCTGCAGTGCAGGCGATTGGTGTCACGATATCACAGTAGCATGGGTCGAAATCCGGCATGGAAGAACCAAAAATTGCGAAAGCAACTTTACAGATCTAACATTGTTGGTTTAGATGTTTAGACGAGTTGTAGATACATTATTTAAACAGCCATGTATCACCATCATTGATGGCGATCGTGGATACATCTGTTGTAGAGTTGTTACTGACTCGACGTACTTTATAAATATAATTATTTCTGTGACTGTATATTACATTAATTTGTAGGATCCTTTACTATAGTTAATTTAGCTGATCTGTAACAATAACATCTTCATGCCTTATATAGCATGTACTGTAGTACGCCGCTAAATTAAAACTGACGAGGAAAGGTAACAAACGGCCAGCGAAAGCTCTTTTTTAAGAGCCCAGGTGGTCGTGTGGTCTAGCGGGACGGCTGCAGTGCAGGCGATTTGGTGTCACGATATCACAGTAGCATGGGTTCGAATCCCGGCGAGGGAAGAACCAAAAATTTGCGAAAGCAACTTTACAGATCTAACATTGTTGGGTTGATGTTTAGACGAGTTGTAGATACATTATTTAAACAGCCATGTATCACCATCATTGATGGCGATCCGATGGATACATCTGTTGTAGAGTTGTTACTGACTCAGACGTACTTATAAATATAATTATTTTCTGTGACTGTATATTACATTAATTTGTAGGATCCTTTACTATAGTTAATTTAGCTGATCTGTAACAATAACATCTTCATGCCTTATATAGCATGTACTGTAGTACGCCGCTAAATTAAAACTGACGAGGAAAGGTAACAAACGGCCAGCGAAAGCTCTTTTTAAGAGCCCAGGTGGTCGTGTGGTCTAGCGGGACGGCTGCAGTGCAGGCGATTTGGTGTCACGATATCACAGTAGCATGGGTTCGAATCCCGGCGAGGGAAGAACCAAAAATTTGCGAAAGCAACTTTACAGATCTAACATTGTTGGGTTGATGTTTAGACGAGTTGTAGATACATTATTTAAACAGCCATGTATCACCATCATTGATGGCGATCCGATGGATACATCTGTTGTAGAGTTGTTACTGACTCAGACGTACTTATAAATATAATTATTTTCTGTGACTGTATATTACATTAATTTGTAGGATCCTTTACTATAGTTAATTTAGCTGATCTGTAACAATAACATCTTCATGCCTTATATAGCATGTACTGTAGTACGCCGCTAAATTAAAACTGACGAGGAAAGGTAACAAACGGCCAGCGAAAGCTCTTTTTAAGAGCCCAGGTGGTCGTGTGGTCTAGCGGGACGGCTGCAGTGCAGGCGATTTGGTGTCACGATATCACAGTAGCATGGGTTCGAATCCCGGCGAGGGAAGAACCAAAAATTTGCGAAAGCAACTTTACAGATCTAACATTGTTGGGTTGATGTTTAGACGAGTTATATATATATATATATATATATACGAGTCTAAATTGAAAACTACGTTCAAACCTATGACTGCGTTGGATAAAAACCGCAATTTTTATACGTGTGCATGTCAAACAAATTTCGTTGTAGAAGGGTCTAAAAACAGCACAAACAACATTTTCCAAAAGACCAAAAGAGTGAAAAAGTATATTTAAACAAAACGCATTTGACTAACAGGTCGAACAACTGATGTTCTTTAACCCTGCTGACTGCCATTGGCGATTGCCAAATAAAATTGATCACAGGTTGTAACAAAATGGATCTTATTATAAATTTAATACGTCACAGAAAAAAAAAAAAATTGTTAACTTGTGGACAGGATGTTGTGCCACAAACATTCGGTGTCAATATTTCTTTAATACACCATATCCGGATTTCGACAATAAATGTCTCTTCAGTGATGTTAGGGATCGAAACGGTATTTGGAAGGCCATATAAAAAGCACCCTCATTTTTAGAGAAAGTACCCTCATTTTTAGATTAACTCTTGAATTTTAAGAGTCAATATATAGGATGAACGGATCATATAAACCGGAGGGAAAATATGATACATGCCCAAACAAAAAATATAAACGAGTCTAAATTGAAAACTACGTTCAAACCTATGACTGCGTTGGATAAAAACCGCAATTTTTATACGTGTGCATGTCAAACAAATTTCGTTGTAGAAGGGTCTAAAAACAGCACAAACAACATTTTCCAAAAGACCAAAAGAGTGAAAAAGTATATTTAAACAAAACGCATTTGACTAACAGGTCGAACAACTGATGTTCTTTAACCCTGCTGACTGCCATTGGCGATTGCCAAATAAAATTGATCACAGGTTGTAACAAAATGGATCTTATTATAAATTTAATACATCACAGAAAAAAAAAAAATTGTTAACTTGTGGACAGGATGTTGTGCCACAAACATTCGGTGTCAATATTTCTTTAATACACCATATCCGGATTTCGACAATAAATGTCTCTTCAGTGATGTTAGGGATCGAAACGGTATTTGGAAGGCCATATAAAAAGCACCCTCATTTTTAGAGAAAGTACCCTCATTTTTAGATTAACTCTTGAATTTTAAGAGTCAATATATAGGATGAACGGATCATATAAACCGGAGGGAAAATATGATACATGCCCAAACAAAAAATATAAACGAGTCTAAATTGAAAACTACGTTCAAACCTATGACTGCGTTGGATAAAAACCGCAATTTTTATACGTGTGCATGTCAAACAAATTTCGTTGTAGAAGGGTCTAAAAACAGCACAAACAACATTTTCCAAAAGACCAAAAGAGTGAAAAAGTATATTTAAACAAACGCATTTGACTAACAGGTCGAACAACTGATGTTCTTTAACCTGCTGACTGCCATTGGCGATTGCCAAATAAAATTGATCACAGGTTGTAACAAAATGGATCTTATTATAAATTTAATATCACAGAAAAAAAAATTGTTAACTTGTGGACAGGATGTTGTGCCACAACATTCGGTGTCAATATTTCTTTAATACACCATATCCGGATTTCGACAATAAATGTCTCTTCAGTGATGTTAGGGATCGAAACGGTATTTGGAAGGCCATATAAAAAGCACCCTCATTTTTAGAGAAAGTACCCTCATTTTTAGATTAACTCTTGAATTTTAAGAGTCAATATATAGGATGAACGGATCATATAAACGGAGGAAAATATGATACATGCCCAAACAAAAAATATAAACGAGTCTAAATTGAAAACTACGTTCAAACCTATGACTGCGTTGGATAAAAACCGCAATTTTTATACGTGTGCATGTCAAACAAATTTCGTTGTAGAAGGGTCTAAAACAGCACAAACAACATTTTCCAAAAGACCAAAGAGTGAAAAAGTATATTTAAACAAAACGCATTTGACTAACAGGTCGAACAACTGATGTTCTTAACCTGCTGACTGCCATTGGCGATTGCCAAATAAAATTGATCACAGGTTGTAACAAATGGATCTTATTATAAATTTAATACGTCACAGAAAAAAAAATGTTAACTTGTGGACAGGATGTTGTGCCACAAACATTCGGTGTCAATATTTCTTTAATACACCATATCCGGATTTCGACAATAAATGTCTCTTCAGTGATGTTAGGGATCGAAACGGTATTTGGAAGGCCATATAAAAAGCACCCTCATTTTTAGAGAAAGTACCTCATTTTTAGATTAACTCTTGAATTTTAAGAGTCAATATATAGGATGAACGGATCATATAAACCGGAGGGAAAATATGATACATGCCCAAACAAAAAATATAAACGAGTCTAAATTGAAAACTACGTTCAAACCTATGACTGCGTTGGATAAAAACCGCAATTTTTATACGTGTGCATGTCAAACAAATTTCGTTGTAGAAGGGTCTAAAACAGCACAAACAACATTTTCCAAAAGACCAAAAGAGTGAAAAAGTATATTTAAACAAAACGCATTTGACTAACAGGTCGAACAACTGATGTTCTTTAACCCTGCTGACTGCCATTGGCGATTGCCAAATAAAATGATCACAGGTTGTAACAAAATGGATCTTATTATAAATTAATACGTCACAGAAAAAAAAAAAATTGTTAACTTGTGGACAGGATGTTGTGCCACAAACATTCGGTGTCAATATTTCTTTAATACACCATATCCGGATTTCGACAATAAATGTCTCTTCAGTGATGTTAGGGATCGAAAGGTATTTGGAAGGCCATATAAAAAGCACCCTCATTTTTAGAGAAAGTACCCTCATTTTAGATTAACTCTTGAATTTTAAGAGTCAATATATAGGATGAACGGATCATATAAACCGGAGGAAAATATGATACATGCCCAAACAAAAAATATAAACGAGTCTATATTGAAAACTACGTTCAAACCTATGACTGCGTTGGATAAAAACCGCAATTTTTATAGTGTGCATGTCAAACAAATTTCGTTGTAGAAGGTCTAAAACAGCACAAACAACATTTTCCAAAAGACCAAAGAGTGAAAAAGTATATTTAAACAAAACGCATTTGACTAACAGGTCGAACAACTGATGTTCTTTAACCCTGCTGATGCCATTGGCGATTGCCAAATAAAATTGATCACAGTTGTAACAAAATGGATCTTTATAAATTTAATACGTCACAGAAAGAAAAAAAAAATGTTAACTGTGGACAGGATGTTGTGCCACAAACATTCGGTGTCAATATTTCTTTAATACACCATATCCGGATTTCGACAATAAATGTCTCTTCAGTGATGTTAGGGATCGAAACGGTATTTGGAAGGCCATATAAAAAGCACCCTCATTTTTAGAGAAAGTACCCTCATTTTTAGATTAACTCTTGAATTTTAAGAGTCAATATATAGGATGAACGGATCATATAAACCGGAGGGAAAATATGATACATGCCCAAACAAAAAATATAAACGAGTCTATATTGAAAACTACGTTCAAACCTATGACTGCGTTGGATAAAAACCGCAATTTTTATACGTGTGCATGTCAAACAAATTTCGTTGTAGAAGGGTCTAAAAACAGCACAAACAACATTTTCCAAAAGACCAAAAGAGTGAAAAAGTATATTTAAACAAAACGCATTTGACTAACAGGTCGAACAACTGATGTTCTTTAACCCTGCTGACTGCCATTGGCGATTGCCAAATAAAATTGATCACAGGTTGTAACAAAATGGATCTTATTATAAATTTAATACGTCACAGAAAGAAAAAAAAAATGTTAACTTGTGGACAGGATGTTGTGCCACAAACATTCGGTGTCAATATTTCTTTAATACACCATATCCGGATTTCGACAATAAATGTCTCTTCAGTGATGTTAGGGATCGAAACGGTATTTGGAAGGCCATATAAAAAGCACCCTCATTTTTAGAGAAAGTACCCTCATTTTTAGATTAACTCTTGAATTTTAAGAGTCAATATATAGGATGAACGGATCATATAAACCGGAGGGAAAATATGATACATGCCCAAACAAAAAATATAAACGAGTCTAAATTGAAAACTACGTTCAAACCTATGACTGCGTTGGATAAAAACCGCAATTTTTATACGTGTGCATGTCAAACAAATTTCGTTGTAGAAGGGTCTAAAAACAGCACAAACAACATTTTCCAAAAGACCAAAAGAGTGAAAAAGTATATTTAAACAAAACGCATTTGACTAACAGGTCGAACAACTGATGTTCTTTAACCCTGCTGACTGCCATTGGCGATTGCCAAATAAAATTGATCACAGGTTGTAACAAAATGGATCTTATTATAAATTTAATACGTCACAGAAAGAAAAAAAAATTGTTAACTTGTGGACAGGATGTTGTGCCACAAACATTCGGTGTCAATATTTCTTTAATACACCATATCCGGATTTCGACAATAAATGTCTCTTCAGTGATGTTAGGGATCGAAACGGTATTTGGAAGGCCATATAAAAAGCACCCTCATTTTTAGAGAAAGTACCCTCATTTTTAGATTAACTCTTGAATTTTAAGAGTCAATATATAGGATGAACGGATCATATAAACCGGAGGAAAATATGATACATGCCCAAACAAAAAATATAAACGAGTCTAAATTGAAAACTACGTTCAAACCTATGACTGCGTTGGATAAAAACCGCAATTTTTATACGTGTGCATGTCAAACAAATTTCGTTGTAGAAGGGTCTAAAAACAGCACAAACAACATTTTCCAAAAGACCAAAAGAGTGAAAAAGTATATTTAAACAAAACGCATTTGACTAACAGGTCGAACAACTGATGTTCTTTAACCCTGCTGACTGCCATTGGCGATTGCCAAATAAAATTGATCACAGGTTGTAACAAAATGGATCTTATTATAAATTTAATACGTCACAGAAAAAAAAAAAATTGTTAACTTGTGGACAGGATGTTGTGCCACAAACATTCGGTGTCAATATTTCTTTAATACACCATATCCGGATTTCGACAATAAATGTCTCTTCAGTGATGTTAGGGATCGAAACGGTATTTGGAAGGCCATATAAAAAGCACCCTCATTTTTAGAGAAAGTACCCTCATTTTTAGATTAACTCTTGAATTTTAAGAGTCAATATATAGGATGAACGGATCATATAAACCGGAGGGAAAATATGATACATGCCCAAACAAAAAATATAAACGAGTCTAAATTGAAAACTACGTTCAAACCTATGACTGCGTTGGATAAAAACCGCAATTTTTATACGTGTGCATGTCAAACAAATTTCGTTGTAGAAGGGTCTAAAAACAGCACAAACAACATTTTCCAAAAGACCAAAAGAGTGAAAAAGTATATTTAAACAAAACGCATTTGACTAACAGGTCGAACAACTGATGTTCTTTAACCCTGCTGACTGCCATTGGCGATTGCCAAATAAAATTGATCACAGGTTGTAACAAAATGGATCTTATTATAAATTTAATACGTCACAGAAAAAAAAAAAAATTGTTAACTTGTGGACAGGATGTTGTGCCACAAACATTCGGTGTCAATATTTCTTTAATACACCATATCCGGATTTCGACAATAAATGTCTCTTCAGTGATGTTAGGGATCGAAACGGTATTTGGAAGGCCATATAAAAAGCACCCTCATTTTTAGAGAAAGTACCCTCATTTTTAGATTAACTCTTGAATTTTAAGAGTCAATATATAGGATGAACGGATCATATAAACCGGAGGGAAAATATGATACATGCCCAAACAAAAAATATAAACGAGTCTAAATTGAAAACTACGTTCAAACCTATGACTGCGTTGGATAAAAACCGCAATTTTTATACGTGTGCATGTCAAACAAATTTCGTTGTAGAAGGGTCTAAAAACAGCACAAACAACATTTTCCAAAAGACCAAAAGAGTGAAAAAGTATATTTAAACAAAACGCATTTGACTAACAGGTCGAACAACTGATGTTCTTTAACCCTGCTGACTGCCATTGGCGATTATATATATAGATAGATTGCCTAACAATGTAATTTTAACACACTATTTAGTATGTAAATATAAGAATGTTTAAAATATTTACAAAATGATGAAAATAAACGCAATATTTCGCTAGACCAACTAGCTTTATCAAGCGTGCATCCATCCAGGTGAAATTGGATGTAGATGATAAGAAACTTTTGCAGCTCAACGTCTATGTTGCACTTGCTGCCTTTAAAATAAGAAAATTTTGCAGCTCAATGTCTATGAGCACTTGAATTTAGCTGCTTTGAAAATAAGAAAATTTTGCAGCTCAATGTATATGTTGCACTTGGATTTAGCTACCTTAAAAATAGATAATTGGTAGTTGACGTTAGCAACGTCCATTGGCCAATATTACGGGATAAAAAGGACGATGCTTTGTTTTAAATTATTCTTTATCTTTCCTGTATCTTTTTTCGTCTTTTTCGTTAAGACCATCAGGTTCTAAAGTGTGGAGTTGGTGGATCAAAAAGTTTTCTCTTCTCCTTCTCGCCGTGGTGTCCCACTCGGTGTTGATTTCTATAATTTGGAAAGTATCATTATCAAAAAGATGTTTCGTTGAACGAAGATGTCTTGTGAGAGGACAGTTTTTGTTGGTTTTGTACGATGAACGATGGTTATTGAGCCGAATATAAAATTTGTCCATTGTTTCTCCCACATACTGAATGCCACAAGTGTCACATGTTAATAATATAATTGAGTTCTCCGTTTTACAGTTAAAATTAGAGTAGATGGTATAATTTTGTTTAGTAACGGAGCTGATGAAAGAACTGCTTGTATTGGCAGCTTTACAGCACAAACAATTCCTTCGACCACATAGTTTGTAGCAACCGGGCGATGGATTAGGCTGCTTTGCTAATACAGATGTCACTAATTTGTCACGGATGCTTTTAGGTCTTCTGAAGGCCATGACTGATGGTGATGAAAATACTCTTTTTAGATTTAAATCATTTTCAATAATTTTCCAATGCTTCTGAACAATGGATGACACATTTTTAAAATCAGGATGGTAAGTGAGTACAAGGAGAGTTCTGTTAGCTGCTTTATTCTTATCTTTGTACTCAAGAAGTTCTTGGCGACTAGTTTTGTTTGCTATTTCGAAAGTGCCATCAATGATGTTGTTATTGTATCCTCGAACAACTAGATGTTTACGAAGTTGTCCAAGTCTAGCATTTTTCGTATTTTCAGTAGAGCATATTCTCTTAATTCGCAATGCCTGGCTGAATGGGATACCACGGGAGCAGTGTTTAGAATGGCAACTTTTAGGAGAAAGGAATTGATGTTTGTCCGTTTGTTTGGTATGGAGGTCCGTTATAATGGTTCCGTTCTTGATGTAACTCGTAGTATCGAGGAAGTTTATTTTCTCCATAGATGATTCATATGTAAATTTTATTGAATGGTGGAAAGAGGTACAGTTTTCTAGAAATTAATTAAGATGTTCTTGTGAATCTGTCCAATTTAAATCAATATCGTCAATGAATCGGAACCATGATAAGGGCTGATATGGAGCACTAGCCAAGAGGCGTTTTTCAAGTTGGCCCATAAATATGTTGTCATATGACGAGGCCATTGTTGTGCCTATACTAGTACCGTCTATCTGGAGATAGTGTTTTTCATTGAAAGAGAAGTTGTTATTCTCCAATACTAGTTTCAGAAGTGTAACAAGGCACTCAGTAGGAGGATTTTTTTTCACTACGAGTGTTCCATGCCTCCTCACACGCTGCTATTCCGTCGTATTGTGGAATGTTGGTATATAAAAAAGACACGTCCATGGATGTTAGTATAGTATTGCTTGGTAAAGGATTGAGGCTTTCCATTTTCTTGGGATAATCAGTTGTATCTTGAATGAATGAGGGTAGTTCTTTCACATGAGGTCTTAGATGATGGTCTACAAATTCTGATATCTTTTCAGTTGGATGACTTTTCGCTGACACAATTGGTCGACCTGGGTTGCCCGTTTTATGTATTTTAGGCAACATATAGAATCGTCCGGCCTTTGCTTCGTTCTCAAGAGGTCGGAGATAATCAAAGGTGTCATTTTCTATATGCTTATTGTCGAACATCTCTTGAAGGATGGTGTTGATCCTTCGAATAGTATTAAGCGTTGGACCTGTGGTTAATTGTTTATAAAAAATGGAGTTAGAAAGTTGTCGATTTCCCTCTTCTATATAATCTGTTTTATTCATGACAACCACAGCGCCCCCTTTGTCCGTGACAAATTAGTGACATCTGTATTAGCAAAGCAGCCTAATCCATCGCCCGGTTGCTACAAACAATGTGGTCGAAGGAATTGTTTGTGTTGTAAAGCTGCCAATACAAGCAGTTATTTCATCAGGTCCGTTACTAAACAAAATTATACCATCTACTTTAATTCCAACTGTAAAACGGAGAACTCAATTTATATATTAACATGTGACACTTGTGGCATTCAGTATGTGGGAGAAACAATGGAAAAATTTAATATTCGGCTCAATAACCATCGTTCATCGTACAAAACATCTTCGTTCAACGAAACATCCTTTTGATAATGTTACTTTCCAAATTATAGAAGTCAACACCGAGTGGGAGACCACGGCGATAAACATCAGTACCTTTCTTCCCAAAGCTGCCACCCTATACACTGTACAAAAAGTATCCCGTACAGTCAAGCTCTCAGAGTCAACCGGATTTCCTCCTCTGAGGAGGCTGTCACAAAACGATTACAGGAATTTCGCGGATTTTGACAAAACGAGGGTATAAAAAATTGGACATAGATAAGGGGTCTGCGCGCGCTAACAATAACAGCTGCAATGACCTCTTACAGTACAAACTGAAGAGGCACAGCAAAATAGTCTCGTTTGTTCTAACATACAATCCAGCCTTTACGAACCTTTCACGTTTGATCCGTGCAAATTGGCAAACTATTGCCAAACACCCTAAATTATCCAAGATCTTTCCCAATCCTCCTGTTTAGCTTTTCGGCGACCAGCAAGTCTGAAAGACTGGGTCTGTGTACACTATATTTTGTAATGTAACTTGCAAAATCCAGAATGTTGTATACCTCCTTCAGTATCGATGTGGCATGCAGTATGTTGGCGAGACAGAGCAGCCATTCAACAAACGCATGAATGGTCATCGAAGTGACCACACTTGCAAGCCCGACCTACCCGTAAGTCGTCATTTTTAATCACCTGGGCACACACACACAAGCTGATCTCAAAAACCTTACCATCACAACCATAGACAACAACGAGGGCTGGTCGAAGGTCGACAGAGTCGCTCGGGACAGATTTTGGATAAGAAAGTTACGGACAACTTCTCCAGAGGGCATCAATGAAAAAAACCATAGAATGAGCCCCTCTTTTTCCTGTCATCACTTGTTTCCAGTAACTCCGGCTTTAGTACTGGCTTTACTATGTTTACAGTTCGAAATATTTTTTTAATATTCCAGTTTAATTTACAGGGCTCCATTCATTCGGGATGGATGTATAAGTACGTAGCCACGTTCAATTATTTTACCTCATTAGATAAAACTTATTTTTCTAATCATTATTAGACTGCAATTCGTTTTGGAGGCTTACGTATGTAGTTTCTGTTGCAATTGCCCTACCGTTGTCAAATTTAAAATATTATACCGACTTGGATCGGTGGGGACATTTTTGATTTTTTTTTGTTTGAGGACTGCCCTCAATGCAGTTATAGCATCTAAACTGCTGTGCCAGTTCACATCGAAAATAAGTATTTTCATTTGGCATATCTTTGTTATCTTTGTGATGTGTTTGGAAATTTTAAAATTGTATCAGCGTCTGTGGTGTTCGCTTAAATTGTATAAATTCAAGATTTAGAAAAAGTTTCTCAGTTTGAATATATTGACATGATTCATTTGACATCGTGCTATTATAGAAGAAGGATATCTGTTATCCGAAATATCTAATATTTGTTCATTTTATAGTTATTTAATGGTGATGTTGTACCCTTTTTGACTTGTTATATCTATATATGATGTCTGTGTACAATGTATGCTGCTGGATCCCAGCTATTATCACGTCAATCAGTTTTGTCTGTTTGGATCGATCAAGCAACATTATTAATATAAAGGAACTGGGGGTTTATTACGAGCTATAAAACCACATTAAAGCCAACATTTCATTTGGAAAATACCAATTGAAGAATATATCAGTTGCTGTCAGGTCTTTCCATTGGTTGAGCCTTTGGTTTTATCAGTTAATACAGACTTCACCTTGTGGATTTTACCATTGAGTTCGATATTTGCGTTAATATATTCTTTATATCTAATAATCATAAAGCATAATTTCATGGACAATAAAAATTTCTGTTATCTGTATTGTTTCTTGCAAATACTGCATATTTATTATGTTACATGGACAATAAAAATCTCAGTTATCTGTATTGGTATGTAAAATATATACTGCCTATTAACTATACTACATGGCGGTTAAAATCTAAGTTATATGTATTGGTGTGTAAAATATATACTGCCTATTCACAATACTCCATGTTGGTTCCTGGTTTGTTCAAAAGAAATAAAAGTAAAGATATCACCGTCATATTTCTGTTGTTAATATTTAAGTAGTATTAGTTATCAAAGGTACCTAGATTATAATTTAGTACACCAGACCCGCGTGTCGTCTACAGAAGACTCATCAGTGACGCTCATATCAAAATATTTATAAAGCCAAACAAGTACAAGGTTGAAGAGCATTTGAGGACCCAAAATTCCAAAAAAGTTGTGCCAAATACGGCTAAGTATTAAGTTATTCATAAATATGGAATGTACCGGCACTTTTTAAAGTGAATAACTACAGTATGAAATTTAGGTTGGTATATTCCAACGTATGTTCGTCTTAGCTTTAAATATGTTCATATCTCTAACTGCGACTTTGTTTTACCAATGAGGCAACTATTATCTGTTTTATAATTTTGACAGATAACTATATCTGATCATATTTCTTGACTGATAACTCTTTTTTGAAATTTGCCCGTAATCATACCAACTGTTATACTTTGAGTGCGATCCAACTTACTATGATACATGTATTGTTGTGCATTTCTTTTTTTTTTAATTTGACGCCACGTACAAAAATTTGCCAAACAAAGGGGAACAGGTGTTTATGATGAAAGATGAACAAAATACAGAACAATTGAACTTCTGGAAGATAGGCAACCTCTGTTACTCATAATTAGATTTGAATACAGATCACCATGAACATGTTTCATGTAGACAAGTAATATACATAAACCACATTTTCAATTTCAACAAAATTACGATTCACAAAAACAGTTTGAAATTCATAAATATGGTGCCAAATGTAATTTGTTTGTACTGGACTCATGTGTGTGGATTGTTTATGTTAACTCTCAATTGATGCCATAAACAGTGCAAATTTTCATTTTAGTATGCTGGCGATACTCCCTTACATTCAGCTGCTAGTGGTGGAAATCTCGACATAGTACAATTGTTATTAAAAAAAACAGCTATAGATCCAAATAAAGAAAATAAGGTACGTGATGACG
This sequence comes from Mytilus edulis, assembly GCA_019925275.1. Taxonomy (NCBI): domain Eukaryota; kingdom Metazoa; phylum Mollusca; class Bivalvia; order Mytilida; family Mytilidae; genus Mytilus; species Mytilus edulis. The sequence goes on along the minus strand of CM034360.1, from coordinate 79,950,956 downwards.
TTTCGTACATATTTGGTAATCTTTGTGGAATATTTCATCAAAATCAAGGTAACCATAATGTTGCGATACTCATCTCAGCAAAGTACTTTAATCTGCAGAGTGAACAAAAAAAACGTTATGTATCTAATATTGGAAATCCCAAAACATACTTATACCCAAATCATTGAGATTTTTAAGTAATCGAAGATAATTAATTAATGTTGATTCGTTTTGTTAGTTTTGGTTTATTTCGTATTCCAATTGCGAAAATAAATTAAAACAAGAATGTATTCTTCATGAACGTAAGTCTATACAGCCACTACTTATTTGAGTACAGCCTGAAGACGGATAATCTTCGACGACTGTAGATGAAGTATTATTGCAAAAAAATTAATATCTCGTCCTGGCTCCACGTGCTACGATGACTGATTGGCAGCGTTTTCGCATTCCATTTAGTAGCTTTTGAATTTGCCGTTTTGGAATATCATTTCATTCCCCAATCAGTACATCTTCATGTTAATTTTGGAAATCACCAGGATTTTACGGATGCGTCTGTCAACAGATCCCATACTTGTTTAATCAGATTGAGGTATTGGGATCAACTTGGTCAATCTTGCAGTTCCAATTTGTCTGTATCCGTTTATTACCCTCCAAACTGTTGACCTATGCACATTTAATTGATCCGCGACGTACGCAACCTCATTCCAGCATTAACCTTCTCAATAGTTCTCTGGTGGTCATTTTGGTGGAGGCCTGGTCGACGCTTCATGCAATTCTTTTAAGGGTACGTTGACATTTAATTATAATATCCAGTGAAAGCTCAAATGAACATTTATTTCATAATCAAACTATCTCTGGAACATCGCTAATTTTTATCCGTTTGTATAGATACAATAAAAATGTCAACTTTGATGTTTCAGTCCGGTAACACTGCCTTACATTGTGCTGTGATTGGTAAACACATCGACATAGTTCAGTTGTTATTTGGAAGAGCAGATATAGATCCAAACAAAGTTAATCAGGTAAGCAATTTGTTTCTTATCATGAATCTGTACGTTTGTCTTATCGGCTGAGACAACAATCAAATTTATTTTCAATACAATTTTCTTAGCACATGCTTTTCGCTCCTTTGCAATATACCTAAATAAAAAAAGTAGAATGAATAACATTAATAGAATACAAAGACATACATATCATCCCATTTACTCAAATCTCTTAAAGGGTGATCTTTAAGGAACTAGAAAGTTATGAAGTTAATAATTTTTTTCAAATTCTTGTAGATTTTGGAAATCACCGGGATTTTTACAGATGCGTCGGTTCAACATATCCCATATATGTTCGATCGGATTAAGACTGGTATCGACTTAGCTAATTCTAGTTTGTCTGTTTATTTGTCTCCGAACCGTTGACCTATTCACATGTAATCGAGCCGCAACGTCGGCAACACTCATTCCAGCATCAACCATTTCAATATTTCTCTGGTGGTCATTTTTGGGGAGGCCTGGTCGACGCCTTATGTAATATTCCTAAGACGTTTTTGTGTTTTTCTGAAAAAAGTGTATCTCTGAATGCCAGGGGAAAATAAATTTTAAATATCGTTTTAATTGGTTATCAAAGGTACCAGGATTATAATTTAGTACGCCAGACGCGCGTTTAGTCATATCAAAATATTTATTAAGCAAAACAAAAAGAAAGTTGAAGAGCATTGACGATCCAAAATTCTAAAAAGTTGTGCCAAATACCACTACTTGACGACAAAAACAACTGTCCATACCAGTAACAGTCGTTCTAAGACTGATCATTGCTGATAATGTTTGTTAAAGTTGTAACAGTTGTTGAATTTCACTGCTGCAGTTATTTTGTAACTGTCCCAACTTTAAAAGTGGTTGTCTATAACATAAATCGACTGCAACAACGCAAGAAATAACTGTCACAGTCATTAAAGGACTTACACAACTTTTTCAAAGTTGTAACAAACTTTTTCAAAGTTGTAACAGTTGATTTACAACTGTCCCAACTCGAAAAATGTTGCAACAGTCATAAATAAACTGATTTAACGCCTAAATGGTTGTCACAGTCGTAATAAAAATGATGCAACCATTTGAAAGTTGTAACCGTTATTTTATAACTGTCCCAACACGGAAAACGTTGAAACAGTCGTCATAAATAAACTGTTTAAACGCAGAAAAGGTTATAACAGTTAAAATATGATAGCTACAACCATTGTATAGTCATAGCTAATTTATAAGCGTAGCAACTTCCAAACATTGATCTTCATGTACACTTTAAAGTCACGGATACAAAATGTCTGACGGTTAAATTATTTGTAAAACAATTTTACCGTGTGAAATATAAGGTTGTGACAAAGAGAAACAACTATTACTTCCATTTAATACATTAATTTTAGATACATATTGATTTAAAAAAAATAGTATTCTGAAATATTTGCCGCTGAACACATTTTTGTATTCCTCGGTTATTTAGTGAATGTGTTGAATTTATATTTTTTTGACACTCCCTCGCCTCTAATCTAATCTCCAACAAATAAAATCGGAACCAGCACTAGATACCTGCAATTTTACTAGATAATAGATAACTACTAACAGAAAAATCGAAAAACGTTACCCAATATATTTGTAACCAAATGTATCTTTATAACTGTATTAACAGTTGACAATTTTTCAATATTATCTTAATAACATATTTAATTATTTTCTTTTTAAATAAGTTAGGTGTGAAATCATTCATGCATACAATATTGTTTTCAATACCCGTAGTTTTACGAATCACACTACTTCATAATAACGGTCAATATACACGATATACTCTAAACCTAGCGGGGAACTCCTAATACACACACTTGTTAAACTTATCCCCATATTAAACTGCTTAATATTTTCTTGAGGGCTGATTTCACACACCTATTCTGAGCTTTTATTTGGGGCTACATTTTTTTTTCTAGTAAGCTTATAAATATTGCTTTATTAACCATTTTGATTTTTATACAAAAGTCATTAAAAAAAATTAAATTATGTTCAACATTTAACACATCTTTTGCAGCTATGAAAAAAAATCTTAAATCTATCTAAATTTGATTTGATTTATTTTATATTACCGTATTTCATTTTTGAATAGTTCGATATTAACTCGACTTTTTACTGTATATTGAACCGAATGATCTATTTAAAGTTCAAATGTAATGGATGCACATGATACATGTAAATACATTTCAGCATTCATAATTGAGGTAAAAAATATTATCACTCGCGAGAAAACTTCATATTTTCACCGGATTTTTCGCAACCAATTTACCAAACATATTTTGTAAAAAAAAAATATTTATAGATACTAGTAGATCGACGTACTGTACAAGACCCGACAAAATAACTAGCACCAGTGAAAGTTCAAATGTTCAAAACAAGAAAACTCGCATTGTTTCAGACATGGAAATCAAATCTTCTTTTATTTATTCACATCACGGTTTAGAACTTGTTGTATTCTTTAGACTCCTGGTCTTATTAAATTCTATAGACTGATATCGAAATCTCTTATGTGGTTTCAGTTGATCATATGCCGTACTAATTTCGTTTATCCAAAATATTTTTCCCACTTTCAATTTTTCAAATTCAAATTATTTAACTATATAAATGCTTGTCCAATAGTGATATATTATTCAATCAGTAAAAAAAACTAATAATTTTACGAGATGTACAGATAATATTTTGGGTCCCTTTATAGTTTTTTGTTCAGTGTGAGCCGAGGCTCCGTGTTGAAGGCCGTACATTGACCTATAATGGTTTACTTTTATAAATTGTTATTTGAATAGAGAGTTGTCTCATAGACACACACACCACATCTTCCTATATCTATGACAGTACAGCAATGGAAAGTTTAAAATGGTCACATAATAATATTGGTGACATTATGTCCTGCTTCTCTGCCTGCTGAACATGCTGAATGGCAAAATTCTGACCGTATTCAAAATAGAAGTTACTTTCATTGTCCAGTCTCAGTGAAAGATTCAGTGACTCTTTTCATCCCGGATGGCAACTATTAAAGAACCTACCAAGTGTATTTATTGTTAAATTGTTCTTGTTCTGAACATGCATGTAATATTTGCTACTGGACAATAAACAAAATTATAATATTGCAAGTAATTAATGAATATGTTATTTTGAGACTCTCATAAAGATCAATTCAAAATAATTTGATTAACCTCTTGAAATACAGACTATTTATTTAAAATATTGTTCAATTATTTCGTGTCGGACTATTTGGGTGTCGGACTAATGGGGCGTCAGACCATAGGGTTGTCGGACTAATGCTGTATCAGTGTAATAAACGTACATGTATATGTATACAATGTGACGAGTTGTATATACAATGTGTTCACGTCACTTTCAAATAGCACTGCAGTTTACTCAATTTCACCAGTTTATTATCTTGTTTCGCTGGAAGTTTTTATAACCATAGCAAATTAAAACCCCAAAAATATGCTTCCAAACATAAATATTATAATTAAATTATAGCAAACAACTCACTAATAGTGCATAATACATGTATGACTTTGTAATGCTTATTGTGTTTATGGAAAACAATCGGAAAATGTTGCTTATATTCTTGGGATATATATTTAGAAGGCATTTATTCAAAAGCAGATAGAATGTATTTGTAGAAAAAAGTCTTTGGTTAACTACAATACATGTATATGTGTCATCACTGGTGTGTCAATGGTGCTTTTGTATAAAAATCAAACTTGGGTTTCTTATCTAAACTTGTTTACATTGAGTTACATCATCCAATATGGCTAGACCTATTATAGGTTTTTCATTATCACACTTATGCGGTACTGATTTTGCTTATTGTTGAAGGATGTACAGTTTCTTACAATTACATCACTTGGTCTACGGTTGATTGTCGTCTTATTGAAACTCATACCTCATCTCCTTATTCTGGTTATCGTACATTATACATGTTATAAAAGACTACAATACCTAGTATTATCAAATGAATTATAACTACTGTTAATAGTTGTCAGACCTTTGTTATTAAAAAGCAGCTGCTTCATTTGTTTAATCAACATGGTAGACATGATCAATGGTGTTAGATGTAAACAAGAGCGACTGTGCACATGCTGAAATGTCATGTCTGCTTTGCCTACATGTATGAAGGTTTTACTACATGTACAAGTATCACACAAACTTTCCATTATCAATTATCGATAACCTTTGACATCTGAGAAACATTTGAAATAGATCAAACCACAAAAACTAAGCATTGTTCAATGAACCATGACATTTTCATTGAGATCAAAGTCCGATGTAAGTCTTGCAATTAGACATATTCACCGTACACTCATTTCATACACCAAATATAGTTGACCTACTATTCCTACTGCTTGTACATTGTAGTATTTGACATTTGTGAGAAACAATATTGACAAATTACATGTAACTGAAGTAACCTTAATTTACACTGATCCATGAAATGAAGTCAAGATCAGGCCAACCCTGTCTGACAGACAATGAGACATGTACAATGTAGACCTTTCAAGATACCTATATATATACCAAATAAATTTATCCAATAACTCAATTAATATACATGTTATACATGTAAGACTTAGAGTGAATTTCACTGTGACTGTTCAAACAGTAATAATTTTTTTTCAAATAGTTACATGTACATGTAGTGTACCATGAAAACTAGGTAAAGTGCAATGGACAAGTCACTAACAGAAACTTCATAACATAAAGAAGTATCCAGGTCTTTAAGCTTCTAAAATGTATCTGGTGAAGCTTAAATACAAAAGGTTACACTGTAGCCACGGGCAGATTGTAATACCTATTTCTTGCATACATTTACTTCAACTTTTGTTGCAGGAGGGATAATAAAATTACACTTGAAAGTACATGCATGGTTTATTTGTTTCAAATACTTGGCCACTAATTAAGATTTTTATTTAATTCTAATTCAGACTTAATTTAAGTACAGCAAGCATTCATTTGACACTAAACAATTGACACGGACTGCACGAGACCTCATGGGTGGTTAAGATCTTTTTACACACCCTGGACATGCTGGCGGTAGTTAACAATTGCAATGCCAACATAAACTACAGGTGCGATATACATGTACTGCTTTATAAATTTCACTGAAACTAGAAATTCCAATATCCATATTGTTATTATATTGAAATCACTGATTATCCACTAATTACAGGTATTCATGAATTCAGATATGATGCACTATTATTATTAGTATTCACTGAAACTATGAATTTTCATAAATTCCAATTTGCTATTTCAAATGAATAATTAGCCTGGGTATTCAAGGAATTCAGAAACAATGTACATGTATGATTGCACTATTAATATGCACTGCAACTACGAAATTTTGTTCTTCCAAATTCACTATTGATATAGCAACTAATAATTATCATCATGATCATGATTATCCAAGGTATTTAATCATCCAGTAATGTGGTCCTCCTTTAATACAATTAGCAAAAAATGATTAGTAAGTTTCCTATTTTTACAAGGCACAATTTTCTTCTTGTCCAATTGAATCAGAATATCATTCTTTTTATTATGTATATATGGTGTTGTCTTTTTCCCTACATTAATCATGTTAATGATTTTTTAAATGTGACTGTGTACTTTCATTGAAGGGTTACTGTCTTATTGAGGCTCACACCATACTTTATGTCATCAATTCTTTAAAGTCAGACATCATGGACATACATGTAGTTATTCTTCTCTTAAACACAACAAGTTATTTCTTTTGTTCATGTTAATATGAAACATATTGATACTACAAAGTTAACATGAAAAAGAAAAGTTTAAGGAATGAAAAAATAAAATAAATAAATAAATGCACTGTTACTATATAGATGCTATTGACTTTCCCTTTGTCCAGTGCATATAATGAATAAACCTTTGTGATGTAAATATACTGTTCCAAGACTTAACCCTCCTAGTTAATGTTTTAAATCCTTGGGTTTAATAAATTTTACATCTTTTGTGCTACCCTGTATACTTTTTACTTCTTACAGTTTGCATTAAATAATGCTTTGCAGCTCAGACAACACTTTCTTTATTTAATTTAGTCTTTTATCCAAATTGTTTTTAAGAAATCAATATTCAGATAACTTTTAAAATATGCATTTTTATATCCAAAATAATAGTATATCTTGTGGTTTCATATTTTTCCTCGATTATAATTTGTTTTGATAAAATTGTCATTATTTTAAAGAGGACAATTATAATCATGATAATTTGTGAACATCATTATAAAAATCATCTTCAAAATACCTTTATAATATATTTAATGACAGATTAAATTTCATCCCCAAGGCAATAAACTATTGTGTCTTAATTTGTATATTAGCTACATCATGTATATAACTTATATACATGATGTAGCTAATATACAAATTAAGATTATTATATTATATTATAAGAATATCTGATTATTTATAATACCTATCCAGTGTTAACATCCTGATTATTACCTATTTTAATGTCACATTTGCATAATCATGTTCAGTAAATACAAATATTTTAATTATTTATTTTGAATTTGAATTAAAAAAAAATGTTTAGACTAAATTAGTAGACATGTACATACAATGCAGTTAACCATGTTAACACAGAAAAGTTTATGACAACTTACTTGATAATACTACATCTATAAAAAATATTTTGAGCTTTATAAAATACTTTTAAAAAGTTTATCCCATGTTAGCATAAAAAAATATGCATACAGATAGATTTTTTTGTTATGTTTTCCTGATATTTTGAATTTTAACATAAAATGATAATGTAGAAAATGCAAAAAATCTGCAGTCAGATGTGAATGCACATGATGAAAGGAGATGTGGGATATATATATATATATATATATATCTATCAATGATCCATCACGGTCACCCCAACAGTTGGGCAACCATAAAGAGACCAAAACATAATCAAACAGTGTCAAAAAATATGACTCAAGATTAGAAAGTCCTTAAATCATTGTGGAATAAAAGACCATTGTATGTTACTACTTTTCAGTTAGATAACATGTATGCATGGCATAAATGAATGTTGAAAAACCATGCTGACAGGGCACAATTTATATAAAAATTTCACATGAAAATATATAGTTTAGGTTCAAATTAGTATTTCAAATTATAGTGATTTAATATTCTATGTTAAATCTAAAAAGAATAAAATTATGCTGCTAACTTTGCACTTTTAATGTGTTTTTTTAATTTATTTTTAATTTAAAACAATGTAGCAATTAACAGGATGAAATTCTTATAGACATTTTATTCATTGTAATTTTTTAGAAAAGAGGCAACAACCTACATACATGTTATATAAAAAAGATGTGGTATGATTGCCAATGAGGCAACTGTCCATAAGAGACCAAAATGACACTCATTGGCGGATCCAAGGGGGGGGGGTGTTCTTGGGTTGGAACCCCCCTTTTTTGGCCGATCAATGCATTTGAATGGGGACATATAGTGGAACCCCCTCCTTTTTGTCCTGGGTTGGAACCCCCCTGTTTAAAATGGCTGGATTTGCCCCTGACACAGACATTAACAACTATAGGTCACTGTACGGTTTTCAACAGTGAGCAAAGCCCATACCGCATAGTCAGCTATAAAAGGCCCTAATAAGACAATGTAAAACAATTCAAACGAGAATACTAATCGCGTTATTTATATAAAAAATGAACGAAAAAAAAATAAAATGTAGCAAATAAACAAACGATTACCACTTAAATACAGGCTCCTGACTTAGGACAGGCACATACATGTACATATATAATATGGCCGGGTTAAACATGTAAGCGGGATCCCAAACCCTTGTTCAATATATATGAATCCTTAAGTACATGATAAAACAATTACTAATGGAATTAGCACAATTTTTTTAATCAACTGTGTTTAAATTTATGGCAAATGTTTATGACTCTGTGCATTGTTTCAGGAACATTAATTTAATAATATTGTTTTATTTTGATGATTAATGCTATTTTAAACTATCTAATACATTGTACATATTCACTTTCAATGCCTTATATTATCAAATATATATTAATGTTTTGTTTTCCATTATTTGGGAATTATTTAAAATTTGAATGGAAATGTACACTATTTAATTTTAAAGTTAATAATTTTCATAACATTTTATGATATGCATGTTTTTTCAATGGAAATTGTGACGTCACAATGCATTTTAATAGAACGAAAAACTATCAGCTGATAAAGCAAAACAAGGGAAATACTAGCATGACTAGTAATCCAGTAAACATTTATATGGATACGTACATGTAAAGATTGGTTGGTTGTTGGTTATAAAAAGTTCAGTGACAAGTATTTCATGCAAATTTAGGACCAGAGTTAGCAATACATGTTAACGTACAATATGTACACTACATGATTAATACATGTAGGTCACAGTGGCAGATCAAGAACTTTTCATAAGGAAGGGGCCCGCTGACTGACCTAAGGGGGCGGATCCAGTCATGCTTGAGTGGTTCCCTATATAATCGACCAAATTTTTTTCACGAAACGGGGGATGGGGGATGGGGATCAGCCAATAGGTCACTTAAAAGGCCATCCCACACAATAAAAGTTTACCAATGCCCCACATGTTAGAGTAGATAGAACAGTAAGAGGATGAAGATCAAGAGTGACCTTTTTTTTTATTCCACTCAGGGTGATGTAGAATCTATGCAAAATAAATAAGGGATAAAATGACATACACATGATAATCGTGATAATAGGGAGAGGGGAACGGTGTCCTTTATGACTTTCATGATGCACAAATTTAACAGGCTCAAAGCCTATATTTGCCCTGGAACATGCAACTATGTACGAGTGTGGTGATATAGAACGTCGATTCATAGCCTATCGGAGTATCTCAATATCTACATAGGAAGAACAAACAGCTGACAAATGTGCACATTTTTCCTTCAAAATTTGGATCCATGATTATTCGATAGACATGCTTTAAATTTTAAAATATTGTTAATTTCTACTCACCGATTGTTATTTCCAGCTCAGATTATTGTACATGTGGTATAAAATCTTTAGTTTCCTGTGTAAAAATAAAGTTTGCCGACCTCACCTGAGTTTTTTTGCCGACAAAAAATTAAAGTGGATAAATCGTTTACGGTGAAGAATTGTTTCCGTTTTAAATGAAACTGTACAGATCTGATTATTTATATTTTTAATCATGGGAAATGTCCCTCAGGGATTAATTCGAATTAAAACTGTTTTATTATTCTGTGCAATATTGGTAACTTAGTCATAATCTTTAAATTTACTTCAGGTACACCCATGATGGTACATTTTCTATTCAGCAGAATTTTATAAAAACTTTTTCAAGTATCTTTTGAATGAATCCATTATCATCTTCTCATTCTTCTGCAATAATTTTCAAACTTTATTTTAAATGAAAGCTTCTGGTATTTAAAACCAGTTATGCACGAAAATGTTATAAACAGATGTTATAAATTAAACGTAAGGATACATACAGGATTATCTAAAGTCAAACGCACATGTCAAAAATGAAAGGACAATGTTACGACAATAAACGGAAAACGACAAAAGGCAAACAACGATCGCAAAATAAATAAATAAAAAGCATAACAAGTTAACAACCGCAAAATAAATGATAATACTATAAGTTATGGACTATTTCACAACTATATCAAATCTTGAGAGCCGGGTGAGACGTGATTTTTTTTCACGGATCGACTACCGTTACGCTAAAATATTTGTATTAAAATCATTTAGCGACTGTGTCAGCCTATGAAGTGTTAGTTTTAAACATTTAACGACTGTGTCAACCTTTTATAAGTTGCAATAAACATTTAATGACTGTGCCAACCTTTAGAAAGTTGTAACAAACACTTAACGACTGTTCCAACTCTAAAAACGTTGTGACAAACATTTTTTGACTGCATCAACGTCTGAAAAGTTGACACAAACAAATTTTAACTGTCCCACCTATTAAAAGGTTGGGACAGACATTATGCAACTGCCACAACTATTAGAAAGACTGTAGTAAATAGATTTTGACTGTGACAACACCATAAACCACTATGACAGTTCATAAATGACTGTTGGTAGCATTTTTTGACTTTCACAACCCGTAAAAAAGTTGGGACGGACATAAATGAACTGTTGCAACAAAATTTGACAGATTTGACAGTCATCACCAGTCTTTCACAGACTAAAACAGTCGTACAACGACTGTTACTGGTATGGACAGTTGTTTTTTCGTCCAGTAGTGTACGGCTAATGTAATCTATGCCTGGAATAAGAAAATTCTTAGTTTTTAAACACATTCAAGTTTTGTAAACAAAAAATTTATAAAAAATGACCACATTATTGATATTCTTGTCAACACCGAAATGTTGACTACTAGGTTGGTGAAACCCTCGGGAACGAAACGTCCACCAGCAGAGTCATCGACCCAGTGGGGTAAATAGTTATCTAAGGTACCAGGATTATTATTTAGTACGCCAGACGTTAAAAGTACAGGTAAACAAGGTTGAACATCGATTGCACGTGCAAAGCTTAAATGGCGTGATATCAATCACCCGTAATAAAGTACAATGGTTTACATTTACTGGTACACCTACAGATTATATTAATGATTAATTTTTAAATATCTTTTGTTTTTTTGCAGAAACGAAAAAAAAACAACAACTGTTTATGCTCAGTATAACTATATTTTTATACTAATATCTCAGACTTTTATTAATTTTGCACGTGTCTCAACAAAAATTTGACAAACTAGGGTTATGTCGTAGAACGTCTCATGCTTTGGCAGCTACCAAACCGTGTTGATACATATTCCGTATCAACTTCACCAATGATAGGTGATGGCCATGAAGTAAAAATGTCAAGTACTGACGATATTTGATCATCTAAATTACCAGGTATATTATTGATCGTTTAGTTTCCTGTCTAGATATGTTTTGGGATGTAAGCACATTTAATTGTTCTCTTAACAGTTAGTTTTAATTGGTTGAAAGTCCCTTTTCGTGAAAACTTTTCGAATTATTATTTATTTCTCCTTCCCCCATATGTGTTTTGTTTTGTTTCGCAACCTGTCGTTTCGATATTTTACATATGTTATTGAACAGTTATTGTAGTTTTCATTTTCTGCCTGCATGACTAAAAAGTTTTCTTTAGTATCTTCCCGAACACTGTTTTTTGTAATTATAACTTGTTCGCAACCGTAAAAGAAACCGAAAAGTTTATTATATTCGTTACATATGATCAACATGTAACAGAGCTCTAGTGTCTTTTGATTTAAGGTCCTTGGATCATTCAAAATATATAAATGTCAATTTTGGTTGAAAAGGTACTTTAAATTCTATGGTAGTTTGATCCCTCTAAAATTCCAAATGATTTGTGTTGTTATTTATAGTAACGCATATAGAAGCGTTTTTTTTTAATTTAAGGTCTTTGCTCTGTGATCGAAAACCGGAAGTGAAATTTGTGAACCGAAAGTACCTACTCATCTCCTTTTCTTTTAGCAAAACTATATAAATTTTTGGTTTCAGTGTACTTTATCTACCATCTGGCAGCATAGTTGACATTTTAAACTTGAAGTGAATATTGTCCTACCAAAATATGTACAAAGGGGTTGATAGACGTGCACATGTTTTCTGAACAAATAGTTTTTAATTATTATTTATTTGTTTATTTCGCCTAATTTTATCTTGAGCAGTATTGTTTCCAAATTGATCACTTTAATATTTGCAATATGATATCGACTAGTTAATGCAAATAGAATCAACCAGTTTATATAAATGTTGTAAAAACTTGTCCTACCTCTATGACAAACATGTTGTCCACGCAGATTAAGCCGACACAACATCGTTTTGTGAGTAAAACTCATTACATTAACTGCTTGATAAACGAATTAGGTTTTGACAATGCACTTGGAAACTTAACATTTACCTTCACGACACTTACAAAAGAAAAAAATTACGGATCATCATAAATACATCTTATAGTTACAAATGCTGTAAAATACGATTTTGTATATGAATGTTTCATACGTACAAAGAAAAGGAAACAAAATGAAACAAACGATTCAAATCCGGAACAGTTTTAAGCATTAGAGATGGGGGTTACACAAATATGTCAAATTAAGTCATACAATAAACCATGCATGGGGAAAAGGCGACTTAAAGATGATCTTTGTCTGTAGATGGGTTAACCAGTGTATGCGGAAGCTTATATTATGCATGCCAAAAACCCTTTGTAAGACAAATTAAATGTATTGATCTTAATATTTTTTTTACTACACTTCAAGTATACATCACATAATTTTGTTTGGACAATTTGACAATAAAATGAAATGAATTATTAGCAATGTGTTCGTGATATCAAGTAGCTATAATTTTGTTTTATTCTTGAGATGAAACCTGCTTTGCAAGAAAACACGCAATCTTAAAAAAAAAATTTGTGCGTATAAACAGTTTTCATCTTCTGCAATTGAGTAGGCCTAAATATACCCGAATGGTACACAATTGGTGAACTTCTCAATTTCGGATGCTCAGCTCAGCTTATTCTCAAGCTTGTTTTTTTTTAAAGAAAAAGCTTCACGTGTCACTAATACTAGATATATCAGATAAACAGATAAATGAGTGATTTGAGCAATTTATTCGTTATGACATGGCAATAACAAATTACGAGAATATTTGACGAAAATAAATGTGTCCTGCTTAGTTAGTACTTTTGACGTCACAATTAGACCTACACACTTCAGTGTATCCAACAATAAGTTAGAGACAATATGTCACCATCGCACTTCAGCGTGTCAACCAAGACAGTTAAGCGTGGACCATCGCACTTTAGCGTGACCATCGCGGTTCCAAGTCCTACATATACATATATATATATAATTGTGGTCTAGCGGGACGGCTGCAATGCAGGCGATTTGGTGTCACGATATCTCAGTAACATGGGTTCTAATCCCGGTGAGGGAAAAACAAACATTTGCGTAAAGCAAATTTATACAACTCGTCTAAAGATCAACCCGACAAAGTTAGATCTGTAAATTTGCTTTCGCAAATTTTTTGTTCTTCCCTTGCCGGGATTAACAAAAATTTGCGAAAGCAAATTTACAGATCTAACATTGTTGGGTTGATGTTTAGACGAGTTGTATATACATAATGTACACAGCCATGTATCACCATCATTGATGGCGATCCGATGGATAAATCTGTTGTAGAGTTGTCACTTTTTTATAGACTTTTATATATATATGGCCACCGAAAGCTCTTTTTTTGAGAGCCCAGGTGGTCATGTGGTCTAGCGGGACGGCTGCAGTGCAGGCGATTTGGTGTCACGATATCACAGTAGCATGGGTTCGAATCCCGGCGAGGGAAGAACCAAAAATTTGCGAAAGCAAATTTACAGATCTAACATTGTTGGGTTGATGTTTAGACGAGTTGTATATATATATATAAAAGTCTATAAAAAAGACCAACCAGCAAATTTAATATGTACCGGATCGTCTAAAATAGGCGATACTATGCAGATAAGGAAAAAATTATATCAGTCTAAAGATTTGCACAACGGTACTGATATAAGATGTTATAATACGAAAATGTTGTTATTAAATCGTGTTGACAAATATTTCGGCTCAACAAATGGCCTTCTTCAAGTGTCACAAATTTTAACTATATTGATACATAATGTATAAGGTGTAAAAATATATCAGTAATAATACAGGTAAGTTTTGGTCGATTGATTTTAATCCAAAATCCTGAATATCATAAATATCATAATATAAACAAAACACTATAATTCAATATACGTGACTGTGTATATTAACAATAAAAATGAGTGAAAAACAAAACTGTTAGTATTTCTTATTGATGTCGTTTGGATGATGTACATTAAGTTCCTTTATCCAAAAGCTTTCCCGAACCTGTCGCTGGGCATCACTCCAGTGAATGTTCTGTTCAATCACTAGAATTTGCATGCGGTTAAAGTCATCAGGTTTGTGACCCAACTGTCTGAAGTGCTGAGAAACTGGGAGAAGTGGCTTCTTAGAGATATCACTCCTATGGCCATTGAGGCGTTTGTGGAAAGGCTGCTTTGACTCACCAACATATTGGAGGCCACAAACCGAACATTCTAGTATGTAAATAACATTCATACTTTTGCAGGTAACATTGCAAAATATCTTATAGTTGTTTTCGGTTGCCTTACTGTGAAATGTTGATGAACGCTGCATCTGTAGGCAGCATTTGCAGCGTTTTTCTTCACACGAACGACATTCTCAAGAAGTACTTCTATTATCAGACACTTCAGCCCGCACCAGCAGGTTCCGCAGACTACTAGGTTGCCTAAAAGCTATCATTGGAGGCTCGGGAAAAATCTTGGATAGTTTGGAATTCTTTTCAACTGATTTCCAATGCTCACGAATGACACCAAAGCTGTTTTTGAGAGATGGGTGGTAAGTAAGAACACACGGAGTCCTTTGATTTTTCCTTTTAACTTTGTATTCCAATAGTTCACTCCTCGGAATTGACGTCGCTTTCTGAAAGCTTTTTTTGATATTTCTGTGTTTGTAGCCCCTTTGCTTCAAGCGAGTTTCAAGTTGACGTAATTGTCTTTTAGTTGTTTCTGTGTTGGAACATATTCGCTTGACTCTAAGCGCCTGACTGTATGGGATGCTCTTGGTAAGATGAGCAGGATGGCAACTTTTAGGGGACAAATATTGATGAGTGTCAGTAGGTTTAGAATATAAATCTGTAGATATGATGCCCTCTGTGAGCGAACTTGAAGTATCGAGGAAGGCGATTTTGGATTTAGACTTCTCATGAGTAAATTTGATACTAGGATGTATGTTGTTGGCATGAGTGATAAAAGTATCTAAATCCTCGTCGCTTTTATTCCATTTCATATCCACATCATCTATAAATCTAAACCAGGAAAGCGGTTTTTCGATGGAAGTTTCAAGGAGTTGTTTCTCTAATTTGCCCATGAATATGTTGGCATATATATATATATACAACGCGTCTAAACATCAACCCAACAATGTGAGATCTGTAAATTTGCTTTCGCAAATTTTTGGTTCTTCCCTCGCAGGGATTCGAACCCATGCTACTGTGATATCGTGACACCAAATCGCCTGCACTGCAGCCGTCCCGCTAGACCACACGACCACCTGGGCTCTTAAAAATAGAGCTTTCGCTGGCCGTGTGTTACCTTTCCACGTCAGTTTTAATCTAGCGGCGTACTGCAGTACATGATATATAAGGCATGAAGATGTTATTGTTACAGATCAGCTAAACTATCTATAGTAAAGGATCCTACAAATTAATGTAAGATACAGTCACAGAAAATAATTATATTTATAAGTACGTCTGAGTCAGTGACAACCCTACAACAGATGTATCAATCGGATCGCCATCAATGATGGTGATACATGGCTGTGTACATAATGTATATACAACTCGTCTAAACATCAACCCAACAATGTTAGATCTGTAAATTTGCTTTCGCAAATTTATATATATATATATTCTAGACATTTTGATTAAACTCTCCAACAATAAAATCATTACGGATATTAATTACAAGAAGACAGATACACACAAGTATTTAAATTTTGAAGCATGCCACCCATCACATACAAAAAGAAACATTCCATATTGTATGGCAAGACGAGTATGTTCAATTGTATTGGATAAAACTCTTCGCAAAAGAAGATTAGAAGAACTGAAGATGTATCTCTTACAACAGAAATATCCATTAAAACTTATAAATGACAGTATTGAGAGGACAAATAAAATGTCTATAAGTCAACTTAGAACACCGAAGGAACAGACAACCGATGATGATGTCCTCCCGTTTGTGACTACTCATGATCCGTCATTACCAAATGCCTTCAAGTTTATAAAATAGAATTTTCCGATTTTACATCAAAGTGAAATTATGAAAAATTTGGTAAAAGAAGAATCGATCATTTATAGTAGAAGACAACCGAAAAATTTGAAACGCCAACTTACAAAAGCGTGATTTGATATAGTTGAAAACATATCATCCGTACAAATTTGTGGCGATTCACGCTGTGGAGTATGTTCCAGAGACAATTATAATTACTTAGAAATCGGTAGTACGAAATATTTCAAAAACGGTAAGAAATTTACAGTAAACGCAAACATGACTTGCAAATCAGAAAATTTACTCTATTGTATAACATGTGTCAACTGTAAAGAAAAGTACATAGGTCAAACAGGAAATAGTGTGTGTGAACGGGTCAGGATCCATAAACAGCAAATACGGCAACCCGAGTACAGACAAATTCCGTTGAGCGAACATTTAGACTTTTGTGCGGGAGGAAAATTCAAAATTTTCCCGTTCTTCAAATGTACGGAACCAACAGAAGAATACCGTAAAGAACTAGAGAGAAAATTCATAAAAGTGTTTGACGCCAAGCTTAATGCTTAGTAGTTACATGAACAATAACGTCGCGTCATACTACTAATATGTAACGAACTATGACGTTACGTCATAATACTAATGTGTTCCCCATAACGACGTTCATAGTCTTGAAAAGTCCCAAGATGGATGAAAGCGCTAGACAATGCTGCTTTTAAAACTCTTTTTGTGTATTTAATTTTTAATATATATAATTATATATATATGATGTCTGTATACAATGTTTGCCACGTCAATCAGTTTTGTCTGTTTGGATCGATCAAGCAACATTATAAATATAAAGGAACTGGGGTTTATAGCGAGCAATACAACTACATTAAAGCCAACATTTATTGGAAAATACCAATTGAAGAATATATCAGTTGCTGTCAGGTCTTTCCATTGGTTGAGCCTTTGGTTTTATCAGTTAATACAGACTTCACCTTGTGGATTTTACCATTGAGTTCGATATTTGCGTTAATATATTTTTTATATCTAATAATCATAAAGCATGATTTCATGGACAATGAAAATCTCAGTTATCTGTATTGGTATGTAAAATATATACTGCCTCTTTACTATACTACATGGACAATTAAAATCTCAGTTATATGTATTGGTGTGTAAAATATATACTGCCTATTCACAATACTCCATATAACTATTCATTCAGGCATTGATCTGTTTGTTAATGTCTGGTTATCTTATAGGTTGGTGGATATATTGTTCCTCTCTTATTTAATTGGGTTTATCTATCTTTGATACATCTGCGGATATTAACGGTCTCTATGGTCAAATGTTTTCACAATAAGAGAAGGGTGTAAAAACGTGTTATACCTACAGCAGACACGTTAGGTTCCTGGATTCTTTAAAAAGAATAAAAGTAAAGATATCACCGTCATATTTCTGTTGTTAATATTTAAGTAGTATTAGTTATCAAAGGTACCTGGATTATAATTTAGTACGCCAGAGCCGCGTGTCGTCTACAGAAGACTCATCAGTGACGCTCATATCAAAATAGTTATAAAGCCAAAAAAGTACAAGGTTGAAGAGTATTGAGGACCCAAAATTCCAAAAAGTTGTGCCAAATACGGCTAAGTATTAAATTATTCATAAATATGGGATGTACCTGCACTTTTTAAAGTGAATAACTACAGTATGAAATTTAGGTTGGTATATTCCAACGTATGTTCGTCTTAGCTTTAAAGATGTTCATATCTCTAACTGCGACTTTGTTTTACCAATGAGGCAACTATTATCTGTTATATAATTTTGACAGATAACTATATCTGATCATATTTCTTGACATACCTCTTTTTTGAAATTTACCCGTAATCATACCAACTGTTATACTTTGATTGCGATCCAACTTACCATGATATTGTTGTGCATACCTTTTTTTTTAATTTGACGCCACGTACAAAATTTGCCATACCAAAGGGAACAGGTGTTTATGATGGAAGATGACAAAAAAATACAGAACAATTGAACTTCTGGAAGATAGGCAACCTTTGTCACTGATAATTAGATTTGAATACAGATCACCATGAACATGTTTCATGTAGACAAGTAATATACATAAACCACATTTTCAGTTTCAACAAAATTACGATTCACAAAAAGAGTTTGAAATTCATTAATGTGGTGTCAAATGTAATTTTTTTGTACTGTACTCATGTGTGTGGATTGTTTTTGTTAACTCTCAAATGATGCCATAAACAGTGCAAACTTTCATTTTAGTATACTGACGATACTCTCTTACATTCAGCTGCTAGTGGTGGAAATCTCGACATAGTACAATTGATATTAAAAAGTGCAGATATAGATCCAAATAAAAGAAATATGGTACGTGATGACGTTTCGTACATATTTGGTAATCTTTGTGGAATATTTCATCAAAATCAATGTAACCATAATGTTGCGATACTCATCTCAGCAAAGTACTTTAATCTGCAGAGTGAACAAAAAAACGTTATGTATCTAATATTGGAAATCCCAAAACATACTTATACCCAAATCATTGAGATTTTTAAGTAATCGAAGATAATTAATTAACGTTGATTCGTTTTCTTAGTTTTGGTTTATTTCGTATTCCAATTGCGAAAATAAATTAAAACAAGAATGTATTCTTCATGAACGTATGTCTATACAGCCACTACTTATCTGAGTACAGTCTGAAGACAGATTATCTTCGACGACTGTAGATGAAGTATTAATGCAAAAAAATCAATATCTCGTCCTGGCTCCACGTGCTACGATGACTGATTGGCAGCGTTTTCGCATTCCATTTAGTATCTTTTGAATTTGCCGTTTTGGAATAGCATTTCATTACCCAATCAGTACATCTTCATGTTAATTTTGGAAATCACCAGGATTTTACGGATGCGTCTGTTCAACAGATCCCATACTTGTTTAATCCGATTGAGGTATTGGGATCAACTTGGTGAGTCTTGCAGTTCCAATTTGTCTGTATCCGTTTATTACCCTCCAAACTGTTGACCTATGCACATTTAATTGAGCCGCGACGTCCTCAACCTCATTCCAGCATTAACCATCTTTTTGATATTGCATGCTCATATTAATATTGTATTGTAAATTATTGTCATTCGGAGCGGACTTCATAAGTATGGCTTACTTGTGTCCAATCCATTTTACTTTGAGTAAATAAAATATGTTTAAACTAAAATTTAATTGAGCGGCGACGTCTGCAACCTCAGTCCAGCATTAACCATCTCAATAGCTCTCTGTCGGTCATTTTGGTGGAGGCCTGGTCGACGCTTCGTGCAATTCTTTTACGGATACGTTGACATTTAATTATAATATCCAGTGAAAGCTAAAATGAACATTTATTTCATAATCAAACTATCTCTGGAACATCGCTAATTTTTGTCCGTTTGTATAGATACAATAAAAATGTCAACCCTTATGTTTCAGTCCGGTAACACTGCCTTACATTGTGCTGTGATTGGTAAACACATCGACATAGTTCAGTTGTTATTAGGAAGCACAGATATAGATCCAAACAAAGTTAATCAGGTATGCCATTTGTTTCTTATCATGAATCTGTACGTTTGTCTTATCGGCTTAGTTCTAAACAATCAAATTTATTTTCAATAAAATTTTCTTAGCAGATGCTTTTCGCTCCTTTGCAATATACCTAAATAAAAAAGTAGAATGAATAAGAGTAATAGAATACAAAGACATATATATCATCCCATTTACTCAAATCTCTAACATGGTGATCTTTAAGGAACTAGGAAGTTATGAAGTTAATAATTTTTTTCAAACTCTTGCAAATTTTGGAAATCACCGAGATTTTTACAGATGCGTCGGTTCAACATATCCCTTACATGTTCGATCGGATTAAGACTGGTATCGACTTAGCTAATTCTAGTTTGTCTGTTTATTTGTCTCCAAACCGTTCACCTATTCATATTTAATCGAGCCGCAACGTCGGCAACACTCATTCCAGCATCAACCATTTCAATATTTCTCTGGTGGTCAATTTTTGGGAGGCCTGGTCGACGCCCTCAGACGTTTTTGTTTTTTTCTTACAAAAAGTGTATCTCTGAATACCAGGGGAAAATAAATATTAAATACCGTTTTAATTGGTTATCAAAGGGACCAGGATTATAATTTAGTACGACAGACGCGCGTTTCGTCTACATAAGACTCATCAGTGACGCTCATATCAAAATATTTATAAAGCCAAACAAAAACAAAGTTGAAGAGCATTCATGATCCAACATTTTAAAATGTTTTAAAATGTTGTACCAAATACGGCTAAGGTAATATATGCCTGGAATAAGAAAATCCTTAGTTTTTCGAAAAAATCAAGGTTTTGTAAACAGAAAATTTATAAAAATGACCACATTATTCATATTCTTGTCAACACCAAAGTGTTGACTACTAGGCTGGTGATACCCTCGGGGACGAAACGTCCACTAGCAGTGGCATCGACCCAGTGGAGTAAATAGTTATCAAAAGTACCAAAATTATTATTTAGTACGTCAGACGTTAAAAGTACAGGTAAACAAGGGTGGACATCAATTGCACGTGCACAGTTTAAATGGCGTGAAATCAATCACCCGCAATAAAGTACCATTGTTTACATTTACTGGTACACCTAAAGATTATATTAATGATTAATGTTAAAATATCTTTTGTTTTTTGCAGTAACGAAAAAAAACCAAAAAACAACTTTTTATGCTCAGTATAACTATATTTTTATTTTAATATCTCAGACTTTTATTAATTTTGCACGTGTCTCAACAAAAATTTGATAAACTAGGGTTATGTCGTAAAACATCTTATGCTTTTTCTTAAAAAAGTCAATTGTCAGCTACCAAACCGTGTTGATAAATATTCCGTATCAGTTTCACGAACAATAGGTGATGGCCATGAAGTAAAAATGTCAAGTACTGACGATATTTATCATCTAAATTACCAGGTATATTATTGATCGTTTAGTTTCCTGTCTAGATATGTTTTGGGGTGTAAGCACATTTAATTGTTCACTTAACACTTAGTTTTAATTGAATGAAAGTCCCTTTTCGTGGAAAATTTTCTAATTATTATTTGTTTCGTCTTCCCCATATGTGTTTCCTGCAGAGTTTTGTTTTGTTTCGCAACCTGTCGTTTCGATATTTTACATATGTTATCGAACAGTTATTGTAGTTTTCATTTTCTGCCTGTATGACCAAAAACTTTTCTTTGTTATCTTCCCGAACACTGTTTTTTGTAATTATTACTTGTTCGCAACCGTAAAAAAAAAACTGAAAAGTTTATTGTATTCGTTATATATCACTGGGGTAAAGCTGATGACCGTAACTGCATTCACGGTCATCCCAAGATGTCGGATGAAAAATTAGGTCAGTTTCTGTATTGTCTGTTAAAGTGTTTCTATATCATTTTCTTTACAAATCATACATTGAAACGATGTAAATTTATAAAAGAATCACTCGGAAATCACTAATTACTTCTGAGAAATGTGCATGAAACGGGAAATTCGATTTGAAAAAATCGCCAAGATGACCGTAAATCACAATCGAGATGACCGTAACAGAATCAGCGATTCATAACAAGGCTGACCGTAACTGCTTTTAAGATGACCGTAATTTGTAAATGATGACCGTAACTTTTAAAGGATGACCCTCAATTTTAAGAAATGTCTGTATTTATATAACTATCTTTTTGTATCAAATGATTAATCGTGTTGGTATACACATATTAATATGAGAGTTTTATCCTATAGGTAGAAGAAAATAAGACGTGCTTCAAATGCAAAGATTACCATATGTATCTTTTTTACAGTAGAGGGTTTAATTTTTAAAATGAATTTGCCAAAAGACATGCAAATGAACAGGAAGGGAAAACATGCTACAAAAGCGCGATAAAATGACACCTTACAAGTATAATGAAAAAAATGCGGTGCACAGCCTTCAACTGCTCGACAAAAGATTTTTTTTTGTTTCTGGGATTCCTTTTAATGACATATAATAAATACACATTTTTAAAAATGCCAAAAAATTGCATGTACACCCATTGATATTATATCGTCTTTCATTTTGTCGTGCAAATAAAATAACAGAAATATTTTGAAAATATCATTCGAATAAACTAGTGAAGGTGAGCTCCAGCAAAGTAGATCCTTAAAATAGTATTGTACGAAAAGCGTATCACAAGGCGGAACGTTGTCAATTTGCATATATACAGAAATGTTATTCATACAGTCAGGATTCTACTTCTTCAAAATTATCTCCCCATTACGCCAGTTCATGCTCACAATCGTAGAAATGGAAGCCATTGTAGGGATGACGCTCTGCCAATTTTGCTCTTGAAAACTGATAAATTTATCCACATAGCACCATTACGATCGATCGTTATATGTCAGTTATATTTTAAAAGACAAATGTATCTACTAGCTAATGAGCATTAGTTAGGCAGCAACCATTTGATTTTCAGGGGGGGGGGGGGGTGGGGGCTATGGTTTTTTTTGGAAAAAAAAGTTTGTTTCCAGGTTTTGGTGAAAAAAATAATTTGTTTTGGACCCTGAGAAAAAAAAAATTGTTTGTTTCACCCTCAGCTGCCACTATATGTAATGCTAAAATTGAAAGAAAAAATTGTTTTCGGTTTGTCGCTAAAAAAATAGATTGTTCTTCGCCGATGGCGAAAAAAAAATAGTTTGCACAGAAAAAAAAACATAGCCCCCCCCCAGAAAATCAAATGGTTGCTGCCTTAATGATCTTGTCTGCATTGGTGCAACTTAAAAATATTGTCTGTTCGGATGTCAGATGGAGTTTTTGAAAATTCTTAAGCATTTAAAAAAATTCTAATTAAATATTTCGTGGAAGGGCAGACTAAACATTTTCAGTGGTTGAAGATTATAAACCCTAGTTATCACACACAAGAAAATCATATTTTTTCGAAGATATCCATTTTCATCATCCAAATTAAAAGACTGTCGTCAAGTACTTTTAGAAAAAAATAGCTATTCGAACACAGCTACTCTGTTTTTGTGATTCATTAGATAGGTATCTCACTTGACCCATATATTTCATCTTTTCGTACTGTAATTTTTTTACGTTATAAAGTCAACCTGTAGCTTTGATATATAATAATGATAGAATCTGAAGCGAGATGCTATATAAAATACTCTTGCTTTGTACGTTTTAAAGACAAATATACACCCCAAACATGCCCCAACATAAAAAAGTGCACTCGATTTTTCTCTTTTCGATACAATCGTTACCTGTTTTCTGGAATTTTTTCTTGATTCACATAATGGAAGGGCAGACACGAAAATTTCTGAACTAAAAGATTGATATGTTCTCCGTCCTTGATAAAAAAAAATCGGAGGTTATGCATTTTCTACATCCAACTTAGATACTATATATAAAAAGAAGATGTGGTATTATTGCCAATGAGACAACTATCCAGAAAAGACCAAAATGACACAAACATTAACAACTATAGGTAACCGTAAGGCCTTCAACAATGAGCAAAGCCCATACCGCATAGTCAGCTATAAAAGGCCCCGATAAGAACCATGTCGTCGACTTGATATCTTATTGTTTTGCATTACTATGTAATAGATATATTGAAAACTTATGCAAAAGGTGTTTTTAAAATAAGAAAATTGTCGTTTTATTTGTTTCTATTAACTTTTTAAAATTTTGTTACTATATCAAACATTACAGTTAACATTTATCGCTTTCTCGATAAACACAGAGCTTCGATTCTTTTGTTCTATTTCAAAAGTGTTTCCGCCTGCATATATCAAGACAAATTAAGATTTTAATCTGCTTCCTCTGGAACCATACACATGGGCTCGATTACCAAATATTCGTATGTATTATTAATGTTTTTAATGCTCCATTTATTGGCATTATGTTTTTCTGGTCTGTGCGTACGTTCGTCCGTTCGTCTGTTTGTTTGTCCGTTTGTCCAGCTTCAAGTTAAATAAAATTGAAACTTAGTACACATTTTCCCTATGGTATGATCTTTTTAATTCTAATGCCAAATTACAGTTTTATCCCATTTTCATAGTCCACTAAACATAGAAAATGATAGTGTAGATGAGGCATCCGTGTACTAGGGACACATTCAAGTTTCTTCAAATTTTCGTCGTATCGCTGTCAATTTGTGTTAAAATTTTAACGTCGATATCAATAAATATTTCATTGTTTACGAGAAATATGCAATTTACTATCATTGTTATAAATCCTAAATATGGCCAATTATATTATAGTTTAAAAAAAGAAATTTATGAAACATATTTATATCCGCTAACCGAGCCCCTATTGAGATCGACAAACTCAACAAAAAAGCTTTGAATACAATACGGATATTTCTTAGAATTGATGGTCATCCTATAAAAGTTACGGTCGTCCTATATAAATTACAGTCAGTTTTTACAAATTACGGTCATCCTTTACAAGTTACGGTCATCTTTTTACCAATCACGGTCATCCTTGTTTTATGTTACGGTCATCTTGAAAATATTTTGATTATGATTTACGGTCATCTTAACGATTTTTTCAAATCGAATTTCCCGTTTCATGCACATTTCTCAGAAGTAATTAGTGATTTTCGAGTGATTCTTTGATAAATTTACATCGTTTCAATGTATGATTTGTAAAGAAAATGATATAGAAACACTTTAACAGACAAAACAGAAACTGACCTAATTTTCCATCCGACATCTTGGGATGACCGTGAATGCAGTTACGGTCATCAGCTTTACCCCAGTGATATATGATTCAACATGTAATAGAGCTCTAGTGTCTTTTTATTTAAGGTCCTTGGATCATTCAAAATATATAAATGTCAATTTTGGTTGAAAAGGTACTTTAAATTCCATGGTAGTTTGATCCCTCTTAAATACCAAATGATTTGTGTTGTTATTTATAGTAACGCATATAGAAAAGATTTTTTTAATTTAAGGTCTTTGCTCTGTGACCGAAAACCGGTAGTGAAATTTGTGAACCGAAAGTACCTACTCATCTCATTTTCTTTTAGCAAAACTATATATTTTGGAATCAATGTACATTTATCTACCATCTGGCATCATAGTTGACATTTTAAACTTGAAGCGAATATTGTCCTACCAAAATATGTACAGAGGCGTGGATAGACGTGCACATGTTTTCTGAACAATTGGTTTTTAATTATTATTTATTTGTTTATTTCGCCTAATTTTTTCTTGAGCAGTATTGTTTCCAAAAAGTAAAATCACAAAAATACTGAACTTAGAGGAAGATCAATTGGGAAAGTCCATAATCACATGGCAAAATCAAATAACAAAACGCATCAAAAACGAATGGACAAGAACTGTCATATTCCTGACTTGGTACAGGCATTTTCAAATGTAGAAAATGGTGGATTAAACTTGATCACTTATACTCAAATTGATCACTTATATATTTGCAATATGATATCGACTAGTTAATGAAAATAAAATCTACCAATTTATATAAATGTTGTAAAAACTTGTCCTACCTCCATGACAAACATGTTGTTGTCCACGCAGATTAAGCCCACACAACTTCGTTTTTTGAGTAAAACTCATTACATTAACTGCTTGATAAACGAATTAGTTTTTCACAATGCACTTGGAAACTTAACATTTACCTTCACGACACTTACCAAAGAAAAAAATCAAGGATAATCATGCCCTCGTGCTACATCTTATATCTACAAATGCTGGAAAATACGATTTTGTATATGAAGGTTTCATACGTACAAAGAAAAGGAAACGAAATGAAACAAACGATTCAAATCCGAAACAGTTTAAAGCATTAGAGATGAAGATTACAAAAATATGTCAAATTAAGTAAGACAACGAACCATGCATGGGTAAAAAGGCGACTTAAAGATGATCTTTGTCTGTAGATGGGCTAACCAGTGTCTGCGGCAACATGTATTATGCATGCCGAAAACGCTTTGTAAGACAAATTAATTGTATTGATCTTAATATTATTTTTTACCACTCAAAATCAAAGATAATTAATTAATTTTGATTCGTTTTCTTAGTTTTTGGTTTATTTCGTATTCCAATTGCGAAAATAAATTAAAACAAAAATGTATTCTTCATGAACGTATGTCTATACAGCCACTACTTATTTGAGTACAGTCTGAAGACGGATTATCTTCGACGACTGTAGATGAAGTATTATTGCAAAAAAATCAATATCTCGTCCTGACTCCACGTGCTACGATGACTGATTGGCAGCGTTTTCGCATTCCATTTAGTATCTTTTGAATTTGCCGTTTTGGAATAGCATTTCATTCCCCAATCAGTACATCTTCATGTTAATTTTGGAAATCACCAGGATTTTAGGGATGCGTCTGTTCAACAGATCCCATACTTGTTTAATCCGATTGAGGTATTGGGATCAACTTGGTGAATCTTGCAGTTCCAATTTGTCTGTATCCGTTTATTACCCTCCAAACTGTTGACCTATGCACATGTAATTGAGCTGCGACGTCCGCAACCTCTTTCCAGCATTAACCATCTTTTTGATATTGCATGCTCATATTAATATTGTATTGCAAATTATTGTCATTCGGAGCGGACTTCATAAGTATGGCTTACTTGTGTCCAATCCATTTTACTTTGAGTAAATAAAATATGTTTAAACTAAAATTTAAATGAGCGGCGACGTCTGCAACCTCAGTCCAGCATTAACCATCTCAATAGTTCTCTGGCGGTCATTTTGGTGGAGGCCTGGTCGACGCTTCGTGCAATTCTTTTAAGGGTACGTTGACATTTAATTATAATATCCAGTGAAAGCTAAAATGAACATTTATTTCATAATCAAACTATCTCTGGAACATCGCTAATTTTTGTCCGTTTGTATAGATACAATAAAAATGTCAACCCTTATGTTTCAGTCCGGTAACACTGCCTTACATTGTGCTGTGATTGGTAAACACATCGACATAGTTCAGTTGTTATTAGGAAGCACAGATATAGATCCAAACAAAGTTAATCAGGTATGCCATTTGTTTCTTATCATGAATCTGTACGTTTGTCTTATCGGCTTAGTTCTAAACAATCAAATTTATTTTCAATACAATTTTCTTAGCAGATGCTTTTTGCTCCTTTGCAATATACCTAAACAAAAAAGTAGAATGAATAACAGTAAAAGAATACAAAGACATATATATCAATCTAATTAAAAACCGATCTCTCATCGTTCCTGTTTCTGATATGTCGCGTGGGAGATCTAACGAAACCGGCTTTGATGTCACATGTGAGTGAACTAAAAGTCATGAATTTATAAAGATATGCAAATGAGTTGACGACCTATTAATAAGCCAATCAAAAAAGTTTATGAATTATTATGACTGACGATTTCGTCGTAAATAAAATGAGTTACATCCTTTTGCCTTACGTTAAACTTCCAAGATCGTGGAAGACTCAATTTCATTGGTCGAAAAAGACACACCTACGAGGTCACTCACATGTGACCTCAAAGCGGGTTTCGTTAGATCTCCCACGCGACATATCAGAAACAAGAGCGATGAGAGATCGGTTTTTAATTAGATTGCATATATATCATCCCATTTACTCAAATCTCTAAAATGGTGATCTTTAAGGAACTAAGAAGTTATGAAGTTAATAATTTTTTTCAAATTCTTGTAAATTTTGGAAATCACCGGGATTTTTACAGATGCGTCGGTTCATCATATCCCTTACATGTTCGATCGGTTTAAGACTGGTATCGACTTAGCTAATTCTAGTTTGTCTGTTTATTTGTCTTCAAACCGTTGACCTATTCATATTTAATCGAGCCGCAGCGTCGGCAACACTCATTCAAGCATCAACCATTTCAATATTTCTCTGGTGGTCATTTTTTGGGAGGCCTGGTCGACGCCCTCAGACGTTTTTGTGTTTTTCTTACAAAAAGTGTATCTCTGAATATCAGGGGAAAAAACATTTTTAAATATCGTTTTAATTGGTTATCAAAGGGACCAGGATTATAATTTAGTACGACAGACGCGCGTTTCGTCTACATAAGACTCATCAGTGACGCTCATATCAAAATATTTATAAAGCCAAACAAAAACAAAGTTGAAGAGCATTGATGATCCAACATTTTAAAATGTTGTACCAAATACGGCTAAGGTAATATATGCCTGGAATAAGAAAATCCTTAGTTTTTCGAAAAAATCAAGGTTTTGTAAATAGAAAATTTATAAAAATGACCACATTATTGATATTCTTGTCAACACCAAAGTGTTGACTACTAGGCTGGTGATACCCTCGGGGACGAAACGTCCACCAGCAGTGGCATCGACCCAGTGGTGTCAATAGTTATCAAAGGTACCAAAATTATTATTTAGTACGTCAGACGTTAAAAGTACAGGTAAACAAGGGTGAACTTCGATTGCACGCGCACAGTTTAAATGGCGTGAAATTAATCACCCGTAATAAAGTACCATTGTTTACATTTACTGGTACACCTAAAGATTATATTAATGATTAATGTGAAAATATATTTTGTTTTTTGCAGTAACGACAAAAAAACAAAAAACAACTTTTTATGCTCAGTATAACTATATTTTTATTCTAATATCTCAGACTTTTATTAATTTTGCACGTGTCTCAACAAAAATTTGATAAACTAGGGTTATGTCGTAGAACGTTTTATGCTTTTTCTAAAAAAATGTTCTATTGTCAGCTACCAAACCGTGTTGATAAATATTCCGTATCAACTTCACGAATGATAGGTGATGGCCAGGAAGTAAAAATGTCAAGTACTGACGATATTTATCATCTAAATTACCAGGTATATTATTGATCGTTTAGTTTCCTGTCTAGATATGTTTTGGGGTGTAAGCACATTTAATTGTTCACTTAACACTTAGTTTTAATTGAATGAAAGTCCCTTTTCGTGGAAACTTTTTTAATTATTATTTGTTTCGTCTTCCCCATATGTGTTTCCTGCAGAGTTTTGTTTTGTTTCGCAACCTGTCGTTTCGATATGTTACATATGTTATCGAACAGTTATTGTAGTTTTCATTTTCTGCCTGCATGACCAAAAACTTTTCTTTGTTATCTTCCCGAACACTGTTTTTTGTAATTATTACTTGTTCGCAACCGTAAAAAACACGAAATGTTTATTGTATTCGTTATATATGATTCAACATGTAATAGAGCTCTAGTGTCTTTTTATTTAAGGTCCTTGGATCATTCAAAATATATATATATGCCAATTTTGGTTGAAAAGGTACTTTAAATTCCATGGTAGTTTGATCCCTCTTAAATACCAAATGATTTGTGTTGTTATTTATAGTAACGCATATAGAAGAGATTTTTTTAATTTATGGTCTTTGCTCTGTGACCGAAAACCGGTAGTGAAATTTGTGAACCGAAAGTACCTACTCATCTCCTTTTCTTTTAGCAAAACTATATATTTTTGGAATCAATGTACATTTATCTACCATCTGGCATCATAGTTGACATTTTAAACTTGAAGTGAATATTGTCCTACCAAAATATGTACAGAGGCGTGGATAGACGTGCACATGTTTTCTGAACAATTGGTTTTTAATTATTATTTATTTGTTTATTTCGCCTAATTTTTTCTTGAGCAGTATTGTTTCCAAATTGATCACTTATATATTTGCAATATGATATCGACTAGTTAATGAAAATAAAATCTACCAATTTATATAAATGTTGTAAAAATGTTTCCTACCTCCATGACAAACATGTTGTTGTCTACGCAGATTAGGCCCACACAACTTCGTTTTTTTGAGTAAAACTCATTACATTAACTGCTTGATAAACGAATTAGGTTTTGACAATGCACTTGGAAACTTAACATTTACCTTCACGACACTTACCAAAGAAAAAAATCAAGGATAATCATGCCCTCATGCTACATCTTATATCTACAAATGCTGGAAAATACGATTTTGTATATGAAGGTTTCATACGTACAAAGAAAAGGAAACAAAATGAAACAAACGATTCAAATCCGAAACAGTTTAAAGCATTAGAGATGAAGGTTACAAAAATATGTCAAATTAAGTCAGACAACAAACCTTGCATGGGTAAAAAGGCGACTTAAAGATGATCTTTGTCTGTAGATGGGCTAACCAGTGTCTGCGGCAACATGTATTATGCATGCCGAAAACGCTTTGTAAGACAAATTAATTGTATTGATCTTAATATTATTTTTTACCACTCTTCAAGTATACATCACATATTTGGGTGTAGACAACTTGACAATAACATGAAATTAATTATAAGCAATGTTTTCGTGATATCAAGTAGCTATAATTTTTTTTTATTCTTGAGATGAAACCTGCTTTGTAAGAAAACACGCAATCTTAAAAATTCTATTGTGCGTATA
Organism: Mytilus edulis; assembly: GCA_019925275.1. Lineage (NCBI taxonomy): Eukaryota > Metazoa > Mollusca > Bivalvia > Mytilida > Mytilidae > Mytilus > Mytilus edulis. The sequence goes on along the minus strand of CM034360.1, from coordinate 79,919,651 downwards.
AACAGTATTCATCTTCTGCAATTGAGTAGGCCTAACAAAACCAGAATGGTACAAACTTGTTGTACTTCTCAATTTTAGATGCTCATCTCAGCTTATTCTCCAGCTTTTGTTTACAGAAATAGCTTCACATATCAGTAAATATATGAGTCAAGTGGTTTTTATATCTTAGTTAGTACTTTATTCGTCACAGTAAGACCAACGCACTTCAGTGTATCTAACAACAAGTTAGTGTCACAATATCGCATTTCAGCGCGTTAACCAAGGCACTTCAGCGTGAACCATCGGACTTCATTGCGATCACCAAGGCACTTAAGCGTGGACCATCGGACTTCAGCGTGACCATTGCGTTTCGGAGTACCTTTGCGGTTCCGAGTCATACATATATATGTGTATATAATTATACAACTCGTCTAAACATCAACCCAACAATATTAGATCTGAAAATTTGCTTTCATAATATATATATATGATGTCTGTATACAATATATGCTGCTGGATCCCAATTATTGTCACGTCAAACAATTTTGATTCTTTGGATCGATCAAGCAACATCATCATGAATATAAAGGAACTGCAGGGGTAAGCGAGCTATGAAACCACATTAAAGCCAACATTTCATTTGGAAAATACCAATACCAAGTCAAGAATATATCATGTGCTGTCAGGTCTTTCCATTGGTTAAGCCTTTGGTTAAATCAGTTTTCAGGAATTCACCTTTTTTATTTCACTGCTGAGTTCGATATTTGCGCTAGTACATTCTTTGTATCTAAACATCATAAAACATGATTTCATAGACAATGAAAATATCAGTTATCTGTATTAGTATTTGCAAAACAATGCCTATTTACAATACTCCATGGAAAATGAACTTCTCAGTCATCTGTATTGGTATGTAAAAATATATACTGTCTATTTACAATACTCCATAGAACAATTCATTCAGTCATTGGTCTGTATTTGTTTCTTAAAGTCTGGCTATCTTATAGGTTGGTTGATATAGTATTTCTTTCTTATTTAATTGGTTTTATCTATCTTTAATACATCAGCGGATATTAACGGTTTCTATCGCCAAATTGTTTCACAATAAGAGAAGGGTGTAAAAACGTGTTACATATGTATAACTACAGCAGACACGTTTGGTTCCTGGATTCTTTAAAAATGAATAAAAGAAAACATATTACCTTCATATTTATGTTGTTTACATTTAAGTAATATTAAATTATTCATGAATATGGGATGTACCTGTAATTTAAAAAGTGAATAACTACAGTATAAATCTAAGGATGGTATATTCAACGTATGTTCGTCTAAGCTTTAAACATGCTAAATATTACTAGTATGTTTTATACATATGCATTTTCATCGATCTACAATCTGTCGATACCTGTAACTTGTCATTGTACAAGGTCATGTTTTTCTCTGGCTGTTTATGACGTCTTTACACTAAATCCATTGGATGTTGGATGAGTACGGATTGATTGTTTAGTCTTAGAAGCATTTTTTTTTCTGTTCTTTTTTTACATAAGTAAGGCCGTTTGTTTTCTCGTTTGAATTGTTTTACATTGTCTTATCCGGGCTTTTTATAGCTGACTATGCGGTATGGGCTTTGCTCATTGTTGAAGGCCGTACGGTGACCCATAGTTGTTAATGTCTGTGTCATTTTGGTCTTTTGTGGATAGTTGTCTCATTGGCAATCATACCACATCTTCTTTTTTATATAACATCTCTAACTGCGACGTTGTTTTACCAATTAGACAACTTTAAATATGTAACAAATAATGTAGATGTTAGCAGATTATCTATCTCTCTCTCTCTATCTCTCTCTCTCTCTCTCTCTCTCTCTCTCTCTCTTTATCTAATCTATCTTTTTTTAATTGCCTTGATTTAAATATCTTTTTGGAATCTACCCGTCATGAAACCAACTGTTTTACTGTGAGTGTGATACAACTCATCATGATATTATTCGTTTGTATGTTTGTTGGAGTTTAAAGCTCCGTTCGGGGATATTGGTTATTCCTTGGCGCCCAGTTTTGTGTTGGTGGAAGAAACTGGAGTTAACAGACAGAACAACCGGCTTTCTGTAAATATGGCTATTTTTCAACTTTGATGAGATTTGAATACACATCACCATTAGAATGTACACTAGTAATCAACTGAATCCGTATGAACAGCTTTATTATAATGCAATCTATAAAACGGTTTTGAAATTTATTAATCTCGATTTGCTGGACAATATCATTTTTTGTACTCTATTTGATGTGTATGACCGTTTGATTTTGCCAAGTTATTAGGGCCAATTTTCCTCGTGTGATTTTACTTTTTGTATGGCATAGTTCTTGTATACCTCTCTAGGATAATGAAAACATTGTAATTTTTTAATTTCAGTATAATCTTACTCCCTTACACGCAGCTGTTGAGAGTGGATTCATCAACATAGTTACAGTGTTATTAAAAAGAACAGACTGATATAGATCCAAATAAACAATCAAAGGTAAGAAACGTAAAGGATTGTTCAACTTTGTTAAATCTATTATGAAAATTTAAGAAGAGGAATACTACAAATAAAAAAAGATAGGGTAAAATAGATTGGTCGGATAGCATAATTACCTGTAGTAAATATTTTGAAACATTAAAAAAGGGAAGAAAACTAATGTTAAAATTAAAAACCAATTGTTCAGAGAACAATTGAAGGTCTTTCCATCAAAACAATGTATTTTGATATGAAAAGTTGTGAAACTAAGTTTAAAATGTCATTTCAATCGTCAAATGATAGCTCCTAGTAAGCTGATTCTAAAAATATATTGTTTCCATACATTTTTTTTAAATAAGGGAGATAATTTGTAACTTCCGGTTTGAAAAATGTTACTTCCGATTATATTTGAATATTTACTTGACACTGATTCCAAAAATATCTGGTTCTATATACTTTTATATTAAAAAGTACAAAAAAATAGCTATTTCCGGTTTACAAAAGGTCACTTCCGGTTGTTTTTTACAAGGTTAAATGGTTTGATATCTTTTTCTAAAAGTTGTATATCTTTATCATGTAAACATATAGAATAAAAGCAAAGGTCAAAATCTAGAACGTCAAATTAAGCTATGACCTTGAGATCAGTTTCAAGGTCATAAACCAAGGACCTCAAATCAAAAGACCATAGGTCTTTATTATATTTCGTTAATGAGTTATATCACCAAACGCGTATTTTTAAATACAAGAGGGGAGAAAACTCCCTTTTACATTCAACGTACGCTTGCAATCAAAATTTACATCTTACGACATGTCGCAACTAACAATTTAGTAAAAATAATTTGTTGATATCTTATACAGTCTTTGGATATAAGTGAAAATAAGCCAAATTCAAATATTAGAATATGACCTTGACCTTTGACCTTGACCTAATTTTCATTTTTTGGGACCAAGGACCTCAAATCAAAAGATCCTAGGTCTCTATCACTTATGATTTATAAGATAGAAATTCATATCACTTATATCAGATGCATAAGGGGAAATAACTCTCATATGGAGCGGTCATATCGCTTCGGTCAAAATAGGACAAATCATGCGAAGGATATAACGAGCAATTTTGTAAAATAAATTTGTCATAATCTTTTACGGTTGCGAAGGAGATGCGCTAACAAGGAAAACAGTGTTAGGGGAGATAACTCCTACAAAGAAAAGTATTCGTTTACGCAGGGTAAATTTCAAAAGCGCATAAACTGTTCGATATCATATACCAAATATCTAAGCGACATATTGCGAAACAAATGTTTATCGCAAGAACAAAATTAGGCGGAAGAAAAAAAAAATAATCAGAAGAAAAACAATAGGTCTTTCCACAGAAAAGTGGAAAGACCTAATTACACATATCCTGATACATATTAAAAAAAGTAAATGTGATACGATTGCCAATAAGACAACTTTCAACTACGTCACATGTCGTACATGTAAGCAGATTGTCGATTTCTGTTATATACTTTTGACAGCTTTAACTATATCTTATCATATTTCGATACCTCTTTTTTTTTAAATCTGTCCGTAATGATACCAACTGTTATACTATGAGCATGATGAGTGCGATCCAACTTACCATGATATTGTTGTGTATTTTTTTTTTAATTTGACGCCACATACGAAAATTGTCATACCAAGGGGAACAGGTTTTTATGGTGGAAGATGAGGAAAAACCATACAGAACAATTGAATTTCTGGAAAATAGCCAACCTTTGTCAATAATAATAAGATTTCAATACAGATCACCATTAATATGTTTTATGTAGACAAGTAATTAACATTAACCACATTTACAGTTTCAACAAAATAACGATTCACAAAAAATAGTTTGTAATTCATTAATATGTTGTCACATGTATTTTTTTGTACTGTACTCATTTGTATAGATTGTTTTTGTTAACTCTCACATGATGCTATGAGCAGTGCAAGCTTTTCATTTTAGAATGGTGATACTCCCTTACATTCAGCTGCTAGTTATGGACAATTAGGCACAGTGCAATTGTTATTAAAAAGAGCAGATATAAATCCAAATAAAGAAAATAAGGTACGTGATGACGTGTTTTATATATTTGTTAATCTTTATTGAATCTTTCATCAAAACCAATGTTAATAATGTTGCTATACTCATCATAGCAAAGTACTTTAATCTTCAGAGTGAACAAAAAAAAGTTATGTATTTAGACTATTCGAAATACCAAAACATACGCATACCCAAATCATTGAGATTTTATAGGAAACAAAGATAAATAATTAATTAAGAATCATTTTCTTAGGTTAAGTTTATTTTGTATTCCAGTTGCACATTTACATTTAAACAAGGCTTTATCATTAATGAACGCATGTATATAAAACCAATACTGAGTCTGTTTTGAATAAAGTCTTAAGATGGGAATCCTCGCGGATCGACGACAGAAGATGTAGAATTATTGCAAACATGATGTTAATCAAATACACCAACAACTTAATATATGATTCCAATTATAATAAATTCCATGATGAACAATCAACTTGATTTCAAACCCGAAGGAAAACATTGTCGTTTTTCTTTTATATCATTAAAAGCTGCATAGATTAGTATTGTGTTTTTATTGACCAAGAGTAAATTAAATCAAGGAATTGTGCTCAATGTATTTTCAAATAAAAAAAGATTTAACACGTTAACCAATGATATATATATTTGGTGTGATTTATTAATCGAATGTCCAACCTGAATTGTTATTGTTTTCAAGACAAACAAATATATTAGTCTGACAAAGTCATATGACATAGGTGATTTATTGTTTTATATCTTTTATTTCATTAATATTACATAGTTGTTCTTATTCCACGTGTTGAACTACTGCTAATTAATATCATTAAATCTAATTCTTATCAGGAAGGTATTTACAAAGAGTCAATTTTACATCCATTATTTTTAGAATAAAAATTAGAATATATCTTATGATGTATAATCCAATGCGTTTAAAACCTGATTAGATTAGCTTTTATGATATATACTGAGCCAAAAAAGATTTTTCTTTTATTACAAAAACTAAACAACATATGATTTTAAAAATAACAAAATGGAATTATGAAAAGTCAGAAGCAACATGAATGTTTACCACTCATATTCACTAGGAATTTGTTTGTATAGAGCGCTGTAGCGTTCCAATGTGGAAATGGGAATAATATTATTCAAAATCAATATCTCGTTCACGCTCCATGTGCATCGATGACAGATTGTTATTGATTTCGCATTCCATTAAGTATCTTTAGATTTTGTCATTTTTGGAATTGCATTTCATTTCCTTATCAGTGCATTTTCAAATTCTTGTTAAAATCACCGGGATTTTTATGGATGTGTCGGTTCAACAGATCCAATACATATTTGATCAGACTGAGGTCTTGGAATCAACTTGGTCAATCCTTTGCAGTTACAGCTTGTCTGTAACTATTTATTAACTGTTGACCTAATCATATTTAATCGACTTGCGACGTCGGCAAAACTCATTTCGGGAACAACCATCCAGTGTTGCTAAACTTTTATGCTGAATATAATTTAATGTTAAGTCTTATACCACATACTTTTATAATTTTAGTATTGTCTTCACAGAAAGTTCTTAAACTAGGGTTATGGCAAAGAACGTCGCGTGTTCTTTAAAAAAAACCTAACGACAGCTACCAAACGTTATTGATAGATATTCCGTATCAAATACACAAATGATACGTGATGGTCATAAGGTAAAAAAAAAAGGTACTGGCGTTATTTATCATCTAAAGTCCCACATATTTTGTTGATTGTTTAGTTTACTGTCTAGATATGTTTTGGGGTGTAAACACATTCAATTGTTCTCCTAACAATTGGTTTAATGAAGGTCCCTTTTCGTTGAGATTTGTTTTCATTGTTATTTATTTCTCCTTCCGCCATGTGTGTTTCCTGCAGAGATTTTTGTTTGTTTCGTTTAGATATTTTACATATGATATCGAACAGTTATGTAGTTTTTGTTTTCTCCCTGAACACCAAAAAGTTTTCTTTATAAGAGTTATCTTCCCGAACACCGTTCTTGTTATTACTACTTTTTTGCAACCGTAAAAGAAACCGAGAAAATTATTATTTCTAATTGCTCGTTATATCTTCAAGATGTTGTTTCCATTAGCTCAAAGCAAAATACAGACTCGATATATGAGTTATTTCCCTTCTGTATTTTGTATGAGGAACATGCATTTGTAACTGGTAATCAACAAGTGATAGAGTCGTAGGGTGTTTAGATTTCAGGTCTATGGTTCATTCAAAATGTCTTGCTGTCAATTTTAGTTGAAAGGGTACATTGAAAATCCATGGTTGATTGATCCCTCTAATATTTCAAATGTTTGATGTTGATATTTCTAGTAACACATATAGTACAGGTCTTTGCTTTTTGACCGTAAACCGGTAGTTAACATTTTAGGAATTTTTAAGCAACAGTATATAAAAACTATATATTTTTGAATCAGTTTACATTTAACTACCATCTGGCAGCATTATTGAAAATTGAAACTTGAAGTGATTACTGTTCTACCATAATATGTACAGTGGAGTGGAAAGACGTTCAATTGCTTTCTGAACAAATAGTGTTTAATTATAATTATTTTCTTTCGCCTATTTTTTTCTTCAGCAGTATTGGTCAAAATTGATCACTTAAATATTTGCTATGATATCGACCAGTTTATACGCTTTTAAAAATGACACTGTTTAACCGAACACTTTACTTTGTGAGACTGATTTCTCTGAACACTGATTGTTTTGTGCAGACTACCCTTTTGTTACCATCAAAGATTACGACAAATTCATTTCACCTAATTGCTCGTTATATCGGTCATTTTGCCGGAAGATATCCGGAGACTCCATATGAGAGTTATTTCCCTATATGCATTGGATATAAGTGATGAGCATTTGTAACCCGTTAACCATGGGTAATAGGGTCTTTGATTTGAGGTTCTTGTTTCACCAAAATGAAAATAAGCTCGAAGTCAAAGGTCAATGTCATGGTTTTTTTTATCAATTTTGGTTTATCACCACTTATCATAAGACATCATACAAGATAGCAACAAATTATGTTTACTAAATTGTAAGTTTGGACATATCGTAAGATATATACAAAGGGTACGTTGACATTTAATTGGAGTTTTCTCACCCTTTTTTTAGCTGAATGTTGCCGCTTACTCTTCGATTACAATCTAAGCAATTTTGCAGCAACATAAAGACTTTTGATTTTTCTACGCTGTATACTACTATTCCCCATGCTCAGTTAAAGATCGACTCAACCATCTCACTAAACAAAGCTGTTTCTATAAAAAATGGAATCGTAGATACAAATTTATTGTTTTGGGTTACAATTATTCATATTTTTTTCATAACTACGCTGAATCTACCAGAAAATATACTGATATTATCAAAATGCTGGACTTTTTGATCGACAATATATTTGTTGAATTTGGAGGATTCATATTTCAACAGACAATCGGTATTCAAATGGGTACAAATTGTAAACCCCGACAAGCCGATTTGTATTTGCACTCGTATGAAACAGAATTCATTCAAACCCTTCTAAAAGACAAACAGATAAAGCACCTTGCTAAATTCTTTAATTTCACTTTACGATAAATTGATGATGTTCTATCATTGCATAAAACATATTTTAGGCAGTACTTGCATACTATCAATCCCAATGAACTTGAAATTAAGGATACTACTGATACTAGAAGGACTGCTTCATACCTTGATATTTTCCTCAATATTAACACAGATGAACGACTTCATACAAAAAATCTATGATAAAGGGGACGATTTCAACTTCCCAATTATCAATTTCCCATTTCACAGCAGTAACATACCCTCTGCCCCTTCGTATGATGTTTACATATCTCTATTGGTACGTTATTCTCGTGCATGTTCACACTAAACGGACTTAATATGCAGGACTGTGCTTCTAAAGCATGAACTGCTCCAACAAAATTATGAGGAGGACAGAATAAAAATGACACTCCATATATTTTACGGACACCATCACGAACTGGTTGATCCATACGATTTATCTTTGTCCAAACTAACTATGGACATTTTTACCGCGTGTTAGATTGTGGTTTGTCATTATGTCGCCTGATTTGTTTATTACCTAACGTGACTTAATCCCGAATGTGACTGTTTTCCCGAATGTGAATTCATATTTCTTTAAGACATGGCACGGTACTTTTACTTTTTGTGTGTTGTGTTAGGGATAACTACTCATCCAGTTCATGTGGTAGATTTAATTTTGGGATCAGAAGAAACAACGCCAAAGCAGAATAAAACAATTAATTATCTAACTACTACTTACTACAATTAAATATTAATTAGTATTATAATTTTCACTGTTATCAATATAAGTTAGATAAGTCATACAAATCTAATCTTGCATTTCATCCAAATTCTTTCTTGATTTTCGGAACACGTTTTAGAAATTTATTTATGACGTCACGTCACTTTGGGCTTTGCAATGACTATGGTTAACACAGTTGTAATTTTCATGTATTCGTTTTTATTCTTTAGCTAGTTGCCACTTCAGTTTAATCATGTATATCTATTATATAGTCATTTTATAAAATTTACTGTTTGCAAAACTATTATTCTTGATAATAATGATGTTTTTGACCCGGGCGGATAGCCCTGGCCTCACAACTTTTTGAAACTTTTGATCCTCGGCGATCTTTTACTTTGTAGTTGTTATGGCTTTTAAAATTTTTACATCTGAGCATAGTTTTGTGTGGACGTAGCGAGCGTCTGGCGTATATCAATATTTCTAAAACTGTTACCTTTTGATGGCTATTATTCGTTTGTTTCTCTGTCCTTTATTTTCTCCCATTTATTTATTTTAGCATTGTCGTGTAATATTGTCATTTTAATGTTATAATTAACACTGCCATTATAGTGGGAGGTTTGGCATGTCACAAAAACAGGTTCAACCCACCATGTTTTCATAAAATGTCTGTACCAAGTTAGGAAAATGGCCAATGTTACATTAAAGTTCCTTTCTGTATGTTTTACATTTCGGTGTTGTGTCTCAGTTGTGTCGTAGTTCTCTTATATTTGGTACGTTTTCCTCAGTTTTAGTTTGTAACCCGAATGTGTTTTTTTCTCTATCGATTTATGAATTTTGAAAAGTGGTATACTGCTGATGCCTTTATTTTTTATAACAGATAAATCATACACAGTAGAGAATTCAGGCCTTTGATTTAGGTCCTTGCTTTAAGACCTTGAAATTGAGGTCAAGGTTTAAAAATAAAATCAACGTTCTACATTTCATTCTTTGTTGTATATCATTATTGGTACATGATAAAGTCAAACCAAACCTGTCCTAAGTCAGGAATTTGATGTACAGTAGTTGTCGTTTGTTGATGTAGTTCATACGTGTTTCTCGTTTCTTATTATTATATAGATTAGTATCATGTTTTTTTTCGTTTGAATGGTTTTACATAACTAATTTTTGGGGCCCTTTATAGCTTGCTGATCGGTGTGATCCAATGATCTGTGTTGAAGACCATACCTTCACCTATAATCGTTTACTTTTATAAATTGTTATTTGGATTGAGAGTTTTCTCATTGGCACTGATACCACATCTTCCTATATCTATATAGTTTATTTACAATTGGTCAGCAGACTTTGACTTAAAAAGAAATTAACTGGGAGTATCCTATTGTAACCATGAAGCTGTTCATTTTTTCATTATTTTTAAGTTACAAGAACGTTATATTTTTAAAATCAGTGTAAAGTAAGGTTTAAATTTTTACCAAATCTAAAATCAAAAGTAGCTACCCTTATTTTTTATCAAAAGTATATAGAAACCATATTTGTTTCCTAAAAAAAACAACGTACATTTCTTTAGCTGTATTTTTTCTTTTTACACCAGAATTGACATTTTAAACGGGAAGTAAACATTTTCCATCAAAATATGTGCATTTTGTGGTGGTAAGACCTTCAATTGTTCTCTGCACAATTCGTTTTTAATACATATTTTTTCTTTGATACTGGAAATTCAGAAATTATCGCATGTATTTCTTATTGCGATTTTATCGTTTTAGACTGAAATACATTTGATTTTTGCGATTTTGACAAAATTCATAATTAAAATTTATATAAAAAAATGCGTGTTTAAATCTTTGCGATTTTAACCCTGTCAACATTTTCGCATTTATTAAAACACAGCAATAATTTTTGAATTTACAGTATATACGGATGTTTCCTCTGTTACTTATTACAGTTTTCTGCCTGTTCCAAATCAGGTTCCTCTTGCCTTTGTTAATCTTGCATGGTTCTTTTTTAAATTCTATTTCAGTCATCTGTTTTGGAGTTTAGTGTGATGTCCATTTTCGCTGAACTAGTTATCCTTATTCTTTAGGACCAGCTAAAGCTAACCACCACGTGAGGGATTTTTATCGCTGTGTATAAGACCCGTTGGTAGCTTGGGCTAATTTCTGCCTTTTTTGTGTGTCTTTTTGACACAATTCACGTTTTCACTCTCAATTTTATTCAAAATGTTATTAAGCGATATTCATTGTTGTCGACAATTTCATATATCAATTTTTACATGTTGTTTAATTGCAACATATCAATAAAAAGTTAAATAAAAAATTACTGAACTCCGAGGAAAATTCAAAACGGAAAGTCCCTATCCAAATGGCAAAGTCAAATTATAAAACACACTACACGAATAGTCAACAACTGTCATATTTTTGACCTGGTACAGGCACACTCAAATGTTGAAAATAGTGGTCTGAACCTGGTTTCATAGTACTTAACATCTCACTTGTACGACAGTCTCATAAAATTCCATTATATTGACAACGATGCGTAAACAAAACAAAGACGCTACAGGGGTACAACAGCAACACGAATACCACAAACATTTTGGGGTGCTCCAGAAGTGTAAGCAGAACCTACTCCACATCTGGCACCAGACGTGTTGCTCATGTTATTACAAGGACAGTAAATAATCTAATTCGGTATGTCACATTCGTGAAAAAGGTAACGGGACAAAAAAAAATTTCTGAATCATTGAATTCTTTTCAACCTTTTTCAACATACACCAACATGAACAATCTGAGTAAGTTGTATTTTGTGAAGAAGAAAGTAGACATTCGTTTTCAAATAATTATTCTGAATCAGTTGCTAGATTTGTCTATGGCATTTAAATAATAAAGAAACTGATCATACGCATTGTTCAAATTTTGATCTCTAACATAAGCGAATGAAGGACACGGGAATGCACATATGTTAATTATATTCTTTCACGACAATTACAGTTATATCAATAAAAGAACATGTCTGTATTACAGAGACACATGCAAATCCTATATTTCTCAACAGTTGGACTCTTTTATGTTCTAGTTAGTAGTTTATGCATATGTTTATCTTATAAACAAACATGTGAAATGTAAGTTTTACACTATAATCAAAGGTGAAAGAGGGCCTTTGTGGATTTGTTATTTCAAAAGTTCATTAACTGTATCATGTACCTTTCAATGGGTTATTAATTCTACCGTTGCAAAATTGACTACGTTGAATATACAGTTTATAATAATACAGGATGGTCTTGAGTTAATGATTTCAGTTTTTGACAATGTATCATATCATTACTTTTGCCGTTTTCCGTATATTTGTATTCATACTATTATTTTCCTTATGGTCGTATCACTTCTGACACGACTATGTATATAATGATACGGCTTTTTAGATTTTGTGACTTCCCGATTGTGCTGAATCTAAAGGTTTAACTCGGAAGCATGCCATTTGTATAGCGGACTTTGAGTTGTGTGCCTCGTAGCAATAGTTTACTTAAATTAAACTGTATTTTTAAGGTGTGATTATGAAGTTCTATTGAGTATCATCTCCAGAATCTTGTTTGTGTTGATATCATTGCTAGGTGTGACTGTGTGTTTGTCATGATCTAAAAACAAGTTGATATAATGTATGTATACTATATATGCTGCTAGATCCCAATTTTTGTCACGTCAAACAATTTTGATTGTTTTGATTGATCAAGCAACATTATCAATATAATGGAACTATATATAATTGTCATGAAATGGGAGTTTGAACGAGCTATAAACCACATTAACGCCAACATTTTCTTTAAAAATTGCCTATACCAAGTCAAGAATATGTCAGTTCCTGTCAGTCTTACCATTGGTTTTGTCAGTTTTTGGCAGATTTCACCTTTTTGATTTCACCGTTGAGTTCCTCGTTAGTCCATTATTGTATCTAACAATCATGAAGCATGATTTCATGGACACTAAAGATCTCAGTTATCTCTATTGGTTTTTGCAAAAAACTGCCTATTTTCGATACTCAAAGGGACAATTCATTCAGACATAGGTATGCATTTGTTTGTTAATGTCTGGTATTGGTATAGGGTCGTGGATATATACTGCCTATTTACAATACTCCATGGAACAGTTTATTCAGTCATAGGTCTGTATTTGTTTGTTATGTCTGGTGATGGTATAGGTTGGTGGATATATACTGCCTATTTACAATACTCCATGGAACAATCCATTCAGACATAGGTCTGCATTTGTTTGTTAATGTCTGGTAATAGTATAGGTTAGTGAATATATTGTTCCTATTTTTACGTATTTGGTTTAATCAATACTTTACACGAGTGCGGTTATTAATACAAATGTAGTTTCTATTGTCAGATTGTTTTACAATGTTGGTGTACAAAAAAATGTACGCAGGGACGTTAATGTCGATTCAAGAAATTTCCATTTTCATACTCTAGGAAAATCATTTTGAACTCAGAGTGAGTTTTCTCTGTCTAAAAGCCAAAATACACGTCATAGGAGTAAACGGAGGGAAAAGGGTCTATTCTGATTCACATTCCAACTTTTGTTTATAGAAAAGTATAAATACACAAGTGTCATGAGACTTCAAACTTAAAGTAAAGACATCTTCCAAAAAAGTCAAAAGTGCAGGTGCAAGATGAAATTTTGATTTTGGTCTCCCTGTCTTCAAGATAACCTATCTCACTGAAAAGTGCTGCAACTTTTTTTATTAGAGGTTTTCTTATTAAAAAAAACAATAAAACATCGAGAATTTCATCGATTTGTTGACTTTTTGGCACTTCGGGTTGAGAAATTTTTTGTACACGAACGCTATATACATGAAACTAGTAGCAGCACTTTTTGAAAAATTTGAAATGTGGCCTTTCTACCAATTCCAGAATGAAGTAGGTTGGCTTAGCTTTTGTACCTGCACATTTCAATTATTTTAACATGTAGTAGCATAATTGCTCTGAAATGCAAGAAAAAAGCGTTTTAAAGACCCTATAGTAGTCGGATCGGCTGACGGAAAAAATACGTGTATATTTTGTTTTCACCGGCGTTTCATGTAATAATGATATGTTTGAGCGAATAAACAACTATGCTTTTGTTGCTTGGTTAATTTATTGAAGGAAAAAAATCAGAATCATTGAGGTCATTAGTATACACCCGAAACGTGGATTACATGCATGTAGTGTAGGGACATTCAGCTTTCCACCTTTTTTTACCAATTCCGGAATCCGCATCTCGGGTGCTTGTATAGTTCTCATTTTGCAAGTGCAAGCTCATTATATAAATTAATAGATTAGCCTACTAGATCTATTATAGTGTTTGTGTATTGTGAACCATTAACATTTTAGTGAAAAAAGCATTTTCAAAAAAAAAATTATACCAAAATTCATGATTTTTTGTTTGTTGGGCGTGTCATTGGTTATGTTTAAATTATAAATATAAACTCCCACCTGCATCAATATATCGCGATTTTATTTGTGGAATATCTCCTGCTTATCAAATGTGACTGGTATCAATTTGATAATCTTGATTGGCAGTTTTTTTTAATTCATTCTGGTGGGGCTTGTGGGGGGCAGGGTGATTGTTATAGCATCTATTTTCACCAGCTGTTAAGCAAGATTTTTTGAAAGGCTTGCTTTTTTTATGATGTCCATAGTTATTTCCTGCATCTTATTGCACATAATATTCCTTTTCAACCGACCTGGAGCAATATTTGATTTATTCTAACATCCTTACAGTTACTTGGTAAAATTATTCTGCCCTACTTGTACTCATTTTATTTTGTTTATGATTCAAAGGCATACACCTGCATTGACATGGGGGATACAATTCCTTTTTTCATAGAACAAGTAAGTTTAAAAAGATAAGACATTTAGTAACCAAAACTTTAAAAAAAATTGTGCTCTATAATTTATGATTACACAACATCGTGCTACATGTATATATATAAAGCGATAACCAGTTTGAAAAATCATATCAAATGCATATACGACTAATTTTAATCTTATCTGTGATATGTTTCAGATTTAAGTACATTCACAATGGAACTATTATTCAATCTGCAGCCTTGTCATATATATCATCTTAATTTATCAACCTCAAAAGAATACAATTCTATCATGAAGTTGGAAATAGTTCCCTTTTTTTCTGCCACTCACTTCATATCAAATTCCTGCCAAAACTCTACAAAGTGTCCACCAATACAAATGGACAGCAAAGAAATAGCCGTTTGTGCTTACGTGACATTCAGCACAATCAATAAACTTTGTTTTAATTATTAAGTGCAACAATATTTTAATTAAGGTTCATCTTAAAGATGTTAAGATAAGAAAACTTATTTCCTATCACCTGCTCAGATTGGAGCCAACTGAAATGGGTTTTTTTTTTCTGTCCGAATAAAAGAAAATTTATATACCAGTATATATGAAAATTTAGAAATAACTCACTTGTTATAACATTTTTTACATAAACACAATCCAAAAGTTTCAGATGAATGAATCATGATATAGGGGACAGAACAAAATAGTCAGAAGGAAAGTAAAAATTATACAATGTGTGTGTATGTAAACGCTTATACAACAACTGCATTGGTTAATCTTTATCTGACCCAATCACAAAAAGTAACACAACTTAATTGTTAAACAAACTTCATTGGTAATTATACCACATCATCTTATTTTTGTATCAATTCTAGCTGTACTACATACATATGATACATGCAAATTTAGAATTCAATATACAGACTCAATAAACGAATTATTTCCCCTTCTGTATTTTATATAAGGAACATGCGATTGTGGCTTGTAATCAAAAAGTGATAGAGTCCTAGGGTCTTTTGATTTAAGGTCCTTGGTTCATTCAAAATATGTTAATGTCAATTTAGGTTGAAAGAGTACATGAAAAATCCATGGTGGTTTGATTCCTCTTATATTCCAACTGTTTAATGTTGATATATCTAGTAACACATATAGTAGAGGTCTTCACATTTAAGGTCTTTTCTTTGTGACCGTAAACCGGTATTGAAATTTTAGGAATCGGAAGTACCTACTCATCTCCCTTGTTTTTTATATAGCAAAAGTATATACAAACTATATTTTTTTGGAATCAGTGTATATTTAACTACCATCTTGCAGCATAATTGACATTTTAAACTTGAAGTGAATATTGTCCTACCAAAATATGTACGGTGAGGAGGAAAGACGTGCAATTTAATTCTAATTGTAAGTCCAATTTAGCAGTATTGTTTCAAAATTGATCACTTATATATTTGCTTTGACGTCGACCAGTTTATACTCTTTTAAAAATAACACTGTTTAACAGAACACATTACTTTGTTAGACTTATCTCTCTGAACACTGATTGTTATGTGCACCGTAAAAGATTTCGACAAAGCTATTTTACCAAATTGCTCGTTATATCGCTCCTACATGTACGGATATTGAAAACAATTTTGCGCGAAGAGAACCGGAGACTCCATGTGAAAGTCATTTCCATATATGCATTTGATATAAGTGATATGCAGTTGTAACCGGTAAACCATGAGTGGAAGGGTCTTTGATATGAGGTCCTTTTTTCCCCAAAATGAAAATAAGTTCGAAGTCAAAGGTCAATGTCATGTGTTTTTCAACTTTGGCTTATTACCACTAATCATAAGAAATCATAAAAGAAAGCGACAAATTATTTTTCGTTTAAGTTAAGTTTCGACATATCGTAAGATGTATACAAAGGTTACGTTGACATTTAATTGGAGTTGTCTCCCCCTTTTTTTACTTAGCTGAATATTGTTAGAAGAGATAAATCATACACAGTAGAGAATTCAGGTCTTTTGATTTAGGTCCTTGCTTAATGACTTTGAAATTGGGTTCAAGGTTAAAATTAAATATAACGTTCTACATTTTGATCTTTGCTGTACATCATTATTGGTACATGATAAAGTCATAGTTTATTTTACATTATTATCAGACTTAGACTTTGAAAGAAATTAACCGGTAGTAACTTTTTGTAACTAGGAAGCTTTTATTTTTGCATTATTTTGAAGTAACAACAACGTTATATTTTTAAAATCAGTGTAAACTAAGTTTTACATCAAACCAATGTAAAATCAGAAGAACCTACCATTCTCCTTTAATTTTTATCAAAAGTATATAGAAACCATATTTGTTTCATAGACAAGAACGTACATTAAGCTGTATTTCTTTTTTATACCAGAATTGACATTTTAAACGGAGAGTAAATATTTTCGATCAAAATATGTGCATTTTGTGGTGGTAAGACCTTCAATTGTTCTGTGCACAATTGGTTTTAATACATTTTTTATTCCGGAAATTCAGAAATTATTGCGTCTTACAAATATCCCGAACTCCGCGGAAAATTCAAAACAGAAAGTCCCTACTCAAATGGAAAAATTAAATGATAAAACACATTACACGAATGGACAAGTGTCATATTCCTGACTTTGCACAGGCAAACTCACTTGTACCACAGTCGCATCAAATTCAATTTTATTGACAACGATGCGTAAACAAAAGAAAGACACATGTACAACAGGGTACAACAGCAACACGAACCCCACCAAAATCTGGGAATGCTCCTTAAAGGTAAACAGGACCTACTCCACATCTGGCACTAGACGTGTTGCTCATTTTATTACAAAGACGGTACCTAGTCTAATTCGGTAGGTCGAATTTGTGAAAAAGGTAATGGAACAAAGAATTTTCTGAATCAATGAATTCTTCCCAACCTTTTTCAACATACATCAACATGAACAATCTTCGTAAGTTGTATTTTCTGTAGAAGAAAGTAGACATTCGTTTTCAAACAATTATTTTTAATCAGATTTTGCTATGCCATTTAAATAATATAGAAACTTTTCAAACGCATTGGCTCAATATTGCATATCAAATTTTGATCTTTAACATAAATGAATGAAGGCCAAGTGAATTCACAATGCACATATGTTAATTATATTCGTTCGCAACAATTACAGTTTGATCAATAAAAGGACACGTCTATATTACAGGGACACTTGCGTTACAATACTTGGTAACTAAATAAACAAACAATCAAGCAATTTGGGATTTGGAGCTTCATTATTGTCAGTTTGTTAACTTTTTGTCCTACTTGAAGTGTGTAAAATATCAAATGTCGTTATTATCATATCAAAGTTTTGTATTCTTACCTTGTATGTCATTATTGTATTATGGTATCTTATCTGTGATCTCGTTGTAAAAGTCTCGAGTATGAGAAGTACTGGATTTGAATTCCGACCAGATCCAAGGTTACAAAAAGGGATACTGTATATTCTTTAAGTGACGAGTCGTTACGTTTTATATTTATATATAACTAGTGCGGATCTGCAATTCTTAAATTGATGTGGTGAGTTCGACACAAGTGCAGTCTTACATTTCCGTATCACCCTAAATCAAAGAAAATGCAAAGGTAAATAATGGCTATCCATCTTTAGGCAAACACTGTCCGATTTTTACCTATATACACTATGTGTACACTTCTAAGATTAGAAAGACATTATTTGTTTAAATCATTTGGCCAAATAGAAAAATCTTGCACACGTATTTTTCTACTTTTTACTCATAAGCATAAGTTACTACATCAAATTAGTTTTTGCACCCTTTCTGCATATTTTGTATAAGACTGGTGCTGTTATACACATTAGTAGGTATCAAGTCTGATTGATGGTATATTGGAATGTCGACAGATTTATCCCCCAGGAAATGAGATTGGTTTTTAGGTTAAAGGTAAAAAAAGAAAGAAAAGTATTGTCTCAATTTACTTCTATTATAGGGTACCTTCATAAGTAATTGTATCAGGTATATGTCTTTTAATGAAAAATAAATCCTATACATATATTGTAAATTGTTCTAGATAACATAAGTTTGTTCCTAAATGTAAATGCTTTACAACCAAATATTGCAATTTTTTTATTCTGATAAAGAAAAAAACATATGACCCAGGTGTTTTTATATTATTATCTAGATAATTAGGTCTTTTCGTGGAAAGACTTTTTGTTTTTCTTCTGATTATTAGGTCTTTCCACTTTTCCGTGGAAAGACCTATTGGATTTCTTCTGATTATTATTTTTTTTTTCTTCCACCTATTTTTTTTTCCTTCGCTGTTTTTTTGTTTCGCAAGATGTCGCTTAGATTTTTGGAATATGATATCAAACAGTTTATACGCTTTTTAGTCCAGTCGATTTGTGCAGTTTAACATAGAGTAGTACAACTTAATACTGCCTTTACACATTTGCATTTCCTTAGTAACCGTGTTCACTTTGACTTATAAGTTAAGCGCTTGCTGCAGGAAACATTATATAGTCATATGGTATATTCATCACAGATGACAAGGACTGTCATCTGAGGACTTCATATATATATTGATTTTTTGGTAGCCATTTTGAATGATGGCCATTTTAAAAACATGAATTTCCAATATATCATTATTCGCTAATCTTATTAATTCACTGTTTGCATTCATACTTTTTTTACTCATTTATATTGGATATTCACAAAGAGGTCAGATAAGGCATGCGCATGTTTACAAAATTAAGATATCAGTATCAAAACTTCTGTTACATTGTACTTACACGTTTGCCTAAGTAACTTTTTAAAACAGAAATTACGTATACATTATATAATTTATGACCGAAAGTTTTTTTTTCGAAAAGATCAAAATTGTAGATTTCAAAAACACTGGAACTAGATATCAGAAAAACATAATGGGCAATTAGACTGGAAGGAATGTGTGAAACGGCAAGAGAGGACACGTAACGGTTTGCAATGCCAAGCAGATACAAACAGAACAGTCATAGACATTTGAGCTGGAAATCACTCTTTTGATGCAAGCATACGAAGATGTTGGGCCTTGAATTGGTTTTCCTTTAATTCAATTCGAAACAGTTGAATGAGGGCTATAGAACTGCAGAAGCACTCCAGAATCACAAGGCAAAATGGCACAAATCATGTCAAACAAATTTTCTGACCTCAAAATATTTTATTAGAAAAAGGGAAAACATACTTCTGATGTTGAAGATAAGTTCCCAATTGAAAGGAAACAATAGTAAAAGTAACCAGACACTGTAAAGTGGAACTGGATAAAAAAGAACAATGATTGCAATGTTTTCTTTCTGTGGTGATGTATCTGAAGATCTCCATGATACATCGACATTTTTAAATCGACAAAAATAGGGCATGACTGTGCACTTGTACTACAAGACATATTCCCTTAGCCAAAGTAAGAGCTGGAGATGTCAAATCACTAGTATCATGCTTGATGATTGATGAAACTTGACAACATAGAAAATAGGCAGAATAAAAGTCATAGAAAAAAAGCCAGGAATCTTTTATCCTTGGGGTTGTGCTTTCCTAAATAATAAAAATACATTGATGGCACACAGTCTGGAAGAGGCATTAAACCAATCTCCAAGCTTGCAGATCACGCTAAATTGTACAGTAAACGCCTGGAACATCTTGGAGTTATCATGGAAGGAAGAACTGATGCAAGGAAGTTAACAAAATTGGAATGTAGCTGCCATAGGATATCTATAGGCATACAAGCAAGATAAATTAGTGCTCTTGATTTTAAACAAATATAATCGTGAAGCTCTGAAACAGACCTAATAATAAAAGGGTAAAAATACCACCATAGTCATAGCAGGCAAAATATATATGCTTGATACTAAGAATAACTTTAAAGGGACACTCAATAACAGCTGTTGACACGAATCAGTTCAACAGACATAAGTTTCCTTAGTAAGAATGATACAGGATGGCCAAACATCGAGATACAGTCCAGAAATATCGTTGAGAAGCAGACAAGACTTACCATTTCTCAGCTTTAATAGTTCAATTGTGCAACTCGTCGTTGAAAGGATACAACTACAGCTTATCGGTTCTCAAATAGAGAGTAAGATGTCTCAAAGATTGTGGAACCGATTCATTTGGAAAGCCTACATTGAATGTCCCTGTAAACCTTTTTATAGTAACAAGCTTAACTCTTCAAACTATTCTAATTACTTTGACTATGAAGAGGCCTTCATAATCACGACTAAAAGACATGGCCTGTTTCAGAACTTCCCCAACATATTCGTTGAGAATCCGGATAAAGACGCAACCTTTCATATGTGCTTGCATATCATCTATGGCAGCTAGTATTCAATTTTTCAGAAGTGTTGTATTAATCATTCCTTCAATGACAACTCATATTTTCTAAGAACGATTACTGTACAATTTACCAATATCATCAATTTCAAATATTAAAACAAAATCTGTTCCAGAGTGTGAGCCTTCACTGTTTTCTATCAATTTGGTGAGCCCCATTCCATGGATAACATATTCTTGACTTTTTTTTCTGTGTCTAGAACTCTGTCTATTTGCCTTGTCGTGCAGTTTTAACAAACATTTAGCATGATATCTGCTCCTGAAATATCAATCTCCAGCACTGAGTCTGGCTAAAAGAACAATGGTTAGTAGTTCAAGTGACAGTCACATACTCTATTGTCGATCATAATTGTCGAGGCTTCATGATGATAGTCAGATATCTCATCAAAATGAAAGAAAAAAAACCCTGCAATCATATTGTTCTTGTTAATTCATCACAACCGTGGCTGGTTATTTTACTGGAATTTTCAATCCGTGACTCATCTTAGACTTTTTTTGTTTTTCCTGACAAAATATATTTTGATCTTAATATTTGCTTTGACAGGATAAGTACCTTTTGCCTTGTGATTCTCCTATTACATGATGGCCTTCATCAACTTAGAATAGTTGTATGCTTACAAAAATGACTGATCACCAGCTCAAATGTCTATGTCTGCTCTTTTTGTATTTGATTGGCATTGTAAATCCTCATGTGTCCTCTCTTGGCGTTACGGAATTCTTTCCAGTCTATTTATTATTTTTTCAGCTCCAGTGACTTTAATACCTACGTATTATTCCTTTTTAACATACAGTGGTCATAATTTATATTGTATATACGCTTTTTTAGTGGTAAAAAAGTAACTAAGCCCTACATGCTCAACTGCAATCAAAAGAATTTACGCGTATTTTTTTAAATACATTTTATGTGTTAACATATGTATGCCTTATTTGAGCACTTGGTGAATATATCCTATATGAATAGCAGCAGTCATAAATAAATGAATAGCAACAGTCATAAATAAATGATTAGCAAGACTAGTTGGAAATGCATATAAAACTTTGTATTAATTCAAAAAACGATTCAGGATAGCAAATAATGATATATTGGAAATTTACGTTTCCAAAATGACCACCATTCAAGATGGCCACCTAATACTTCAATAGTCCTCAGTTGATATTCTTTGTCATAAGATAAACGAAAGTTTATCAAAACTGGTAAAGTAATATATTTTTCATATTTTTTCTAATAATTTTTATTAATTTTTGGACATTATTTCAAAATGTCCGCCCAGAGCCGCCATTTTGATTTTCTGAATTGGGTCCATAGCTATAAATGTTAGTTATGACCTCAACTAACACTCTGTAAAATTGTATGCTTTTACCACAATCTGAGCAATTGTTTCACAAATCGACTGGACTATTTGAAACCAACTCTGCTTAACCGAATACTTTCCAAAATAAGAGTTATCTCCCCAACACTGTTTTTCTTGTTATCTCTAAGGCTTCGTAACCGTAAAAGAAACCGACAAATTTATTTTTCCAAATTGCTCGTTACATCCTCAGGATGTTCCGTTTTATTTTGACCAAAGCCGTATATAGATTCCATATGAGAGTTATCCCCCCTTTTATGTTTGATATAAGAATATGCGTTTCTAATTGGTAATCCATAAGTTATAGAGACCTAGGGTCTTTTGATTTGAGATCCTTGGTCCAAAAAAATGAAAATAAGGTCAAGGTCACAGGTCAAGGTCATATTATAAATTTTGATTTTGGCTTATTTTCACTTATTTTCAAAAGCCGTTGAACTTATCGCCAAATTATTTTTACTAAATTGTTAGTTGCGACATGTCGTAACATGTAAATTTTAGTCGAAAGAGTACGTAGACATTTGATGCCAGTTTTGTCCCCTTTTATATCTAATATTAGTTGTAAGGTAATACAACTCATTAACAATATATAGTAGAGGCCTAGAATCTTTTGATTTGAGGTCCTTGGTTGATGACCTTGAAATTGAGCCCAAGGTCATAGGTAAATATAATATCTAGATTTTGACCTTTGCTTTTACCTCATATGTATACATGATCAAGACATGGGACTTTTTATATTAGATTGCAAGCAATGTGATCTAGAAAAAGACAACCGGAAGTGACCTTTTGTAAACCGGAAGTAGCTATATTTTGTACTTAATTAACGAAAAAGCATATAGAACCATATATTTTTGGAATCAGTGTCAAGTAAACAATAAAAAATTACCGGAAGTAACATATTTTAAACCGGAAGTAAAAAATGATCTCCCTTATTTATATCTTTTTGTATAGAAACCATATATTTTTGGAATAAGTGTTCAATAAGCTGTCATTTGACGCTTAAATTGACATTTAAAACCAAATTTTAATACTTTCACATAAAAAAAGGTCTTAACTGGTGGAAAGACCATCAATGGTTCTCTGAACAATTGGTTTTTAATTATTAGATCTTTCCACTTTTCCGTGGAAAGACCTATTGGATTTCTTCTGATTATTAGGTCTTTCCACTTTTCCGTGGAAAGACCTATTGGATTTCTTCTGATTATTAGGTCTTTCCACTTTTCCGTGGAAAGACCTATTGGATTTCTTCTGATTATTATTATTTTTTTTTTTTTTTTTTTCTTCCGCCTAATTTTTTTCCTTCGCTGTTTTTTTGTTTCGCAAGATGTCGCTTAGATTTTTGGAATATGATATCGAACAGTTTATACGCTTTTGAAACCAACTCTGCTTAACCGAATACTTTACCAAATAAGAGTTATCTCCCCGAACACTGTTTTCCTTGTTATCTCTAAGGCTTCGCAACCGTTTAAGAAACCGACAAATTTATTTTTCCAAATTGCTCGTTATATCCTCAGGATGTGCTGTTTTATTTTGACCGAAGCCGTATAGAGATTCCATATGAGAGTTATCCCCCTTTTTATGTTTGATATAAGAATATGCATTTCTAACTGGTAAACCATAAGTGATAGAGACCTAGGGTCTTTTGATTTGAGATCCTTGGTCCAAAAAAATGAAAATAAGGTCAAGGTCAAAGGTCAAGGTCATATTATAAATTTTGATTTTGGCTTATTTTCACTTATTTTCAAAAACCGTATAACGTATAGACAAATTATTTTTACTAAATTGTTAGTTGCGACATGTCGTCACTTATAAATTTTGGTTGAAAGGGTGCGAAGACAATAAATGGGAGTTTTCGCCCCTCTTATGTTTAGAATTATGGGTAAAGTGATATTACTCATTAACCATACATATTAAAGAACTGGTGTCTTTAGGTTTGAGTTCCTTAGTCTATGACCTTGAAATTGAGGTCAAGGTCATAGGTTAATTGGACGTTCTAGATTTTGACCTTTGCTCCAAATTCATATTTAGACATCATAAAGTCATAGGAACTGGCATATCAACTGAATTTTTAATATTTTAACATCAAAATATGTTGTAAGTGGTGGAAAGACCATCAATGGTTCTCTGAACAATTGGTTTTTAATTATTTTTTTTTTCTTCCGCCTAATTTTTTTCCTTCGCTGTTTTTTTGTTTCGCAAGATGTCGCTTTGATATTTGGAATATGATATCGAACAGTTAATATGCTTTTGAAATAACTCTGCTTAACCGAATACTTTCCCATATAAGAGTTATCTCCCCAAACACTGTTTTTCTTGTTATCTCTAAGGCTTCGCAACAGTATAAGAAACCGACAAATTTATTTTTCCAAATTGCTCGTTACGTCCTCAGGATGTTCTGTTTAATTTTGACCGAAGCCGTATATAGATTCCATATGAGAGTTATTGCCCCTTTTGTATTTGAAATTTTGAAATGTATTTTAAACTGGAAAACCATAAGTGATAGAGACCTAGGGTGTTTTGATTTGAGATCCTTGGTCCAAAAAAATGAAAATTAGGTCAAGGTCAAAGGTCAAGGTCATATTCTAAATTTAGATTTTGGCTTATTTTCACTCATTTTCATTAACCTTATAAGATATCGACAAATTATTTTTACTAAATTGTTAGTTGCGACATGTCGTAACATAATAATTTTGGTTGAAAGGGTACGTAGACAATAAATGGGAGTTTTAGCCCCTATCACACCTAAAATTATGCGTAAAGTGATATAATTTATTAACCATACATATTAGAGACCTAGGGTCTTTTGATTTGAGATCCTTGGTCCAAAAAATTGAAAATTAGGTCAAGGTCAAAGGTCAAGGTCATATTCTAAATTTTTGATTTTGGCTTATTTTCACTAATTTTCATTAACCTTATAAGATATCAACAAATTATTTTTACTAAATTGTTACATGTAGTTGTGACATGTCATTACTTACTAATTTTGGTTGAAAGGGTGCGTAGTCAATAAACAGGAGTTTTAGCCCCTATCATATCTAAAATTATGCGTAAAGTGATATAACTTATTTACCATACATATTAGAGACCTAGGGTCTTTTGATTTGAGATCCTCAGTTTGTGACCTTGAAATTGAGGTCAAGGTCATCGGTAAATTTGACGTTCTAGATTATGACCTTTGCTTAAATTTCATATCTATACATCATAAAGCCATATGAACTGACATTTTAGACTGATCTTTAATATTTTAATATCAAAATAGATATTTACTGGTGGAAAGACCTTCAATTGTTCTCTGAACAATTGGTTTTTAATTATTATTATTATTTTTTTTTTTCTTCCGCCTAATTTTTTTCCTTCGCTGTTTTTTTGTTTCGCAAGGTGTCGCTTAGATTTTTGGAATATGATATCGAACAGTTTATGCGCTTTGAAACCAACTCGTTTTAACCGAATACTTTCCCAAAAAAGAGTTTTCTCCCCGAACACTGTATTTCTTGTTATCTCTAAGGCTTCGCAACCGTATAAGAAACCGACAAATTTATTTTTCCAAATTGCTCATTATATCCTCAGGATGTTCTGTTTTATTTTGACCGAAGCCGTATAAAGATTCCATATGAGAGTTATCCCCCCTTTTATGTTTGATATAGGAATTTGCATTTCTAACTGGTAAACCATAAGTGATAGAGACCTAGGGTCTTTTGATTTGAGGTCCTTGGTCTAAAAAAATGAAAATAAGGTCAAGGTCAAAGGTCAAGGTCATATTATAAATTTTGATTTTGGCTTATTTTCACTCATTTTCAAAAGTCGTATAACTTATCGACTAATTATTTTTACTAAATTGTTAGTTGCGACATGTGGTAACACGTAGATTTTAGTCGAAAGAGTACGTAGACATTTGATGCCAGTTTTGCCCCCTTTTATATCTAATATTAGTTGTAAGGTAATACAACTCATTAACTATATATAGTAGAGGCCTAGAGTCTTTTGATTTGAGGTCCTTGGTTGATGACCTCGAAATTGAGCTTAAGGTCATAGGTAAATGTAACGTTCTAGAATTTGACCTTTGCTTTTACCTCATATGTATACATGATCAAGACTTGAGACTTTTTAAATTAGGTTGCAAGCAATGTGATCTAGAAAAAGACAACCGGAAGTGACCTTTTGTAAACCGGAAGTAGCTATATTTTGTACTTCATTAATGAAAAAAGTATATAGAACCATATATTTTTGGAATCAGTGTCAAGTAAACAATAAAAAATTAACGGAAGTAACATATTTTAAACCGGAAGTAAAAAATGATCTCCCTTATTTATATCTTTTTGTATAGAAACCATATATTTTTGGAATAAGCGTTCAATAAGCTGTCATTTGACGCTAAAATTGACATTTAAAACCAAATTTTAATATGTTCTTTTAAAAAAAAGGTCTTAACTGGTGGAAAGACCATCAATGGTTCTCTGAACAATTGGTTTTTAATTATTATTATTATTTTTTTTTTTTTTTCTTCCGCCTAATTTTTTTCCTTCTCTGTTTTTTTGTTTCGCAAGTTGTCGCTTAGATTTTTGGAATATGATATCGAACAGTTTATACGCTTTTGAAACCAACTCGTTTTAACCGAATACTTTCCCAAATAAGAGTTATCTCCCCGAACACTGTTTCTCTTGTTATCTCTAAGGCTTCGCAACCGTATAAGAAACCGACAAATTTATTTTTTTAAAATTGCTCGTTATATCCTCAGGATGTTCTGTTTTATTTTGACCGAAGCCGTATATAGATTCCAAATGAGAGTTATCCCCCCTTTAATGTTTGATATAAGAATTTGCATTTCAAACTGGTAAACCATAAGTGATAGAGACTTAGGGTCTTTTGATTTGAGGTCCTTGGTCCAAAAAAATGAAAATAAGGTCAAGGTCAAAGGTCAAGGTCATATTATAAATTTTGATTTTGGCTTATTTTCACTTATTTTCAAAAGCCGTATAACTTATCGACAAATTATTTTTACTAAATTGTTAGTATCGACATGTCGTAACTCATAAATTTTGGTTGAAAGGGTGCGAAGACAATGAATGGGAGTTTTCGCCCTTCTTATGTTTAGAATTATGCGTAAAGTGATATTACTCATAAACCATACATATAAGGAACTAGTGTCTTAAGGTTTGAGATCCTTAGTCTATGACCTTGAAATTGAGGTCAAGGTCATAGGTTAATTGGACGTTCTAGATTTTGACCTTTGCTCCAAATTCATATTTAGACATCATAAAGTCATAGGAACTGACATATCAACTGAATTTTTAATATTTTCACATCAAAATATGTTGAAAGTGGTGGAAAGACCATCAATGGTTCTCTGAACAATTGGTTTTTAATTATTATTATTATTTTTTTTTTCTTCCTCCAACTTTTTTATACCTTCGCTGTATTTTTGTTTCGCAAGATGTCGCTTAGATATATGGTATATGATATCGAACAGTTAATACACTTCTGAAACTGATACCGCGTAACAAAAAACTTTACCTTGTAAGAGTTATCTCCCCAAACAATGTTTTTCTTGTTATCTCTAAGGCTTCGCAACCGTATAAGAAACCGACAAATTTATTTTTCCAAATTGCTCGTTATATCCTCAGGATGTTCTGTTTTATTTTGACCGAAGCTATCCGGAGACTCCATATGAGCGTTATCCCCCCTTTTGTATATGATATAAGTGATATGCATTTCTAACTGGTAAACCATAAGTGATAGAGACCCAGGGTCTTTTGATTTAAGATCCTTGGTCCCAAAAAATAAAAATTAGGTCAAGGTCAAAGGTCAAGGTCAAATTCTAAATTTTGATTTTGGCTTATTTTCAGTTATTTTCATTAACCTTATAAGATATCGACAAATTATTTTTACTAAATTGTTAGTTGCGACATGTCGAAACTTTTAAATTTTGGTTGCAAGGGTGCGTAGACAATAAACGTGAATTTTCGCCCCTCTTATATTTAGAATTATGCGTAAAGTGATATTACTCATGAACCATACATATTAAGGAACTAGTGTCTTTTGATTCGAGATGTTTAGTCTATGACCTTGAAATTGAGGGTTTCAAAACTCACCCTGTGTGACCGAACTCGTATTCTTGTAGGAGTTATCTCCCCGCATCCCCTTTTTCTTGTTATCGCTTTTTCTCTACAACGGTAAAAGATTTTAACAAACTATTTTCACCAAATTGTTCGTCTACTCTTAAGAATGATTTGGTTTATTTGACTGACGTGATCTGAAGACATCTTATGGGAGTTATTTTCCTTTGAAAATTTAAGATAGGCGATATGTTGGATGAATTCACACATTATAAGTCGTAGAGGCCTAAAGTCTTTTGATATGGAGTCCTTGGTCCATTTCAAGGAAATTGAGGTCAAGGTCAATGGTCAAGGTCATGTTCTCAATTTTTCATTTAGCTTGTTATCTTTATTCAAAGGAAACTGTAACAGTTTATGATATAATGTGTTTGCCAAACAACTGTTTTCAATAAGGCGCAACTTCCACCCATTTAAGTCGAAGTGTTTTGGTCAACCCTTATAGGAGTTTTTCCCCTTTTGTATTTGAAATCGGTATTTCTCCACAACCTTACAAGTGATTGATCTGGGATCTTTTGATTTGAGATTGATGACCTTGAAATTGAGGTCAAGGTCAAAGGTCAACTTGACTTTCTAAATTTTGACCTTCGCTCAAAATCCTTCATTGTTCATTATAAGACAGTCTTCTGCATATACCTATTAATCTAATTTTTTATAGAAGTTTCAAGCAACACATTAGGGACAATATCAAAAGTTCAATGAAGGATAAAAAAATAATTCATATAGTTTTTTTCACCGACCCCTCTACCTCCCTCTAAACTTAATGTGGGAAAAATTGATTGCCCAATAAGGATATATGTAAAATCGATGTCAATTTATACAAAAATTGCAGCACTTTGACCCCCCCCCCCGCAAACTATTTGAATTAAGTTTTTTTGTCCTTCATTGATTTTTTAATGTCGTCCCTTACATCAACAAGGAGTGACATTTTCTAACATCAGTTTTTAAATTTCATTCTTATTATCGACGTGGAAAGACCTTCAATTGTTCTCTGAAGAATTGGTTTTTGATTTAATTGATACTATTACTTCTTCTTAATTCACCTGCTGAACCACCGGTACCTTAAAATATAAATATTTCTTAAGCGCAATTTTACATACATTACTATTTGTTTGATATATTCCAATATTCCAAATATCAAAATGGTAGGCAAAACGTGTTTCATTTTGTTTTAAATATAACATGGTGTGCTTAATAATTTGATTTACACAACTCTCCGTTTTGCCTATTATGACTGAATGGTTTCTTTTTGAGACTTTTAATCAATATCTACATTAATATCCATATCTTCACATGCTACAGAGATATTCTAGTAAAGGGTAAGTATCTATACACATTGAAAAGTTTATTAAATAATAAAATTATACCACACTTCTAACTATTTTTTTAAATTTTTTTAAAAGTGTTATCAAACCTTGAACTTGTGACACACAATCGTATTCATCTAAATATAACAAAGAAGATTGATTGCTAATGAGACAACTCTCCACAATAGATCAAAATGACACAGAAATTAACAACTAAAGGTCACCATACGGCATTCAACAATGAGCAAAGCCCATATCGCATAGTCAACAATAAAAGGCCCCGAGAAATGACAATGTAAAACGATTAAACTGAGAAAAATAACGGCCTTATTTATGTAAAAAGATAAACAAAAAACAAATAGGTAACGCATAACCAAAAGGTAAAATCACAAAAATACTGAACTCCGAGGAGAAATCAATACGGAAAATCCCAAATCCAATGGCAAAATCAAAGGATAAAACACATCAAACGAATGGACAACAACTGTCTTATTCCTGACTTGGTTCAGGCATTTTCTGATGTTGAAAATTGTGGATTGAACCTGTCTTTACAGCGCTAAACCTCTCACTTGTACGACAGTTGCAAGACGAACCAAACGACAACTGATTTACAGGCTCCTGTTTTGGGACAGGCACATACATGAATAATGTGGCAGGGTTAAACATGTTAGCGGGATCCCAACCCTCACCATAACCTGGGACAGTGGTATAACAGTACAACATAAGAACGAACTACATATTTATTTTAAGTCTAAAGATGGAAACCCTTCAGTGTTGGAGATGTACTAGTGTTGCAACAAAAAAATTGATGTAACAAATTTATTTAAGTAATACTGAACATATGATACAGATTAAAAAAACCAAAGTCCTATCCTAAAAAAGCAAATGCCGTTAATTATGTTTTGGAGAACTGACAATAGTCCAATCAATACAAGGAAATACAAGTTCAATTATACGCTTTCAAGTATTTGGCTTTGAGCGTTCTTGTTAAGGAAAACCTAGAAATTCGCTTTGGACTCATTGAAATTAAGAAAGTGTCGATTTCCTTTTGTCTTTACTATACACAAGGTTTGAAAAAAAAGAAAAAAAGAAAAATGATGTAAAGTAAATTCATAGTTTTCGCTGTATTAAGAGAAGCTGTGATATGATTGCCAATGAGATAGATGCCCACTACGTTACAAATATCGTAGATGTTAGCATATTGTTTGTTTTTGCAATATTATTTTGACAGCTTTAACTACATCATATCATATTTCAATTGCCTTGAGTATGACACCGTTTTTGGAATCTGCCCATTAGGAGATCATTCGTTATAATATGAGCGTGATACACCAATGATAATGTTCGTGTATTTAATTATAAGTTTAACGCCACATAAAATAAACATGGTTATACTAAGGCGACTAGTTTTTGTTGGTGGAAGAATCTTGGGTAAACAAACAGAACAGCCGACTTTCTGGGAAAATTGGCCAAGCACATTGGTGTTTTTTTAGAAATCACATGTTCATAGAGTGAAACAAAATGTACTACAAAAAGTTTATTGTGATGGAGGTCTAAATATGATCAATCTAAATACTTTAATAAATGCTTTGACATGAAATTGGATAAAAGGATTTTTTACAAATTCTTGTAAATGGCAAAAATATATTTCTGTCCTTCATGTATGTTGATAAAAATATATTTTAGTTGTGGTAATAGCTATATAAAGCAACTACAACAAGGTCTAAAGAATAAACTGGGTGCCTGGCTAAGGGTAATTGAAAAAAGAAATGAATTTGAACGACTGAGAATATTTTCTTTCCAGTTCAATTTGGATGAATAATCTATTTCAAATTGACAACAACCCTGTGTTTTTCAAAGAATGGTATAGTAAAGTTATGAAGATTTTATTATGGAGGAGAATGGTACCTATCGAAATTTTTATCAGTTTCAGTAGTGTGTTCATATGAATTTAGTCATCATGAAATAAAAGCATAATTTCTATGCTTATTAAGACTTCCAAAAAATAAATAAGTGAGATTGTAAATAAGTATCTCATTTCTGACCATTCTCAAAAGCAAATGTAGATGTAAGCACGTTGTGTCATTCTACAATATACTGTTGACAACTTTCATTGCGTCTTATCTTAATTATAGTGTCTTACTGAGACAACACTCTTCATGTCTGCCTGTACTATGAGTAAGATAAAATGTGTGTATTTGTTTGATGGTGAGTATAGCCATACTCGGTGATATGCCTTTTAGCATAATGACTAGTTTTTGTTGGTGGAGAAAGCTGAAATGGCAGAGAGTACACTTTATCTCGGTCTTAATAACTTGCATTCTGAACATTTTTTTCATATGTACATGAATATAGTTGTTTACTGTTCGTTTGATGTGTTGGTAGCTTTAGATTTTGCCATTTGATTACGGAATGTTTGTTCTGAATTTTCCTCGGAGTTAAGTTATTTGTAATTTTACTTTTACGGCCTTAATATGAATTTGATTTCTAAAAACGATCATAAGTTTCGTAAGTTTACTTTGCAAATTGTTTCCGAATGCTTTTTTGTTTTCTCAAATCATTTCTACGAGTTTTTTTTATTATACCAACGATTTATACTATGAAAATTGCAACTTTTTTTCCAGGATGGTGACACTCTTTTACATTCAGCTGGTAGAGGTGGACACCCCAAAATACTGCAATGGTTATTAGAAAGAACAAAGATCGATCCAAATAACGTAAATAAGGTATCAAAGGAAGTTCTTTACAGCATTGTCAATTAAAACCAATGTCAGCACAATGTTGATTATGACATCAATACATATCTACCCAATATAATAGATATCGGAGAGGTGAATGGCAATAATATTTAAAAAAAAACAACAAAAAACAACAACAAAAAAAATACCAAGATAAACGTCTTTCATGATGTCATGAATATGCAGGCACTGCATACTTATTTAAAGTGTAAAGATGGTGAACCTTCAATGTCGGAGATGTAATAGTGTAACAAAATAAAAGTTAACGTTACAAATTTAATTAACAAAACTAAACATATAATACAGATTTAAAAAAAAAGTCTTATACTAAATAAGCAAATGTTTTTTAAAAGTGACAAAACCCGTTAATTTTGTTTTGGAGAACTGTCAATAGTCAAATCAATACAAGGAAATATAAGTTCAATAAGTGGCTATCAATTTTTTGGCTTTGACCGTTCTTGTAAAAGTAAATTCAGAAATTCGGATGCATTGAAATTTATTATTTTGACAGCTTCAACTACATCATATCATATTTCAATTGAATTGAGTGAGACATCGTTCTTGAAATCTGCTCGTAAAGAGATTATTTGTTATAATATGAGTGTGATACAACCATGATAAGGTTCGTTTATTTGTTTAAGTTTAACGCCACATAGAATTAAAATGGTTATACTCTGGCGACCAGTTTTTGTTGTTGGAAGAATTTTGGGTAAACAGACAGAAGTTTATTTGGAAATCCCATGTTTATAGAATGAAAACTAAATGTACTACAAGAAGATATTTGAGATGGAGGCCTAAGAAGATCAATTTTAATACTTTTATAAATGCTTTGACATGAAATTGAATCAAAAGGATTTTTAGAAATTTTTGTAAAAGGCAAAATATAATTCTTTCCTTCATGTTTGTTGATAAAAATACATGTTTATTTGTGGTAATAGTTATATAAAGCAACTACAACAAAATCTAAAGAATAAACTGGGTGCTTGACAGACGGTAATTGAAAAAGAAATGAATTGACACGACTAGGAATTTTTTCTTTCCAGTCCAATTCGGATGATCCATTTCAAATTGACAACAAACAGTGTTTTCAAAGACTGATATAGTAATGTCATGAAGATTGTATTATGCGGGAGTGTTTTCATATGAATTTTTAGACATCATGAAATAATAGCATAAATTCTATGCTAACTAAGACTTCCAAAAAAATAAGTATCTCATTTGATACCATCAGTTATAAATATTAAAAAAGAAGATGTGGTATGATTGTAAATGAGGCAACTCTCCACAGAAGACCAAAATGACACACAAATTAACAACTATAGGTCACCGTACGGCCTCCAACAATGAGCAAAGCCCATACCGCATAGTCAGCTATAAAGGGCCCCGAAATGACAATGTAAAACAATTCAAACGAGAAAGCTAACGGCCTTATTCATTTACAAAAAAAGAACGAAAACAAAAAGGTAACATATAAACAAACGACAACCACTGAATTACAGTACAACGTAATTAGAACGAACTATAAAAAACAGTTGAAAAAGGCTTAACTCATCACATGGACAAACATGCAAGTGGACGTGACCGGGTACTTGTAGAGACCATAAGGAACATTTTTAAAACCAAACAGGGAATAAAAATGTGTATTGTGATCTTAACGAAAAATTAAAAGTGTTCCTAAAGCAGTATCAAGATGGACAGCAACATTAGTTTTAGAAAATCATTACTGGAAAAAGACTTTTCAACTACATTGTGCTATAAAAACAATTACTTAGCTACAATGACTTCATCATATAATACATCATATAATACTGGCAACAAAATTTTTTTTAAACAATATAGGATTAGTTCAAATAGATATAAGAAGATGTGGTGTGAGTGCCAATGAGAAAACTCTCAGTCCAAATAACAATTTTAAAAAAGTAAACCATTATAGGTCAATGTACGGCCTTAAATATGGAGCCTTGGCTCACACCAAACAACAAGCTATACAGGGTCCCTACTGTACATCAGATTCCTGACTTGGGACAGGTGCAAACATTTGCAGCAGGATTGAACGTTTTAATGGATCCAAACTTTCTCCCTAACCATATTTTACCTTTCGTGAGACATAATTGGAATCAACTAAACATATACTTAAGAATTGTTATAAAGTACAATAATGTGTTGAGCAAACTGAAATGGGGGTTTTCCAGAATGGTATAAGTATACCTTTTTTCACAAGACATTTTTTGTTTGGAAATCTATCACGAATGTACAGTTGGGTGCAGACCAAGCATTACATGTAAACGGGTCGAAAAATTAACGCAGCGTTTACTCGCGTGCACTTCAAGTAAATGCTCCGTTAACTGTGTGTTAACTCCAAAATTCCAGTAGACATACAAAGTAAACGGGCGTTGACGCACAATCGGCGCGTCTTTTAATTTCGTCAAAAGTAAACGCACGTTTAAACTCATCATAGATACCAGGACTAAATTTAGTATATACGCCAGACGCGCGTTTCGTCTAAAAAAACTCATCAGTGACGCTAGAATTCAAAAAAGTTAAAAAGGCCAAATAAAGTACAAAGTTGAAGAGCATTGAGAACCAAAATTCCTAAAAGTTTTGCCAAATACAGCTTAGGTGATCTATGCCTGAGGTAGAAAAGCCTTAGTATTTCAAAAAATTAAAAAATTTGTAAACAGCAAATTTATAAATATACCCATATCAATGACAATTCATGTCAACACCAAAAGTGACTACTGACTACTGGGCTTGTGATACCCTCGGGCAATAAATCTCCACCAGCAGTGGCATGGACCCAGTGGTTGTAAATACACTCATCATAGATACCAGGACTAAATTTAGTATATACGCCAGACGCGCGTTTCGTCTACAAAAAACTCATCAGTGTTGCTCGAATTTAAAAAAGTTAAAAAGGCCAAATAAAGTACGAAGTTGAAGACCATTGAGAACCAAAATTCCTAAAAGTTTTGCCACGCGTTAACGCAAAATTTTATCGTATTCTATATACACTGATATTAAATATCAAATGATAAAGTACAGCACCATTAAATGACCAACTGTTTATTTTCGATTGACATATTGACGATTACAGTTAATTGTAAATGTTATTACACCTCTGTCTTAAATTAATTGAAATTAATCGTAGTGGTTTTTTTCTGCACAAATAAGCAGTTCAACCATGACTTTTTTGTATTCAAATGATTAAATAAATCATCACCAAAATCCAGCAGTTTTCACATCTCAGACAGTCTGACTCAGTCTGATTCGTATGATAACATTATTTGACCTCATTCACAGAAACAAACCATATTTGCCCTTCATCAAGTAAATCTACAAAGCCGCACAGTAAATCAGGAGAGACTGTAGAATACAAATGACAGCAATATTGGAAACAAATTACTAAATATTTTGGTTTGCATCAATTTATAGTGCTAGTATATACTCAAGTTATTCAAACTATTGAATCGTTGTCAAATATTGGTAGTTATTCTGACTCTTATAAAAAAATATTTGTCCGCGACGATATTTGCACGTTATTACGAAAATCTTTATAGTGGCATAGTAAATCAGTAACATTTTTATGTCAGGATGTTGTATGCAATATTGGTAAAAAATGACTAAATATTTTGGTTCGCATATTGAATCGTATTCGAAAAGAAATATCAGTAGTTTTCAAACCTCAGACTGACTCGTATAAAAAAATCATGTGTCTGCGTCAACCAAAACTGACCATATTTGCACTTTATTATTAAGATCTTAATAGCGGCATAGTAAATCACTTATATCTTTATATCAGGATACAACAGACAGTAATATTGGAAAAACAACATGACTACAAAATTTGGTTCGCTATAACATGCTTTTAGTGCCAGCATGTCCCCTTTATATGAAAATATTGAATCATAAACAAATATCTGTAATTTTCATATCTCAGACTGACAAAATTATTTATCCGCATCAACCAAAACTGACCATATTTGCTATATTTTATGTAAATCTTATATTTGCATAGTAAATCAGTAATATATTATATCCGAATGGATTGTATAATACAAATGCCAACAATATTGGAAAACAATGACTACAAAATTTAGTTCTTATCAATTTATAGTGCCAGCTTGTCCTTTTTTATTCAAAATATTGAATTATAAACAAATATCAGTTTTCTTACCTCAAACAGACCCGTATAACAAAATTATCTGTCCGCATCAATCAAAAACTGACCATATTGGCACTTTATTATGTAATTTTTATGTACATTTGGGTTCTCAACAATTTAAAGTGCCAGCATGTTCTATCTTATTCAAAATATTGAATCGTATTCGTAAACAAATATCAGTAGTTTTCATACCTCAGACTGACTCGTATAACAACATTATTTGTCTACGTCAAGTCAACCAAAACTGACCATATTTGCACTTCATTATTAAAATCTTCATACCGGCATAGTAAATCACTTATATTTTCATATCAAGATACAACTTCAGAATATTGGAAAAATAACGACTACAAAATATTGTTCGCATTAATTTTTAGTCCCCATGTCCCATTTACATGAAAAATACTAAATCATAAACAAATATCTGTAATTTTCATAACTCAGACTGACTCGAATGACAAAATTATTTATCAGCATCAACTATAATTGACCACATTAGCTATATTTTATGTAAATCTTATAGTTGCATAGTAAATAAGTAATATTTTATATCAGAA
This sequence comes from Mytilus edulis, assembly GCA_019925275.1. Lineage (NCBI taxonomy): Eukaryota > Metazoa > Mollusca > Bivalvia > Mytilida > Mytilidae > Mytilus > Mytilus edulis. The sequence goes on along the minus strand of CM034360.1, from coordinate 79,882,418 downwards.
TGGATTGTATAATACAGATGACAGCAATTAAAAAAAAAATAACTAAAAATATTGGTTCTCAAGAATTTAAAGTGCCAGCATGTCATATTTTTTTTTTTAAATATTGAATCGTATTCGTAAACAAATATCAGTAGTTTTCATACCTAAGACTGACTCGTAGAGCAAAATTATTTGTCCATGTCAACCGAAACTGACTATTTTTGCACCTTTTGATGAAAATCTTTATAGCTGCATAGTAAATCAGTTATATTTCTATATCAAGATGGATTGTATATAAAGAAATGACAGCAAATTTGGAAAAACAATGACTAAACATTTTGGCTTTCATCAATTTATAAAGCATGTTCTCTTTTTATTCAAAATATTGAATCATTAACAAATATCAGAAGTTTTCCTACCTCAGACTGACTCGTATAACAAAATTATTTGTCTGCGTCAACCAAAACGGATCATATTTGCTCTTTATAATGTAGATCTTATCAGATGCATAGTAAATCAGTAATATTTATATATCAGGACAGATTGTATAATACAAAGGTGAACCTTAAAACAATATTTGTTCTGGATTAAATTATATTATTAAAAACACTATTAAGAAAAGAAACTTTCATTTGACCAAGTGGGTCAGCTTTTGGGGATTTTCCGTTACGTGTTGCACACCTCAGTTTCAAAATCTACTAAGCTGTCCATCAGGATATTTATATGTAATTCATCAAGGTTTTGATATTACAAATTTGCTTTGAATAATGTTGGAAAGGTTTTGAATATAAGTCGCAACAAGTTTTCTTTCAAGTTCTAAAAGTTCGAAAAATTCCCTTTCACAAATAAAGACGATTAGCACACCCCTCAATTTGAGAATCGACTGAGGTCTTTGTCTTGTCGTTAATGCTCCATCGGGGAATTTATATTATATATCTGCTGGAAAGCGTCCAGTTTTGTGAAACATATCATTAATTTAGTTTATCCTACAATTAGGTGTCTTACTATAACTATAAAGATACAGCCCTACAGACATCATTATGCTGTATCTGTATACAAAAGGTTACGTTCAATATCGTAGCTACTACCTTTTTTGTATTGACAAGTCTGGCATGAACATCTGTTACCTTAGAATATGTATAGTTGGGTGCATGTCTGAAAGCAGTATCCTTTAAACGTGCCATTACTTCCTGTTTTTCTCACTAGTTGACCTATACTTGTTCTAATAAGTAGTTAATGCATATGTTTATATTATAAACACACGTGAAATGTAAGTTTTACCCTATAATAAAAAGTGAAAGGAGCCTAGATGGCTTCAAATTTGTTATCTCAAAGGTTAATTAACTGTATGCCTAATCTGTCAACGCATGTGTTAGTAATTCTACCGTGGAATAATTGACTAGCTTGAATAGATAGTTTTCCTTCACAAAGTTTGAGTTTCTCCCCTTGCACACCACTTTCATCCACCAATTAAATCTAACCACCTCAATATAGCCAATCCTGTTGAAGGGGTTTTTCACACCAATAGTAAATCAATGTATCATATCTATATTTGCCTCTGACTAGCTCTGAATCTTTTTTATGTGTTTTACTTTACTTTTGGTCCTTCTGGTTTCTCTTAGTTCTTTAACATTCGTATGAGAATATGGTTTTTCAACGCTCAAGTATAAATCGACAAATATTATAATCAAAACAATAAAATGCATTTAATCAGAATAAATGGCTATATAATTTCATAATATTTCTGTTAACGGTCAAATCAAGCGTTTATGTAATGCTTGGTCTACACCCAACTATAACGGATATACAAAACCTATTTATTACAAAACTGGGTTTACTATCTATTGTATTTATTTAACCTGTATTAAATGTTCCTGAAATACAATTATATTTTTAACAGAATATTGGTACGAACTGTCAATATGTCTACTGTTTATTTCAGGATGGGGACACTGTTTTACACATAACTGTTAGAGGTGGAAAACTCGAAATGGTCAAATTGTTACTCAAAACATCAACTATAGATCCCAATCAACAGAATAAGGTATAAAGTATGAGAAATTATGTATCTCTATGTGTTTTCAACTTTCCCTGTGTCAGATATTATGCTTATTAGATCGCTGGGGCAACAATTTACATCTCAAAATTATTTTTATATTAGCTGTAGCAATCATTTCTTAGTACTAACAATTAATTAAACAAGTGAAAATGAATTTTGTAGACAAAATTGGTAAAATAAAGCTAAAGAATGAAGATATCATAATGTTTCTGAATCACTTGCTTTTGAATTAGGTCAGTGTTGCTCAGTCTTAAGTTTCTATTGACTGTGTTGTAAAAGTTGTTATTTTAGTTTACTAAAGTATGTCATTTTCTTGTCAGAACAATTTGATATCCCTTTTTTAACTTTATTTCCTTTGTTACATAAAATCGACAGGGTCCACGTATCATAACACTCTAACTTGGAAATTAAATTGAGATAGTAAAATGCAAATTATATTATTTTGATCACTCCCTATGCATTTATCTATACATCCCATTATGTATGATCATCGGTACAAGCACTAATTTGATCTTTTTTACATATTTATATTTTCTAACTTCAACAACTGTTGGCCTACTTTTTCTATAATAACTCATATTAAATTAAAGAAAATACACACGCTATTCAAACACACAGATCGGATGGTTTTACACTAGTCATTTCTAGGGGCCCATTATAGATTGCTGTTCAGTGTGAGCCAAGACTCCGTGTTGAAGATCGTACTTTGACCTATAATGTTTTACTTTTATAAATTGTGACTTTGATGTAGCGTTATTTCAGTGACTCTCATACCACATCTTCTTAATTCTATTGTTATTTTATCTAATTGTAAGAACTCTCTTCTGAACTTTACTGCGTAAATCTTGTTTAACATTTGTACAGGTTGGCATAATATGTCTTTGGTACAAGTATATAACAAATATTATTCCTGTGAACAATAGAATTGACATAGTTCATAGCGGGTGATTTGTACATAATTTTATGCCAATATTATTTCAACTGATCTGGTGGAGCTTATGTTTTAATTTGCATAAGGACAGTCTATTTGAAGATGTGTGTGATAAGGATGATTGCCGTTATTAATATTATTGAATTCTAATCACCTATTAGTATCACCAAACGCATATACAAAAGAACTAAGTGTATGATATGGGACGAATAACTTGATACTCCATTGATGAGTGTATCCCCAAACTCCTGTCTATTGATGAAATGGTCTTTAATAAGCGAACTCCTTAAACCCCACCCAGTCAAGTGAAATAAATCTAGTAATACTATAGTGATATATAATGTGGTCATTTAAAAAGCTTGACCAGGCAAAGGTTGTCGACTAACGATTTTGTTCATATCGACTTATTTGCAGATATTGTCTTAGTGATCATATTTAGAGTTTCTCTCTGTTCTTGAGATAGGAGGGATATCAGGAACAAAGGGCGTTAATGCAATACTGCCAATCGTACCAATGCTATGCTAGATACAAAATAACACGGAGTTTCTTAGTATACATGTATATATAGGACGTTAATAATTAATTTTTAGCTTTTTGTTTGATGACATTCCATATATGTTGTTCTGTATATTAATGCATTCTTTGTCCTCGACTTCATTGGAATGACTTTGTGAAAGGCGATATATACTCATAATACAAACTAATTTGATGTCCTATTCAAGTCTGAATTAATTGAATGGTGTTTTTGAATCATTGTAGGACACTTTTAAATGCATTTGTACCTCTATACAATAGGGTTGGAACAAAGTATTACCCGCCCGTGAAAACCCATGTGGGAAAACCCGATTCTCCCGGGCTGTGCAATACTCCAAGAAATGGGTAATACTAGGCAAAATGATTTTTTTAACATTATTTTAACACAAAATAGTTAAAACGTGTTGTAGTTCAATAGTAATATAACAAAATATATACATTTTATACAGATAACCATTGAGAGTCATTTCTAGAAGATTGTAAATTCAATTTTATTTTCTTCTCCACTAATGCTGTGTGGGCAGAATACAAGGTTGGCTTATTTTAGGTTACCTTGATAATTGCAAAGCATTGATGCAAGGAATGATTTATCCAAACTTTGATTGCAGTGTTTTAGAAAATTGTAAAATTTGAATTGTTATGCAATTATATTGCTATAAAGTGAACAGCCTAAGGGGTCATGTCAGTCAACACTTAAAGAATTTGAAAGTCTGATAACTGTTACATAAACAAAAAAAATGTTCTTATCTGAATAATTACCTATTAATTAGTGATCTACATATACATTATTTAATTTTTTCCTACATGTAATTGTTTAGTCTTAATACAATGACTTAGTTATATATATATATTTGTTAAAAAAATCAATTCTTTAAATTTTGCTTAAATATTTAAACAGTTCCCTAAACAAATCAAAGTATGTTGATAAATGTTTTAAATGTATTGCATTTATGTTTGAACTCTGATTCCCTCTTAAAAGGATGTCTATATTTTATATTTCCTAGCATTGCCCAGTATTGCCCAGTCAAAAAAAGGCAACAGTAGTATACCGCTGTTCAAAACTCATAAATCCATGGACAAAAAACAAAAACGGGGTAACAAACTAAAACCGAGGGAAACGCATTAAATATAAGAGGAGAACAACGACACAACACTAAAATGTAACACACACAGAAACGGACCAAGCATCAGACAAAATCCCACGAGAATAACAAATATAACATCAAAAACAAATACATGAATTTGGGATAGACAAGTACCGTGACACGTCTTATCGTAATGTGAAATTACACTCAAAAATAAGAGAAAACAAACGACGCAACGTTAAAATGTAACACATACAGAAACGAACAATAATATAACAATGGCCATATTCCTGACTTGGTACAGGATATTTTTAAAAGAAAAATGGTGGGTTGAACGTGGTTTTCTGGCATGCCAAACCTCGCACTTTAATGGCAATGTTAAATATAACATTGAAATGACAACATAATATTACAGGACTACAATACAAATAAATAGGAGAACGTATTAGACAAAGAAACACATGATTAATGAATAACAAAAAGCATCAGGTCTAAAATTCAATACGTCAAAAACGCGCCCCGTCCACACAAGACTTACCAGTGATGCCCAGATATAAACGATCGAAAGCGAAAAAAAAGTACAAAGTTGTACAGCACTGAAGATCAAAAGTTGAAAAAGGCTGTGTCAAATACGGCTATGTTTTTATGCTTGGGATAAGAACATCCTTATTATTTTGAACAATTAATGCTATTGCAAACAGTAAATTTTATTAAATGAATATAACAGATATACATAATGAAACTGAAGTATTAACTTATTACAGAAAACAAACACGAATACATAATGCAAAGACCAACACAGAATAGACACACCCGCCTCAGTCCAGGCCTCAACGCAGTAGATTGTGAAAGCTTGTAAAACCCGGATTTTCCCAGTATTTCCCACTAAGCTAGACAATACTCATAGACCCCGGGTTTTTGCCAACCCTGCTATACAAGTAAATTGAATTTTTTTTTTATTTCAGACCAACGGCGACACTCTTTTGCACATAGCTGTACGAGATGAAAACCTCGACATGGTCCAATTGTTATTAGAAAGAGGAGATATAGATTCAGATAAAGTAAATAAGGTATACAATTCATTGTTACATTATTTCAGTCATTCATCAAATACAATGTCTACATATTTAATCAAATACGTTTTACTTTTCCTTTATTCCTAATCCTCCCACATAAAAATTGCGCAATGCGATACATATCTCGTTTGCTCAGTTACATTCAGCTACACAAGTTTTTTTAAGAGGAACAAACTATTTTTAGTAAACAGGTGCTTTACATTTTGTTTTTCTGTTTTATATCTACAAATGAGAATTTATAATAACAATAACGGATGAACAATCCTCCCCTGAAATTATTTTGAAATTTCCCTATAGTCATGATATTATTTGTTTTCAATTGAACACTTTAATCTTAGACCAAAAAAATGTTAATCATGCGTACAGTTTCTCTCTGTCATTAGGATAGGTGGGATATCAGGGGAAGGGCGTATAGTTGCAGTTCTGACAATAGAAAACTGCTATGCTAAAAAAAGCAAAAATCACACGGTCGTCTTTCAAGACGTTTCTTAGTATACATGTATACATGGGAACTTAATAATTAATTTTAGCTTTGTTTTGATGACATTCCATCTGTTTGACTTGATACCAATGCAACGTTTGTCTTTTTTTTTCATTTGAATATATGGAATAATATTCATTGAGAAAGGCGATATTCATAATACAAATGATATTTTGATTTTCATATCAAGTCTGAATTGATTTAATACTCTTGTTGCATTAATTGCAAGACACTTTGAATGCATGTGTACCTATATCTTTGTATATACAAGCGAATTAAACATATTTATCTTTTTTGTTCAGACCAACGGCGATACTCCTTTACACATAGCTGTAAGACGTAAATACTTCACAATGGTCGAATTGTTAATAGAAAGAGGAAATTTAGATCCAGATAAAGTCAATAAGGTATACATGCTTTGTAATATTGTTTCAGTCATTCATCAAATACAAGAATGTACAATGTCTACACATATAATTAGTTTGTTATTTCTAATGTTCTGACATAAGTTAACCTTTTTCTTGAAAAACAAGTGCAGTTAAGACCGGAGAATTAGTATAAGATTGTAAAAAATACAAATTTAACTGTAAAACGTGTCTGTACATGCAATAGCTGATGTATTGTATACACTAACTACCGACGATGTGTGTGTCCTGTGACTAAATATGGTTACTTTGAAATATCATGTCAAACGGTATCATTTTAAAGTATCATTATATCCTATTTTTCTCACCATTTGACCTATATTATTTCTAATTATTAGTTAATGCATCTGTTTATCTTATATACAAACGTGAAATATAAGTGTTGCACTGTATTCAAAAATGAAAGGGTGGTTTAATATTGTTGAAGGGGTGTTACACAACAATATAAACCAAATTATGGCATAAGTATTTGACTAGCTCTGATTATCTTTCAGTGTTGCCTTTACATTTGGTCCCTTTTATTTTTATTTCTTTAACATTCTTATGAGAATGTGGCTTTTGAAAGCATCTGGCCTCATCTATAAATCGACAAACCTTATCATAAAAATAATTAAATACATAATTTCATAATATTTCTGTTGACTTCAAGTCTGCTTTGAACTCTTACAACCCGAGAATGATGAAGGCCGTTGATAGCTGTAACGAAAACTGTTCAATGCATACACTGGACAGGTAAATGCCAATTTGGTATACATATGAACACTGTTTTGTACATAAACTCATCATAGCCACTAGGATTACAATTATATACGCCAGACGCTCATTTCGTCTACATAGGACTTATCACTGACTCTCGAATAAAAGAAGTTAAAACGGTTAAGAACATTGAGGATACTAACTTCCTAAACAATGTACCAAATACAGATACTGTTTTATATTACCGGAGTAGAACATCCTTAGTATTTTAATATATTATACTTAACAAATTCTTATTATCAATATAACAGTCCAGAGGAAAACTTGTCTTCCTACTATTTGTTTTCTGGCTTCATAATTGAGAATGGAAACGGGTATTGTGTCAGGGAGACAATACCCGATCAAAAGGCAAAACCAGCCAATGGCCACCAATAAGTCTTCATGCTCAATTGTGAGTTCTTTCTAACATATGCCACACGCTTAGCATAAGTGGAGGACGACTCGCAAAAATTGAAGGACAAATCAAACACGGAGTTGAAGGTCATTAAAACCAAACATTCAAGAAAGATGTGGCATATACAACAATAGTGGTTGATCACTATAATCACATAAACATGTACACAAATGCTTTTTTTTTTAAATCGATATTATTAAGAGGATAAACGATCACATATATTCTTAACTGTGTAACATTACCGCTTGTCAACTATGTCATTTCTTTTAATTTAGTTCTATTACCAAGCAATATGCAATTCTAAACATTACTTGTAACGTCACTTTCGCCTTCTTTTAATTGTGACCATGCATTTTAATACGCATCGCTTGTTTATTTCGTTCACAACCATGGATATATGTGTGAACATGAACCAGTCGAGAAATCACATGGTACGTCTTTGTTCATAATTGTCATTTTAAAAATTTTAAATAGGTAACAATATTTACGGCTTAACATTTTGTTTTTACTTTTAACCTGTGGTAAGACAGAATTCACGCCATTATTTATGACAATTTACTTGTTCTAGTCCTAGATTTTAATGAAATATGTGCTATTGAACGCAGACAAACCACAAATTAACAATCATACAACATATTCCTTTCCTTTTCTTCATATTACACGTTCTGTTTTAAATTTTGATTCGTCGGAAAACTGGTTCCTTTGTAAGAACAATGTGCTCTTCTACCATCATACATTGAGGTAAATAACATTGCTGTCTGAAATAAAGACTGCATGCAAACTTAACATAGTTTCACTTAAAAAAAAGACTAATTTTAGACACACATGACTTCCCAGCTTGCATTTGAAAAATTAAATTTATATTACGAAATAATACTTTTGACGCGATAGAGTGTTTTGTTCATAATTACAAATGAATAATGTGTCTCATTGATAGCCCTTATCTATAAATAACATTAAACTGAACAGGCAATTTGTTCATTAATATTTCAAAATGTCAGTCTTTTACCAAATGACTTGGTATAGTGAGTCACTGTATATAATGCCTGTCAAGGTTAGGCAATATGTAAATTGCGATCCTTTAAAGTATATCTTACACATTGACAGTGATAAGTAATGTGCGTATCTTTCCAAATGCAGACGTTTGTCTAAGTCTCTGTTGGTACGTTGACACTCATGCAGCCTTTTTATCTTATGTTCGGATATGACAATCTCTGAAATACATCGTATGGAGGTCTGATTTCCTGATTCTTCTATTTAAAAAAATCTACGTATCTACTAATACCTACAGTGTTAATAACGTTGCAGCAGACTAGTTTAAACTGATCATGTTATTTATAGCCAGAGTTGTGAAATATGTTCAACATGTATACCATGGGAATATTAAACAAATAATAGTGGTGTGATTTCATTTCAGAATAATTTGAAACCAATCGATGTTTTTGAGGTACGAGATTATAATTTGAAAAACGATAACAGATCAAAAAGAGCTATACAAGAACTATTCAAGGTACATTTATTTTGAAAATTTAACACTTAAAATTTAGAATTTTTCAAATACCACGGCTTTTCCATCTCAATATTAGATTACCTAAGCTGTATTTTGGTCCTCACAGCTCTCCAACTTTAACATGTATAACTTTAGTTTTTTTTTTTTTATTCTATCGTCACTGATGAGTCTTTTGTACAAAACGGGCGTCTGGTATAAACACAAAATTTAATCCTGGTATTTACAACCACTGGGTCCATGCCACTGCTAGTGGAGCTTTAATTCCCAGAGGGTATTACCAGCCCTGTAGCACTTATGTGCTGATATGAATTATAATTGATATGGTCATATCAAATAAATTAACTGTTTACGACAAGTGTTGAATTCTTGAAATACTGAGGCGTTCCTACCTCGGGAATATATTACCTTAGCTGTATTTGGCAAAACCTTAAGTAATTTTGGTCCTCAATACTCTTCAACTTCGTACTTTATTTGGCCTTTTTAACTTTTTTGGATTCGAGCGTCACTGACGAGTCATTTGTAGACGAAAGTTGCGTCTGGCGTAAATACAAAATGTAATCCTGGTATCTATGATGAATTTAATTATATTCATACATATTTTTTATAGAACTACTACCACTCTTTGAAAGACTACGTTATTGATGAATCCTGTGATAATCTAAAATTATTTTAAAGTGTAGCATCTGATATCCTTATCGTCATGTGCTTTCCTTGATTGTTGCTTATCATCAACAGACCGCAAATGCAAAATATCATCTATCATTGTTTGAATATGTATTAGTTTGGAACAAAATCAGGAAACGAAACAATGCCGACTTGTTTTGTTAAATCAGCCAAATTTGATTTCGATTTGTTGGACGTCAATGTAAATGTAAATCTTCAAATGCACATAAAATGCAAATAATTCGATATCAGTAGTTGGGAATGCTTTTTGGCTGTCCGTTTTTTTTCAACTTTAAATATTTAATTTCACTACTGGTTGTGAACAATGACCCTTAGCGCTACAACAATGACGCTAAGGTTCCTCCCTGTGTTGTTAATTGCTAATGATACCTTTTTGCCATTCTTCCCTGAGTTATAAACCGGGAAATTGGTAGCGTAGTACTAATTATACTCATCTTTTGAATGAGTTGTTTTTATCCATGCAGCTTTAAAGTTGACATTAGATAAATTTTGCTATATATTTTAGGTATTTTTTTTTGTGATATAGTTCTTCAACGGGTTTGATACTTATACATCTTCGTATGTTAATTTTTGGCTTTGAGCGTTCCTAACGAATGTTAATCGAGAAAAGCGCTTCGGACGCATACAATTATTAAACGTGTTGTTTTCAATTTTTTTATATCACTGGGTCGATACCTCTGCTGGTGGACTATCAGTCCCCTAGGGTACCTTCAGCTCAGTAGTCAGAACTTCGGTACTGACATGATTTTACAATCTTTCTAAAATCATCCGTTTATAAATTTTGAAATTATTAAGAAAATAAGATTTCAACTCCCTCAGGCAAAGTTGACTTGAGATGAGTTTTTCTATTTATCTAAGATATTTTTTTGACATATAGCTCTTCAACTTTTTAGTACTTATACATCTTCGGATTTCAATTGTATGGCTGTGAGCGTTCTTGATGAAAGATAATCCAGAAAAGCACTTCGGACACATGAAATTATTGAACGTATTGTTTTCCATTTTTTACATCACCGGGTCGATACCTCTGTTGGTGGACAATCAGTCCCCGAGGTATCTTCAGCTCAGTAGTAAGTACTTCGTTACTGACGTGATTCGAAAATCTTTTCTAAAATCATCCGTTTATAAATTTTCAAATTATTGAGAAACTAAGGTTTCAACTCCCTCAGGCAAAGTTGACTTTAGATAAATTTGGCTATTTATTTTAGGTATTTTTTTGTCATATAGATCTTCAACGGGTTCGGTCCTTATACATCTTCTAATTTCAAATGTTTGGCTTTGAGCGTTCCTTATGAAGGTCAATCCAGAAGAGCACTTCGGACGCATAATATTATTAAACGTGTTGTATTCAATTTTTTTTTGACAATTATTGCCGATGACGATAACAAATCTTAAGATAGGACAAGGGGTGGTAAGGGCCGTGTTCGGCCCCACCGTCAAATTTAATTATAATTATGATCATGTAACCCTATACTTAGTACAGTCTGAAAATGATGTTATTGAGAATTTGTTACATATATTATGTTGCTTAGCAACGATTAAAATGGTTGCCATGAAATCCTTTAATAAGTAAAAAGTACTGCTAATTCTATCTTAATCGTTAATGAAAAATTGTTAGTTTCTTAAAGTATCATTTATCTGTTAGTCAATGATTATAATTTGTTTTACACATTTTATTATTATTTCTCATATGAATACAAGAATTTGAGGTCAGTTATACCTGAACTAAGTCTGATGAGGAAGACTAGGTTTACTTTATATTTGCTGTGACCGTTGTTTCTTTTGTTTTAGTTATGCAATATAGCTGTCCTAACTAGAATTGCATAACTATACGCTCCTACAAAATTGATAATACTATTAATTTTCTTTGTTTTAGTTGCATGCATTAGGTAAGTATTTCAAATAAATGATAAATTCACAAATTACAATTAAATAAAAGCTATATCAATACTGCCTAGGATAAGGAATATAAATCATTCTCTTTCTTTTAAATTTCGATTTATCTTAATACTCTGTTTGCATTTTATAGTCTGAAGTGTTAGTGTTGAACATACATACCCATCTACTGCCAAATGTACACCAAATTTATGTAACAAAAAAACAGAACTCTAAAGAAAACTCAAAACAGAAAATTCATCATTAAATGGCATATTCAAACTATAAAACACATCAAACGAACGGATAACAACTGTTATATTCCTGAGTTTGTACAAGCATTTAATTATGTCGAATACATAATGTGCTAACTACATTTTACAGATCTATCACTGCTGGGCTAATTTTCATACGAAGTATATAACACCATACAATTTTTTGCTTAAAATAGAGTGTTATTTTACAAAGTATGATATCCCCTCTTTAGGTGTAATACCACCAAATCATTGTACGTCACATCCGGTTGTAGACGAAAATAGGTCGAATAAAATAATCCCATGGATTTGACAGTTGTGGGTAATTAATCCTTCATTGTATTGCAGTAAAACGCTCTCTGTGTATGTTTTGGGGTATTTCAGAGCACTATTATTTTTTTATCTATCGTTTCTATAGAATATTTTGGAAACTTGAGCTTACATGGTTACTAAAGCTTGTACACACGTTAAATAAGGGGTTCACTTCCAATGATGATTATTTCCTAAATCCAATGAAATGATATGTGATTTGTTTCCTATTGTACTGGACAGGATTAAACTTAACTCATGCTGTATTTCTTTATTTTAAATAAAGATCAATTCTGCACATTTTTTTAATGCAAATCTAACAAAGACTAATAGGGGAAATGATTGGTGGTAGTACACCTAATATGTTAAGCTGTACATGCACCTTTGACCTTGTGAGTACTCTCATGTGTTAACATTTCTTGCTATTTATGTGAAATATTACTAAAAAAGAAATATTCTGAGTGGATTGAGTCTCCAAACACATTTTATTAGAAAATTTCCTTGAAATAGGACTCTACCATGAACATTCAGTTGACACATTAAGCCATACTTAGTATTTTTGGGGAGCTTTGTCTCCTTATTTCTTATATTCTGATATGATGTTCCTAATAAATATATAGTTATAAGTAGTAAATGTTTTTTTTTAAGGCTGTAACAACAAATTATTCACTAAAACAGAGGCCTTTTGTGTCCCTCTTTGGAACGCGGCGTAAATTGTTTTTTTACGCAAGGACTCATCAAACCCACCTTGGAGACAGTAAACCATTATATGGATAGTTCATTCTACTTGGCTACTTCAATTATTCATTTTTTATAACAGTTCTATCATAAATGTGTGAAAGGTACCCAATTATTTATTTGTCTGAACAGTTGAAATTTTGAGGAAAATTAGAGGTATACATGGATCAAAAGAAACCTTATAAAGAAGACAAGGAGGTGCATTAGTGGTATTTTTCTTCCTAAAATCATCGTTTGTATCATATTCAACTGTTTGTAGGCAGATGAGATAAATATTTGATCATTTATTGGTCCACACTATACTCTATCATGATGCGGCTTGGTTTGGATTTGTCGAAGAAATTTTGCACGAATCGCTGTAGATGTCGTCTTTCATTATACTAGATTTTTCTAAAACTATAGAATTAATTATGACAAAACTTGACATGAATGCTTAAAATAACTAGTATTACAAAGGAAAAAAGTCGCATTCAGTTTCTTAGACAATACTGTCTTATTTAGGTGTAATACCACCAAATCATGTTACGTCACATCCGGGTGAATACGAAAATAGGCCGAAAAAAATATTCCCATGAATTTGACAGTTGTCTCTGTGTCATTAACATTTGTCTTGGGTATTTCAGAGCACCATTTTTTTTATCTTGGGTTTCTTTAAAATATTTGGGAACTTGAGCTTACATGATTTCTAAAGCGTGTACACAGATCAAATAAGGGGAACAATTTGATTGGTTGACATCCAGTGATGGTTATTTTCTTATTTGCAATGATGTTTTCTATAATACTGGTTAGGATAAAAACTTTACTATTGCCAAGAATTTTTTTATTTGAAAGAAAGATAAATTCTGCACATAGTATAAAAGGTGAAACTCATTGGTAGTATTACACCTTAGTAATCCGCTATATGTAGCTACTCTAGCCGGTCCTTTTCTTCGGTTAAACCTTTAAAAATGTTCTCGCGTACAAAATATTAATCCCGATTTCTATGAATTTGGTCCGAATTCTTATAATCCGTCTTTGAGTATATAATGGGGATAATAGTGAAAATGGGCAGAAAAGTCAAATATCAAATATGTACATTAATGTGTATATTAAAGCAAATAAAACGAGTATTAGAATGCATATGCTGATCATTGCAGATACATTGAATCAGTAGTATCTACAATTAATTCGCCCCCTAGAGTAGGTAATTTCTCAGTCACTGTGTAGAGAACCGTGAAAAAATCTTCAGGGCGAATAAACAAAGGGGGATTTGCCTTTAAACAGGTTTTTGCCATTATTATGCATTGTATCAGTGCATTTATTTCATGCGAAACAGTAAAATTTCCAATGAAGTGACCACTGCCAAACCAAAAAAATATGTGAGGTCTTTGAACCTGTCAAAACGGTGTAAAGGAATATGTAACAAGCCTCTCTCTATAAATACTGTTGGGTTTTTTTGGTATCCTGTATAATGCCACTCCAAAATTGTTGCTCCTTTGAAAATAGGCTCGTGAAATATATTTTGTTAAATTTTGTGTGTAAGACATCACGCAAAATACATAAGTCATCAATAAACAGTTTATGCATTGTTTGTAGAATTCATAAGGACGGAGAAATAACGAAAACGACGTCCTAATTCAAAATAATAAGTTGCGTATAAAGTGAAATAAAACAAAAATCAAATCTAAGGAAAATTTCAAAAAAGAACTCCATTATTTAATGTTAAATCAAAAGCCCAAATGCACCAAACAAATGGAAAACACTTGTCATATTTCTGACTTGGAAGTAACATTTCCTTATGTAGGAAATGGTAGATTAAACCTGTTAATGTAGCTTTTTAAATATCTCACTTGTATGACAGCCACATATAAGTCAAGTGTTTCCTTAATTGACGATCTTGATGACGAGATTATAGAAAAGTCGTTGGTTGGGAAATATTGAACAAAGTATCGATCTATTAAATTCAAGTTATTAATCAATGAGTATTATACTTGTTTTAATTTGTTTTAACGGATTCAAGGATATTAACTTGATTGTGCCAGAGACATAATCATGTATAACATCTCAATAAAGTATTGCTTTAATGAGAACCATATATATTTTCTTCATCAATTAACTTTTTCAAGGAAAATAATGTAATATAGTTTGTATGAAATCATCAAAATATTCAATCTTATCCCGGTTTGGTAAATATTACTTTCATGCATTCGAAATACTCATCACTGATACAAACAAAATGTATAAGCATACATTTATTTTGTGAACAGACAAAATAACTATTACAAAGAAATCAAAGGACATACAAAAAACTGTACACCGATAAAAAAAAAACACAGATAAAAAACATAAAAATGTCATACAAATGACGAGAAGACGAACAAAAACAAGTTCCATTTCACGATTAAAAGAAGGAACAACACACATGTATACAGAACCAAGAGGTCAACTAACGTGCTTCAGAAGGGCCATATGTCTCTGCTCCATTATAGAATCACGTCATGTTACTCCTGTTAAAATCGATTTAGGAGTCATAACCAATGATTTTCAATAGACATTAGACAATCAAGATACTTCCTCCAGCATTCGGCCAGTTAGACGTTGTTCATTCGTTTGGTGTGTTTGAGCTCTTGAATTTGCCATTTGTTTAGGCACTTTTTGTTTTGAGATTTCCTTAGAGTTCGGTATATGTGTTATTTTACAGTTTACACATGACTAAAAGTGAATAATCTAAAGAACACGATCTTTACAAATAGGAACTGCAGATATAAGAAAAACTGAAACAAAATAGTGAAATGCAAAAATCAACATCAACGCATTCAAACAAATATCCCTATCGTGCTGCATATATATCAAGCAATACTTCTGTGAAGATTCGAAGATAATGTCATAGACGAGAAAGATGGCATGGAATTGAAAATGAGACAAATGAAAAAAATTCTCATGGATGACTATGATACTAGTATCCAGTTATATGCATATAGTTTGGAACTTACTTTTCTTTTGGCTCTCGAATTGTGTGGATTGAATATTCATGATGACATGAAATATAAAACACGTGTTTAACTCTCTGTTGATAAATTAAACAGTATTAAGAACCTAAAGATACAACTCCCTAAACAAAGTTGGTATTAAATGGATTTGGCTTTTTTGTTTTACTTTTATTATTGTCACGAAGCTACTAATACATCCAAAGCTTTACATGGTTTTAAATTGATCGTTTCTGGTGTAGACAAACTCAGAAATGCGTTTTACCATGTTAAGTAATTTTAACCACTGGTGATTGACTGGCAGTCCCGGAGACTATCAACAGATCCGTTATCAGTGTGTCGTTACTATCGTGATTTATTAGATAACCGTTTAAAATATCTATTGATAAAATTCTAAAACTATGAAAAAACTAGGAGGAACGTATGTTGTCTATTTTACATTTCATCAAATGCATTGACTGAACAAAAATATTCATTATGAGAGTACCAGAAACGGTTTAACCAATTTCAACCAAAGTTGACCTTATATTGATATGATTAATAAGGTCCTTCTTGGGCATTTAGTTATTCACGTGTTTAAGTTTTTGATGAAGATAATTCCAGAAAATCGATTCGAAACAGGCCCATACTTTATATGCCAGAAATTTGTACTTTAGAAGCCATTCACATTCAATCATATATTAAGGCAATAAAACAGGTACTGTAAAAGAGTCAGAAACAAGCATTCCTTAACTAATCTACTGCTATTGCGTTGCTATCGATTGTGACTGTTTTAAATTTTAATATGTATCATAAATGATTTAAGGTTTACCAGCTGAAATCAAAGCCCTCGATAAAGACTCAGCAAAAGTATTTACTCACTTACTAGAGGAAGAAAGTTATCCTAATTTTGAATCACGAGTAATGTTAGCGGGCGAACAGGGGACCGGGAAAACAACTATTGCTCGATATCTTATTGGTAAGGGACCAACCAGGATGAGAAAATCAACTGATGGAATTGGTCTATATACAGGTTTGTCGTATATAGACAGAGAAACAGAGGAATGGTTGGAAGGCAAACAAGGTACGAGTTTGTGTTAATAAAATAAATTCCAGCTTAATCAAAACATTGTACTTGAACGGCAATGTTTATATGTTAAAAAATAAGTTTTATTTAATTGCACACAAGTTATAGCAGAAACAAAGCACATGGATGATGTTGTATTTTCTCTTACTAAGAATATTGACTGTTTTCAATAGTTAAAACATTGTATCGATATATTTATTTGTGACTACAATCCTCTGATTTGAAAAGTCAAAATATACAAGGTAGGTTATGCTTTACCAATAATATATTTTAACTTTTTATTCATTGTAATACATCGCACCAACGAATTTGCTATACTACTTCTCTTCGTATGTTCCTTCTTTTTGTGCGATTGTGTGTCCATATGTCTGTTACACAGTGTTGTCCTTTTTTCACTCTGCACCGAACCGAGCATTGTCTGGTAAAAACGTAGCCTGCTTTGCTGTTAGTACAAATGTAGATATCAATGTCTGTGATTATAAACTTCTTTCACAGTTGAACTAACGTAGGTCATAAAACAAAATCGCATAACATTTATAGTCCATAATCATGGCGAAGCACATTTTTCAACAAATATGCTCGATCTCTTCACTTCAAAGTCCATAAAAAGTTTTAATGTTTCTCTTTTATCGTTGTCGTGTTTCCATGTTAACTTTGCATGATATTTGTTGTCACGAAACTCAATTGCAGTGTCTTGGTAACTACGTATATAATCCTACTCTTTTTCGTGCACTTCCGGAGATTCAATTCTTATAGATTCAAGCTTCCAAAACGCTTCTAAGTCGTGTTCTTCTGTTTTACGTGAAATAAGTATATTGAAAATACTAGACGCTGTTGAGTTGGGTGTCTCCTAAATGTAGCGGTCCAGAGTGTAATTACCCTTGTTTCGACTTGACTGTGGTGGGTCTGTATCCGCGTAAAACCTTACGTTCAACTATTTCCCAATACTCATCGGCTCCAATAAATAGCAAAATTTCTTAAGTATCCTGTTCGGTAACTGTATATGCGAGTTTAAGTCCTATCAAGAAATTACTGCTCCTGTCAATACAACGTGTATGGGGTTCTGTAATGGCGTAGCTATCATACGATTAAAACCTGTATTTTGAATTCATTGTCCAGGTTTCGTTTCAACATCAAGTCGCATAGCATTACGGTTGGTTTTATCGAAAGTTGGTTCAATTAAAGCGCAGGACTCTCTGTTACAAAAGACGTTCCGTGCATTTGTCAAACAAAATATTCGTGTCTGTACAATAACGGTCTGACCAAATAGGGGTCACAGCGGTTTTCATCAGTACATTGGAGCGGAATTGTGCTGACAAGTGTATAGTTTCTGAGTTGTCTTATTTGTCAGTTTCTTTCAAACATTTACTACACATGATGTAGATGGCGTACTTTTGTTCTTTTAACTATGAACATAAGATACGTGTCAGTGAAACTTTTCGCTACAGTTACGACATGGGATTTTCGATTTGCATTTCTTTATTTTATGTGTACCGAGGCAGTCGAAACATAAATTGTTTAATTCAACGATAGCGATGCGTTTATCTAAATTGCGTATTTTCGGCAAATTGACTTATATTTGTATATTTCAAAAAAAAAATTGCTTCCTAATAGAAAGATGTATTGATTAGATAATATCTATAGATTTATATATTATATATTGCTATTACATTTGTGTATATTATGTTGTAAATTGGAAGTTATAAATAATAAAAATAAAAAAAAAATTGACTGGCAAATGAATATCTTTACAAAAAATGCACGGCTTAGGTGTTAAATGCTGACATGCATTTCAAGTACTTGCGTTGTTTTTTCTTTGTGATTTAGCTCCGGCGAAAACGGTTGAAGTCGAAATATCGCTCTCTGTCTTCGTAACGTGTCCGTCTTCCATTATTTGTATCTCTTCATGTATACTTCTTCGCTCTCTGTCTTTGTAACATGTCCGGATTCCATTATGTGTATCTCTCTATGTATACTTCTTCGCTCTCTGTCTTTGTAGCGTGTCCGGCTTCCATTATTTGTATCTCTTTATGTATACTTCTTCGCTCTCTGTCTTTGTAGCGTGTCCGGCTTCCATTATTTGTATCTCTTCGTGTATACTTCTGCGCTCTCTGTCTTTGTAACATGTCCGGCTTCCATTATTTGTATCTCTTCGTGTATACTTCTGCGCTCTCTGTCTTTGTAACATGTCCGGCTTCCATTATTTGTATCTCTTCGTGTATACTTCTTCGCTCTCTGTCTTTGTAACATGTCCGGCTTCCATTATGTGTATCTTTCTATGTATACTTCTTCGCTCTCTGTCTTTGTAACGTGTCCGGCTTCTATTATGTGTATCTATCTATGTAAACTTATTCGCTCTCTGTCTTTGTAGCGTCTCTAGTTTCCATTATTTGGATATCTCTATGTATATTCTTCGCTTTCTGTCTTTGTAACGTGTACGGCTTCCATTATTTGGATATCATTATGTATACTTCTTCGCTCACTGTATTTGTTACGTGTCCTGCTTTCATTATTTGAATATCTTTATTTATACCTCTCCCTAACGAGATGTTTTCTAATTTATTCAAGCAGTTTGTTAATTATAATTGGAACTTATAAATTACAGTTCAAGTCCTCTAACTAAACTCTTCATTTTGTCGCACCAAAATCTCAGGCTAATAAGGTTTATTTCGGGGTAGCGTAATATGAAGCAGTGATCGTATAATTGTGTGAGACTTTTCAAATCTTTCTATCAAATCATTTACGGCTTTTGCATAGTATGTGTTAATTATAGAAAATCCGCCAATTTTTTAGACGGCTTTGTTTTCTAATTGGGTCTTCAAATAATTGAACTTTTGAACCTCTGTCAATGCTAGGTTGTAATGAACTGCTGATTCGTAAGAATCCAAAAAAATGCCAATCTAATTTATTGCTATTAAATGTGGTTCATGTTGATTTTGGCAAACGTTGATTGATAGATATAGCCGAATCGAAAGCATAGCTTCACTTGTCTCTTGTAAAATTCGAGCGGCATCATTTGACTGTGGCCATAACGTGACAAAGTTATGTGTTTGAACAATGTCAAACGAACTAGTAGGGATAAACGATGGACTATGTACATTTAAAACTTAATAAGATGAATGTGATTGGAAATATAATGTTTTATCTATAAACATGATAAATATTCTTATCTAAATGTCTCAGTTTTGTAACAAAATTTGTAATATGCTCATCTTTTCCCCCGATTTCCGTCTCTATATCCTCTGTTAACGATGTTTTCACAATTTGTTCATTCGCTGTGTTAAGTAATTTCTCCTTCAGCTGTTAGTTTTCGTATGTGGCTAATATCTCCTCTCTGTCGAATTCAAAACTTTATTTTGCTACTGCAAATTTTCGTAAAAGTCTGGAAACGGCACTGCGATTGTCCGTTCTTATTGATTTGAGCTTCGGTCACTTCATTAGTCACAGCACTATCAATATGGGGGTTATATCTTATTATCTAACTCGAATAAAACAAACAAACGCTTTACAGTTTGACGTTAAATTGTTACAACAAAAGAAAAGGTGATGTCGCCGGTGTGACGTCGACCATGGATACACTGTTATTTCTGAGACGTTGCCGGTTCCGCGGTCTTCTTGACAGATGTATTGCGTTTGTCCCTGATGTATGCAATGTCAATAAAAATGAACTTTACGTTTGGAGCAGAATCTGCTTACCCTTGCAGAGCACCTGAAATCACTCAAAGTTTGTGGTGTGATTCGCATTGGTCAGTTGTTTGCTGTGTAGTGTTGTTTGCCATTTTGACTCTTTCAGTTCTAGTCAGTTTATTTTCAACTAATAAGTTTGAATGTCATTTCGTATCTTTCTTCTCTTAGATATTGCAAAAAAGCATCATATTTTTAATGGTTTTGTGGCTTTGTTTCGGAAAATATGAGTGGTTTGACCATACGTTATGGTCATGACCATACATATGGGTATGTACTAATATGGTCTGACCATTCACGTATGGTCGGGATTATTTTACGTTTACTTTAAATACTTTTAAACTTATCAGGTATCACTTTTCCAGTTGTCACGTCATTCAAAATGTCATTTTATTATATTTGAATAAATATTAAGGTAACACAATACCGAATGACATTACGCCATGAGTTATCGTTCCTGACGTTATCGAATAACGTTAAAACATATAACCCAATTCAGCGGGGTTTGTGTGACATTTTCAATGGTAATTTTCCCTGGATTGAGAGTGCCGAGAGTTTTGATGCAATACGTAGCGATTATTTGACATAGATTGTTTGATTAATTTCCGGCAATCATTCTGTTCATTATTAATCTTTAAAAAGTATTACTTTACTTTTTAAATATTCTGTTTCTTTGATATTTAAACATCTGCACGCTTTATCTATTTATGTTATTATGCATAACAGACACAGTTTTATCACTTTATTTTTATTCTTGGTAAACATACATGTATAGGAAAATGTGGTGTGAGTGCCAATGAGACAACTCTCCATCCAAATAACAATTTATAAAAGTAAACCTTGGTTACTTTTGGAATAAGGACTTATTCATGATTCACGCCGTATCCCCATGAAATTTTGTTTTGAAAGCAGAAATCTAATTTCTAGAAGCTTAGGATGATGTGTGAAAAAACGGGGAATTTTACAACTATTAATTCGTTTTAAAAAACACCGCTCGGACAAAATTGAAATTTTTAATTGGATGAGAATTCGAATATAATTAGGGAGAAAAGCACAATACAAGCAGACGTTGAAAATCATACAAAAAAAATAGTTTGTTTGTATGGAATGTAAAAAAGTGGTTATTTAGCCGAATAACTTTTCCTTTCTTCCAAGTGTAAACAGTCTCTGAAATTCATTGGTCTGTACAGAGTAAATTCGATATAGTTTTCGAAATATTTTAAAATACAGTGCCAGCTTTGTAATCGTATAAACCAGGTCTACTCAGGACGGACAGCAACATCGGAATGAAGCATTAGAAAGTTAACGAAGGCTGAGAAATACATGGGCACTTGATTCGGCAGAAATAAAATAACAAAATTCAGGTTCCGTTACAGTTTGAGTAAAGCCAACCCCGAGTAAGTTGATGGTTGGGGCTGGCTGTAGTCAGACGGGTTCCGTGTTCCCTGATTCCATTATAAATATTTTTCTCGAAATTTACATGCAAATGACTGTTTTTTTATTATTCAAACGGCAAAAGACGGTAAAAAAGCTAGATCTTGAAATCATTAAGATTTTATATTCGTGTTAATTTACGCTTGCATGGGTTTTCTTTTTTTTTTTTAGTTTTGAGTTGGAAATAATGTAGATGTACAAGTTGGGAGACAAAACGACTGAAATAAAATTAACAAAGTTACCTCTTAGGGCTCTGAGGGGCATATTGCTCATATACTAGGCGTCGGAAAAGGCCCGGAAAGTTTAATTCTGAAAATTAGTTTATATATACTTGTAAAGCGTCAGTTGAAATTTTCCCGACCATCATCGCGGATGTCCTGCCTCTATTGCAAAACCTACCTATTGTATTTATTTTAATATGAGACTTTATTTGTAAAAGTACAAGTACAAATATAAAAAAGATTGTGTACATGTACATGTTATTTATACAAAAGTTGGCTGATAGAATGATAAATGGAGATATGTGATATGCAATTTAATAAGATAATAACACCTGGGCATTAATCAAACGACATCAACACCAAAGACATCACGAAAATCGTAACTAATGCTAATTGGAATGTTATCTTTACACTTCTTATTTGTAGTTTTAGTAAACGTTGGAAAATTTTGCGTATGTGTAGTATAATTGTCACAGTAACATTCCAGTCTCTTGGTAAATATTAGTTTAAGTCTTAAAACTTTTGATCTTCTCTACAAAATTCAAACCATAATGAAATATAAGGAGATGCGGTAAAATTGCCAATTAATCAACTTTTCACCAAAGACGAAATGACGGAAATGCTAGCCTTCTTACATTGCTACTACATTTCAGATCTCCAAATTACCATTCCATTATATGAACTGCATATTTAAAAATATGCATTGTCACCAAATTACTTATAGAGCACATATCGTATATTGTTTAACATTTGTCCGTTCGACAGTTAATTCCCCACTTAGTATATATAAGGTTAATTCGGCTAATTCTTTAGGACTACATTCGTTTTGCTTCAACTTTGAAACTATGTACCTAGTGTTACTACTCATATTATAGGTGCGCATATCGTCTGGATTTTCTTTTTTGTTTCATGACAGGTTGGTGGATTAGGCATTTTGATAAAATACAAAGGCACACAGAGCACAGACACCGGCTTACATCTGATATGGGTTGAATTTCAAGCTGGAACTTTTAAATTTCACAGTTGTTTTACTTATATTTAGAATGCATATATGATCTCAACATTTGTTATGTAAATAATGTTTCACAAATTACAGAATGTTGAAATTTGTGAAATTTTGAAAACAGTTTGATACCCCGAATAATTCAGTCCCTCCCCGTAACCGATCTCTCCTACTTACGGAATGTAGTAGGCGGATTATAACGACTTAATTAATCGGGTTAACAGTTTGCAAGGTTTGTACGACTTGCTGAGCCAACAAGTAACATATTTACACCACGCAGAGTACACTATACTATATGTATTGTATGTACCAAGTCAAGAATATGACAGCTGTTTATCTTTCTTTTGATATTTTTCAGCTTTTTGATTTCGTCATTTGATAAGGGATTTTTTCGTTTTGAATTTTTCTTGGAGTTTTGATATTTTATTTTTTGGAATGTGTATTTTTTAAAAGGATCATTATTTTCCTCATAATTTTCACAAATAACAGAATGTTTAACCTTTTTTGACTGATGCATCAAATGTGTCTTTTATAAACAACTGTTTTCAAAATTGTATTGTATCGTCCCGAACATTCATGAACTATTTGCCACTGAACGTTTAACAACCCAGCAAACCGAGCAATTAAAAAACTGTTAAATGAATCAAATTTTTTAAAATACTATATTTCTTCATCACGGGATGCAGTGATGATACCACCATTGTCTGATATGATGGCGTTAAAAATCAGTAATTCGAATGAATCTCACGTGAAATGTTTCATTTAATTTTCACGTAAACTTATCAAAAATCTGAAGGCATTTTTTATGGTTTTAATCAAATTTTAGAACAAAGATATTATTTAAATAATTTTATTTCAAATATTTACGTGAATTTAACGTGTCTAAAATTCCGGTGATTTATGCATGAACTATTATCATAAGATTCACATGGAACCTGTTCACGCAAGTTTCAAGTATATGCTCGTTTGATGTGAAAATCAGACGAGATTAATATTAATTCATATGAGTGAAATTATATGTGCAGGACGAAATAAAATTATATCTGATTCAGTATACTTTTATATTGCATTACTAGGAACTTTACGACAGTCGACAGGGGAAATGAAAATAAAATATTTTCATTCAGATCCCGACGAATATTTTTTTCTCCATTTCTCTGAAAAGGGATAACGTTATATTCTGTACACCATGACGTCACACGTATTTGGTCAAATTCTAGGCCTATCGATCAACTTTGAAGTAATCTATTTCAAAAACAAGGATGGTGACAAATGAGTTTCTATACGTGTATGGATTCACTATGCAATCCTGGATATTATTTTAGTTTTTTGTTTTTCTCCGTATATAAGAAAGTAGCCATCCATTCGAAAATCTAAAAAGGTAAGCCGAAAAAAGGCATTTTCCCTATATACCTAAGTAAATTTGTCGCCAAAACTGACGTTTTCCTATGAAAATTATAAAAAAACAAAAATGGTGACCCCCATTTTTTTATTACATATTCCGATGTAACTCGATTCAAAGTACACGTATGCCAACAATTTTGGAAATCGGGAGATATGCCATTCGGTATCGTTTTACCTTAATTAAATAGAAATAAACAGTTTCAACAGTTATTTTTTCGCACTATTTGTAACTACAATAAAACGATGTCAAAATAATATGCATATATTGTAAAAGGGAGTGTGATACTCAACGTAAACCGGTTGTTGACAGGGCGCCTAGTGATTTACCGAGTTCATTGTGTAAAGTAGATGACATCACAGACACGGACCATAGTGTGTTTAATTTGTTCTGTTAATATGGGGAACCGCAGTCATGTTACGATTTAACAGATCTAGAGCTTCTTTAAAAAATCATCGTAGACACATCGGAACGGCCCGATAACTCGGCTATAACTGAAAAGGTTCGTGCAAAACGAAGACGTGCAATTGCGGAAAAGCTATGGTACCGTGTTGAAGTAAATGTCATCAAAACTACATGCAAGATTACAATTAGCAATTATAACTAAGACTAACTATAATAATAATAATAATAATAATAAATTCTTTATTTAAAGAGGGTAAACTCAGTTAGTTACAATCAACTAATCTTCCCTGAGGCCCTCACATACAAATTACAATACAATCAAAACAGATATTTACACATAGTTAATTTACAGTCATGTAGTTCAATGTATTGTTATTAACATAAGATATAATGCTGTTTAAGAAGTATACATGTAGTCAAAAAAATCAAATGAAAAATAAAAAAAAAAAAAAAAAAAAAATATACATTACAAATGCATTGTCATGATTGTAGCAAATATTTCTTATCAGGATTGTGTTAGGTACTTCTTGATACTTTGCTTAAAAGTAAAAGTGTTTTGAGCCTTACGCATTTTGTGTGGTAGTCCATTCCATAATACTGATCCAGAATAAGCAAAGGATTTCTTAAATAGTTCAGCTTTTGGCTTAGGAACTATCAGATTACCTTGAGTGACACCTCTTAAGGAGTAAGGATTATTATCTGATTTCAGTTTAAACTTTTGAACTAGGTACATTAGTGCTTCCATACGCACACAATTATATAGAAGTAAATATTTGTGGTAATTTATTCTATTGTCAACTGTCATCCACCCAAGTTTTTTAAATAAGGGGGCTGAGGGGGATAAAGGATCTGCATCTAGAATTAATCTTGCTGCTCTTTTTTGGAGTTTTAAAATTCTTGTTTTCCCTTCATTTTTACATTCACCCCAAATAATACAGCAGTAGTCAATTAAGGGAAGAATATACCCATTGTAATATGTTTTCCTTGCATTTATATCTAAAAACTTCTTTATTTTAGAAAGAAGGTATATTCTGGATGATATATTAGCACAAACTTGGTCAATTTGATTGTTCCAGTTAAGTGTGCTGTCAATTTTAACACCTAATAATTTTTCACATGAAGAATTTTGTAAGACTTTTGAATTTATTATCAAGTTTGGTTGATAAGTCTGAATTGATAGTTTCTGTTTTGTTCCAGTAACCAAACATTTTGTTTTATTTGCATTAATGAACATGTTGTTCATTTTACACCACTCTTCAACCCTGTATAAATCTTCTTGAACATCATCATGTATGTTTTCTATGTTTTTCCCAGATTTATGAAGAGTGGTGTCATCAGCATATAGGTCTGTTTCACAATTTTCAATACATAAGGGAAGGTCGTTTATAAATAGTACAAACAATAGGGGACCAAGTATAGAACCTTGGGGGACACCAAATTTTATATGTTGTTGTACAGAATAAACATTACAAATGTTTACCTGCTGTTTTCTGTTATTGAGGTATGACTTAAAAAAACTAACAGTAGCCTCACTAAATCCATAAATTTCAAGCTTTAAACAAAGAATATCATGATCTACCAAATCAAAAGCTTTTTTAAAATCTAATAAAATTGCTAGATTTAAATTACCATCATTCATTTCTTGCAACCATTTGTCAATGATATTGATAAGTGCAGTTTGACAAGAATGCTGCGGCCTGAAACCAGATTGTGTAGGGTGTAAAAGTTTAAGTTTAGATAAATATTTGTACATTTTATTAGAAACATGTTTTTCTATTAATTTTGATAAAGTTGGAAGAACAGATATAGGTCTGTAATTTGTTGCTAAAAGCTTGTCACCATCCTTGAAAACTGGTGTTACCTTAGCATTCTTCAGTAATGAAGGATATATACCAGTATCTATCATTCTGTTAAATATATATGTGAGAGGTGATGCAATAAAAGGGGCACTTAATCTTAGGATTTTTGGACCAATATTATCCATACCAGATGCTTTATTTATATCAAGTTTTGCTAATTCATTAAATAGCTCATTCATATTCACTGGTGGTATAGAAAATTTTTCATGTTTATGTAATTTATTTTTAACAAATTTACTAAGATTACTAAAATCTGCTTTGTTAACAGGTGTATAACTTCCTTGTTCTCTTAGTTTTTCCGCACAGGAAGTGAAAAAGTTATTAAAAGTATCAGCTATACATTTTTTACTTTTAGTTGTATTGTTATCTTCTGTGGCCAACTCATATGGTGTATTTTTAACTTTTGGGTTCAGACTGTGAAGACATTTCCATAATGTTTTAGGGTCATTTGAGTCTTTTACCATATTTTTATAATAATTCTTTTTTGAGTTATCAATAATTTGTTTAGTTTTATTTCTCCAAAATCTATACTCACTCCATAAACCAAGTGCATTATATTTATCTCTCATATTCCTAGCGTAAATGATTTCACTATTATACCATTCAGGCTGTCTGTCTCTTTTAACTCTCTTTTTAACAACAGGAGCATGTTTATCTAAAGCCTTGTTCAGCATATCATAAAACAATTGTAGACAGTCAGAGGGGTTTTCTTCAAATTCAATTTCATGAAAAGGCGTAGATTGCAGATCTAATAAAAAATTGTTTTGGTTGAAATTTTTGAAATTTCTATATGTAATTGTACTGTGTGTATTCTTTTTGCCTATGTTGACTTCTTTCCTTGTTAAACAGATAGGATAATGGTCACTAATTGCATATCTACACACATGTGATTCCTCTATCATATTTGGATTATTGACATAAATATGATCAATCAGTGTACTAGTATCTTTTGTTACCCTTGTGGCTTCTTCAATCAGTTGTTGAAAATTATATGATTCTAAAATATTCAGCCATTTTTGAGGAGGTTTGTTTGGTGCTTTAAAATTGAAATTAAAATCACCCATAATTGTTATATCTGAATTGATGGTCATTGCCACTCTTATTTCTTTTTCAAAATCATCAACCCAATCTATCAGTGACTTTGGTGGCCTATACACAAAACATAATAAAAAAGATTTTTTGTAATCTGGTTTCATTTCAAACCACATTGTTTTCGTACCCCCTATTTCTATGTTGTTTTTTCTTAAAAATTTAATAGTTTCAGAAAAGTAAACAATTAGACCACCCCCACCTTGGGATGTTCTGTCCTTTCTTTCAAATACATAACCAGGTACTTGTAATTCATTATCAGGAGTGTGTTTTGTTAAAAATGTTTCACACAATCCTAATACATCAGGTTGGTTATCAGAAAACATAAGGTTATGTTTAATTTCTTCATATTTACTTTCAATCCTATTAACATTATGAGAACAAATCCTAATACCTTTTGATTTACTAAAACCATAAGAATTACAAATCTTATCATTAGCTGTCAATGCATGGTTTTCTAAATTGATTATATAATATATACAAACACTAATTGCTAAAATAAACACAGAGACATAGGATAATTTCACATCAATTATTAAATTGACCTGAGGGAGAGGTAATAATAAATTATCTACATTAGACTTAAGTTCACCACAGTTCTCACATTCATCATGTGTATTGATTATTCCTATTATGTTATCGATTGTTTTGAAGTATCTTGATGGTGTTCCTCTTGAATTGAAATGAATACCATCATGAACATAGAAATTATTGTTTTGATCGAAGCTGTCACGCATATACATTTCATACTGTCTTATAAAAACTAGTCCAAGGTGTTGACATAATCTTTCTAAAGCTACATTTGCCCTGTAAACATCTACATCAATCCTGGGAGGGAGTCCTGAGACTATGATGTTACAGTCAGAGTTACTACAACTACGAGCTGCTAGGAGCAAACTTTCAAATTCATTTTCAAAATCTTTCAAGGATTTTCCACCACTCATGTCGTTTCCACCAACTTGAAGAATAATATTCTTATAAGCTTTCAGATCCATATTCATAATTTCCTTTGTTATTCTATCAATGTGTGCCCCTCTGAATGTTCTTATGTTGGTCTTTGATAGGCCAGAAGTTCTAATCCCTTTAAGAATTGATGATCCAATGATTAAATTTTTGTCACCTGATTTTTTTACCTTCTCTGGACTATGGTTGTTGATAGTTTTTGGCTCAAGGACAGGTCGGCATTGATCTTTTGTGAGTTTTAACTTGGAAAGTCTTGGAGCTGGAATTGGTCTTGTCTGGGTTGATGCATCACAAGTGTTGACATATTGGGATGTTTGGCACTCAACAGAAACAGCTGATAACTCAGTTTGTATTGATTGCTCACTGCATTTTTTCACTGCTAGTTCAGATTCAAGACGTTTAATGATATTTATTAAGTCCTCTCTACTTTTGCCATCATATATAGAGTTGGTACATATATAATTTGATTTCAATTTAGTTATTGAGTCATTTTGGACATTTAGGCTCTCCTCATGATTTTCATTTTCAGTTATTTCTACATTTGATTCTATTGAGCTATTGATAAAGTCTTGAATAAATTCAATTGGTGTTGATGCTCTTGGCTGAGATGAAATTATTTCCTTTTCAAGTAATTCACACTTAGCAACAAAAGTATCAATCCAAGTAAAACATTGTTACCTTGCACATTAATGGTACCAGTACTTACGTAAAGTGTTACTGTCACTGAATTGTCCACAGTTTTATATATATTTCCATATTGAAAGTGACTCCTTATGAAATTTAAATCATTATCCAAAATTTCTTGAACATCCTGTATCATATGTGATGAGACATGAATTGTAACACTATTCTTCTTAGGCGAAATTTGCAAAAATTCTGGTATATTCTCAGCTGATAAATTCAATGAAATACTTTCATCTAAAATTTTATCAGTTAATTCACTAATTTCACTACTATTATTAAAAAGTACAGTTGCATTAAAGGAATTAAACAGTGATTTAACAACAGTAAAACTGTTTAGTAAAGCCATGGTAATTATCAATCAGGAGCTCACAGAAACACATCCTTTCACTTCAAAATCTCTTATCTGAATATTGATAATTATATGACTATGGCATCTATATTGAATGTTTATGTAGCCTTTGAATTATAAAATTAATACATTTTTATCTAACCATCATTTTTATGGCCGAGCAACAAAGTTGTCGGTGCCATATATTTTTACCCTTGTCCGTCATTCTGTCATTCCGTCATTTCGTCATTCAATCATTTCCACATTCGGTCATTCCGTAATTCCACGAAAAACCATTATACTGACTTTTTTCAAAAGTCTTCAGATCTTGGACAGATTTTGTATATGTTAGTTAACCATGATGAGTTACATGTCAAGTTTAAGTTTCTTTTCGTTCCGCTAATTTTGACCAGGTATTGAAGATGCGTGATTTTTCTTCATTATAGAAACAGTCTTCCAATTGAAGGAAATACCAATGAGTTTGTACAGTATAGGCTTTATCATGTCGTTGGTCTTCCCAAATAAATTGTTTTTCATATGTTTAGGCCTTTTAAAGCCGACTATACGGTGTGTGTTTTTCTTGTTGCTGAGAGTCACATTGTTGCCCATAATAGCTTACATCCAATGCATTTGATCCTGTGTGCATAGAGGAAACATTAGCAAGTAAAACACATCACCGTATGTTTATTTCATATCTTAGATGACTTTTACCTAAAAACGGTCGATACTACTGCTAACGGGTGTTTTGTCCTTTTACGTATCACAAGAACAGTAGTCCAAACTATGATGTAGACAATCAAGGAATAATAGTACTGTAGTTGAAGAGTTGCCACCGTCAATTTGCGATTTGACGGTCGCAAATGCAGTTTTACTGGCGACGCGTAACTGAGACAGTCAAACGGAAATTTGCGTCCGTCAAATCAAAATTGACGGTGGCAACTCGTCTACGACAGTACTGTTATTCCGATTCTAATGCATTTTTAAAAGAAATAATACGTTAGAGTTTAGAAAAATGTATAGATATGAACTGAAATAAAATTCCACGAAACTTCAGAAGAGATTTTGACGTATACAGGTAATTGCTAAACATGACGTCATACAAATGAAATCTGAAGGTAATTTCGTTTCTTTTACGATTCGAATTTGAATAGAATAACGTGAAAATGGAGATTACTAGGTTATGTTGCTTTAATTTCGATAATATGGTAGTTATTGACATTTGTTGATCCAATCAATTCAAAATGACGGATCCCTCTTTAGTTATGACTGGTCAATTATGGATTTGAGGTTTACTTTTAGCCATTGAGAAAGATTGTTACATAAAAATGCATTAGAATAGATATTATAGATTCTGTAATTTTAACTGGACATTTTGTTTTCAATAAAGGAAATAAATATTTAAGACACTTAGGTTCTGTTTATCCCCAATAATACATGTCCTTAAAATAAACTGTCTTCAAGGTTTGTATGCTGACTTGTTGCGCTTTCATGTATGGTTTATCTGTGTACAATGATGTTGAGCATGGCTCATCGGTGTTGAATAGTATGTAACGGTGTTGAAAGGTGTCTAGGCCCTGAATTTGAATAAATTTCTCTAGAAAATTCCTTTAGAGTCAATTTAAGTTATCATATTTACTGGATGTAAAGCCATCTTCACGTGTCATAAACATTTGTTTATTTTTTGTTTACATAGGCGATTTCATTTATGATCTGAATTTGGAGTTTTACTACACTGAAGCTGTTTTCCTTTATCATAGAGTAAAAGCACACTTAATATAACTAATATGTTATATAATATTGTAGATCCATGAATGTGTATATATATATATATATATACACATTCTTGGACCTACAATCTATCGATACCTATATCTTGGCATTGCTCAAGGTCGTGTTTTTCTCTAAATGTTTATAAAGTATTTATATGGAACGCCGGAACTGTCTTATAGTGTAAATATTTAATGTGTTCTGTCGCTTTGTCTTTACGTCCTGTCTTTTCTTCTTTATGTTATGTGCAGATGTCCGTATTTCATGACACGGCATCTCTGTGTTATGTCAAATTAGTTATTTGTTTGGTCAAACAGTTGTATGATATGTCATTGCTAAATATTGTTGTGTAAAACAGGCATTACATCATGATTTAACTACAATAGATTCTGTAAATACTTCGAAACTTTATTATCAACCACCTTTACCTTCTCTCATATTTTGTCTATGTTGTGTCTATTCTTTCTTTACGTAAGTCGGTTAATAATTGCGTCCTGTTTCAAGTGTTATTGTTATGTCGTTTTATTTTGATACACCTTTGTTCTATTTAAATCTCATGATATTATAGTCTTTAGGCGTTATGTTGTTTTTATACATATGTTTCTCCAGTGAAAAACTAAATACATCATGGTATAATTCATATGCGTTTTGCCGATCAATGGATACTCTCTGTGAGTATTTATTACATCATGAACAAATGTCTTTAACGTTTTGTGCAAACCTTATTCACCCTACGTGCAAACATCGTTTAAACTATGTGCAAACACCTTTTGCGTTATGTGCAAATACCTATTAAGTTATGTATAAAAAACTACATCATTATGTGCAAACGCTATGACGTTATTTGCAAGTACCACTTACATTATGTGCAAACACCTATTACGCTATGTGCAAATGCCTATTACATTATGTCCAAACACTTATTACGTTATGTGCAAACAACTATTACGTTATGTCAAAACACCAATTATGTTATGTGCAAACACCTATTACGTTCTGGTAAACGCTTTTTTGACACAGATTAAAACAAAACGCATCAGTGATATACACTTTAAAATAAAGAAAATTATAAGTTTTAGCTATCAAAAAAGCTCTGAACTACTTCGCTGTATTCGTTTTTAAGGTAATATGTGTGCATCGGGTTGTTGATATAGTATTGGAAATGTGGTATAGTTATATATTGATTAATATAAAACTTTATATAAATATTTAGTTTTATATTTAGGGGAAATTATGTTGTTCTACTTGAGGAGTGTGCATTATACATCTATTCTTTTTATATTTTGTTCACTTTACTTGTT
This sequence comes from Mytilus edulis, assembly GCA_019925275.1. Lineage (NCBI taxonomy): Eukaryota > Metazoa > Mollusca > Bivalvia > Mytilida > Mytilidae > Mytilus > Mytilus edulis. The sequence continues at coordinate 79,849,156 of CM034360.1, read as the reverse complement.
GAAAATTTGTATATATACAAATATACAGACACCATTCTCGAGGTTTGTCTCTCTGGAGATGTGTTTAGAGTGACAAAGTCATAAAATACATATAATGCATTCTTGAAAACATTGTACAGGAACATTGTTAAGCAAACAAATCGTGCATATTGCAGATTAGCAATGCAAATAAAGACGTATTACTGATTGATATTTCAAATTTTCAATTTCAGTTTGTAATATATGCATAATAAAACGACCATGAATCAGTAACACTGAAATGTAATACACATAGTTAATTTCCCGGCATTTGGTGGCTTAATATCCTCAGAAGAGAACTATCTGTAATTCTTTATCTCATGTAAGCCAATAGTAGTTGCTGAATATCAGCCACATCATGAAGCAACCAAACATAATTTAGATGTGACAAATAATTAGAATTTCAAGATGGCGTGTATATTGACTGAAACTATACATCACATTCCATATCTTTACACTAAATCAATTGGTTATTGGATTTGTACGGACTGATAATATAGTCTTAGATGCATGATTTTTATATAAGTTGTAAGTGGCTTTAAATTAGCTGTCAGTTAACTGCGATCTGTACCTAGTGTCTTTTTGTTGTTGTGATGTACAAGCACCTGGCCAAGTCCACATTCATTTTTGTCCATCTGATGAGTTAAGCCTTTTTCAATTGATTTGATAGTTCGTTCTTATGTTGTACTGGTATATTACTGTCCCAGGTTAAGGGGGTGATTTGGATCAAGCTACTGTGGATTCATTAATTTTCGTGGGTACCAATTTTCGTGGATTAAGGAAAACTTGCATATTCGTGGATATTTAATTTCGTGGTTTTGCTGAAGTCTGCATATAAACCTTTAGCTCATTCGTCATTCGTTGAACATTGAATTTCGTGGTTTACCTGTACCCACGAAATCCACGAAATTTGGTATCCAACGAATAATAATGAATCCACAGTACCATGTTTAACCCCGCCACATTCTTTATGTATGTGTCTGTCCCAAGTCAGGAACCTGTAATTTAGTGGTTGTCGATTGCTTATGTAACATATTTGTTTTTCGTTATTTTTTTTTTATATAAATAAGGCCGTTAGTTTTCACGTTTGAATTGTTTGACATTGTCATATAGTGGCCTCTTATAGCTGACTATGAGGTATGGGCTTTGCTTATTGTTGAAGGCCGTACGATGACATGTATTTGTTAATTTCTGTGTCATTTTTGTCTCTTGTGGAGAGTTGTCTCATTGGCAATCATACAAAATCTACTTTTTTATATTATTAAATGTATTGATATTTCTTTAACTACTTATATTGTTCAGTATTCCAATGGGTAGTTGCTTACGCACACAAACATTTACATTTACCATGCTGACTGGATTTAATATCCTTGACCAACTTACCTTTACATCGATAACAAGCCACATTTTTCCAGTAATAAATCTTATCCTAACATTATATTTTTCTTCACCCTTTTTTTTTAATCCATATGAGATGATATTCTTTGATTCAGATTTCAAGACCTATTCTAAATATACTTTTCTGGTTCTTAGTTTTGCAATTGTCAAAAAACGTTCTGTATTTTCTCATTTGATTTATACTCTATAGAGGTCATCTAATACGGAAATATTAGTTCCTTTAATTTTGGGCTGAAGAGATAAATGCTGACATACATATGTGTTTCGGACCAACATCGATTCTAATGGTGACCAACTATTTCTCGGATAATACTACAGTGAATAGTGTTGATAAAAGTGATCGTGGTTGATTGTTTGAAGATAAATACAGTTGGTGTTTGTCGGTAGAGTCAAATACAGTTTTTGTTTGTCGGTATTGCCAAATACAGTTGGTGTTTGTCGGTAGTGTCAAATACAGTTGGTGTTTGTTGGTGGTGTCAAATAAAGTTGGTGTGTGTCGGAATTGTCAAATACAGTTGGTGTTTGTCGGTAGTGTCAAATACAGTTGGTGTGTGTCTGTAGTGTCAAATACAGTTGGTGTTTGTTGGTAGTGTCAAATACATTTGATGTTTATCGGTAGTGCCAAATACAATTTCAGTAGTACCAAATACAGTTAGTGATTGTCGGTTGTTTTAAATACAGTTGACGTTTGTCGCTAATGTCAAAAAAAGCTGGTGTTTTTCGGGAGTATCAAATAAGGTTTGTTAATTTGTTGGTAGTGTCAAACGATTTGTAGTCGGTCGGTAGTGTCGAATGTAGTTGAAATTTGTCGGTAGTGTCAAATAAAAGTTGGTGTTTTTAGTAGTGTCAAATACAGTTGGTGTTTGTCGGTAGTGTCAAAGAAAGTTTGTGTTTGTCGGAAGTCTCAAATGAAGTTGATGTTTTTCGGTAGTTTCAAATAAAGTTGATGTTTGTTGATAGTGTCAAATAAATTCAGAGTTTGTCGGCAGAGTCAGAAACCGCTGGTCTTTGTCGGTAATATCAAATACAGTTGGTGTCTGTCGGCAGTGTCAAATACAGTTGGTGTCGGTAGTGTCAAATAAAGATAGTGTTTGTCGTAGTGTCAACTGAAATCGGTGTTGATCGGATATTGTCAAGTACTGTTAATGTTTGTCTGTAGTGTCAAATACAGTTGGTGTTTTTAGTATTATCAAATGCAGTTGGTGTTTGTCGGTTTTGTAAAAGGACGTTTGTGTTTGTCGATAGTGTCAAATGCAGTTGGTGTTTGTCGGTTGTGTGAAAGGAAGTTTGTGTTTGTCGATAGTGTCAAATGCAGTTGATGTTTGTCGGTAGTGTCAAATAGAGTTGGTGCTTGCTAGACGGGTCAAATACAGTTGGTGTTTGTCGGTAATGTAACTTAAAGTTGGTGTTTGCCGGTAGTGTCAAATACAATTATAGTTTGTCAGTAGTGTCAAATTCAGTTATTTTTTGTCGGTATTGTCAAATGCAGTTGGTGTTTAACAGTAGTGTCAAATAGAGTTGGTGTTTTAATATAAGATACAAATAAATGTAGTGCCGTATACATGGTCAGTAGTGCCAAATACAGTTGTGGTTTGTCGTTAGTGTCAAATAAAGTTGTTATTTTTCGGAAGTGTCAAATAAAGTTGGTGTTTGTCGGTAGTGTCAAATAAAGATGGTGTTTGTCGGTAGTGTCAAATACAGATGGTGTTTGTTGGTAGTCACAAATAAATGTGAGGTTTGTTGGTAGTGTCAAATACCTTTGGTCCTTGTCGGTAGTGTCAAATACAGTTGATGTTTGTCGATAGTGTCAAATAGAGTTGGTGTTGCTAGTAGTGTCAAAATGAGATGGTGTTTGTCGGTAGTGTTAACAGAAGTTTGTGTTTGTTGAATATTGTCAAGTACATTTCATGTTTGTCGGTAGTGTCGATACAGTTTGTGTTTGTCGTAGTATCAAATTCAGTTATTGTTTGTCGGTAGGGTCAAATACAGTTGGTAATTGTCGGTAGTGTCAAATACAGTTGGTGTTTGTTGGTAATGTCAAAAAGAGTTGGAATTTTTCGGTAGTGTCAAATAAAGTTGGTGTTTGTCGGTAGTGTCAAATACAGATGGTGTTATTGTTTGTCGGTAGTCACAAATAAAGGTGTAGTTTGTTGGTAGTGTCAAATACCTTTGGTCTTTGTCGGTAGTGTCAAATACAGTTGATGTGTTTCGGTAGTGTCAAATAAAGTTGGAGTCAGTAGTGTCAAATTAAGATGGTGTTTGTCGGTAGTGTCAACTGAAGTTTGTGTGTGTCGGTATTGTCTAATACAGTTAGTGTTTGTTGGAAGTGTCAAATATAGTCGGTAATGTCAACTACAATACGTGTTTGTAGGTAGTGTCAAATAAGGTTTGTGTTTTTTCTGTAGTGTCTGTAGTGTCAAATGAAATTGGTGTTCGTCGATAGTGTCAAATACAGTAGAGGTTTGTCGGTATTGTCAAATACAGTAGATGTTTGTCGGTAGTGTCAAATACAGTTGGTGTTTCTCGGTTGTGTCAAATACAGATGGTGTTTGTTGGTAGTGTCAAATATAGTTGGTGTTTTTCGGTAGTGTAAAATACAATTGATGTCTGTTGGTATTGTCAAATATAGTTGGTGTTTGTCGGTAGCGTCAAATAAAGTTGATGTTTTCGGTAGTGTCAAATAATGTTGCTGTTTGTCGGTAGTGTCAAATAGAATTGGTGTTGCCAGTAGTGTCAAAAACAGTTGGTGTTTGTCGGTAGTGTAACTTAAAATTTGTGTTTGCCGGTAGTATCAATTACAGTTATTGTTTGTCGATAATTTCAAATACAGTTGATGTTTGTCGTAGTGTCAAATTCAGTTATTGTTTGTCGGTAGTGTCAGATACAGTTGGTGTTTGTCGTTAGTGTCAAATAGAGTTGGTATTTTTCGGTAGTGTCAAATAAAGTTGGTGTTTGTCGGTAGTGTATAATACAGATGGTGTTTGCCGGTAGTGTCAAATACAGTTATTGTTTGTCGGTAGTCACAAATAAAGGTGGGGTTTTTTTGGTAGTGTCAAATACCTTTCGTCTTTGTCGGTAGTATCAAATACAGTTGATGTTTTTCGGTAATGTCAAATTAAGATGGTGTTTGTCGTTAGTGTCAACTGAATTTTGTGTGTGTCGGTATTGTCAAATACAGTTGGTGTTTGTCGGTACTGTCAAATACAGTTGGTGTGTGTCGGTATTGTCAAATACAGTTGGTGCCTTTTGGTAGTGTCAAATACAGTTGATGTTTATCGGTAGTGCCAAATACTATTTCAGTAGTGCCAAATACAGTTGGTGATTGTCGGTTGTGTCAAATACAGTTGACGTTTATCGGTAATGTCAAATAAAGCTGGTGTTTTTCGAGAATATCAAATAAGGTTGGTTTTTTGTCGGTAGTGACAAACGATTTGATGTTTGTAGGTAGTGTCGAATGAAGTTGATATTTGTCGGTAGTGTCAAATAAAAGTTGGTGTTTTTCGTAGTGTCAAATACAGTTGGTGTTTGTCGGTAGTGTGAAAGAAAGTTTGTGTTTGTCGGAAGTCTCAAATGAAAATGATGTTTTTCGGTAGTTTCAAATAAAGTTGATGTTTGTCAGAAGTATCAAATAGTGTTGGTGTTTGTCGGTAGTATCAAATTCAGTTATTGTTTGTTGGTAGTGTCAAATAGAGTTGGTTTTTGTCGGTAGTGTCAAATAGTGTTGGTGTTTGTCGGTAGTGTGAAATAAAGTTGGTATTTTCCCGTAGTGTCAAATACAGTTGGTGGTTGTCGGTTGTGTCAAATACAGATGCTGTTTGTTGGTAGTGTAAAATACAATTAATGTTTGTCGGTAGTTTATAATACAATTGATGTTTGTTTGTAGTGTCAAGTAAAGTTGGTGTTTGTCGGTTGTATAAAATACAATTGATGTTTGTTTGGTAGTGTCAAATATAGTTGGTGTCTGTCTGTATTGTAAAATACAATTGATGTTTGTCGGAAGTCACGAATAAAAGTGGAGTTTGTCGGTAGTGTCAGGGAAATTTGTATGTTTCAGTAGTGTGAAAGTTGGTGTTTGTCGGTAGTGTCAAATATAGTTGGTGATTGCTAGTAGTGTCAAATACAGTTGGTGTTTGTCGGTTGTGTCAAATACAGTTGGTGTTTGTCGGTAGTATCAAATAAGGTTGGTGTTTTAATATAAAAGACAAATAAATGCAGTGCCGTATACATGGTCAGTAGTGCCAAAAACAGTTGGTGTTTGTTGGTATTGTCAAATACATTTGATGTTTATCGGTAGTGCCAAATACAATTTCAGTAGTGCCAAATACAGTTAGTGATTGTCGGTTGTTTCAAATACAGTTGACGTTTGTCGCTAATGTCAAAAAAGCTGTTTTTTTTTCGGGAGCATCAAATAAGGTTTGTTAATTTGTCGTAGTGTCAAACGATTAGAAGTCTGTCGGTAGTGTCGAATGAAGTTGAAATTTGTCGTAGTGTCAAATAAATGTTGGTGTTTTTAGTAGTGTCAAATACAGTTGGTGTTTGTCGGTAGTGTCAAAGAAAGTTTGTGTTTGTCGGAAGTCTCAAATGAAGTTGATGTTTTTCGGTAGTTTCAAATAAAGTTGATGTTTGTTGATAGTGTCAAATAAAGTCAGAGTTTGTCGGTAGAGTCAGAAACCGCTGGTCTTTGTCGGTAATATCAAATACAGTTGGTGTCTGTCGACAGTGTCAAATACAATTGGTGTCGGTACTGTCAAATAAAGATAGTGTTTGTCGTAGTGTCAACTGAAATCGGTGTTGATCGGATATTGTCAAGTACTGTTAATGTTTGTCTGTAGTGTCAAATACAGTTGGTGTTTTTAGTATTGTCAAATGCAGTTGGTGTTTGTCGGTTGTGTAAAAGGACGTTTGTGTTTGTCGATAGTGTCAAATGCAGTTGGTGATTGTCGGTTGTGTGAAAGGAAGTTTGTGTTTGTCGATAGTGTCAAATGCAGTTGATATTTGTCGGTAGTGTCAAATAGAGTTGGTGCTTGCTAGACGGGTCAAATACAGATGGTGTTTGTCAGTAATGTAACTTAAAGTTGGTGTTTGCAGGTAGTGTCAAATACAATTATAGTTAATCGGTAGTGTAAAATTCAGTTATTGTTTGTCGGTAGTGTCAAATGCAGTTGGTGTTTGTCGGTAGTGTCAAATACAGTTGGTGTTTGTCAGTAGTGTCAAATACAGTTGGTGTTTTAATATAAGATACAAATAAATGTAGTGCCGTATACATGTTCAGTAGTGCCAAATACAGTTGTTGTTTGTCGGTAGTGTCAAATAAAGTTGTTATTTTTCGGAAGTGTCAAATAAAGTTGGTGTTTGTCGGTAGTGTCAAATACAAATGGTGTTTGTCGGTAGTGTCAAATACAGATGGTGTTTGTTGGTAGTCACAAATAAAGGTAGAGTTTGTTCGTAGTGTCAAATACCTTTGGTCTTTGTCGGTAGTGTCAAATACAGTTGATGTTTGTCGATAGTGTCAAATAGAGTTGGTGTTGCTAGTAGTGTCAAATGGAGATGGTGTTTGTCGGTAGTGTTAACTGAAGTTTGTATTTGTTGAATATCGTCAAGTACATTTCATGTTTGTCGGTAGTGTCGATACAGTTTGTGTTTGTCGTAGTATCAAATTCAGTTATTGTTTGTCGGTAGGGCAAATAGAGTTGGTAATTGTCGGTAGTGTCAAATACAGTTGGTGTTTGTTGGTAATGTCAAAAAGAGTTGGTATTTTTCGGTAGTGTCAAATAAAGTTGGTGTTTGTTGGTAGTGTAAAGTAAAGTTGTCTTTGCCGGTAGTGTCAAATACAGTTATTGTTTGTTGGTAGTCACAAATAAAGGTGGAGTTTGTTGGTAGTGTCAAATACCTTTGGTCTTTGTCGGTAGTTTCAATTACAGTTGATGTGTTTTCGGTAGTGTCAAATAAAGTTGGAGTCAGTAGTGTCAAATTAAGATGGTGTTTGTCGGTAGTGTCAACTGAAGTTTGTGTTGTGTCGGTATTGTCTAATACAGTTGGTGTTTTTCGGAAGTGTCAAATATAGTCGGTAATGTCAACTACAATACGTGTTTGTAGGTAGTGTCAAATAAGGTTTGTGTTTGTCTGTAGTGTTTTGTAGTGTCAAATGAAATTGGTGTTCGTCGATAGTGTCAAATACAGTAGATGTTTGTCGTATTGTCAAATACAGTAGATGTTTGTCGGTAGTGTCAAATACAGTTGGTGTTTTCTCGGTTGTGTCAAATACAGATGTTGTTTGTTGGTAGTGTCAAATATAGTTGGTGTTTTTCGGTAGTGTAAAATACAATTGATGTTTGTTGGTATTGTCAAATATAGTTGGTGTTTGTCGGTAGCGTAAAATAAAGTTGATGTTTTCGGTTGTGTCAAATAATGTTGCTGTTTGTCGGTAGTGTCAAATAGAATTGGTGTTGCTAATAGTGTCAAATACAGTTGGTGTTTGTCGGTAGTGTTACTTAAAATTTGTGTTTGCCGGTAGTGTCAATTACAGTTATTGTTTGTCGGTAGTGTCAAATACAGTTGGTGTTTGTCGGTAGTGTAACTTAAAATTTGTGTTTGCCGGTAGTGTCAATTACAGTTGTTGTTTGTCGGTAGTGTCAAATACAGTTGTGTTTGTCGTAGTGTCAAATTCAGTTATTGTTTGTCGTAGTGTCAAATATAGTTGGTGTTTGTCGTTAGTGTCAAATAGAGTTGGTTTTTTCGGTAGTGTCAAATAAGTTGGTGTTTTCTCGGTAGTGTATAATACAGATGGTGTTTGCCGTATGTCAAATACAGTTATTGTTTGTCGGTAGTCACAAATAAAGGTGGGTTTGTTGGTAGTGTCAAATACCTTCGTCTTTTCGTAGTATCAAATACAGTTGATGTTTTTCGGTAATGTCAAATTAAGATGGTGTTTGATGGTAGTGTCAACATGAAGTTTGTGTGTGTCGGTATTGTCAAATACAGTTGGTGTTTGTCGGTAGTGTCAAATACAGTTGGTGTGTGTCGGTAGTGTCAAATACAGTTGGTGCCTTTTTGGTAGTGTCAAATACAGTTGATGTTTATCGTATGCCAATACTATTTCAGTAGTGCCAAATACAGTTGGTGATTCTCGGTTGTGTACAAATACAGTTGACGCTTATCGGTAATGTCAAATAAAGCTGGTGTTTTTCGAGAATATCAAATTAGGTTGGTTTTTGTCGGTAGTGTCAAACGATTTGATGTTTGTCGGTAGTGTCGAATGAAGTTGATATTTGTCGGTAGTGTCAAATAAAAGTTGGTGTTTTTCGTAGTGTCGAATACAGTTGGTGTTTGTCGGTAGTGTCAAAGAAAGTCTGTGTTTGTCGGAAGTCTCAAATGAAAATGATGTTTTTCGGTAGCTTCAAATAAAGTTAATGTTTGTCAGAAGTATGAAATAGTGTTGGTGTTTGTCGGTAGTATCAAATTCAGTTATTGCTTGTTGGTAGTGTCAAATAGAGTTGGTTTTTGTCGGTAGTGTCAAAAAGAGTTCGTGTTTGTCGGTAGTGTAACATAAAGTTGGTGTTTGCCGGTAGTGTTAATTACTGTTGGTGTTTGTTGGTAGTGTCAAATAAAGTTGGTATTTTTCAGTAGTGTCAAATACAGTTGGCGGTTGTCGGTAGTGTCAAATACAGATGCTGTTTGTTGGTAGTGTAAAATACAATTGATGTTTGTCGGTAGTTTATAATACAATTGATGTTTGTTGGTAGTGTCAAGTAAAGTTGGTGTTTGTCGGTTGTATAAAATACAATTGATGTTTGTTGGTAGTGTCAAATATAGTTGGTGTCTGTCTGTAGTGTAAAATACAATTGATGTTTGTCGGTTGTCACTAATAAAAGTGAAGTTTGTCGGTAGTGTCAAGGAAAGTTGGTATTTTTCAGTAGTGTGAAAGAAAGTTGGTGTTTGTCGGTAGTGTCAAATAGAGTTGGTGTTTTAATATAAGAGACAAAAATTTGCAGTGCCGTATACGCGGTCAGTAGTGCCAAAAACAGTTGGTGTTTGTTGGTAGTGTCAAATAAAGTTGGTGTTTGTCGGTAGTGTCAAATACAGGTGGTGTTTGTTGGTACACACAAATAAGGTGGAGTTTGTTGGTAGTGTCAAATAAATTTGGTCTGTGTCGGTAGTATCAAATATAGTTGATGTTTCTCGGTAGTTTCAAATAAAGGTGGTGTCAGTAGTGTCAAATTGAGATGGTGTTTGTCGGTAGTGTCAACTGAAGTTTGTGTTTGTTGAATATTGTCAAGTACATTTGATGTTGGTGTCAAATACAGTTGGTGTTTGCTAGTAGTGTCAAATACAGTAGGTTATTGTTGGTAGTGTCAAATAAACGTTGTGATTGTTGGTAGTGTCAAAGACCGTTTGTGTTTGTCAGTAGTGTCAAATACAGTTGATGTTTGTAGGTATTGTCAAATAAAGTTGGTGTTTGTCTGTAGTGTCAAATAAAGTTGGTGTTTGCCGGTAATGTCAACTACAAATAGTGTTTGTTGGTAGTGTCAAAGAAAGTTTGCGTATGTCGGTAGTGTCGAATATAGTTGATGTTTGTCGGTAGTGTCAAATAAAGTTTGTGTTTGTCTGTAGTTTCTGTAGTGTCAAATAAAGTTGGTGCTTGCCGGTAATGTCAACTATAATTAGTGTTTGTTGGTAGTGTCAAAGAAAGTTTGTGTTTGTCGGTAGTGTCAAATACAGTTGATGTTTGTCGGTAGTGTCAAATACAGTTGGTGTTTCTCGGTAGTGTCAAATACAGATTGTGTTTGTTGGTAGTGTCAAATATAGTTGGTGTTTGTCGGTAGTGTAAAATACAATTTATTTTTGTTAGTAGTGTCAAATATAGTTGGTGTTAGTCGGTAGTGTAACTTAAAGTTTGTGTTTGCCGGTAGTGTCAAATACAGTTATTGTTTGTCGGTAGTGTCAAATACAGTTGGTGTTTGTCGGTAGTGTCAAATAGAGTTGGTATTTTTCGATAGTGTCAAATAAAGTTGGTGTTTGTTTGTAGTATCAAATAGAGTTGGTGTTTGTCGGTAGTGTCAAATACAGATGATGTTTGTCGGTAGTGTCAAATATAGATGGTGTTTGTTGGTAGTGTAAAATTAAGTTGGTGTTTTTCTGTGGTGTCAAATAAAATTAATGTTTGTCGGTAGTGTCAAATAAAGTTTATGTTTGGCTGTAGTTTCTGTAGTGTCAAATAAAGTTGGTGTTTGCCGGTAATGTCAATTACAATTAGTGTTTGTTGGTAGTGTCGAAGAAAGTTTTTGTTTGTCGGTAGTGTCAAATACAGTTGATGTTTGTCGGTAGTGTCAAAAAAAGTTTGTGTTTGTCTGTAGTGTCTGTAGTGTCGAATGAAGTTGGTGTTCGTCGGTAGTGACAAATACAGTAGATGTTTGTCGGTAGTGTCAAATACAGTAAATGTTTATCGGTAGTGTCAAATACAGTTGGTGTTTCTCGGAAGTGTCAAATACAGATTGTGTTTGTCGGTAGTGTCAAATATAGTTGGTGCTTGTCGGTAGTGTAAAATACAATTGATGTTTGTTGGTAGTGTCAAATATAATTGGTGTTTGTCGGTAGTGTAACTTGAAGTTTGTTTTTGCCGGTAGTGTCAAATACAGTTATTGTTTGTCGGTAGTGACAAATACAGTTGGTGTTTGTTGAAGTGTCAAATTCAGTTAATGTTTGTCAGTAGGGTCAAATATAGTTGATGTTTGTCCGTAGTGTCAAATACAGTTGGTGTTTGTCGGTAGTGTCAAATAGAGTTGGTATTTTTCGATAGTGTCAAATAAAGTTGGTGTTTGTTTGTAGTATCAAATAGAGTTGGTGTTTGTCGGTAGTGTCAAATACAGATGGTGTTTGTCGGTAGTGTCAAATATAGATGGTGTTTGTTGGTTGTGTAAAATTAAAATGGTGTTTTTCGGTGGTGTCAAATAAAGTTGATGTTTGTCGGTAGTGTAAAATAAAGTTAGTGTTTTTCGGTGGTGTCAAATTAAGTTAATGTTTGTCGGTAGTCACAAATAAAGGTGGAGTTTGGCGTGTACAAACATAATATAGTAGTTATTTTCACAATTGCATGGATCAGGTCATATTTGGTTTGTAACAAATAGTAGGAATCATTGTCACTTGGCTTATTATTTTCACTGAACTGAACCCATAACTAACATCAGAAACATGAGAATAATAGAAAGGTAAGCATATCAAAATTGAAAGTTCTTCAAACCGAATAAAGGAATAATACTAAGCGAGTTCAATTGAATAAGTCGCATGATATAAGTCGGGCGCAGAAACTGCGCTTACAGGTTTTTTCACCTCTACAAATAAATAATTAATACCAGAGACAAAAAAAAATCTGTTAAAGGTGTAACGTACAAATACCGAATACGTACCAGGGTTTAATTCGAGCGCAGTAACTTGTACATATGCACTAAGACGGTTAGATCAGTTCCACTAAACTATAACTAAAACCAAAGACAAAACAAAATAAAGGAAAAGGAGTAATTTAAAATGTGCAACGTTAAAAAAGCGAATAAGGACACATAAGTAACGGGGTATCAGTCAAGCGCGGAAACGGATACATTTGCACTTTAATGAACACCATCAAGAGTTGGTTGACCGTTATGGAATAACTGTTTCACAGATGATATCGGATATGTTCCTAATGTCGTAACTACAATACTCATTTCCTTTTTACGAATGTGACCTACCGAATTAGACAATTTACCGGATTTCCGGATCACCTGAGGTCACCCGAAGTTTTAGGGGGGGGGGGGGGGGGGGGGTTCGTGTTGCTTAGTCTTTAGCTTTCTATGTTGTGTCTTCTGTACTATTATTTGTCTGTTTGTCTTTTTATTTCTGGCCATAACTGAGTCAGTTTATTTTCTAACTATGAGTTTGATTCTCCCTCTGGTATCTTTCGTCCCTCTTTTAATGGTTTTGCACTTTAAATCAAAATCTAACACTACATACACAAAAATAACGTCTAACATTTGGATAAACGACGAAGAAGTAACAGCCTGCGGGTATGATCAATCCAGAACAAAACGGGTACATAGGCGGCAATAAGGTAGGTTCAACACTGAGAACTGAGAACTTACAACAGAGAAAATAAAGTAGAAGAGTAAACAAGGCATTGAAAGGGAAAAACATATAAAAGTCGAATTAGGAACGAATAAGTGACGAATAAGGAATTAAGAATAATAACGAATAGGTAACGAATAAGGAATAAAGAATAATAACGAATAGATAACGAATAAGGAATAAGGAATTAGTAGAAAAAAGGTAACGAATAAGGAATAAGGAATAGTTAACGTAAAAAGAAATAATAGTAAAAAATGCTCTTTCAATTACCAATCCGAGCTTTTCTGATTGGGTTCCATTAATATATCCCAATATAAGAGACGATTTTAATTTTTGAATTATAAATTTCCCCCACCTTAGTAGCAGTATACCAACTTCACCTGCATGTGGGATATTACAAATGTAGTTTCTTATTCGATATTCAAGAGATTGCTGCTCCTACACTGACTTTGTAAAACATCACCAGTGTCACTTGAGCAGAAAGTTGATGAACCAGGTGTAGGTCAAAGAAAGTCTCGTCCTTTTTCTAAAAAAGTTGATCGGAAGGAACAAAGACCAGGTTATTAAATATTCCGTATTAGCTTCACAAATGATATTTGATGGTCTTTCTGTATAGATTTTCACTACGTCTTATACTGTTCTTTTTTTGTCTTTGTTCAATTATTAATATTACTTTTACTGTTTGGTCTGTTTTATGTGATATCCATTTGACGTGGCTTGGTACGTATACATCCTGTCAATGTTTTTGCATCATCTTTCATTTTTGCTGGTGTGTTTTGTATATGCGACTTTTTGTGTTTCCTTGTTTCTTACAACGTGACTCTGTACTTTTAAAGATCCCGTCATTATTTTATTGTTATTTTATATGTCATTATGTTATTATTCTATTATGAATTGGATAATACTGTGAGCGACAAAAGATAACATTATTTCATTCGCGTAGTAGTATTAACCATATATGGGTTCTTAAAAATTCTCAAGAACTGCTGGATGATTTTGAATCTCGGTCTTTTTCTGTAATTATTTCTAACATATCTTTTGATTTATAACTCTGCATACCACCAATCTCAATGACAAATTGTAATTGTTTTGAATAAACATTGAACGACAAAATTTCTTTTTTGTGACCTTTTCATTTTCTGACACCCAACAGGCAAAACAAGGACTGTGTTTTTTTAAATTTGATAGATGCTTTTGTCTTTTTTTTGTACATGTTTGTTTGTCTTGAGATTGTAACAAAGTGATGACTGCTGTCACAATATTTTGACTATTTTACCGATTACGTCTGTTTAGTTCACACATCGTGGAAAAATTAAAGGAATTTAATGCGACTGTCATAACAGTGAGAGGTTTAGCGCTATAAAACCAAGGTTAACTCCACCATTTTCTACATTTGAAAATGCCTATACCAAGTTAGGAATATGACAGTTGTTGTCCATTCGTTTGATGTGTTTTATCCTTTGATTTTGCCATTTCATTAGAAACTTTCCGTTTTGAATTTTTCTCGGAGTTCAGTATTTTTGTGACTTTACTTTTTGACGACCCTAAATAAAGATCGGTAAAATATAAATATTTTAAAAATACAACACTGTCAGCCATTCCTCTCAGGATTTCGTTGACTACTGTTATCTTTTAACGGTCTCCATTATGTGATCACATGGTATCTAAATAATAGATACAAACTCATCAAAAGTCTATCATCTATTTTTCTTCATGCGCGTGTCTTTTCCACTTGTCACCCATCAGTAGCATACGATTCAAAACACTTGGAAGGCAAAATCAAAAAACATAGTTGTGGAGCATTGAGAAATAACAATCTCGAAACGTTGTAATCAAATTAACTCAGACTATTTAAAGTACCTTCTATTTCTAGAATTCTCTTTAGAGGAATTGACCATCAGTAGGTCGTTACGACAGAAATCATTGGATATTCCTACTAGCAGTTTTTCAACAGGACTATCCCCTGAATTAAGCAAACAGTATAATGAAAGTCTAATGGCAGGTGCTTCTGTTCAGTTTAGCAAACAACACGTAGACTTTAGGGAGGAAAATGAAAAGCAAGGTGTTGCAGTCGAAAGAATACAGGATAACAGCAGATCAAGAGAACAAGCAAATTGGGATAAACTAAAACAAAATATAGCAGACGACAGACCAATCACAAATGTTCTTCTAGATCTACATAACACACAAGATGATCCCAATGTTGAAAGACCAGTAGCACAAGTGCATCTTAGTCCAGACAAAATACCAGTGCAAAAGGTACATTTTGATCTACAAAAACAGGACCATTCTCTCGCCAAAAAAACAGTGCTGCATGATTTCCCTCTTGATTCAGAAAAAACAAAATGTAATTCAAAGGGCGAAAGAATAGCGCCTCATGTCCAATGTGATCTACACAAACAACAAGGTAATCAGAAAAACCTTGTTAAAAATATGCCACTGGATCTAATCAAACAACCAGATTATCCGCAGGACAAGAAAGTTGGGCCAAAAGTCGACAAAGAAGAAAAACCAATACCAGATATTCAATTTGATTCAGATACCCCGTTGAGGAAAGGTCGAGATGAACCGTTCTTTTTTAATGAACAAAAAAGAGATTATCACGATTACAGGGCAATGCCAACTATCGCTTTTCCTAAGGAAAATCAAGACCAAGTATTGCAAGACGACGATCCACAATACATAGATCCATATAAAACCAGGACAATGGCAAGTAATCCAATACTTTCAAGTGATCAACCAAACTATTCACATGAAGACACCCAATGCAAAGAATTCGAAGAAGTCTTTAAAAGTATACCGAACACCCTTCACAAGGAATCAGAAGAATATAGGCCAAATCAAGGACACCCTTTGGATCTTAGTGATACAAAGCATACCAGTTCTCCAGACGATTTGTCTTTACACGCTGCCAAAGAGCAAATTAGAACATTGACTCATTTCTCTGAAGTAGATCAAACAGCATCTAGTTTGACACATCCTGTAGAATCTATTACTAATCCTGGAATTATTACAAAACTTAAAAGATTATTCGGAGT
Source organism: Mytilus edulis (assembly GCA_019925275.1). Classification (NCBI taxonomy): domain Eukaryota; kingdom Metazoa; phylum Mollusca; class Bivalvia; order Mytilida; family Mytilidae; genus Mytilus; species Mytilus edulis. The sequence continues at coordinate 79,833,608 of CM034360.1, read as the reverse complement.
TTCCAAAGAAGTGAAAGAGATAAAGGTATCAATTACGGAAGAACATATTTTAAAGCAATCCTTAAAAGTAGGAAAGAAAATGTTACATCAAAGACATATAGCTCCCGTAATAATATGGGACTTTGGAGGTCAAGATATCTTTTACTCCACGCACCAAAGTTTCCTGTCCTACCGCGCCATATATTTGATTGTACTGGATGGAAGTAGGACCCTTGATGAACCATGTCAATTTGAGCAATATTTACCAGGGAAAAGTGGACCAAAAACTGCAAGAGGTATAGTAGTCTTTAGTTTTCTAATTTGTGTTGTGAATGTACATACGAAAATGTGGTATAATTAAGAAATAACAGTACTGTAGTTGAAGAGTTGCAACCGTCAAATCAAAATTGACGGTGGGAACTCTTTAACTACAGTACTATTATTCCGATTCTAATGCATTTCAAAACGAAATAATACGATAAAACTTGGAAAAATGTCTAAACTTGACAAATAAAAAAAAAAATCCGCGAAACTGTATGAATGATTTTGCCGCAAAGACGTCATGGGTAAACGTGACGTCAGACAAATTAAAACTTACAAACTGGAGGTTATTACGTTACCTGTACGCTTCAAATTCGGATAAAATAACTTTAAAACAGAGCATTCGAGGTAGGTGTTGTTTTATTTTGGATTATACAGTAGTAATCGAACATTTGTTGATTCAATCATTTCAAAATGGTTGTCCCTCCTTGGTTACGCCTGGTCAACTGTGGATTTGACGGCAACTTTTAGTCAATGAAAAAAACTGTTACATACAAATTGCATTAGAATTGCCACTAAGATAACTCTCAGTCCAAGTCTGAATGTATAAAAGGTTAACAATTGTTGTGTGTGTACTGAGGTTAGTCTGTTTGTCTCTTTTCTTTTTCTTTTTTAACGATGGCGTTGTCAGTTTATTTTGGACTTACGAATTAAAATGTTCCTTGGTATCTTTCCCCTCTCTTGTATGAAAATTTTTCAAAATTGTCATTGAATAATTTTTTTGTAAAGACTTAAGCTAGAAAGAATTCATATATACGTTCTGCATGTCCTTTATACATATGGACTACTCATTCAAATAATAGTAAACTTCAAACGAGCTAATCATCGTGCAAATCTCTGAAATTTCAATATAGGATAGACCAAAAAAGGAACTTGTGTCTTCAGATTCGCTTTATGAGAGCCTGTTGTGACTGCACTTAAAACTTTACGATATTTTTGGTTGGGAAAATCGTACTATCAAACAGAGACAACAGTAAAGTTACTGTCGACAAATTAACATTTGTAGAAAAGACAGAGTGTGTACATTGCAAATAACCTCATGAACCTCACCCGAAACCAACTTTTAAGCTAACAGAATCAAAAAGTTTTACTTGTGCTGATAAAACGTCTTAACCATCTCTGTGTCATGAGCCACTTTTGGGCAATTATTTTTTTTTTCTCTGATTCTATGGCATGTACTATGACGTAACGTCATTGTCCGTGCTTCTTTGAAACGCACAAAGCGCGCCAAATTATCGTATTGTAATTTTTGGAAAAGTTGCGTATACTAAATACACAACTGAAAAATAGTTTATCAATAAAATATTATATTTTTCTAATAAATCAAATTATGTTTTATGTCTTTTATACATATTTTATTATTCTCTCCACCTTTAGTTTAGCTACCATAATCTAGTTCGCTTTCATTATTGTCTATCTTTTATTTTCTTTGCCATGCTGAGGACATATATAGTTATCTACGTTCATATCCGTAGATATGGATATTTTAACACCCTGAAGTATTCAAGTACACCCTGAGGTCTTAGTCTAAATCTGTTGATTTTTAAAGAAGTTCGTCCACAAAATTTAAAATCAAAGCAACGTTTTTGTTTTTCGTTTTTTATATATCTTTTATTGTCATTTGGAAATATGACATATTCTTAACGGATTGTAGGCTACACGAACCTGGATAAAACAATTTCACAGCTACCCTTGAATTTCTCATGGCACATTTTGAACAAAGTGGTATATTTATGACGAGGAGATGTGAGATTTGAATATTTACCAAGCTTTGTAATAGACCTACTCACTGGGTCGGTGTATTTAACTTGTTCACAAAATAAGTCTAAATCTCTGTTGAAAACAAGTTACACTACTTGACCACATAATTTTGACTCCTGTACAAACATAATTTCTTTAATGCTAAACAGTTCGTGCTAAGCAGAAAAGAAGCAAATACCAATTTTGTTGTAAAAGATGTTCAGCAAACGATGTAGAAGTAAAAAGCTGTGACATACGACATTGGTATGTTTTTACGAAGTAATATAAAAAGAAGATATGGCATGAGTGTCGATGAGACATTAATTCTCCATCAATTCAAAATTTATTAGAAATTGAGAAACATCTATGAACCACATCAACAAACGAAAACCTCTGAACAACAACCCTTGGGTTAACCTGGTGGTATTGGATTGACTGCACGTCTTTTCTCTCTATATACTATATATATATATACATGTACAAAAAGTAAACGAGTCTAAATTGAAAACTACGTTCAAACCTATGATTGCGTTGGATAAAAACCGAAATTTTTTATACTTGTGCAAGTAAAACAAATTTCTTTGTAGAAGGGTCTAAATACAGCACAAACAACATTTTCCAAAAGACCAAAAAAGTGAAGAAGTATATTTAAACAAAACGCATTTGACTAACACGTCAAACAACTGATGTTCTTTAACCCTGCTGACTGCCATTGGCAATTGCCAAATAAAATAAATCACAAGATGCAACAAAATGGATCTTAATATAAATTTAATACTAAACAGAAAACAATTAACTTGTGGCCACGATGTTATGCCACAAACATAAGGTGTTAATATTTTTTTTGTACACCAGATCCGGATTTCGACAATAAATATCTCTTCAGTGATGTTAGGGATCGGAACGGTATTTGGAAGGCCATATACAATGTACCCTCATTTTCATGTACAAAAAGTATATCTACTGTAGTGAGCATGATAGATTCTGACTCTACCAGCTTCCAAACTTTACCTCGAAATAAGAATCTTTTAGCTCACCTGGCCCAGAGGGCCAAATGAGCTTTTCTCATCACTTGGCGTCCGTCGTCCGTTGGCGTCCATCGTCCGTCGTCGTTAACTTTTACAAAAATCTTCTCCTCTGAAACTATTGGGCCAAATTTAACCACACTTGGCCAAAATTATTATGAGGGTATCTAGTTTAAAAAAATGTGTCCGATGACCCGGCCAACCAACCAAGATGGCCATCATGGCTAAAAATTGAACATAGGGGTAAAATGTAGATTTTGGCTTATATCTCTGAAACCAAAGAATTTAGAGCATATCTGACATGGGTAAAGTTGTTTATTGGGTCAAGATCTATCTGCCCTGAAATTTTCAGACAAATTGGAGAATCTGTTTTTGGGTTGCTGTCCCTGAATGAGGAATTTTAAGGAAATTTTGCCGTATTTGGTTATTATCTTGAATATTATTATAGATAGATTTAAACTGTAAACAGCAATAATGTTCAAAGTAAGTTGTACAAATAAGTCAACATGACCAAAATGGTTAGTTGACCCCTTAAGGGGTTATTGCCCTTTTATAGTAAATTTTTAACCATTTTTTCGTAAATTTTTGCAAATCTTTTTAAATCTTTTACAAAAATCTTCTCTGCTGAAACTTCTAACATGAATTCAACCAAAGTTGTAAACAATCATCACTAGGGTATGTAGTTTAAAAATTGTGTCTGATAACCCCGCCCCTGATACCAAGATTGCCGACATGGCTAATAATAGTACATAGGATAAAATGCAGTTTTTGGCTCATACGTCAAAACCCAAAGCATTTCGAGCAAATCTTTCAAAACCAAATTGTTTATTAGGTCAAGATCTATCTGCTCTGAAATTTTGAGACAATTCAGGCAATCCGTTGTTGGGTTGCTGTCCCATTATTGGTAATTTTAAGAAAAGTTTTCGGCCTGTGTTATTATCTTGAATATTATTAGTTTTATTAGAGATAAACTGTAAACAGCAATAATGTACAGCAAAGTAAGATCGACAAATAAGTCAACATGACCAAAATGGTAATTGGACCACTTAAGAAGTTATTGTCCTTTATAATCATTTTTTTATTAATTTTTATAAATTTGGTAAATTTTTACAAAATAAGTTCCACTGAAACTACTTGGCCAAGTTCATTATAGATAGAGATAATTGTAAGCATCAAGAATGTTCAGTAAAGTAAGATCTTAACACACATCATCATCACCAAAACACAATTTTGTCATGAATCCATCTGTGTCTTTTGTTTGATATGCATATAGACCATTTTGTAGACCAAGGTGAGCTATACAGGCTCTTTAGAGCTTCTAGTTGATGGAATGCATTGCAGCATGCATGTTTCACTGCGAGTTCTTACTAATTGACGATTGAATAAATCCGAAATTTTGCCGTTGGAGCGTAGTTTTGATTTTTTCTACCGGGAACGTTATTGTTGTTAGTTAGATGAGAATTAAAAATTAGTTGAAATATATTGCGACTAAACATGCATTTTCTCAAAACATTTGGTCTGTTGGCTAAGTAATTTAATGTTCTAATATTCAAATATCGACTCTATGAGTATGTATCGTACAAGGAAAAGAGAATTATTGTTCTTTCATTGTAGAATTGTTCACTGTGTTTTAAAATGAATACGAAATGCCCGCAAGATTTACTGACGAACACATTTTGCAAGAACCGCAGAAGCGGATTTTTTCTGCGTTAAAGTCATAGTCACTTGTATTAATTTCGTATAATTATATACAAACCACAACTCTCAAGCCTTATATAGTTACAAATCTTCGAAAATTGACACAAAAGTTGTAGGAAATTAACATCGTGAATGCAAAAGTGGAATTAAGAGAACCAAAACGTTCGTGGTAGAAATGGCCAAGTACCTGAATCAAAATTATTATATATTATTTACGTGAATATCATCGGATTTTAATTTCTTCAGGTATTTTTCACATGTTCTATCAGTAACTGTTGTTCATAACACTTTTTAATTGCAAAATAAATCACAAATCACATGAACAATACACATGATGTATACGGAAAAGCTGTCTGCGAATAATTATAAGTAAGACGATATAATTCAATAGTAGTACATGTATATTATTAAAATATTGACAAAAAAACAAATTTGTTATAATATGTATGAACTTGTATACGTTTTTTATTTAAAAAAAAACAGCTATAAAGTTAAAAAAAAACATGTCATAACTTTTTGTTCAATTTGAAGTTTCATAAGACTTTAAAAAAAATTTAAAGAAGAAATATACATATGTATGAACATACGGTAAAAACTGTGCTTATTCGCAAAAAAATCAGTATTTGAACTTTTACGTTAATTTTTATTTTCACCACCTTTTTCCGCTAACACTTTCTAGCAGTAAGCCTACACTATGACGTTATGGTACAGTTATGTCATAATACAGAGCCAGTCTGGATGGAAAAAACATGCCTTGGCACTGAACGTATATTTTTACGATTTCGCCGTGGCATGGAAAGGGTTAATCTTGATCAATATTCAACATGTTCAAATGATACAGTTTACAAGACTGCAGGGAGATTAAACAACTGTGTTATTGACTTAGAAATCCAAAAACGATAATGACCAAAAGGCAAATAAAAGATCAACATACTGTATTTAACATTCATGTATTCGTTATTTTTCGTTCGAAACCAATTTTGATTAATTTCGTGGCAACAAATGAATCACGAATTAACAGCTCTAATATTAACTTTTTTTTAATCATAAGTAGCATGGTCTGTCACTGACCCAAACACATCGATAGAGGATTAGTAAAAACAAACTAGTTAGTATTGAACCGTATAACAAATTTAACGCACTGGTCTTTTCTTGTTAAGTTTTGTATACAAATAAACAATGAAATACAGCAACATTAAGAAATGACATCATCATTAATAGTTGATATGACGTCATTAACACTCATCTAAAATATACTGACCACACACGAATTAATAGGGGTTCACCCACCATGTGATAACGTTAAAGCAATCATAACATCACTAATTTGCCAGGGATGTGATAAAATGTTGTATGCAGACTAAAGTCAAGCTAAGAAATAAAATAGCAACGTTAATTGGAATCAACGAAAATACAATACTTAATAACATACTGTGAGATTATTGTCTATGACAGAACTGTACATCGGCGACTTTGATCCAGTCTGTTAAAATTTTTATCCTGGATATGTTTTGATAACTTTCATATCATTTGAACTATGGTTCATAGTTGTCTCATTGTCAATTATATTTTATCGACTTATTTGTTTGTGTAAATCATGTTTGCAACTGAATGTATATATTGTTGTGCTAATGCGGCGTACAGCAACCAACAATCAATCAATCAATATATTGAAGTTACTCTGAAAAGGCAATGGCAAACTATAAGTAATTATAAATGAATAGACCCAGTGTGTAGGCATTGAAGAAATTCTATAAATAATTGGCAGTTTGATTTTATTTGACACCAACTGAATAGTATACACCTAAGCCCGTGTTGTACATTCAGTTAAACAAAATTGGAATATACCAGTCCCTTCGCAAATTTAGTTTTTTCTCCATAACCTATAACATATCTTCGATAAACTAGCAGAACTAAGAAAGAAGACGTCGTCAATAGAGGAGACAAAGACACACACAATGTATGTGTGTTGATATGATTCATGTGGCATTTGCATTCCTTTTGACTAATTTTGGCTCAATGAATGCTTATATTGTTCTTATTGTTATTGTAATTCTATATTGCCATGGTGTTGTTTCTCAATCTTGAACTTATGTTCAATCCTCGTGAAGTGCCAATTGTAGTTGAGCACATGTGAAATATGTTATTATTATTGATAAAGTGTATAATTGGGAGCTGCGAAATAATTTGAACTGACCAATTTACACAAAACAATAAAAATATCTATCTTTCAAATTCCCTTAATCATGTTATTTTTCACTGTGAACAGATTATCTACGATTCTGGATAAACACGATTGTGACATACTGCAAAGGGAGCCATCATGGATTTCCGAAAATTATGATTGTTTTTACGCATAAAGACAAGCTGAAACCTGTGAGTTCACATAATTTTTGTTAATGCACTACATGAATATCAGATATGGTTTATATCATACTGATGTATTTCGTTGTCTTCGTTTGTAAGATTATATGTATAGTCATTGTCTTTTGATTAACTGATACGGTTACTATGAACAAAGATATATTACCACTATTTTGTTGATATTTAAAATACTCATGTTTTATATTAAGTGACACTATCATAAACATTCTAACATTAATGGTACCAAATCTTCTGCCCCGATTGCGCATTTCGACAATAAATGTTTCTGCAGTGAAACTAGAGTTTACCATATTTGAAAATCCACAGCTTATTAAAACAAGGAAGAGTTATAACCCTAAAAGGACCCACACGTATAGTCAAGGTCGGGAAAGGAATGAACATTTTTTTTTATCAAAATTTCCTTTGTGACATTAGGATTTAAACCTCAAATTACAACTAAATCACACTTTTAGGGTGAAATTGAAACAACGAGAGAACAGCTATTTGTAGAGATAAAGAGCATGTTTCAGGGATCTACTCTGATGTCACATTTGGTTATTGAAGACAAAATCTTTGTAAATGCTAGAAACAAAAATGATCCAGAAATGGCAAAGATCAGAAGAGGTATAATCCGAGAGTCGAAGCGCCAACCGACATGGGGACAGAACTTTCCAAAATGCTTTATTCCCCTTGAATTGGAATTCGATAATCTTATCCGTGAGAATATGAATGTTATTACATTTGACGATTTGAAAAAGATAAACACTCAGCATCCTATAAGGCCATTATCAGATGCTGAACTCAAGGTTTTCCTAAAATTCCAGCATGCTATTGGCAAAATTCTTTACTTTGATGAACCGGGATTGGATACACATATAACACTTCTGCCGACATATCTCATTGATGCGTTCAAATCAATAATCACCGATAAAAGATTCTGTAAAGGTGAAAAACAAAAAGAGCATTTATGGAATCTGATGAGCCAGAAAGGGGTCATCTTCAAGTCCGCAATAGAGAAACTTTGGAGAACTGTTAAATATCAGAAATTTGACCAACACAAAGACTACTTAGTAGCAGTGATGACACACCTTGACATTTTAGTAGAACCAAAGAGATATGACCTCAAGCGCAATCGAATACCGACCGACTTTTACTTCGTGGCTAGCATGGTACAGGCTGAGGATACCACTGGATACCTTCAGTCTCCATTCCTGACTGACAGAAACATTGCCATAGCATTTAATTCCAGTTCTGCTATCATACCACCAGCTTTGTCATTCAGGTTCATCACTTACTGCCTCAGTATTTTTGATGTCAAGAAATACGGCGATAGAAAGGACGACATGCTGTTTCATAGATCTGCAGTATTTACAATTGATCCATCATTAGAAATGCATATACTCTGTGAAGATGATCGAATTTTTGTCCGTCTTGTTCATGCTAAAAACAAAGTCTTGATATTGAAAGACCTTGCTTCAAGTATCTGCGATTGTCTGAAATCAGCCCTGGAGAACATAAGTCAGCTATATATCAAAACAAGCAGTGATAACTCTGAACTAAGCGTAGGAACTTTTGAAATGAACTTATGCTGTAGTGTTGCAAAAGATTCATGCCTGCTATTCTTTGAAGAGTTCAACGAAATCGATAGTATCTGGGTTTGTCCCGGACACAAATTAGACCATGCAAAATTTGTGATGTCCTCTTGGATAACAGAAAAGGTAATTAAAATATGAGCTAAGAACATGTGTTTTCAAGATACAACTGTGTGCATATTCTGATCATATCTTTAAACTTTATATTTCAATGACATACACATGTGCACTCTGATCCTATCTTTAAACTTTATATTTCAGTGACATACATATGTTTCTCTAATTTTTGTGCTATTTTCACATTTCCTGATCGGTGTGAGAAAAATATTTCTCCTCACTAGTGAAAAATCTGTTCTCGGCAAATGATGAGTCGAAATTTGATTATGACGTCTAAATTTTTTGTTTTCTTCTGAATTTTCCTATTGTGACGTCATGAAAAAAGGCGACAATGCCTGATGACGTCGCATATAAAGAACACAAGTTTCTGATTTTTTTTGAAAAAGAAGGATAAAAATCATTAGAGAAACAGATTCCTACACTATAACTCGTGTATCACGATATTTCTCCACTCTCGACAGTTAAATTTTAGTTATTTAAAGAGCTCGGCAAGCCTCGCACTTTAAATAATAAAATTTAACTGTCTCGAGTGGAGAAATATCGTAATACACTTGTTGCAGTGTAGGAATCTATATTACTGTAGATTCATCATTTTCTTGGATTACAATTTCGTGGAATTCGTAGATATAATTAAACCAAGAATTTTTAAATGTTCTTCGATTCGTTATGTTGCAAATGAATGACAATCTTTAAAATTGGTATCGAACGAACATGTGAATCCACAGTAATTTACGTTTAGTGTTTAACATTGTGTTTAGCCCTGACACCTTATGTGTCATGTAATTTTGCAATCACTAGCCGGCAATATAAACAAAATAGCATTTAGCTACCGTACTCGTTCTGTCACACATATGGTTTAATTCCATTGATGCTTCAGACAAATGCAACTTGTTTTTACCATATATTAGATTTATTTCTTTATAGAGGGTTGCTGCTCACCAGGAAGCTATTAAACCAAAAGTTCCAATTGGTGAAGTTGAAATCATCCCTTCGTAAATTTACGGACGCCATAACGAGTTGTTTGACCGTTATGGAATAACCGTTTCACAAATGATATCGGATATGTTCCTTGCGTCGTAACTACTATCTCCTTCCCTTTTATGAATGTCACCTACCGAATAAGACTATATACCGGATTTGTTATCACATAAGCAACACGACGGGTGCCAGATGTGGAGCAGGATCTGCTTACCCTTCCATGGCACCTGAGATCACCCCTAGTTTTTGGTGGGGTTCGTGTTGTTTATTCTTTAGTTTTCTATGTTGTGTCCTGTGTACTATTGTTTGTCTGTTTGTCTTTTTCATTTTTAGCCATGGCGTTGTCAGTTTATTTTAGATTTATAAGTTTGACTCTCCTGGTGGTATCTTTCGTCCCTCTTTTAGTTTTGTTGCTTATTGGCATTTTTTAATAATCAACACCCTATAAAAACTGTTATTAATTCAGGTGACTTTTCTTTTCTTGCATTCGTGAGGAAAACTACTCAAAAATCATTGTGTATTGATGGACATCTTATAATGCATATGTTTTCCAACATTTTTGTCCAGTATGGTCATTGCAGCTACTGATCCGTCATTGATTCACCAAGTAACCAATCTGGTTTTAATAATTAAAGCATTATTGATATGAAACAATTTGTTGTAAGTCAGACCGAATAAAGATAATAAATAGATACATTACTTTGGTCTTTTGACTATAAGAGTCTCACTGATGAGTGGTATGTAGACTTTTATGAGTTTCTCTTTTTAAAATATGTCCTGTACCAAGTCAGGAATATGGCTTTGTTATATTATAGTTCGTTTCTATGTGCGTTACATTATAACGTTGTGTTCCTGTTGTGTCGTTTGTTTTCTCTCATATCTGAGTGTGAATTCACATTACTTTAAGACGTGTCACTGTACTTTTCTATCCTAAATTCATGTATTTGGTTTTGATGTTATATTTGTTATTCTCATCGGAATTTGTATAATGCTTATGTCGTGTTTGTGTTGTTCACATTCTAATATTGTGTCATTGTTCTCCCCTTATATCTAATGAGTTTCCCTCAGTTTAAGTTTGTTTCCCCGATTTCTGTTTTTTCCATCGATTTACTAGTATTGAACAGCGGTATACTACTGTTGCCTTCATTCATGCTGAAATATACTAAAAATTGTTTGGCTGGCATCCTATAATCCCGACATTGTCATTAATGGTACCAACTTTAAAGCATCAGTTGCTCATTTTCATAAATGATATTTTTCAATTAATGACTGAGGCTATGATATTTTAAACATTGTATATATTTCGAAGGGAAGAGGTGTATCAGAGGTTTACATGACGGTGATGTATCTCGCAACTTTAATTGAATCTTAAAGACAATTGCAATGACAGGAAATTTTTTGATAAAGTAATATTAGGTTTTCCCTTCCAGTACCGAAGTTCTCGCTCTCTGGCGTGTGATACCATTTTTGAATTACACTTAACCCACAAAGGTATCGACCCAGTGGTATTTATTACATTAACAGCACTAATTTTTCCTCAAAGGAAGACCATTGCAACAGTCTTTCAGATCGTTAATATAATTATGTTTATAATTACCTATTGGTAGGCGTCATTTTACACAATGATGGACATAGATATATGATATCAAGACGAATTATTTTAGGCGGAGTAAATTTAACATTTTCCCAAAATAATCAAGTATCACAATATATTCCGAAATAAATCATGCACAAAAAGTTGAACGCTTGATGACTTATCTGATATATTCATTGAATATTTAAGATTTATATTTCTTTTTCAAATATGTTACTGTATTTTTTTCTAATACAAAATATGAATTTCATTTTTTAGGAAATAATGAATAAGTGTGAACTTACCTGCCCAGGTAGGAATTTTATTATTTATCAGGCATTCACTCAAAAGTTCATTGTAACTAATCGTTCACACGTGTCACACAAAAAAATAGAAAGTAGTTCCAATAAATAGCGGACTTATTCCCTTCTCTGATTCCAATGAATATAGTTTCACATATTATAATGTATCTTTGAGTCTATTTCCAGAGTAAAGCAGTACTTTAGATTCACACAGCTAACGGTTGGCATAATAAAGAGTATTTTGAGATTTAATTGTTCAAACAGGATTGCATATTTTCTTTTTAAACACACAATGTTCACAGTAAAAAAAAAAAGACAAACAGAGATTCTAACTAATATTTTATAAATTCCGCATTGAAATATAACCTAGTTAATAACAACTTATACAAATTTTATAAGATGAAATATACATGATTATTCAAAAGGAAATCAGTATAAAAGAAGAGGAAAATACTAAATGACGATAAAACTAAAAAAAAAACGAATACAATCTGGCAAAAAACCCACTACATAGACCTACAAAAACGTATTACAAAAACACTGAACTCAAAGGTAAATTCAACAAGGGAACAGTTTACAATAAATAACAACATCAAACGTTCTCAGTCAACTAACTGACTTGGTATGGACTTTTTCAGAAGAGAATAGCGAGCTTTATGCCTTCATATAGTTTCATAGCTAGCCAAACATACAACGTGCATGATAATTGTTTATAAATCCGTTGACACAATCCAGTAAGCAATGACAACAGACACAAGATGAAAATAATTGGAATCCATTAGCAAAAATTGCGAAAACCTATATCCCACACATGCAACACATCTGCACAACAAACTTAAACAAACATACAAATTCATCTAAAAAGCTGCCAACAATTTGACAATGACAAACACATGTTTATAGTGGATAGTATATTGACAAAGACGCCGATAAAAAGTAAAATAACAAAAATAACAAAAAATAAGTACAATCTTAACGGGAAGTCCCTCAATATAAGGTAAATAAAAGCAACAGTAGTATACCGCTGTTAGAAATTCAAAAATCGATTAAAAAAAAGGATTACAAACTAAACCTGAGGGAAACGCATCAAATATAAGAGGAGAAGTACGACAAAACAGAAACACAACATTAAAATGTAACACACACAGAAACGAACTATAATATAACAATGGCCATTTTTCTGACTTAGTACAGGACATTTTAAGAAAAAAATGGAGGGTTGAATCTGGTTTTGTGGCATGCCAAACCTCCCGCTTTTTTTGGCAATGCTGAATTGTTAACCAATGTTTGTAGTTGATTGTTTTATATTACAATGTAATTTGTGGTCATTCCTCGTGTCAATATAATGCCTTGACAACAAACAGGTACATCAAACCTCAGAATTAGCGCACCAGATGTACTATCCATTTACAACAAGACTCATCAGTGACGCTCGAACTATCGTTTAGACGAAAGACCTTAGCTGTAAGGATGCATTGCAAACCTACAATTCCGACAAATTTTCAAATTGTTTCAAATAAGGGTAAGGATTTCTCTGCATGGGAGTTGCAAACCTTAATGTTTTGATTAATTTCAACATATAGGAAATAGTTAACTTACAAAAGCAATATATCAATATTGTTTGAAGTAGGTAAAAAAGTCCAGACTACCGGGTTTCTGATAGTATAAGGTAAGAAACACGAAACATACAACAAAAGTGGCATCGTTCCAGTGGTAATAAATACTCGTCAAAGATACCAAGCTATTAGTTAATTATACGCCAGATTAAACAGTGTCGCTCGAATCAGACAACTGGAAGACTATCCCTTTTAGGAATTTGAATAGCATTGAAACGAATAGTTAAAAACGTGTATCAAATATTGCTTAGGCTTATCCTGCCTTCAACATTTCTAAAGTTAGGATTGATAGTTAGTAACCTTTTTCATTATTTGTTCAGACCTTTGGATTTTCAAATACATTCTTCAACAATTCAACAAAGAAATTACCCTCATCTTAAACCTCGATACTATTCACAATTACAACGAATAAATACCTCTTTGATGACCCTAAATTATTACCTACTTTTTCAACAGTTACGAATGAAGATTTTCTAAGTGAAGATTTGTCAGCACTTCACCTTCGTCGACTTTCAATCCTTTACACTGTAGATGAGATTCGCCAACTGGTCGGATATCTCTACCTGTCATACACCGAGTGGGACGACCTCTTCACATTAGAAACTGAACCACAACTACTTAAATTCAAGGCATTATGTCTGTGTCACGAGCAATCAACACTGACTTTCAGAAAAATTAAAACAGCTGTAGAGAAAGGAAAGATACAAAATCCACACACCTTATGCAAGGTAAATATGTTTTATACAACACATTTTTATATTTTACTTGTTTAAGAGTCTGCTGAACTGCTTAAATGTGTTTCTACGTAGTGAATTACAAAACAAAATGTCAGTTGCATGTAGTGTTATTTCTGTTTTTTTTAAGTTTTAAAGTCAGGTTTATTCATGTTTCAATAGTTGGATCACTTTAAGAAATTTATGAATCCAAGGAAATAGTGTTGTGTTATCAAAGATGTCATCCATTGGTAAAAGTAAAAGAGGGACGAAAGATACCAAAGGGACAAGTTAAATAGGTTTCTAGTAAACATAGTATTGAAAACTGCGTCTATGTGTCAAGGACATAATGTAAAACATAGTGTTTAGCACATAAAGAATTACACTAGTTAAAACATACCCATATTTTTCAAGCGGTATTTGACCTCAATATACATGTTGACTGCTCTATGGTCGGGTTGTTGTCGCTTTGACACATTCCAAATTTTATGGTAACATTTTTTAACTTAAATACAACTAAAAATAATGATTATTCGATGTTACTAGCCTAATGCGTCTCGTTAGTTCGTTGGCGTAAAAAAAATTATAAGAGGACATAGTCGGAACAATATTGCAAGAGGTACTGTCGCAACACAAGATACATATATTTACTTTTAAATTGATGAATTCTAAAACTTTCCAATATTTTTGCAGCCATGTTATAGGGTCGATCAACATCATAAAAAGGAAGCAGATTTCGTTGTGTCAATATTCAGTCTTGTCAAACAAAATGTGGAACCGACGTCAAATTGTTAAATAGTTCACTTACACTGTAATATAGAACGACGTGTCAGGAAAAGGGGTTCTCGTGAATTGATATAGTTTTAATTCAACAAATGTATCTTTGTAATATTGTATAATGGCTTTTTTCTTCTGTGTACCTTTGTATTTATAGCGGTTTATCAGAATAAAGTATATAAGGTATATACATAATTACATTATAAAATATTTATCATAGTTACATCTGCTTTCTATAGGTTATGAGAGGCGCATTTGTGGACTTTGGTAAGTATACTTTTTTTCAATAACTGCAGCTGTGTTAATAGTATAGATTTGTAATGTTTTAAATATTTTCTTGTGTATATTTCTATGTTAAGTATGACGTTCTCTATCACTAAACTAGTATACATTTTGTTCAAGGTGGTCAGTTTAAGCACACCTCCGATTGCGGGAGTTTCCCGCTGCATTGGTGGCTTTCGGCTGTTGTCTGATCTTTGGTCGGGTTGATGTCATTCCCCATATCCATTCCAATCTTAATAGACAACGTGTATGTATCAACTAAAAGTACATAAACTATACATAGAAATAATATTCTTTTCTCACTAGAAAATTATACGAACAATTATTATACTAGGTATATTGCATATAATCCATCGCATCCTTTTACTTGCATTTGGTTCATTTCACACACAGAAGCTAGCAATTAGATTTTTCAAATAAACTAACAATTTCATTAGTTTTATTTGGAATTTTAAAGTCAAATGTTTCGAGTTTAACAATCCAAAATTTGAATATGTTTTGTATCCTTGAAATGCTATAAAATACGTGTTCAGTAGGTTTCTATGTAGTGAAAATCCTTCATTTTTATCACAATTCTTTAAAAAGGGACGAAAGATACCAGAGGGACAGTCAAACTCATAAATCGAAAATAAACTGACAACGATACGGCTAAAATGAAAAAGACAAACAGACAAACAATAGTACACATGACATAACATAGAAAACTAAAGAATATGCAACACGAACCCTAACAAAAACTAGGGGTGATCTTATGTGATCCGGAAGGGTAATCAGATCCTGCTCCACATGTGGCACCCGTCGTATTGATTATGTGATAACAAATCCAGTAAATAGTCTAATTCGATAGATCACATTTATGAAAGGAAAGGGGATTGTAATTACGACGTAAGGAACATATCCGATATCATTACTATTTTTCCTGCCTGCTACTTCGATGTCAGGTTTTGATCCGAAAGCGGTGATCGTAACGACAACACCACTATAATGAGATGTGAAAGAACAAAATATATAAACAATTTTTTAACCAAAGCTTAGTTTACACATGGGAACGATCTTGTGCTCCATGAGCTTGTGTGGCACGGTTACAACAGTTTTTATATGTGTATATTATGTATATGTGGGATCATGGATTTTATTTGAGGTCTCAAAGTCATATGGTCTTTCAAGTTCAATATCCTTTTGGTCCTACTTCTGTGTTTCGTGATCTGAAATCTTACACCTCTTGGCAATATCACAGGGCAAGTTTGAAGGAGAAAAACTTGATGGAAGAGAAAACAAACAAACGTATAAGAAAAGAGCTATTCAAGATTCCGTTAAAAAAAAAACCATTAGTAATATAACAACTGTTATGACGAAATTAAAATGACCAAATAGGAGAGCATGACAAATACCCCCTACCAACCCCCCAACCCCCAACCCATCCCCGGGATAAAAAACAACACATTCAAATGGCGATATGAAATCACTTATAACAGCCCTTGGATGGTGTAAATAAAGGCAACAGTAGTATACCGCTGTTCAAAACTCATAAATCCATGGACAAAAAACAAAATCGGGGTAACAAACTAAAACCGAGGGAAACGTATTAAATATAAGAGGAAAACAACGACACAACACTAAAATGTAACACACACAGAAACGGACCAAGCATCAGACAAAATCCAACGAGAAAAACAAATATAACATCAAAACCAAATACATGAATTTGGGATAGACAAATACCGTGACACGTCTTATCGCAATGTGAAATAACACTCAACAATAAGAGAAAACAAACGATGCAACGTTAAATTACGTCTCACTGTCACCATACACCATTACACCATACACCCTTTGCCATTACACCTTACAGGTTACACCCTTGCACCATACACCTTACACATTGCACCATACGCCATTCCCCATTCTATCTACACCATTCGAAATTACCCATAGTACAATTTAATTTCATAGAAAGTGTGCAATTACGAAATTGGTTATTCATTATAAAAAAACAAGTTTTAATCACAATATTGTTAATTGATGTAAAAAAAAATAAAAAAATAGTTTTAGATTTTGTTACAAATGAAATGTCGTACACTATTCATTTTCGATCGCAAGTTGCACAATCACACCATTCCTAACACACCATTACACCAATCCCTTTACACCATACACCCTATTACTATATTTCGTCTAACATTGCACCGTTTGCCATACACCATTACACCAAACACGTTTTTTGGGGAAGTTTGCACCATCCAAGGTTTGTATACACGGGGTCCAAAATTCTGAGTTGAAAGCTTATTTAGGTCATGATCTGTAAACTTTGGTTCCAAATTCAAACAGTTAATTAGTAGCTAAAGTTTTGATCATTTACTCCTTTATGAAATGTGTGTAGACCATATATGATGGATGGATTCGCAAAACTTCCAAACAAAAACAGGACTAAATTCACAGAAATTTGGAGAACGTTCAAAACCAAATATTTGAAAGTCACTGTAATAAGTATCGAAACAGTAAAGATGAAAAGGACTGTATCGTTACTTCATGTTATTTCAGATACTGACCCAGAGAAATGGGATCTGGTTCCTTCGGATGAAGACATTGATAAAATGGCACCTTTGATCGGAAAAAAATCCTTATTTTTTCTGGTTGAACTTGGTATGGACCTCGAGACATGGGATACCATCAATCACAGGCAAACGAAACGTGATTTGGTGAAACTAAACAAGGATATTCTAGATGAATGGATGCAGATTTGTAACGTAAAGAATGTCAGACCCGCCATGCGGATGATTGCTCAAGCGTACAAAAGTATTGGAAAAGACATTCGAGTTCTTGAAAATACTCTGTTCAACTGAACAGAGACCCTCTTTTTGCTCTTCTGTGTACCTGCTGTATTTTATGCAAATATGTTTAACAGTTATAATCAGTTCACAAAGACGTGCATTTGTTTTTCTGAAAGAAATCTGCAATTATGAAATATAATAAATAAATTAATACATGTAGTAAATGCAAAACGGTTTGCAAAAGATTGACTATAAAAATCTAGCTCACATTTACTCGCGTGATTTCAACAAAAATGCTGCTTATTGATAGAAAAAATCTTAACAAGTTCTTTTAACATATTTTGTGGTTTTACTCGACTGATTATTGGCATATCATACAAATGAAATAGTATACATCTTAAATACACAAATCTTTCCCCCGCAATAAACCTCATCTTAATTGTACGTTAAAATATTTAATCCAAAAGGCCTCAAAATAACAGTCAAAATGGATATGCAACACGTAAACGTTAATAGCATGGAATAATATTCAATCTTATAAGCCATTCGTTTTGCTTTGAACTCTATTCATTTATGAATCTATTATGATCTGCTGTCTACCAGTGAAATGTAGTACAACAACTTGTTGACACTAGATTTTTGTTTTCATTTGTGTCGCTTCAAAAATGAAATTAATAAATTCTGTAAAACAAAGGTATTGGCTGTAACATGTAATTGTCGGATACCAAACATTTAGTGCGATGCAGATATAAAACATACATTAATAGTTGTCTTATTGGCAATCATACCACATCTTCTGTTTTATATGAGTGTATACTTTTAAAATCCTTGGGACATCAGAGAAAACTGAATAAAATCAAAACTTTGTAAGTATTGGAAATACGGTGTAGTTTATGTTTTGTGTTTGATGATTTTTTATTTACTACATGTACATATAATGTTTATGTTTATACCTATAGTGATCTGTTATATACGGGTTTTTTATTGCATAGTTTTTATTTCAGACATTTTGTCAGATATATATTTATATTTTAATTATAGATAATATTTGTTTTCATGGTCGGGCATCCCCACGTACGTTTTACGCATCCGAAATTCAAGAGTAATTGTCTGAAAAAAATAACGCTACAATGAACTTGACGGAGAAATTAACTCGCGTCGCATTCGTTAGAAATAAACTAATAGAATATAAATGCTCAACCCATGGTTAAAAAAACAAATACACTGCTCATAAGAATATGATGAATTTCGATTTTGAATTGTGATTTTATAGATGCAATAACCAATCTTTCGAAGAAGCATTTTGAATTTACCCAAAAAAAGTATGTCCTGTTTTATTTTTGTGAGTTTTAAGATAAAAAAAACAAAGAATTTTTCAAAAGACCTATCGTCAACTTATTCTCTTTATCAATGGAAAAAATTGCACTTGAAATAACAAATGGCTGTAAGTTGCTTATAATGCTTTAAATATCATCATCTGGTATCATCTGAATGATTAAATAGAATAAACCTTTTGATTGCGTTAGATAATTGCGTCAGCTATCATCAGAATAAGAATCAAGGTGAATTGATAATTTGTGCACATTAAACACTAGAAAAGTTGCGACTTTCAAAGTAGCAGATTACTGATTGTCAGGTTTCAAACCCATTTGTTAAATATGTATGTAGTGTTTCTACCTCAGGCATAGATTACCTTAGCTGTATTTGACAAAACTTTTAGGAATTTTGGTCCTCAATGCTCTTCAACTTCGTACTTTATTTGGCCCGTTTTTTTAAAACGTTTTTGGAATCGAGCGTCATTGATGAGTCTTTTGTAGACGAAACGCGCGTCTGGCGTATATACTAAATTTAGTCCTGGTATCTATGATGAGTTTATTATGCACAACGTGTCGTAGTTAAACTTAAAAACATATATCTTTAGATTAAAATGTACACATTATCATGATGTTAAATGTGTAGGTAGTGTGTGCCCAAACGTGTCGTTGTTACGCTTTGAAACATATATCTTCAGATTGAAATATATATGTACACATGATTTATGGGACGAAGGGGGGCAAAAGATACCTAATAGACACGCAAACTCATAAGTCGAATATAGACTGATCATTCCATGGCTAAAAAGGAAAAACAACAAACACACAGACAACAGTGATTTGTCTGATTCGCTCAGTCACACTATTGGAAAAAGAAACATTGTAGTTTCGATAATTGTAACCTCCGTTGTCATCTGTGCAACAACAGATATTCCATAAAGTTCAACCATCTCGTGATGGCGTCCGTAAAATTTACAAAAGGGGCTATTTCAACTTCAACTAAAACCATCAGTTTAAAAGCTTCCTTGTAAACAGCGACCCTCTACAAAGAAATCAAGATATAGGAAATTCAGTTCCTTGAATTTCGTATCAACTGCGGGATACATACTCCGTATAAAGGCGCTGCTGGAATGTTGCTACATAGAAATTGGTAGTTCATAATTTGTATGCTAAAATCCTCATTTCTGTCCTAAAGTTTTGTTGTCAATTACTAGATGTAGGTCAAGATATACGGTAGACTTAACTGTATCTGTTTTATACCTTTTACTTTATCTCAAACATGATCGGCTAGATGCGTTATGTTTTAAGAAAAAGTTTATTAATTATATGAAATAATACTTTGATAGATGTTTATTCTACTTCATTCTATAAATCATGTTGATCGCTTTGCATGTTGTTGTTTCTTGTACATTTTATAATACGTGTTCTTATTGACAGTTGTTTTTGTTTTTATGTGTATATATCATTAATTGTTTGGCCAATATTAAATTATTATGGGTGACGTCCCTCATGAATCTTGACGTATACCAATAAAGCAATGTCAGCCTTATTTTCTTGAGGTCAAGTTTTTTTAAATGAATAATGTTGATAGCTTGTCACTAGATGGACTTTGTTTGAATAACAATAAGCTTAGAAGATGCTGTGCTTTTACTATGGTTAATCCATTTTCTTCATGGTTTTTTTTCAGGGCTACATAATAGTCTCAATAATTTAGCTTTATACTGTGATAAATGGCAGATAAAATTGAATATTAAAAAGACAAAATCTATGATATTTAATAGGACATGCTCTAAACTAGAAAAACATTTTTAAATTTTAAAAACAAGAACATTGATAATGTATCAGAACACTCATTTGTAAGCTTATTAATTAAATGCAATGGCAACATGTCTCATAGTACTAAATAACTTATCAAAAAAGCCCAAAAAGCTTTATTTGGGTTGAAAGCTTAAACAAAGTCTTTGAATGATTTACCAGTCAAGGTGGCATGCCACCTCTTTGATTCCCTCATAAAACCAATAATGATAAATAACTCTGAAGTAACATATTTCGACACATATATATCTCTTTTTAGAGAAAAAAAACAGAGCTTGAAATTCTGGAAAAGAAGTAGATATGTTAAGTTTTGCAGAAAAAAGTCCAATTGAAAAATTACACTTGAAATTTTTAAATTTTTACAAGGAACTAGAAAGAATGCATCTAATCTTGCAACTAGAGCTGAATTTGGGAGACTCCCTATATAATTTAATATTCAAACACAAACTTTGTTATATTTAAAGAGATTTGAATGCTGTGAGTTAAATCCTCCTTTTAAAGAAGCTTACACGCTTAGTAAAAACTTAGACGCAGAAGGAGTATACTCCTGGTTTACCTATTTAAAAAATATTTAAAGTGAACTTAATTTAGATATAGCACAAATTCAACTAAATACTAGTTCCAAAAAAAAAAATAAATGATTCAATTATAGTTTATATAAAAACAAGCTCTACTTTGAAAATTTGATGCAAAATCAGATGCAAAACATCGATGAAAAAAGTAAACTTTATTTATATAAGAACCTTGAACAAAATTTATGTTTTGAAGACTATTTAAGAACATCAAACTTTACTTATAGAAAATTAATAACAAAACTAAGAATTAGTGACCATAATTTAAATACAGAAAAAGGTAGACATTATAATATTCCTAGAGAGCAGAGATTATGCCTTATATGTAAAACATTAGAAAACGAAAAACATTTTATATTAAATTTTAAATAAAATAGGGAACTAAGAAACAACTTTTTTTAGCAATTTGGGTTTTAATTCTTCTGTTCAAGATTTATCTGAAAAAGAAAAGTTGATTTTTATACTCAATCCATCAACACCATCACACGTAAATAAATTGGGGTCCTACAACAAAAGGTCATTAGAACTGAGGACAGGGGACACTGGAATATTTACTGTAAATGCATGATTGTGTATATATATTAGATATGTGAATTATAGTTATATTGTTTACTTATTTTGTATGTCACAAACTTAATGTAAGTTTATATGGCAATAAATATTTGAATTTGATTATAATATTTAGGTTTTTTCGTCTGGGTCAACCATCTCTTTTTTCATTGGTGAGACTTCAAAAATGTAGTCAATAAATCCTTAAGAACTGTGGTTACATTCGTTTTCGATGGTTACTTTTTTGGATTGTCTTGGTAGATGTTCGTCCATACTTTCAGGACTCAATCCAAGAACACAAGTTTCATATTGGTCAATGCATTTTGTTTTCAAATTTAAAAAGTTTTCATGAAATACATTATGTTTTCGCTGGACGAACAAAGTTACCCACGAGAGTAAATGAAGAATTTTTCTTTAATTTTATAAAATTGAATCAAATACAGTGTTTTTTTTTGTCTTAATCAATTTGTTTACTTCGAAGCTTTATAACTTATACAATCACATACGATACTGGTCAGAATAAATAAGGAAAATGAATATTTGAAGTCACACGAAAAAAGAAATTAAAAGGATTGTTAAGTACTGCAAAATCTAACAACTGGAATGGTTCTCTCGTTTTATAACTTCAGTGTGAATTTAAGTTGTATAAAATATACTGTGATTTATAAATTGGATATATGTTCAACGCAGACATTTGTATCAACACATACGTAACAGATGGTAGCAACATTTTCTTTGTTATTTTTTATTTTCGGAAACACTCGGGTAACGATTGTATCAATCTATTTGTTAAATACCTAGTTTCCATAACTTTTTAATTTTTATGTATCATCTGTTTTGCGTGTTTGCTGTTTAGATTTATTATATGATAACATTTTGTTAATTGATGAAGTGCTATGCCATTGTATTCTTTTTGCTTAAACAGGTGTATCATAACTGCTTTAAAAATAAAGTAATCAAAATAGTTATATGTTTTATTTCCATCCTTCTAATGATTGTATTATTTTTGAAAAATATTACAAATACATTTCTATCAATACAGACGTACACCATTCCATAGTACATGGAACAGATAAAAATGTACAGTATACAGATGTGGTATGAGTGCCAACGAAACAACTATCCATCAACGTCTATATATAATCTGTAGGTCCATCGTACAACATTGAACAAACCAATACTGTATAGTCATCTACAATTCAGACAAAGGGTCATACGAAGTATCAAGGCATACGGCAACAAATTAGAAGATGCAAACAATGTACATGGACAATAAAAAAGGCTCCTTTCTACGATCAGTAAATGCAATTGATGTGCCCACTACACATGAAAAACAACGTGTTAATCAAATTGAAAAGTAATCGTGTACATAAATGTTTTAACTTTTATTCGAGCGATAATGAAGAGTCATTTGTAGATGAAACAAAAATGGGAGGCTAGTATCTTTGATTAGTACATTTGAATACAATTCATTTTGAAAGAGGCGCGAAAAATACCATAGGGACAGCCAAACTCATAAATCGAAAATAAACTTGCAACGCCATGGCTTAAAATGAAAGAGACAAACAGACAAACAATAGTATAAATGAAAAAAACATAAAAATTAAAGAATAAGCAACACGAACCCCACCATAAACTGGGGGTGATCTCAGGTGCTCTGGAAGGGTAAGCAGATCCGTCGTGTTGCTCATGTTATACCAAATCCGGTAACTAGTCTAATTCGGTAGGTCCCATTCCTGAAAGGGAAGGGGATTGTAGTTACGACGTAAGGAACATATCCGATATCATCTGCGAAACGGTTATTCCATAACAGTCAACCAATTCGTGATGGCGTCCGTAAAATTTACATAACACACTTTATGCAGTGGTGGAATCTACATTCATATTATAAATCGTCAGTTGATAAAACATTAAAAACTTATGAACACGATATAAGAATCTAATTCCGTTCATAAATGCTTCTTTTCCATGGATCACAGTTAAGAGCAGGTTAGCTTCAGCAACATATTCGGAATAAATGACTTCAATGTTTAGTTGATACTATTGTGAATAAAAACCAATTACATAGTGCTAAGTTAAGCTTATAAATTATTTTATCTAGGTACAATATATACAGATGGTACTATTAAAATACGTTAATTCGTCGTTTATTTACACTGAGCGGCTCAACGATCTAGTTTGCTACCTTTCTTTTTAGATCGATCCTTTGATCTCCCGATTATCAAAATTCCATGGCGATCAAAAGAAATTCATCTACCTTTTGTTGCTCTACGGATAATATTTGCAAGACGACACAGATAATTCGTTTTCTGAAATGATCCTCCAAATGCGTACCCAAAGAATTGTTAAAATGTTTGTCACCAATATCCTGATCAGAAGCATCAAACTAGATACGTCGAGACTTATATTTTCATTGTCATTTAAGTTGTCAAAAAGTAACCCTGTATTATGTGGTCAGATGTATCTGGAAAACGTTTCTGTATGGTTGTGTACAGTTTAATGTTTTATGTTCTCTGCACTTGTATCTACACAATGTTCTCTTTGAACTACATAAAGAAGCGTTTTACTTTACCATGTCGGCAAGGAACCTGAAAAGTAAACCTTTATAAATTACTTGAGCTAATGTTTTTATGAGCTGAGAAATTTGGACTTTTGGTGATATTTATAGCAAGCAAGATTCGATGAATAAATATCATTATGTTGTTAAAAACAAATAATAAGCCTAGACCTTTATCGCGACAATTCGTGGAAGATCTTGATCACACTTTTCTCAAAGAGAATTAAAAAGTTTATCGAAACAAGTAAACGCAAGTGATTAAAAATTTAGCTCTCATCTGGATTTTGAAAAGGACCAAGCAGATATACAGAAAATTTTAATCATCAAAATACTTTGGCTTTACTCTATTCAACTCTTTTTCACACCACTTCAATTGATATATAGAGCATGAATGGATGAAAATACAAAGCAAACAACCATTGTTAATATAATAAGCTAAAAGACACGACAAGCTCTTTAGAAAAGCTATTACTTGTATATCCATTCCTAGTGGTGTAGCATCACGACAAAAACATGCGTCCGGAATATTGAAAAAAAAGAAGGTAAATGTGGAAGGGAGTTGGCGCACATCCTCATTTCGTGAGGCTACACAACTTTACACATAATAAAGTGGAAGGTACGTTGGCGCGCATACTTATATAGTGATGCTACACCTTCTAAACATGATAAAGTGGAAGGGAGTTTGACACACATGCTTATATCGTGATGCTACACAACTTTACACATGATACAATAGAAGGGAGTTTGACACACATGCTTATGTCGTGATGCTACATAACGTAACATGATACGATGGAAGGGAGTTTGACACACATGCTTATGTCGTGATGCTACACAACTTTACACGTGATACAATGGAAGGGAGTTTGACACGCATGCGTATGTCGTGATGCTACATAACTTTACACATGATACATTGAAAGGGAGTTTGACACACATAAGTATGTCGTGATTCTACACCATTTTACACATGATACAATGGAAGGGTGTTTGACACACATGCTTATGTCGTAATGTTACTCAACTTTACACATGATACAATGGAACGGAGTTTGACACGCATGCTTATGTCTTGATGTTACACAACTTTACACATGATGCAATGGAAGGGAGTTTGGCACGAATGCTTATGTCGTGGTGCTACAACACTATACACATCATTAAATGGAAGGTAGTTTGACCCGCATTTTATGTCGTTATGCTACACAACTATACTCATGATACACTTGAAAAAAAGTAAAATCATAAAACTACTTAACTTGGAGCAAAATCAATTCGGAAAGTCCATAATCACATGGCAAAATCAAATTACAAAACGCATCAAAAACGAATGGACAAGAACTGTCATATTCCTGACTTGGTACAGGCATTTTCAAATGTAGAAAATGGTGGATTAAACCTGGGTCTATAGCGCTAACCCTCTCACTTTAATGACAGTCTCATCAAAGGAGTTTGGCGCGCAAGCAACTAGTTTCACCCCCCTGCATAATATTATTGTTTAACTATTTCATATTCGGTATAACATATTAGGGATTTTTGGATCTTCAATGCTTTTCAACTTTCTACTTTATTTGGCTCCTCAAGTATTTTGATTATATTTTGACGAAATTAGTGTCTGACGTAGAAGCCGGATACATTTAATGAGTATTTTGTCTCTGTCCCAAACCAGCAGCCTGTTATTCTGTTGATATCTTTTTTTTTTATTCATTATAAATTACATTGTGGATGCTCAAAAGAAATACAATACATTAAATAAAGTGGAAGATAAGCCGAGAAATATTAAAAAAAAATGATAGGTTATTAATTCTGTTTGCTAGACTCGTACTTCTCTACTCAAGATTAATCACTGACGCTCGAATCACATACAAAGAGCCAATTTATCGAAATACAAAAAAACTGACAAAATAAGTTATGATATTTAAGCCATAAGTAAAAAATCTTTAGTATTTCTAACAACTCAATGCTTGTTAACAATAAACGTTTATACCTTTCGATCAATTACTGATCCAATTATTTGTTCTTTGACCATAGTGATCAGTGATATTTTTCGTGTAATAAAAGAAAACTGTCAAAAACATATCATCATCAAACTATCTAGCATGTTATATTACTAGAGAAAGGTCATGGAACATGTCATCAAAGACAATAACCAAGGTGTGGCCATGTTAGAATTATATAACAGTATCTAGCTTGTTATATTACTAGAGAAAGGTCATGGAACATGTCATCAAAGACAATAACCAAGGTGTGGCCATGTTAGAATTATATAACAGTATCTAGCATGTTATATTACTATAGAAAGGATATGGAACATGTCATCAAAGACAATAACTAAGGTGTGGCCATGTTAGAATTATATAACAGTATCTAGCATGTTATATTACTAGTGAAAGGCCATGGAGCATGTCATCAAAGACAATAACCAAGGTGTGGCCATGTAAGAATTATATAACAGTATCTAGCTTGTTATATTACTAGTGAAATGCCATGGAACATGTCATCAAAGACAATAACCAAGGTGTGGCCATGTTAGAATTATATAACAGTATCTAGCTTGTTATATTACTAGAAAAAGGTCATGGAACGTGTCATCAAAGAAAATAACCAAGGTGTGGCCATGTTAGAATTATATAACAGTATCTAGCATGTTATATTACTAGAGAAAGGCCATCGAACATGTCATCAAAGACAATAACTAAGGTGTGGCCATGTTAGAATTATATAACAGTATCTAGCATATTATATTACTAGAAAAAGTTTATGGAACATGTCATCAAAAACAATAACCAAGGTGTGGCCATGTTTAAAGTATAAAAAAGTTTATTTGCAAAACTCATTCACTGGAGATATAATCTTCTCTTTGTTGAGGGCGGTTCGATTTAGCATTGATTAGCTTATAGGAGTTCTGATCTGTTGTTGAGGGCAATTCCATTTAGCATTGGTTAGCTTACATTGTATTGGAGTTCTGATCTGCTAATGAAAGTCTAACTAATTAAGTCTCATTACTATAAGCCTTGTACCTTTGATAACTATTTACTTGAGTTTTCTCTGAATTAAAAGAAAATATGCAAGCATGTCTGATACCATTATATGTTGTACATATGAACACTAAACATTCTCCCTATAGATCAATGGAAAGGTAGAATTAATTTTGTTTCCATATAGTCTAAAATTTATGACATAAATTTATTCCGCCATTTTATAACATGCAAATAATCGATATTTATCCAATCCTGATGTTAAGCTTTAATTATTCCATATTGCTTGAACTTTAGTAGGTTTTTCTATATGAACGGGATTTTGAACAAATCAGCACATTCTCCTGCAGATATGTTTTCCATTACATACATTTCTTTCTGAATATGGAATAGAACAATTACTGTCTTGTGTTTCAGTAAATATGTGGTATAATTGAATTTTGAAAACTGATATTCACTTCGGCCATTGGGCTCAGTGAATATAATTTTTTTCAAAAGTCAATAAAACCACACATTTACCTCATCAAAAGACAATAATTGTATAATATCAAAGGATGAAATTTAAATTATTTTGTTTTTTCTTCTCGAATTTGAAACATCGTACAACACTTGATGTAACGATACAATTCATATTTCACAGTCGAGTCGCTTAACAATGAAAAATTATAACACAAAAAGATCAACGATTTTTGTTCCTTTAATCTTACTTCCTGATAATCACTATTCTAATCACAGTGAAATAACAAAAAAATATTAAATCGTATCTTTTAACGAATTTATCTCGTTCAGGTAAATTCACATGCTAAACTATATTTTCGAAGGTAGACTAACAAGGCAAATAGAAAAGTGATATTGCGCGGTAATTTATAGAAAAGTAATATTGCACGGTATTTTATACAAAAGTGATAGTTCACGGTAATTTTTAGAAAAGTGATATTGCACGGTAATTTATAGAAAAGTGATATTGCACGATAACTTATAAAAAAGTGATAGTGCACGGTAAATTTTAGAACATCGAAACCCGATATACTTGTTGTGGCGTCAGCTTATGAATATTATGATATGTTTTTAAAAAGTGTTTATTTTGATCGATTGATTAAAACAGAATTATCAAAATATTTAAAATATATCAACAAAAAAAGTTTGAAATAATTGAATTCAGGACAAAAATGATTAAATTGTTAATAAGACAATTGTTGTAAATTTCAACAAAATGATGCAATTGAAAAAGGAAATATAGTGCACTGATGATTTTGATATAAATATAATCGGCAATTTTTAAAAAATAACAATTAAAGCCTTTTCATACAGTCAATTCAGGATACATCGACCTGATACAATTGCAATATTTGTATATGACTACTAGAAACGAAGTGCGCACGTGCCGTTGTCAACCACATCATCCGTCAAATAGCGATTAACCGATTATCAGTGGTCATTTCAACTCGATTAAAAGTCTCACTTTCATAGTTCTCTACCAACTCAAATAAAAAAAAACAATCACGTTGAGATAACCAACGATGATTTGTAAATATTTCCAAAAATAAAATGTTAATAACTTTTATAAAACGTTTGATTAATTGGTAGAAAAATACATTCGAATGGAAATGTTGAAAAATTTGTAGTTCAGTGCGTAATTTTAGTAGCATTCTTTAGTATATTTTTCAATATGAATGTATCAGGGGTGAATACTATGTCATAATCAGCGAAACAATATAATATTAAATAATTTGCTTTTTAGATATCGTCTAAACATCAATAGAGACACAAATTCTACCACTATGTCTTGTGTAATACGATATTTCTCCACTTGAGACAATTAATTTTAGAATATTAAAAACGTCGGCAAGCCTTCGCGTTTCAAATTTAAACATTAACTGTCTCGAGTGGAAATATCTCGTAGTACAAAAGATATAGTTTTAGAATCTTTATATATGAACTAAAGTATTTGGTATTGTTGAATAGTTCGTTTGCCAATTAACAACTTCCAATTCTATAAGATGAAGTTCACCTAAGCTTTTAATCACGAACATAACGAAGATACGCTATTTAATAAGTTACTTCTCTTTTGACAGACAAAATGAAGGTACACTATTTGATAAATTGCTTCTCTTATGATGGACAAAATGAAGGTACACTATTTGATAAGTTGCTTCGCTTTTGATGAACAGAATGAAAGTACACTATTTAATAAATTACTTCTCTTTTGACGGACACAATGAAGGTGCACTATTTAATAAATTACTTCTCTTTTGACGGACACAATGAAGGTACACTATTTAATAAATTACTTCTCTTTTGATGGACAAAATGAAGGTACACTATTTGATAAACTACTTTTTAATAGACAAAATGAAGGTACACTATTTGATAAGTTGCTTCTCTGTTAATGGACAAAATGAAGGTACACTATTTGATAAATTGCTTCTCTTTTGATGGACAAACTGAAGGTACACTATTTAATAAGTTGCTTCTCTTTTGATGGACAAACTGATGGTACACTATTTAATAAGTTATTTCTCTTTTGACAGACAAAATGGGGTACACTTAGGAGATAACTGTATGTTATTTTAAGCTCCGACGGCATCAATTGATGATTTTATATCGCCGGATCGTAAAAAAACAATATTGCTTTCTCCGTTCTAATGAAACTGACAGATAAGAACGTTAAATTATACAATTAAAATCTATCATACGTTGTCTGCGCTTGTGCATACATTTTTATAACATCAGTTGTGAATTTATTCCATGAAAATAAGGGACGTTATCCAATCAGAATGAACGTTACAAACGATGTTGCATTAGAATATTTAATAAATTGCATCTTTTTCGACGGATATATTGAAGGTAAACAATAAAAAGTTGCTTCTCTTTTGACGGACATTAATTTTTATTGTCAATGAAGATCAATACAAACTATGATTTTGTTTTTCATGATGTTATTATTATATTAGCGTTCCACGTCTATTTGCTACAGGTATTGCTTTGTTAGGCTTCAATCTTTTGATAGAGATAGTTATTTTTTTAGATAAACATCTTTAACGCGTTTATCGATTAACATGTTTTTAAGATGTGTATAATTTATTAGTGTTCAAAATCTATAAGTTACAGGTGTTGTTTTGTTAGGCTTCAATCTTTTGATATAGAAAGTATTTTTTTCAATAAATATCGTTTTCAAGTTTATCTGTCAACATGTGTTTTATTAGATGTATGTGATCACATCGTTTTTATCGAGAGCAGTGTTTTTTTCGGCTGAGAACAAGTTTACCAATGGAACAGGGAAACAGCTCGTGTGAAAAAATTAATTTCAGTGTCAAACGGCATTTGGCAACTAGTTTTTTTCCATGTGTATTGATTTGTTTTATAATATACTAATGATGGGAACGCTTAATGTGTGACATAGACAACAAACCAACCGAAAGACTAAATAACTGCCTGTATGTAGTGCGTGTATTTAAAATGAGAGATGATGCATGAAACAAAGCAATATCAGCCTATACACCATGCTTCTTTGTTTAATCTTCCCTTACAAAGTAATGAATTATAATGTATATAGAAAGATATAGAAACACAATAAAACGTTAAACAAAACTTTCGATTGGGGTATCCATGTAGGTATACAATTCACAAAAATACAAACCATACAAGTATGACTCAATGCAAACCACACAAGTATGACTCAATACAAACCACACAAGTATGACTCAATGCAAACCACACAAGTATGACTCAATACAAACCGGACAAGTATGACTCAATACAAACCATACAAGTATGACTCAATACAAACCACACAAGTATGACTCAATACAAACCATACAAGTATGACTCAATACAAACCACACAAGTATGACTCAATACCAACCCTACAAGTATGACTCAATACAAACCATACAAGTATGACTCAATACAAACCATACAACAAGTATGACTCAATACAAACCATACAAGTATGACTCAATACAAACCATACAAGTATGACTCAATACAAACCACACAAGTATGACTCAATACCAACCCTACAAGTATGACTCAATACAAACCATACAAGTATGACTCAATACAAACCACACGAGTATGACTCAATACCAACCACACAAGTATGACTCAATACAAACCACACAAGTATGACTCAATACAAACCACACAAATGTGACTCAATACAAACCACACAAGTATGACTCAATATAAACCACACAAGTATGACTCAATGCAAACCATGCAAATATGACTCAATACAAACCACACAAGTATGACTCAATACAAACCAAACAAGTATGACTCAATACAAACCACAAAAGTATGACTGAATACAAACCACACAAGTATGACTGAATACAAACCACAAAAGTATGACTGAATACAAACCACAAAAGTATGACTGAATACAAACCACACAAGTATGACTCAATACAAACCACACAAATATGACTGAATACAAACCATATGAATTTTTCAAAATACTAAGGATTTTCTACCTCAAGACACAGATAAGACATTTAGGAATTTTGGGTCTTTAAGGCTCTTCAACTTTTTTTCTTTTTTTGCCTTACAATTTCTTAAATTGTAGCGTCACTGATGAGTCTTGTATTTTTTACTGTATTTGTCAACCTCAACTATTGTATATCTGTATTTATATTGTATGTTTCTTTATAAACTTGTATTTATTATTTTAGAGAATTAAGTATCTATCTATCTATATAAAAATTATAAGCATGTTACCTTGAGAAGTAGTAAAGACAAACATATAAACACTTAATGCAAGGTAATATACAGATTTGTGTTAGGATCAGCAAACTGATGATTTTTTATAAAAATAAAAAACACCAAGAAAGTGTGTGTCAAAAAAAACTTATACCTTAACACATTATGATTTTAAAAATTTACAACTTGTACACAACATATACAATACATTATTCTATGTCATAAACAACCAAAACCAAGAATTAAACAAAGTTAACAGCACTCGTCACGTTATTGTTTTGTCCAGTCCGGGAATGATGGACTTTTTTTCTGAAACGTATACGGCAACCGAAATATTGAACATGCAGTTTTTAGTATGGCGTTCATTATCACTGAACTAGTATATATTTGTTATGGGGCCAGCTGAAGGACGCCTCCGGGTGCGGGAATTTCTCATTGCATTGAAGACCTGTTGGTGACCTTCTGTTGTTGTCTGCTCTATGGTCGGATTATTGTCTCTTTGGCACATTCCCCATTTCCATTCTCAATTTTATTCTTAACAAATTGTCCTTAAATCATTAACATTAATGTCCCAAACTTCCGATATGTTATACAAAAATTTAGTGCATTTATTGAAAATGTTATTTCACTTCATTTATGCCTTTTGGCTTGTCAACGTCTCCTATTCACGGTGTGTCCCCTTAAAGCTAGACTGTACAATACAAAGAAGAGTATACGTATTGCGTTGTTAATCGTATATTTTATTTGTGTTTTATTGGAAGTCGTATCGAGTTTCTTAGACCTTCGATCTTGTGGACAAAAGGAGGATGTTAAAATATTTCAGGAGTTTGTTTTATCACACATTGATTTGATATTTTTCAATATTTTATTCAGTGTTTTTCTTATGTCTGCAATGGTCGCATCAGTCATTAGAAGAGCAATATCTAAAAATCTTCTACAGACTGCAGGGCAGCAAGCACAGTCCCGAATTGCCTCTGTCTTTGTCATCACTTATATATTACTTTTTATTCCAATTCAATATGCACCAATTGGTCTAAAAGAGTGTGTACTGATGATCAGTACAGAGTGATGATTGATACATTTAAAACGTTTTTACAAGTAACTGTTTATTCTTTGAATCCATATATTTTTTTGTTTAAGAGTAAGGGCTGCAAGAAGTACATTGTCAAAATTGTTTTGTAAATGTTGATGCATAGTCACACAGTGAAGAAAGGGATAAATTATTAATATAGTATACCAAATATTTACATTTCTGTGCTTGTTTATGTTTTTATGTGTGCATGTTTGTTTCTGTGGTAACAGTATACGCGTCACTGTTTTAAATATCCTGTGGTGTTTGTCGTTGGTGGATTATGTTCTTTGTTATTCTGTTGTTTGCATGTTTGTTGTCATTTTATATATTATTTGTTTGTGTGTTTCTTTGAAATGAATGTTCTTGTGTGTGTTTGTGCCGTATTTGTTCACGTAGTGTTGTCAATTTAGCGATATAATTGTTTTTAACATGGTCATAAAGCGGAGAGATTGGCACGCCAATATACCAGGTTCAACCCGCCATTTTTTTTCTTAAAATGATCTGTACCAAGTCAGGTATATGGCTGTTGTTATCAAATAGTTCATTTCTAGGTATGTCGGTGTTTGTTTTTGTTGCACTTCAGTGTTACTTTGTTTTCCTTTTATAGTTGATGTGTTTCCCTCGATTTTAATTTGTAACTAGAATTTATTTCCTCTCAACCGATTTATGATATGTGTACTGGTTATGAGACATTTTACAACTTACAATGTCCATCATATTTTATATATATATATATATAACTATAACATATTCATGTGATGGAATTCATTTTAATGGATATCTCTTTGTTACTTATAGAGTACAGTGGATGTTGGGATACCAGGGTATGATATGTCTAGCAGGAAACCAGGTTTGGTGAACATGGGAGGTTGAAGACGTATTTAGGAAAGTTAAAAAAGCAGAAAAAACAGCAATGAAAGAATACGCCAAAAGACTTCATGGACAGATTGGTGATTTAGTAGTACAAGTCAGATCTCCATTGTCTAAGAATGACAGGGCAAAGTTCAACAGTGTTCTAATATAGATGTACATGCAAGAGATATTGTTGATAATTTTGTCAGAGACAGGTATGTGACAGATAATACTTTTTTACAATTTTTAAATATTTTTTAAGGCAAGTGGTTCCTGTGAAATCGTTTCTAAGCCCATGTCATATTTATGTAATTATTTTGTAACCAGATATTCAAATTTGAAGAAAATTGTATACATTTTCAATTGTATTATAATGTAAACGTTTAGCTTTTAATTGGAAAATAGAATGCCGTTGTTAACTAAATATTGGCTTTTTTAACATTTGAACGGACATGTATCTGGTACTAGCATCATTCAGACATAATAAATAAGACATGTTGGAAATTTATAATACTTATTACCTTTATTTACAATACTGTTGTTTGATCCTATATTGCAATTGATGTTATTAATAATCTTGATCTGTAAATAAATAAGAAAAAAATAATAAGCATTTTGAGAGTATTCAAATTTGTTGCATATTACACTTTATTTTATAAATTAATTGTACTGGAACAAAATACTAATTTTCATTGATTAAATTTTATAACAAATATGAAGTCATTTTCTTCAATCGTTACAAATGTGAAAAAAAGCAAACTTATGATATGTAATATTATCAAAAATTAAAAACAGCATTCATTTTTGTCAACATAATTGAATTAATGTAATTGTCTTATACATTAGATTTTTTTTAACTGTATATCCAAGTTTAATCGATTTTTTTTACATAAGTTTTTGTACCACGTAATTTATACGGAGTGATTTATATTTAAAGATGTCATAGAGTAAACCTGAGAGAATGTGATTGCTTTAAACAAATGTATACAGGAGTGATTCCAGAACAATAGCGCATACATGTTAACTATGAGGAATAAGCCTGAAATCAAAGTGAAATAATTATTGATGATTTAACCCCATTTACCTTATGCTTATGGAGACAAAACGCATTCGGAAAAAATACTATATCAAACTTGCTTGGATGCATTATTTTCATGTTATACTATAACGGAGATATATGAACATACTACGGTGGCAGAATGCGGTCATGAAAGAAAAAAAAATATAATGTTCCCTCAAGATACTATGTCGTTCCCTCAAGGTGCTATGTCGTTCCCACAAGATAGTTATCTCGTTCCCTCAAGATAGTAATCTCGTTCCCTCAAGATAATTATCTCGTTCCTTCAAGATACTATGTCGTTCCCTCAAGATGTTATGTTGTTCCCTCAAGATATTATGTCGTTCCCTCAAGATGTTATCTCGTTTCCTCAAAATACTATGTCGTTCCCTCAAGATAGTTATCTCGTTCCCTCAAGATAATTATCTCGTTCCCTCAAGATACTATGTCGTTCCCTCAAGATAGTTATCTCGTTCCCTCAAGATAGTTTTCTCGTTCCCTCAAGAAAGTTATCTCGTTCCCTCAAGTTACTATGTCGTTCCCTCAAGATGTTATGTTGTTCCCTCAAGATAGTTATCTCGTTCCCTCAAGATACTGTCGTTCCCTCAAGATGTTATGTTGTTCCCTCAAGATGCTATGTCGTTCCCTCAAGATACTATGTTGTTCCCTCAAGATAGTTATCTCGTTCCCTCAAGATTTTAAAATTGTATTGATATATGATTCATTTCGCCCTTCGAAGCGGAACTGTAGACATGGCCAGATCCCAAAAGTAGAATATTTACATAATAATAATGATATAATAATTCTGTATTTAAAGAGAATAACTGAGAGGGGATAGGAGGGGTCCTGATCCAGAAATCCCGGGCTTAAAAACACGAAATCTCGAAATCCCGAATTTAAATAAAGTAAATCCCGACGTCCCGTAATCCGAAAAAAAGAATTCCCGGATCCGAAAGGGTCAATCCCGAAATCCCGAGCTCAAAAACACCCGATCCTGGAGTCCCAGTAAAGGTAGAACTCCACAGTTAGATGTGTAGTTTCGCATTTTGGCCCCTGAGGATTTTTCAAATATAAGAGCTAGTGTGCAATAAAATTCATTTTTGGATAGCTGAGTATTAAAATAGCCTTCGTATTGGGTTTATA
This sequence comes from Mytilus edulis, assembly GCA_019925275.1. NCBI lineage: Eukaryota > Metazoa > Mollusca > Bivalvia > Mytilida > Mytilidae > Mytilus > Mytilus edulis. Next base: position 79,797,148 of record CM034360.1, on the reverse strand, counting down.
TGAACATCAAGGTCATATAATGTATGTAATATAGGCTGTTTTCTGTATGCCAGTCCGTATTTGTATGTTCATACCATACATTGGTCCGGCAATTTTTGTAATGTTTTTTTCCAACTTTTTGTCGCACGAACTTTGTGATTAGATTTTACGAAAAAATTAGGCTAAAGACACCCATTCTTTATTTGATCATTAGGAAGATTTATGAAAACGGTTTCTAAAAAGGTATCACTCAAAGGCATTGAAGTTCTAGTTTGATCCAAATTTTGGGGGGATATGTGACATGCATGTTTACTCCCTTTTTGCAATATTTTATGGTAAATAAATGCAGAATGTTGCCATGGATACACAGAAAAGGAATTATTTTTCACCCTTTTAACATTTCAAATTAAATCTAAGGAAGATACTGATTACATACATATGCACATGTACAACACAAACAGTTAGGTTAATGTATTAGAAATCCAGGAATAGGAGATGATAAAACATTTTGTGGCTCATTTTTAATTTTCTTTTCTAAGAGGGTGGTAAAGGGTTATTTTCGTGCAACGTTTTCGGCCTTTTCATTTTACGTGTTTTCGCGATTTGGTGTTGTATTTCTCGTTTTCTCGTGTTTGGTTCGATGTGCGTGCTTCGTATTTCCCCTTATTTATTTTCCGTGTTTCGTGTCGGTGGTCTTAATTTCTCGTTCTTGCATTGTTCCGCATTTGATTAAAAAGTGAATTGGAAGTAACGCCACGTCTTTACTCCACCGTTTCGAAGTTGGAAATAAAGAATAAATCAATATAATTGTATTGCTATGTTGAGGGAACAAGATAACTATCTTGAGGGAACGACATAGTATCTTGAGGGAACGAGATAATTATCTTGAGGGAACGAGATAATTATCTTGAGGGAACGACATAGTATCTTGAGGGAACGAGATAACATCTTGAGGGAACGACATAATATCTTGAGGGAACAACATAACATCTTGAGGGAACGACATAGTATCTTGAAGGAACGAGATAATTATCTTGAGGGAACGATATTACTATCTTGAGGGAACGACATAGTATCTTGAGGGAACGAGATAACTATCTTGTCGGAACGACATAGCATCTTGAGGGAACGACATAGTATCTTGAGGGAACAACATAAGTTTTTTTTTCTTTCATGGCCGCATTCTGCCACCGTAACATACTGATATGCCTTGACTGGGAATCAATAAGACACCAGGGGCCGGTTTCACGAGGCTATCCTAAGACATGTCATAAGACATATCTTAGGACATGTCTTATGATCCTCTTATGACTATCCTAGGACATATCTCAGACCTCGTCTCGAAGCTGTCTTAGGATCATCTTAGCTAAGACATCCTAAACCTGTCGCAAGCTCTTTAAATTTTCAAATATAAATATGATCTACGGGAAAAAAATCAGGTACATGTAGTATGTCTTACCATAAATTATTCTAAACGTATTGATTAATATAATGACATAATTTACAAAATAAATATGAAAAAATAAAAGTAATTTATATATAAATTATCTTTAAACAATACATCAATATAAATATGAAATTTTCAATGCAAAATTAAGAAAAAAGAATATAAAATTATGACATTGTTTTGATACAAGTGAGTTGAATTCAATTTCGACTTTATTGGTTATAAAAGATTAAGAGATACAATCGTTCAATTTTTATATCAATACATCGAATTTTCATTGTTGACAAATCCTGATAATCCGTCAATGTATATGTTTTAGCAGGAACAGGAGAATAGATAATTAGATAATAATAAGATTATTTTTTTTTCAAAATTAATATAAAAAATGAGTGTTATTTATATAAATAAACGTATAACTATCCTAAGACCATCATAAGACACCTCTCGCGTTGTCCTTACTTTATGACCAACTTTAAGAGATGTCCTAATTTAGGACCGCTTTGTGAAACCCACTTAGGACTAAGATATGTCGTAAGACCATCCTAAGACATGTCTTAGTCCTAAGACAGCTTCGTGAAACTGGGCCCAGGGTTGGGTTACCCCCTTTTTCCTGTTGTATCTAATACACATTTTTTTCTAAAACAATCTTATCGAAAACATAATCCTACTTTTGGGGAAAGGTTGCACGTGTCTGTCCTTTTCTCTAATTTCCTATGAATTAAAAATCACCGAACAATTTAAATGAAGAATCGTGCATAATCATATAAAGCCAATAATGATTGGCCCGACTATTTACCTTACATGAAATTCATAGGCAGAACTACAAAAGAGAGAATCACCCCCCCCCTCCTACCCAAATTCCTTTAGAATATTAGAATAAACAAAATCTGAATCAAATGTATAGTTTTTTTGTATTTTTTTTTATTAGAATGAGTTCTTTTTCATAGAACGATGTTAGACAATATAATTATTTTAAAACAACTCGTGCTTTATTTAAAACATTCAAAACACGATGCTATATCTCCATCATTATATTTTTGGCCGGACAAATAGCAAAAAAACGTAAAAATGCTATTTGTCCGGCTTGCCGGATGAATAGACATTTTTGACTATTTGTCCGGCTAGCCGGACGAATAGCCACTGCCTAATTTATATAACAGTTTTTTCCCATTCTTATATTTTTTTTTTATATATTTTTTAGTTATTTCTATTGGTAATTTCACAACCGTGTTTAATGCTCAATTTCATACATAAGTAAATGTGTTTTGTTATAATTAGAATAGTTTTTCCATTTTTATTTCTTATTATTTAAGGATCTCTTTCAGTTATAGATAGATAAATAGTTTATACTCATAAAACCATGCAAGTACAAAGGTTACAGAGAAGTTAAAAACATAATACACATAATAAAAATAATAAAAATGCATTAAAAATGCATTACATTTCGAATGAGATAACATATAAAAGAATATATTTATACTTATACAGTCAAATGTGAAAACTAAAATTGCATAAAGAAATACTTTTTGTGTATAAGTATTATAAATAAATTATGTTTGTTAAGTTAACTATGAAAAATTGATTTGCTCATTGTTTAAGATAATTAAGTGAATATCTATCGTTAAATAGTTTAATACTTACTGGAATTCCATGTTTCTGACAACCTGTCATAGCTGCAGTAGCAGCAGCTATGACGGAAACTGTTGTGATCATGGTCTGAAATATATTTTTAAATTAATAAAAGCATTTATTATGTCTCATTATGATATTTATATGCCAATTGTACTTAAAATTAGCATTGTGCGAATATTGCACAGTTAGTTGATCATTGTATTGGACTGAAATTCTAACTTGATCTATAACTTAATTTGTCATGGTATATACTATAAAAGATAACAAACAAACCTAACACTTAATCCTTCAAACAAATTTCTGTAGAAAAGGAAAACAAATGAAAAATGTCATTTATCTTTATTAATACAATGTCTTTACAATTGTTTAAAAAACAATTGTCATACAGGGCGCAACTTTATATGAAAGGAAAACTGTTTTCACACGAAAAACCATTTACGTTACATTACGAGTATGTTTAAAAATGACCTTTATTTATATTTTGTTACTGTTAACAAGTTAAATTCTGGAAACATGATTTTTTTTTATTGTAAAACAGATGTTCTGTTCACATATTATTATATTCATGGAAATATATTGAAACACAGAAACCTTAAATGAAATAAGAACATATGCTTAATTAAAAAAAAGAAAAATAGTAACTATGGTACTAATTTTGTTCTTGTTACTTCCCTTTGGTTGATCATTAGTTGATTGAAATGCAAGGCTAATCTGAATAAATTAATTTGCAAAGCGAAAATACATTCCATTTTCATTAGCTAAGAGACCGCTAACCTTTTTTGAAAAGCTTATACTTATTTTTCTTATTTATTAACATAGATATAATAGCCATAGATAAAGTACCCGGAATATGTCACACTGAGCCCCATATAGTTTCCTTCGAAATATCAAAAGCACAGCACGGCACGTAGTGGCCTGTAATGTAAATGATATGTGCCGACATACTACCAATAGACTAATTACTTATCATAATTATTTTTAAATTATCGGGCACTCATCTTATCAGTCTATAATTAATATGCGTTACATGTGTCAAGTAAAAAATTAGCCTGGGATCCGGCCCAATCTAGCTGCGCCTCGTAAGGGCCAGGTGGGGAACAAATACCATGTGATCGATTCAGTGCCAGTTGACTCTGAATCTAAAGTGAGGCTGAATAAATATTTGCATCAATTTTGATGTTTGATGTAAACCAGCACAATTGGAATCCAATTGACACCTTGGACATGTGAAATCTTAAACTTTAAACTTTCTCACCAGGCGATTGCTGATAAGAATTAACCCTTTTCTGCTTACTAATTATCATCATACTACTAATTAGATATGATAACACTATACATTAATTCATAAAGAAAAATAATTACAGTCTAATTTTTACTAATTGATGTTTAACAAGAATTGATGGATACAGATGTAAAACAAACATTGAGGACAAAATTAGTATTAACCAATCATTGACAGGCAGTACATTGATACACGCCTGGCTATACTGACAAGATTAGCCAGGACCCCAGGCTAGTAAAAAATGCCATGATGCGGAAGCAATAAAAATGGTCTGGTTATAATAGTTGTTCGGATTGTAATTTATTTGGAGAAAATCGGTCAACAAATGAAAAATTATGTGTTGTGAGTAATAAAATAGAAAAAATCATGGAAAATGGAGTTAACATGTATGTACTATTGAATTGTCATAGCACTTGCATCGGTTTCACTCTGGAAATAAGACCTGTATGATTGACCTAAGGGGAGACATATCGTTTACTGATGGTATACGTTATTAAAAGGGGCGTATTGCATTTCCGCTAATTTTTCAAAGTCCCAATGCTACGTTTCCGGAAATTTAAAGTATATGTTTCCGCAATTTGTATTTATTACTTTTCCGGAAATTTAGTTGGTAAATTATAAATATTTGAATATATATTGACTTGAAAAATGTTGCTATGTCCTTATACAGAGACAGGCGGAAGCAGTTTTCAAAATTACTTAAATGTAGATTAGAAATTCACGAGACATTAAGACAAATAGATTTGAACACTAACAAAACTAAAACTTCCTTCTTGAACAAAATACAAAACTGTAAACGGTGAATGTACAACTGTCGGCTTTGTACGGCGTGTTAACTACAAATATTCTGCCAGAACTGACTTATGAACTCATATGAAGATATTTCTGATTAGTGCTGACTTTTGAACATACGTTTTTATAGATTTAAATGATGAGTTTTACTTTTCAACTTTCAACTTTTATTAACACTCTAGACAGTTTACACTGTAACAAGAGGCAGACAAATAATACAAGTAATAATTTACAATGGTGAACAAGATAGAAAGAAATATACATACATAGTTCATTATACCTAATTCTCTGTACACAAGTATACACATACATAACACGTGATAATTATTCAAAGCTATAATAATGGGACCTGAGATAGCCAGTCGATTACATGTAAGTGATAATATATTAAAATTATAGATATTTCATAAGTTTTTTGATAAAAATAGACAAGTTATTTAAGACTTTTACATTACATAAAGACATCAAACCTTTCATTTTATATTCTGAGGGGTTAACAATATAGTAATTTGGGATGTATGCACGTCTTAATTTTTTAACCTCGTCATTTTGACATACAAATAAGTAATGAAACTGATTTCCAATACAATTATTTTTGCACAAAGTACATAGTCTTTCCTCTTTTGGAATATTATGCCATCGACCAGTTTCTAGTGGAATTTTGATATTTGAGCATCTAAGTTTGGTAATATATATTCTATTTTCTTTTTTTAATCTTACCAAATAATTTTCTAAACAAAAAGCGTGTTTAAACAGTAAATAATATCCACCTCTAGAAGAGTTTTCAGCATCACTAAACCACTTTTGAGTAACTGATCTTGTAAAATTTGCTTAACATATATTTTGATGTCAACATTTCTTAAAATACATTGATTGTTCCATACATAGCTTAAACCTGTGTTGTCTAATGTAGATCTAATACAATTAATCCACTTAGAAACAATATTTCCAGAATTATGCATCTTATACAAAAATTGGTATAATAATCCTGATAATTTCGTGCTGTTTAACAATAATTTTGACCAAAATGATAAAATTCGTAATCGTACTTTAATTTCCAAGGGATACGTGCCAGTTTCACCGTACACCATATAATTAGGAGTACTGCTTCTTAATGAAAGAATTCTTTTCAAAAATTTTAAATGAACTCTTTCTAAAGCATCTATGTTTTCGAAACCCCATATTTCACAAGAGTAAATCAATATGGGTTCAACCAAAGAATCAAACAATTTTAGTTGCAAATCAATAGGAATATTTAAATTCCTTATTTTTCTGTAGAGAGCATAGAGTGCCTTTTCTGCTTGTTCTATCAATTTTTTTCTGGCATTTGTAAATCTACCGTTACAATTAAACAGCAAGCCTAGATAAGGATAAAAATCAGCAGTTTTCAAAATTACTTAAATGTAGATTAGAAATTCACGAGACATTAAGACAAATAGATTTGAACACTAACAAAACTAAAACTTCCTTCTTGAACAAAATACAAAACTGTAAACGGTGAATGTACAACTGTCGGCTTTGTACGGCGTGTTAACTACAAATATTCTGCCAGAACTGACTTATGAACTCATATGAAGATATTTCTGATTAGTGCTGACTTTTGAACATACGTTTTTATAGATTTAAATGATGAGTTTTACTTGCATGTTATAATGACCTTTGACTTACTTAATATTTATTTTATATCACGGCTTTCGATCAACAGATATTCCTCAATTATTTGCTGTAAAGCAATAGTTTTTTTTTCTCCGGAATAGTTACTTTTTTTCCTGAAAAGTAAAATATTTATTTGCGGAAACGTAAACTTTTTTTTCCGGAAACGTCATCTTTTTTTTCCGGAAAAGTAACGCCAATTTGCGGAAACGTAAAACTCCGATTAAAAGGTCGATCCTGGTCTTTTTTTTAAGGTCGAATTATGAATTTTCTTTTTTTTTTTATCGAAATTCAAAATAGTGTAATCACATTTTAAGCCACAAAGAAGAAATTATCATTCTTTAGAAAACAAGATTTTTACTAATGCTGAAACTTTCTTTCGTTACGGTAACACGAAGTTTTGAAAATAAAGAGAGAAACTTTTGGTGAAGAAAACGTATGTGATGGACATACTGAATACATTTAAATAATTGTGAGATAGCACAATCATGTCTCCGATTTTTGTCTCTTACCATTTTTGTGCTTTTACAATTAAATAACTGGTGGTATTATATATGGCTAAGATAAAATGAAAAGATAGAATTGTGTCATTCATGTTTTTTTCCCTCACTTTATACAATTGTGTTAGAGGTGTGATCCGTACTATAAATACAGCTATATAACCATCCGTAAGTCTGCCAGTTCAGTTGTCATCGTACTTTTCATGTACATGTACTTTATTTATATAACTTCTTTTGTTTGGTATAGAACCAGTTGTGTGTATTTTCTATTACAGTGATTGATTACATGATCGTTTATTTCACAATGGGCAGTGGCAAATATTTGATGCATAGTCAGGACTAATAATTAAGCAAAATATAAACATTTTCAACAAAATAATTTTACTCCCATATCGAGTAGTCTTGAAATAATACAAATAGATGATGTGTTAAGTGTCATTTGTACGTATGTCTTTCTGTCTTTTTTCTGGCATTTCTCTATCATTTTTATACAAAATTTTAACTTTGAAGAAGTACCATTCATGAGAGTCTTTTACGTTTTATCTGTCGTTTATGAAAGCAAGATCTAAAGGGAAAATTTGAGAGAGACGCAAAAATATCGCTCTAAATTGACTTTGCAAATGATTTCCAATACGTAAACTCAGTAACATCATGTCCTACATGTTTTTCAATGTAAATGATGTACTTGATATTCCTCGTTCTATTTTTACTTTTTGTTTCCGTATTAATAAACTTTATATCATATTCTTTTAATATTAAATCGACCTCATTGCACCCAATGCCTCTTACCATAATTATATCCTACATTGCTCATATTATCAATTTATTATTTGTGTATTACTTATAATATTGTGTATTTCACTAATGTTTATATAATCATTGTATGATGTTTTTGTATCTTGCCCGACAAGGGCCCATGATTGGTTTAATAAAATAATGTCCAATGTCTAATGTACCGGAAGATAACGACCACTAAGAAGAATGACATATTTCTCTCCCTATTTACAATTTATTAGATATCGATCAACGGCAATTACCAATTTAGGCTCATTAACACCAAGCATGACATGTATTTAATTAGAGGGTGATAAAAAATCTTCAGTCAGTACTGACTGATCTGTATCAGCTTCAGTATGTTATCTTCAGGTTGTGTGTGGTTTTACATTCAACGACCTTAATTTTAGAGAAAAAAAGTTTTATTATCAGATACATATGCACTGGATATTATCGGTTGCCTTATCAATATGACATGACAAATTTATAGCCCTACTTAACCATTTTACATGTGTCTGGAAGTACCTATTAGCCTCGTTTTCCTATTCTCCAGGACCCAACACATCGTGTGTCTGCAGTACAGAATAGGGCAAACTCTATAATATTCCGTGAAAAGATATTAAATATTAAAGTTTCACGTATATTTTTTAAGAATTGAAACATGTGCTTTTTGACTTTATAAAGTATTGAATTAATGGAATTTAATGTGTATTTATTGGATTTTATATTTAAAGGTAAGTATCTTTTATAATTAGTTTTGTATTTTTTTTATAAGTAAAATGTATTAACATAAAATCCTTTCTTGGTTAAACAAAAACTCTTCATTTTTGTATGTGCATGATATAAGTTTTTAATATTTCAATATTTGAGGTCAAGGATGACACAGCGAGTGAGCTAACCATGATATAAATAGATATGAACATGTGCTTGTTGTTTTGTTACGTATTTGATAATTACTTTATAATATTAAACGTGCATATTTGACACCATTTATCAAATTATGTAAATAGAAAATATAACAAAAACCTGCTTATTATTCCAACCCAAGATTCTCAAACAATGGCGATATCATATACTTGATTTTAAATTTGTATAACCAAACCTTGCCGATAATGTATGTACACGTGTTTGTTTGTTGAATTGGGGCATCCATGAAGGATACACTTGAAAAATAATACTAAATTATAAGAAGTTGATTTCTAATTTTTTTTTATGTGGAAGATCACTGCCCGTAAATTTATAAACATATTTTTGACAATAATGAACACGTTTCGATTTATTTTCCTGTGTTCTGGAATATTTAAGAAACGTAAACATTACGCAAATTGTCAGCTATGAGGCCCCTCATGGGGGGTCCTAGTAATCACATAATCACCATTTTTTTTGCCAATATAATCACATAATCATTAAATATTTGCTTATCTTTAGTAATCAAATAATCATAAACTAAAAATACAGTCCTAGGTAATCAAATAATCATGAAATATTTGGCTTAATAATCAAATAATCATTAAAAAAACGGCCAAGTAATCACATACTCAAAAACCCCATGAGGGCCCTCAGCTATGTAATTCTGTTCTGATAGTTTGACCCAAAATTTAGTCATATTTTAAGAATACCCTCAAGTTGGTCCTGGGGGTAGCTCTCCAACTCTCCCATAATTGGTAAGTTTGTTGATGATGACCTATAATGCTTTACTTTTATAGATTGTGGATGGAGAATTGTTTCATTGCCACTCATACCACATCTTCCTATATTTAAGTTATATACGTTTACAAACCTTTATTGGTATACTTTTCATCTTTGATCTATCAAATAGAAAAAAAGCAAATGATTATTTTTTACATTGAAATACAAATCTAACATAATGACTATTGTGTTCTGATTTTATGTGCTTTTAATAAATTGTTTATACGAATTATAAAAAAGTAATCTGTAATTCATATACAATACAATAAAAAAGAAGACGGTCCTTTATTTAAATATATTTATGCAAGTAATCTGAAAAGTAATGAAAAATTGATACAGTTATAAAAAAAATTTCATCTTAGTATGATTTTTAACGACCACGAATATTTTTTGGGGTTTGTATAATGATCTTTACCATCGTTCAAAAACATATTTGTTTTTTTTCACAATAACACTAGTTACAGTTATTGGATTTGTATTTTAAAATTTTTCAAGAAAGTGGAAAACTTAGAAGAAAAGTTGGGTTTGTTTTTCGGGGATATGGTACCATCAGTTTAGGATTATGGACCAAAATCAACTATTTTAGTTCACCTTACCGGAATAACCAAGTGAGTTTTTGTTTATCACTTGACATCAGTCGTCCGTCGTCGTCCGTTAACTTTTACAAAAATCTTCTAAAAAAAGTATTGGAGCAAATTTAACCATACAATCATGATTGATGTATATAATTTAACACGCATTCTGTGAGTATTGGGTAACAAAACATAGAATATTACCAGTTAGTTAAACCGTGTTAAAAATATAACCTAGTAATCTTGAAGGAAATTGGTATAAAAAATGTGGAGTGAATTCCAGTAGTTCTGAAGGTAACTGTTTGCAAGGAAAAACATGTCACCTTCTGGGACTTATTATTCTAACTCTAAGCAAATTTGCTATTATTCCTTAATAGCTCGTTCTCAAGGGAGAAGCAGCAACTAACAAATTTTAAAGTCTTTGGTTATACCCAGCCAATTTTCGAATTGACCACCTTCTGAACTCTACTAGAAAAACATGCTATGTTGAAATCAGGCAGTGAATAAGGAGTATACCCAAAATTTAAAGTTGCATATTTTTTGCCAAAAATGATTCAAAATGATCATTCAAAAGAAAATACTTCAGTTTTCAAGATAAAAAGACAAATTTAAGAAATGTGAGGAATATAAAATTGGTAAAAATCAGTATTTAAGGCTGAATCAACTTCTATGAGTCATCTTGAACATTCTAAACATTTGTGCCCTTGTTTGATATTGTCTATCAATCTTTGTCTTTTATAGCTTATTACAGTATGCGTATTTGTGCATTTTTTTAAAGTCTATACGCTGACCGTTATTTGTTAACTTCTCTGAGGTTAACTTCGAGGTATTTAGACAGTGTTGGAATGTTAGTGGGGTGTGTGGGAGGAGGGGGGGGGGTAATGAACGTTAAATTTTAGGTACAGTTATGCAGCTTGGATTAAAAAAAAAAACACCTTCCATTAATAAATTGAATAATTGTAAAATCCCTACGTATACATATATTTCATATAAGTGGAAGTGATGCTGCTTCTAGTGCATGGTCAATAATCACTAAACATACAGGTTTTGATATGTAACTACATGTGATTTTTTATCAGCACTGTCTTCATTGTCACTATTTCATCTTTATATCTACTTTATAATTTTTTTTGTTTATTGTCTATTGTAATTGTGTGATAAAAAAATCATCAATGTACTGATTATGCCTGTAATGGGTCCACTATTGGAAATAAAATATATCTATTTTATCTCATATTAAGCGCAAATAGAACGATGTGTTATGCAATAATTACAAAAGATTAAGTCATTAAAAATTTTAACACATTAAGAACGACAGTATACGCGGTTATTTTCTAGTATTTACTAAAAGAATGAGGTTCCCCGATAATGTGAAGATTTTAAAAGATTAATATCGATTTTCAAAGCTCACTAGAGTTACTTTCTTTACTATGTATCGACAATAAATAAAAAATTGATTTGATTTGATTTGATTTGTTTGATTTGATCAATTTATTGGATTCACAACCCCTTTACAAAATTGTAACACGTGAATGAGTAAACAGATAAATTGTTGACCATTATTTTATATGATTAAACATGATACTAAGGTGGTATTTCTTTCAAACCAATGTTTTGCAAACATTTCTTCTTTTCTTCCAAACGCTAGTGAAGCAGAAACAATTATATTGTTTAATAAGTCTTTGCTGATCCTGTTAAAACTTTCATTAATGCATGCACATGTCGTTGATTGATTGATTGTTGGTTGGTTAACGTTCAGTGTCAATACTTCATGTATATTCAGAACGAGAAGAAGTTCACAATAATTTCAATAGATACGTAAGTCTTGTCTTAATTAACTTAATAGAGGTCATTTGGGACAATGTTCTGGAAAAATTGAACTTCCATTGGAAAATGAGGGTATATTGGATAGGATCATTTTACCTTGCAACAGTCCATCTACGATCCCTTAAATAGTTGTTGCAAGCGTTATTAACCATTGTTAACGTATAAAAAGTTTGGAATACATGTCGTTGATCAACACACTTGGGCTATTCCAGAAATAAACCATCCCCCCCCCCTATGGAAGACATCAGTTGTGAAAAAAAATATCCATGGAAATATTTTTCACCATTGCCAAAATTTTCCGGAATTCCAGCATTTGAAATCATAATTGTACTTAAAAATACTGGATTTTTTTTCATGATGCTGTCAATATGTCTAGAACTTTGAGTGTAAAGGTCAGAAGCAATACCTATGGAAGACATCAGTTTTGAATTTTTTGTCTGGAAATTATTGTTTCTGTCTAAACATGCCAAATATACAAAAAAAAGCTGGAATTTATTTAGTATTACATGTACATGTATATATGCAGTCATAACCAAGAGGAGGATCTCTAAAACTTAGTGCGAACATATTCTTGACTAAAAACTACTTTTTGTAGGTTTACCAGAGTATACATGACGTACACCATTATTTCAAGCTCATACCCCACGGCCACCCTTTTCATTTCATATTTTTACTTAAATCAAAAATGAATATCTGTCTCAAAAGCATATATTTTTTTTTATAATTAATATAATAATCCTGTAGTATATTAAACAATTAAAAGTTACATTGGAATTTCCTATCAAGATATTTTTTTTAATCGAGGAAATTGAATTTCAATATTGCCCAGTGTTGAAAGCTGAACAGACATGTATATAACTACAATCAGGGACTTTCTATACTAGTCTCTAGAGTATATACTTAGTATAGAAAGTCCCTGGTACAACGAATGAGAGTGTTTAACTACTGAGGCATTGACCATAATGTTCTCGTACGATCGTGAAACTGAAAAAAAAACCGATCCAACAGCTGATTCAGCCGGTAACGAATTTCCGATATCTTAAAAGATTCACAATACAAAAGGAACTTCATCTGCTTAAATAATAGAGCCCCCAACTAAAAGTGAATAGTTAACTTGAGTTTTTATTTAAAATTATCGGAAGAAAAGTTTCATGTGTTTTCTCATACGAATACTGACCCCCTCAATACCGAATAACAGACGGACGGCCACACGAAAAAACTGAAAATAAAACAAATACTGAAACGGTTTACTTTAGATCAAAAATCCGAAAAATGACAGATATTACGTATCATGATAACACTGTTAAAACTGTTAACTTGTGTTGTTTATAATATAAATTAAAGTTCTTCGTGTACATATTGTCAATATTTGATTTTTTTTACTTCAAAAAAAAAAAATTTGGTGTAGAAAATTCAGGGCAGGCAACTGCCTCCCCTGCCTCATAGGTAGTTACGGCCCAAAGGCTTTTAAGTGCCCAAGTGTTCTAAGTATTCTAACACTATATCATTGGCTCATTGCATAGGCGAATCCAGATAAAGGGACCCCCCTTTTGTAAATTTGGTTGATTATAAAAGAAATCACTGAAGCATGACTGGAGCAGCCCAATCCCTTAGGTCAATGTAGTCAGTCAGTGCCCCCCCCTTTTTTGCCATAAGTTCTGAATCCGCCACCACATTGGCCTGTCAACTATGACATGTATAGGGGGGATGGATTATTTCTGAATAGCCCCTTTTTACAAACGTATTCAGAAAAACTTAATTTAATCAGATTGAAGTAAGAAAATCATTAAACAACAAACAAATATGAAAATTACGATACAACGACATTCACAAAACACGAAATTGTTAATGCATTATTATGAATTCAAAAGTAGATACTGAATTCTTTAAAAAAAAAAATTAGCTTATAAAAAGATACTAACCTACACTCAGGCTGGTATAAACAAAATGATTATGAAATATTTGGGTAAAATATGATTCTGACGCAATTTGACCATCATGCTAAAAAGCGAATTTATTGTTGACAAGCATTTCCTAAATCTAAAATGATCTAAGTTCTCTTATTTTGATGTTTAACCCCGATGACAGATGTCAATGGATGTGTTTATCTTTTCTAAAACAAAAAAAAGGTGTAGCATTGTTTGATATGAAATTATTTTACTATGCAGCTATACATTTGTGTCTTTTCTATCATCTCTATACTCTGGTGACATGATACAATAAATCTGAGCACAAAAAGACTCTTGAATTCAACTTTTTTTGCTACAGTATGGTTTGTAACAAGGAAAAACTTGCATGCAATTTTAGTCTCAACAGGCTTATATTTGAACCACATGCTATTCTACAGAAGAAAAAAAAGATATAATGTGAAATGAAACAGGTATAAAAGGCATTGTTAAGTGCTTTTTATACAAATTTAGTGAATTCTTTATCATGGACTTCACTTTTAATGTACCAAGCTCCTCACATTTTACTTAATCCAAACAGGGCGTTAAACGAGGTTCATTTATACAACACATTTTGTGCATCATTGTATTGTTTGAGATAATCTTCTTTTCTGTAGATTCAGAGTTCACAAATGCTTAATACAACTGGATTAAAGCATAGAGACACAAATATTTTCATTAGAAATAAAATTGAGAATGGAAATGGGGGATGTGTCAAAGAGACAACATCCCCACCATAGAACAGACAACATCAGCTTACCAACAGGTCTTCAATGCAGCGAGAAATTCCCGCAGCTGGCCCCTAAACTAATATATATATATATACTAGTTCAGTGATAATGAACGTGATACTAAACTCTAAATTGTACACAAGAAACAGGGGTCCTTCAGCTGGCTCCTAAACAAATATATATACTAATTTAGTGATAATGAACACCATACTAACTCCAAATTGTACACAAGAAAGTAAAATAAAAAATAATACAACTTGAAGACTAACAAAGGCTCGAGGCTCCTGATTTGGGACAGGTGCAAAAATGAGGCGGGGTTGAACATGTCTATTAGATCTCAACCATCCCCTATACCTCTAGCCAATGTAGAAAAGTAAACGCTTATAACATTACGCACATTAAAATTCAGTTCAAGAAAAGTCCGAGTCTGATTTTAGATACAAAGTCAGAATGCCACTTATGCATCAAAAGTGAAAAAGCTATGAAATGCATATTTTAACCATATAATGCTGAAATTAGTCATTTTGCAGAAATTCTATCAAATAAAAGTTTAAATTCTTAGTTTTATGCTATTTAACAAATTGACACCATCAAATCATTTGAGGAAGTTGCCAAAGTAGACATTCGGAAAATATCTTTAACGTGATTTAACGGTTTTAAACAGGTTTTGTTTTAAGCAAAAGAGAATTGTCTAAAACTTTTATGAGCACATTTTCACACAACTTAAAATTGCCAATGCTTACTACCCTAAGCATCACAAAAACCTTGCAGAGCAGATAATGAATAATATCAAGGCATTGTTCAAATAACCATGAACATATATCAAATTTGAATAAAAACAGCTATTTTACAGGTTCACGTATTGAGTTTCTTAAACACAAATAAATAATTGATTAAATTTCTTTACATTTGCATTTAAACTTTAACAGAAAAAAACTATCTGTTATCTACAAGAAAAGTGCACATGCTGAAATGTTTGGCCTTTTTGTCGAGCCTTCGACTTTAGTCGAAAAAGCGAGACTAAGCGATCCTACATTCCGTCGTCGTCGGTGTCGTCGTCGTCGTCGGCGGCGTCCACAAATATTCACTCTGTGGTTAAAGTTTTTGAAATTTTAATAACTTTCTTAAAATATACTGGATTTCTACCAAACTTGGACAGAAGCTTGTTTATGATCATAAGATAGTATCCAGAAGTAAATTTTGAAAAAAATAAAATTCCATTTTTTCCGTATTTTACTTTTAAATGGACTTAGTTTTTTCTGCGGGGAAACATTACATTCACTCCGTGGTTAAAGTTTTTAGAATTTTAATAACTTTCTTAAACTATCCTTGGTTTGTACCAAACTTGGACAGAAGCTTGTTAATGATCATAAGATAGTATTCAGAAGCAAATTTTATAAAAAAATAAATCCATTTTTTCCGTTTTTTACTTTTAAATGGACTTAGTTTTTCTGCAGGGAAACATTACATTCACTCTGTGGTAAAAGTTTTTAAAATTTAAATAAATTTCTTAAACTATCCTGGGTTTGTACCAAACTTGGACAGAAGCTTATTTATGATCATAAGATAGTATCCAGAAGTAAATTTTGTATAAAGATAAATCCATTTTTTCTGTATTTTACTTTTAAATTGACTTAGATTTTCTTCCAGTTAACATTACATTCAGTCTGCAGTTAAGTTTTCAAAACATTTATTAGATTCATTAACTATCCTAGATTTTTACCAAACTTGGACAGAACCTTCTTACAATCATAGGATAGTATCAAGAGGAATATTTTTATTGATTTTTTTGCCTCATTTTTGTTGAGCCTGCGATTTACAGCAAAAGTAGGCGAGACACTGGGTTCCGCGGAACCCTTAATTTTTTTTTACTAATTATTGATATTATGTTAATAGTTTTAAAGCTAACATTAAAGGGAAACTTCACAAAAAAATCAAAAATTGATATTATGTCCATTCTGTATAAAAATTCTCAAATTTATAGATATTAAAGTTTTATTCCGCTAGATAAGAGATCACCATCGATTTAAAATTTTGAGTATCAATTCTCTGCGTTCCGCCATTTTGTCATCTTCTACGATTATAATCACGATATGTCTATAAACCACAAAGGACCAAAACTACAGTAACCGATGTAGTCGTAATTGCGTGTCGATATCTTGTCAATCGTACGGTTGTTTTATCTGACTAACTAACTTGATACGGAAAATGTTCTTATTTTTTTAAAATAACCATAGTCTGTTATTTTTAAACTGTTAATATTGGAATTAGTGAAAAAGTCAAAGTTAAAATCTTAAATAAGTGTTCCGTGAAAATTGTTTTCGAAAATCTAATTCGTTCATAATTCTTTAAAGTAATAAACTTTATTCAAATAAATTCGGATCTTCGCTCATCTGATCACCAGCATGGCTAAAGGTATTACTCCCAAAGGTATTGTGAGGGGGTGAGGTGACACGTCCAGGTATTCAAGCGATTTCCTGTCGGGCTTGCAAGTTCATGCATCGTTTCACTTCTGTAGGTATTGGTCAGTGTACACGGCCGATAACTTATAACTTTCTATTTTGAACTACTAGTATCAGGTGTATAATATACATCTCTGTCTTGCGTGTCCGAAAGTGATATAATATACTAGTCATTACTTGACTCATACGCTTGTTTATAAATAACATTTCTGGTGTAAAGAATATTATTTATAAAATATAAATCTATTTACATATTTTTTCCAAGGGTGAATATGGGAAAATGTAATATATACTTGTTGTCAGTAGTAAAGGACAGATTGGAACATACCAGAAATATTGATTTTAAAAATGTACGCATTTGTCGACGATTCGTTTATACGCCTGGATAGAAAGTTACGGAACTAAAGCGCAATTTAAAATATATACATATATACATTGAACATAAGAAAGAAACATACATTTTGTGTAAATTGGGGTAAAAGATTTGTAAATAGACTAGTCCACGTATGCCAACAGTATTTAATCAACGAATTCGATAGACTATTGTATACCAAAAGAAGAAGAAGAAGAAGAAGAGAACCAATTTGATTTAAATACAGGTCGATATGTAACTTGCTTTGGTTCATCGAAGTTATGAACATAGTAAAATCACAGATTTATATATCAATTACATTGTTCTCGAATAAAGAAAGAAATTCGTCATTATTACAATTGTTCCGACATTCATGTAATATATATGCAACTGGACGTACACTAATAATCCCCAAGGGATGTGAATATTTTCTAGGAAAACTATTGAGTATTAAAGTTTCAAATAAATTTCGGGATTTATTTTCTTTCTTGATATTCAATGACAGCAATTTAAAGATTAAACTGCTTGTCCGCTTTAGGGGTATTCTTGCCAGTTGAACAGACTTATCATTTCATTCAAAAATAGGGAAAGATGACATTAAATTCGTTGTCTTTTGTTTTTAAACATCGTTGGTCAAATAGCTAAAGTATTATACGTTGTGAGACGAAGACTATTTTAATAAGGTGAATAAATTTGGTTGACGTTTTTCACACTTGAAAAGAATATCTATTCGTAATTTTTCGATTCCATTCCAAGAAGATCCTTAAATTTCCTGTCAATTTTTTAAAATATCTTTTTTTTTTCAAATAGCTGAAGTATTCATGCGTTGTGAGATTTAAAATATTTAGATGAGAACATTAAGTAAATGATGTATCAAACGTTCAAGAATACGCATGTAATATGTGTCACTGGATATAAAAAAAAATCATTCTCAACACCTACTTCCGTATGGGACTTCCCCTTCCAGTGACCTGCAAATTTAACAGATAATACACTTTCTAAGATTTATATGTCCAACAACGACCCACTGCACTACATGTGTTACTAACAGCCTAAGATAGCAGTTCTTTTGTTAGGTCAATTCTCTTTCGTACAATACCAGAAAACATGGAAAATAAGTTCTTTAAATATTACCATCAAAGAGAGTAAATTCGTGGCAACAAAGACATTCCGTCAATAACGGCATAACTATGCATTTAGTACACGAACACAAATCTGTCGGTTAAAATGGCGAGGGTTGCTAAGGATATCTTGATTTCGGGAACTTTCTGCAGCTTCCATTTCATGGAGCTCTTCTTCGGTATACTCTGGCTCTAGTGCGTACCCAAATTGACCATACTCGTCAAAAGCTACCTCTCTTGACGGACTGGAACCACTGTTAGTACTATCATTCTCCGAACAAGACATTTTTAGTTATGATTTTATTTTTTGGACCATATATACACTGTCGTATAGAAACAAGCACGCACAAATCATAAGAGAAAAATATGTGAATAAGTTAATTGAATTATCAAAGTTAATATCCTTTGGTCTCGAATGTATGTTAACTAATTAATGTGTTGTTATAGGTTAGCTCAAATCCTCATCCAAATAATATAATCTATATGTAGTAATCGTTTCCTACCACACCGAGATTAAATGCCAGGCGGTAGACATATTTTAGGTCCTAATTAAGTAATTAAATGAACAATTATAGATAACAATAATTAATCATTAATGTGCAAAGATTTAAAAACAAAAGTATTTTTTCTTTATTCGTACATATTATATTCCGCTTCGGTAGAGTTATCTTCAAATAGTTTCAGATATTAATTAATACATGCATGGGTTTCAAAAGTCTAAATGTAAGTGTTCTCGTACATTTTTTGGCCTGATAAAGACAATCAAAATGGTAAAGCTATTTCTAATTTCTAAGTTCCTCTTTTTATGAGACATAAATCAAGGACAAGAGGTGTATATCATTTCATTCTGACACATGAATTAAGTTTCCCGCCTTTAACCGAAAATTGTTTATTTCTTAGTAAATTAATTTATTTGAATTCAAATAAATAATAGCACCAAATATAATTAAATAATTCCACGGCGATCTATTTTCATTTGTCACCAACTTGAATATGTAGTTTAAATGTGTGTATTAAATGCTCCCTTGTTTTATAACCCACTAATCCCAATAGACAGTCACACCTGGTAAGGTGTGCCCTTGAGGCGTGGTTAAATACCGAAGTGCAAATAACAATTTACTTTTCAACAAGCCATCTACGAGTATTGCCACAGAACCGTGAATACACACATCGTATAAACCTAGTCATAACAGAGACAGTAAAAGTTCAATAAGAGTACACTAACATATTGTCTTTACAGATTATTGTACTTTAGTTTGTTCACCTTATCAGTCCGAAAATGCATTAATCAAAAATAATTTTATAACTTTTTGTGTTGTCTAAAAAATTAATTCGGATATAGACGTTTAACATAGAAAATTTATCTCATGAATATGTACATTGGATGTCTGTGCGTTTTATCTTCTTATTTTCGGCTGGTTATTTGATGAAGCATAAGTCATCGGCGCGCTTACGATTACGTTAAAATATCATTAAAAACCAAGACTTTTATTGATTGTATTTTAAATCCCGGCATGCAAAAACCAGGAGAAAACGTCACGACCTACAGGAAGTTGTTAATATTTTTTCATTAATTATTGAATTTCTCCTTTATTGCTGCACATATAGCGATAAAACTTTGTGAATATATATATTATGTCATAATGAACATATTTAAACCATAAGTAAAAAATCGCGAATTTTCCCTTTAACTATTGAACCATGAAAATGAGGTCAAGTCATATGAACCATACCAGGCAGTCATGAACAGCCAACAATTCTTCAATACAACAAATAAAGTTGACCTATGCGTATACATGTAGTTTAAGAAAAACAGACTAAAACACAAAAACTTAACATTGAGCTATTAACCGTGAAAATAGTATTAACAAAAATACCAAAACTCAAAAACTTTAACCACTCAACCATGAAAAGATCAATGTCAATTGACACCTGCCAGCTAGACATGAACACCTTACTACCAATATGTTTATTGATACAGTCATGTCAAGAATGTTTGATATTTATATTGAAGAATGGAAAAGTATTGTTAGTTCATCCTCTTCCAGACGGGGGAATGGGCGGAATAAATTGAGAACCTATAATATTTTTAAGCAGGAGTATGTTGTAGAAAACTACTGCAAACTGTTAATGCCTTTTTGTGAAAGAAGCGCCTTTGCAAAATTTAGATGTGGGGTGGCTCCTATTAGACTGGAAACTGGGAGGTATGAAAATTTGCCGCTGGAAGAGAGATGTTGTTTTAATTGTTTTAATACTGTCGAAGATGAATATCATGTTATTTTACATTGTCCTGTTTATAATGATCTTAGACAAGTTCTTTTTACTGAGTCTCTTAAAATTGATGAACATTTTAATAGTTTTACAGATTGTCAGAAAATGGTATTTTTATTTTCGAATCAAGATATTATAAGATTATGTGCCAAAACCTGTAATTTTATTCTTAAACGACGCCGAGAAGTTTTATATTGTAAATAATAATTAAATACTTTTGTTGTATAATTTTACCATTTATGTTTAATATTTAATATGTACATATACATATTCTTTTAAGTGATTATCGTCTCTCATAAATCTGTACAGATTGGCTTATGTATACAAAATGTATCTTTTATAAATGTATTGTGTAATTTTATACATAAGGTGAGACGTAAATAAAATATTGAATTGAATTGACCAATCCGCATACACCAAATATAGTAGACCTATTGCATACAGCATAAGAAAAATAAACTAAAACATAAAAATTTATTGTAGAGACAAGACAAGACAAATACTTTATTAAAGTCTCACCACTTGTTACATATAAAATATACAGCTTTTTAAAACACAAATTAACAACAAGAGCCACTCTATAAAGAGTTATGAGAGACTATCAAACATTTTTTTCTTAAGTCAACTATCATGAATATGAAATACATTTTCGCTTTATTAAAATTTCATAGCAGATTTTGGCAGTGAAAAATACCATATTTTCATTTGTAAAAAAGAAATATAAATTTCTCATTATCAGACATATGTAAAAAAATTCTCATCAACAATACTAGCATGGTTAACAATAACATTACGAATATCTGAATATACAAGACAGTTTAACAAAACATGTTTTTCATTTTCAACGTCATCAGTACAGTTAAAACATAATCTATAAAAATATCAATATTCTCATAACGACCAGTTTCAATTCTGATGGGTGCTACACCGCATCTAAATTTTGCTAAAGCACTCCTGTATCTACCTAGCATATTAAAGTTAAATAATATTCTACGCCATAGACATTTTTAAACATTCTATATGTACGTAATTTATTTTTATCATCTGACATAATCTTGTCATACCATTCTTCCTTAAAATTTTCAAAACATACATTTTCAATATTCTTAACTAAATCCTTGTTCAAAATAGCACCATTGCACAAATATTCCATATCAAGTTCTTTGAATTTATTTTTTATTCTAAAATGCCAATTTTTTACTTTTTTACATGTGTCACCCCATATAAACACTTTTTTATTTACTCTATCATCATTCATTTTATTAAAACGTGTCCAGTTTCTAAAAACACTAGTCCACTGTTTGATTTTACATGGAATCCAGCCCATGTCACCATATAAAGACATATTAGGCGTGTATTTTCCTACATCCATGAAAAAACGCATGGCTCTATTTTTAATACAATTTATACATGAAAAATCACTTAACTATGAAAATGTGGTAAAAGTAAATGACACCTGTCAGCTAGACATGAACACCTTATAATCATTCCATACGTGTCAAAGCAATACAGGTCATAACACTTTTATTAAATGATTATAAGAAAATTAAAAACCGGAAGTGAACATCCAGTATGAGCCCATGAGCCAACTTTTTTTCCCGCTTTTATCTGTATTGACTCTGTTAAAACGTTACAAAACATTGCACATCATTTAACCTGTTTATTTTTAATTTAAAAAAATATTATACAAATGTTTTTATGCCTAACGATACTCCCAAAGTTCAGTAATGGCGTAAAAAATTGAAAACCGTAAGTGAACGTCTTGTATTAGCCGGCTAATACGGGTTTTATTCCGCTTTTTTTTTAATTTGCCCTCTTTTTTCCTTTTTGGCCCTGTTCGAAGTGCAATATTAAATCTTGGTTTATATCGACAGTGGAACGTTTTTAGTATTGCACATGCTTGTTTATCCGTATTAGGGCTTATTAGCTTATTTCATTTAATAATAAAAATTATTAATAACCCAATGAACAACCAAAACATTATGCCTGTAATGGGTCCACTATTGGTTGCCTTTTAAGTTAGTTAACTAAGTAATATCTGTACTATAAGATTGGATAAGATATGATAAGAATTTTATTAATCTAATCAAAAACTCACAAAGGGCATCATTTTACAACAATATGTACAATGTAATTGCAAAATAGCGACACATTAACTTAATACCATACTATAACGTTATAAACATAATCAGGGCTAAACTGGCCCGACTTTCCATCTATAGCTTTTCACCGAATGTTAGAGTAGCAATAAGTGAACACAACATTGGGCAGTTTAGATGATATCCTAACATATGTGTCCTACATAACTATTATATCAAATCTCATAGTATTAAAATATTATTTCACATAATTTGATTACATATAATAGATCTTATTTCTTAACCTTTAATAATGTTATTTCTTATGCACATTGAAGTTGGTTAATGCTCATTTGTAAACAGCCAGAATTATTTTTTATCCTTAGTTGGTTCTTTAAGATTAGTGCAAAAAGTATTTACTTTATCAAATAATAATTCCTGTGTTTATTATATAAAGGACAATTTACTGTAAAATGGGTCTCTTTAAACAGGGTTACCCTTTGAAACTAGTGGTAGCGTAATTAAGGTAACACGATACCAAATGACGTTACGCCATGAGTTATCGTTCCTGACGGACAGCAACATCGGAATGAAGCATTAGAAAGTTAACGAAGGCTGAGAAATACATGGGCACTTGATTCGGCAGAAATAAAATAACAAAATTCAGGTTCCGTTACAGTCTGAATAAAGCCAGCCCCGAGTATCCACTTGCGTCTACAAACGCAAGTTGGTAGTTGGGGCTGGCTGTAGTCAGACCGGTTCCGTGTTCCCTGATTCCGTTATAATTTTTTTCTCGAAATTTACATGCAAACGGCTGACTTTTTATTATTCAGACGGCAAGAGACTGTAAAAAAACTAGATCTTGAAATCATTTAGATTTTACATTCGTGTTAATTTACGCTTGCATGGGTATTCGGTGTTTTTTTAGTTTTGAGTTGGAAATAATGTACATGTACAAGTTGGGAGATAACACGACTGAAAGAAAATTAACAAAGTTACCTTTTAGGGCTCTGAGGGCCATATTGCTCGCATACTAGGCGTCGGAAAAGGCCCGGAAAGTTTCTTTCTTAAAACTAGTTTTTAGAACAAGTATACAAGTATATATATACATGTATAGCGTCAATTTAAATTTTCCTGACCATCATCACGAATGCCCTGCCTCTATTGCAAAACCTACCTATTGTATTTATTGTTAACTTGTTCTCGTCCTGAACATGCATGAACTATTTTCCACTGGACGTTAACCAACCAATAATCAAAGCCCTCAATTCTACAATTTACACCCGTCACTTGGAACTTTAGTTGTTCAAATTTAAATCATTGCCTCTAATTTTTTCAAAAAATTCGAAAAAGTTAAAACGCAGACCGCGAGGAAGACCAAAATTGAACAGTTACGCAAAACTAAATATCTACGTTACCGCTTGCTCATTTTTGAAAGTGGGGTAACATGAGACTTTATTTGTAAAAGTACAAATACAAATATTTTTTTTTGTGTACATGTACATGTTATTTGCTCAAAAATTGTCTGATAGAATGATAAATGGAGATATGTGATATGTGATATGCAATTTATAAGATATCAACAGCTGGGCATTAATTAACTGACATCAACACCTTGAAGACATCAAGAAAATCGTGACTAATGCTAATTGGAATAGTATTTTTACACTTCTTATTTGTAGTTTTAGTAAACGTTGGAAAATTTTGGGTATGTGTAGTATAACTGTCACAGTAACATTTCAGTCTCTTGGTAAATATTAGTTTACGTCTTAAAACTTTTGCTCTTCTCTAGAAAATTCAAACCATTATGAAATATAAGGAGATGCGGTAAAATTTCCAATCAATCAACTTTCCACCAAAGACGAAATGACAGAAATGCTATATCCTTCTTACATTGCTACTACATTTCAGATCTCCAAATTACCATTCCATTATATGAACTGCATATTCAATATAATTCAATATTCAAAAATATGCATTGTCACCAAATTACTTATAGAGCACGTATCATCATATTGTTTTACATTTGTCCGTTCGACCGTTAATCCCGCACTTAGTATATATAGGGTTAATTCGGCTAATTATTTAGAACTACAGTAGTTTTGCTTCAGCTTGAAAACTATGTACCTGGTGTTACTACTCATATTATAGGTGCGCATATCGTCTGGAGTTTCTTTTTTGTTTCATGACAGGTTGCTGGATTAGGCATTTTGATAAAATACAAAGGCACACGGAGTACAGACATCGGCTTACATCTGATACAGGTTGAATTTCAAGATGGAACTTTTAAATTTCGCAGTTGTTTTACTTATATAAAAAATGCATATATGATCTCAAGATTTGTTATGTAAATAATTTTTCACAAATGACAGAATGTTGAAATTTGTGAAATTTTGCATACAGTTTGCTAACCCGAATAAATCAGTCCCTCCCCGTAATCGATCTCTCCTACTTACTTAATGTAGTAAGCGGAATATAACGACTGAATTATTCGGGTTAACAGTTTGCAAGGTTTTTCCGACTTGCTGAGCAATCAAGTAACACATATACACCACGCAGAGTACACTATACTACATGTATTGTATGTACCAAGTCAAGAATATGACAGCTGTTTATCATTCTTTTGATGTTTTCCAGCTTTTGATTTCTTCATTTGATAACGGACTTTTTCGTTTTGATTTTTTCTTGGAGTTTTGTTATTTTATTTTTTGGAATGTGTATTTTATCATGATCATTATTTTTCCTCATAATTTTCATAAATAACAGAATATTTAATCTTTTTTGACTGGTGCATCAAATGTGTCTTTTATAAACAACTTTTTTTTCAAAATTGTATTGTATCGTACCGAACATGCATGAACTATTTGCCACTGAACGTTAGACAACCATCAAACCGAGCAAATAAAAAACTGTTAAATGAATCAAATTTTTTAAAATACTATAATTCTGCATCACGGGATGCAGTGATGATACCACCATTGTCTAATATGATGGAGTTAAAAATCAGTAATTTGGATGAATCTCGCGTGAAATGTTTCATTTAATGTTCACGTAAACTTAACAAAAATCTGAAGGTGTTTTTTTTTATGGTTTTAATCAAATTTTAGAACAAAGATATTATTTAAATAATTTTATTTCAAATATTTACATGAATTTAACGTGTACAAAATTCCGGTGATTTATGCATGAACTATTATCATAAGATTCAGATGGAACCTGTTCACGCAAGTTTCAAGTATATGCTCGTTTGATGTGAAAATCGGACGATATTGATATTAATTCATATGAGTGAAATTCCATGTGCAGGACGAAATAAAATTATATCTGATTCAGTAAAATTTTATATTGCATTACTAGGAACTTTACGACAGTCGACAGGGGAAATGAAAATAAAATATACTTATTCAGATCCCGACACATATTTTTTTCTCCATTTCTCTGAGAAGGAATAACGTTATATTCCGTACACCCTAACGTCACACGTTTTTGGTCAAATTCTAGGCCTATCGATCAACTTTGAAGCCATTTATTTCAAAAACAAGAATGGTGACATATGAGTTTCTTTACGTGTAAGGATTTACTATGCAATCCTGGATATTATGTTAGTTTTTTTGTTTTTCTCCGTATATAAGAAAATAGCCATCCATCCGAAAATCTAAAAAGGTAAGCCGAAAAAAAGGCATTTCCCCTATATACCTAAGTTAATTTGTCGCCAAAATTGACGTTTTCCTATGAAAATTACAAAAAAACAAAAATGGTGACCCCCATTTTTTATTACATATTCCGATGTAACTCGATTCAAAGTACACGTATGCCAAAAATTTGGGAAATCGGGAGATATGCCATTCGGTATCGTGTTACCTTAAGGGAATCCTTGTCACATAAATAAATAAATGGATCCTGGTTTGGTCTGAACGAAGTCTTGCAAGTTAACATAAACACAAAGTCAATTAAAGTTCAATATTTTATTATTAAAAAACCAAAGTATATGTCACAGTAATACAAGTTTACAACATCTTAACTGCAGGCTCAACAATACGGTCACACAATCCTAAATCTCCTACGTACACATCTCTCGTACACAAAATCGTCTCTCTCGTATATCGTATATCGTATCTACTTATAGATTATCGTTGATTATCTCAACGAGATTGATTTTCTCGCTTGAGCTGGTACAGCGAAAGTGAGAAAAGCAATCGAGTTGAGATGACCAATGATAATCTTTTTATCGCTATTTTACCTATGACGACGTTGTCAATTTCAATGTCAATTTCGTTAACAACGTCACGTGGCCTCCCGGAGTCCTTAGTTTCTAGCGATAATTTTTCCATATCAATCGAGAAGCATGATATGAAAATTATCACAAAAAAGATCAAAGGAAAAATGCACAAAATAGCGATAAAACTATTTCTCTCTTTTATAGCCCGGAGCTAAGGTCAAGTGAAACTGAGGTCAACCGAGGCACCTGTATATACAAATCAACGCGGCACCAGCTGATTAACATGATTGATTTGACATTTAACAAGTACAATCTGATTGAAGGCGATAAACATAGATTGTAAACTTACTTTATAACGGTTAATGGGAATAAGTTATCTAATTATATCATAATAATAAAACCCAGTGATGCATGTAATAAACGAAAAACGTTACAATTCTAAGATCATGTTCATATACAATGTAGCTCTTCTTATGTTTTAAAATTGTACAAGTTTACATTTTACAAATTTATTTGATTAATTGAGCTTTCAATTTAAATTTTGTATATCAAGTGATTAAAGTACATATCTCATAGATAGATAGATAGATAGATAGATAGATAGATAGATAGATAGATAGATTTTATTTCCAAATAGCTCGGTACATTTCGCATTGCGAAGTATTTATTTCATAACGTTTATGCAAAGCTTCATTTATATTTCCTAACTATAAGTGATATATAGTTACAAATAGTAGTGGTATCTGCTTGTCAGATTCTTGATTAAAGCGGAGTAACTCTGATTGTTCGATATTCGGAGCCAATTCACAATTACGATGTACTGTTTAAGATGGCCTTTGAATTTTCAAATTGTGTCCATTAAGATCTGCGTATTGTTGTTATTTTGGTGATGGCAATTACGTTCCCCTTATATAATCTACAGAAGAGTTATGCAAATATTGAATTGTAATTAGTAGGTGTAATGTACTTTTATATCAAGGATACCAGTAATCCTGAACTTTTTCCCTTTAAGTTTAACTGTATAGAGAAAAATAATAGATGATGATCATTTGCTATTTCGAAAAAATCCTCAACCTCTTTTCGAAATGAACAGCCATTTAGCACCATCTCTATACCTTCCGCAAAATAAAATCTTATTTTATTCTTATTCTTATTTTTTAATAATTTCATAGTGATAACTACGAATGCTTTAATGTCATAAACTTCTTTTTGTATAAAGTACTGGTCATTAAATTTTAAATAATTGTTTTTGAACACTGTGTGACTTCTTCATTTGTTGTTAAATATTACTTATATGCTATATAATTGTGATTTCCAGAAATAATACATAAAAATTTGCATGATTTATAGTGTAAATTTTTTAAACTAATAATTTTTTTGATTCATGATGGTAGTCTTACATATAAAAAATAAGCTCAAAATGTAAAGAAGTATAGAAAAAAAGTCCGTATAACTATGATTCTCAAAGTTGTAAATCCTTATTGGCAAAAATTAGCGGAGCAAAACGACACTTAAACTTGATCTGTAATTCACCATGGTTAGCTTACATATCAAATATCAGCCCAATAGAAGAAAGCATTTAGAAAACAAGTTGCTTTCTTTTAAAAAAAAGAAAGAAAAGCAATACATGAATTAAGACCGCTGATTGCCGGGTCACCAAAAGATTGTTGCTAAATTTGTGTTTGCTTTTAAATTAAAATAATTGACTGAGATTAGAAGAAGTCAGTTTAAAGTGTATATTTACATTTATAATTTACATTTTAAAGCTAGACTATTTTATTTAGTACTTTGGAATGTACATTAATTTTCCCGATGATAACCCTTTCGCAAATCCCAATTTCTCCAAACCGGATGACTTATGCAAATTGAACTAACCAATCGGAATATAAATTTATGCACTCTGTTTGCTTTATAATCGGTAATTCTGCATTGATTTATTTCATCTAAAATATCTTTATATTTTGTTTCCTGCATTCACCATTGAAGCTGTCTGTACTCATGGTAGATGCTAATTGTTTAGAAAAACCTAAAGTCCATTTTACATGTGCAATGAAACCTGTAGCATGCAACTGATTCGGTCATCTTATAAAGATTTTTTTTGGTTTAATAAGCTTTAAGGATTTCCTGATTTTACTTAAATTAATTCAAATATTCTACAGGGAAATTTGGTTTTGCCAAAGAATATCTTAATTCAGAAATTTTATGAACACCTGTTCAAACCCTCAAAATAACCAATTTATATAAAAGGTATGTAGATATAAAGTTTTTTTTATACAGTTCTTCTTGCGCGAAAGAAAACTGATCCTGATGCATAAAAAGTTAATACAAAAATATTTGTATCTATTTACACATTCAAGCAACTCATTTTTAAACTTAAATATATGATGGATTTGTGTGCCTGCCTTGTTGAATAGCAATATTTTTGTTTTTTTTGTATTTACAGTAAGACACCAATCATTTCTTTTGAAGTCCTTCCGGAGAACTTGATAGTAAAATAATGTCTTCTGCATACATTAAACAATGACCGGAACGGTTGTTGAAGGTTATGGTATCATCTATGTCTGCAGGTATTTTGGTAAATCATTAATAAACATATTAAAAATATTAGGGCTAAGGTTATCGCATGGTTTAACACCAAGCTTGACACCATAACTTCTGTTAAGTTATTATTTATCTTTATCATTATAAACATGATTTGATCAATGCATACATATTCTTTATAATGTTATAGAATAAAGATTCAACACCGATATCCAAGAGTTTCAATTTAATACCAGTGTGAATAACAGGATCACATTCTTTTTTTAAAATAAACAAAACAGGCATACATGCAGTCTATCAATAATCGTTTTTAAAATAAGCACATGGTCAGAAATTCTTGCTTTTTAAAACCAATTTGACACTCATCTATAATATTAAATTTGATTAAAAATTTGTCAAGACGTTATTTTAAAACACAATTAAATAATTTTCCTATGGAGCTTGTAATTGTCAATCCACGATAGTTGTTGGGAACATGAATATCATGTGCTTTATGTTAAGGGTGTTATGTAACCCTCGGCCCAGGTTAAGTGGGGTGGAGTTGAGTGTTGGAGTGGAGTTGAGTGGTGGAGTGGAGTGAAGTGAAGTGGAGTGGAGTGGAGTGGAG
Organism: Mytilus edulis; assembly: GCA_019925275.1. NCBI lineage: Eukaryota > Metazoa > Mollusca > Bivalvia > Mytilida > Mytilidae > Mytilus > Mytilus edulis. Next base: position 79,766,673 of record CM034360.1, on the reverse strand, counting down.
TGGTGGAGTGTTGGAGTGGAGTGTTGGAGTGGAGTCATGGAGTGAAAAAATAAGCAAATTCATATCTTTTTTTCAAATGAATCATACAGAATCCAAGTGTTGTTTTTCCTGCAAAAGACTTCTGTCTATGCTGTGAATTTTGTATAAACTTGTAGTTTATAACTTTAAGTTTGCTTTGCAAGTAAAATCATTCTCTCACTTAATTCAAAATTTGGTGACTATGTTGAACACATCTATTCCATCGAACTTGAGATAAATTGACAATGAGGGTTAGTAGAAAACTAAACTTTACTACAACAGAGATGATTTAAGCTTCCCTATTGTGAACTTCTATTTCTATGTAGCAACATTCCAGCAGCGCCTGCATACTCAGTATATATATCCAAGTTGATATTCCAGGGCTTGTATTTCCTATCATGATTTCCTTAAAAGATGGTTGCTGCTCACAAGAAAGCTATTAAACCAAGAGTTCCAAGTTGTGATGTTGAAATCATCCCTTCGTAAAAGGACGCCATCTCGAGTTGGTTGACCTTTATGAAATATCCGTTTGACAGATGATAGCGGATATGTTCCTAATGCGGATATGTTCCTAATGTCGTTACTACAATCCCCCTTTTCCCGAATGTGACCTACCGGGACTTATTACCGGGTTTGTACTAACATGAGCCAAACGATGGGTATTACAAAGTGGAGCAGGATGTGCTTACCCTTCTGGAGCATCTGAATTCACCCCCAGTTTTTATTGAGGTTCGTGTTACTCAGTCTGTAGTTTTCTATGTTGTGTTGTGTGTACTATTGTTTTTCTGTTTGTCTTTGTCTTTTATAGCCATGGCGTTGTCAGTTGTTTTTTAACTTGTGAGTTTGATCCTCTGATATTTTTCGCATCTAACACATTTCAGGACATGTTTAAATGTGTGTACTACCTAGACCGATGTTTAGAGATATAACTTTAAATCATTCCCATGACACATCCAAGATGAATTATATAGGTACAATGAATGCAATTGGACGTTGTTGACTCATTTTATGATTTTTTACAAATTGGTTCATTTTTTAAACTACTCAACTATATTCCACTTCCTAGCTCCATGTTTTCATTACATGACTCCACTTCAACAATCCACCACTCCCCACTCCCCAACTCCACTCACACACTCCACTCAACCTTTTAGTACATGCCAGAATATACTTCATGAATTTTGTGTTGTTTCTTTTGAATAAACCTTTTCTAAAAAATTTTAAAATCTAATCGGTTCTTCTTACATGCCACTGAAGTGGTTGAAAAACATTCACAATTTTTCACTGCCATACCAAGCATTTGACCTTTCAAATGTCACAAGGTCAAGGTCATTGCACACTTTGGTGGTCAAAGTAAAATTTCACCACGACCTTGATATTGACCTCAAATTGAAGATATTTAAATACTGAATAATTTTGCAATTCATAGTAGGTTGATATCTGTTTTCTTTTCAAAGATATACACAAAGTTATATACTTTTAAGAATTATCTATACTTTTAAGAATTATCGAGATTCGCTGTAACTTTTGAACGGATGGTCGGACAGTTTTGAGCTTAATGTATAAAATGTAGAGCTTTCGATCATTTATAGTATATCAATCCAAATATATTGACTAACGAAATCAGTGCTTTTTGTATGCAAAATATACTGTAAAATCAAATTAAATAAATAAATAGTTTTTTGACTGGATATCTGGGTGTTTGTATGTTTTTGCTTTACAGATGTTTTTTTTTTAAACCCATGATATTTATAACTAAGGTGTTTATTAGTTTCAGCTGTGATTTTGTGATTTTATTGTTTTATCCGATTTAATTACTTTTAGCTTGATTCCTTTTAGCTTGATTCATTTAAGCCGTAATGTTGGATTTGTAGTTGAAAACGAAAACGAGGAATATGTCAAAGAAACAGCAACCCGACCACACCAAAGAGTAGACAACACACAAATGGTAAAGGTGTGTTTCAGTTAGCCCCTAAACAAAACAATGTATCTACTTCAGTAATAATTGTTGATAATGGACGTCACAGAAAATTAAAAACCATACTAACAAGTGCCCTATACCCTCACCTATTCCTTCAAGTGTCTAAATTAAGGCGAAGTGTACGTAATTGCACGCCTCTAGCGGAATACGGGATTAAAAACGTTCGTCGTTAGTTACGCAAGCTATCTCCCTTACTCCAAGAAAGGACACACAAAAGAGAAACTACTTTCTGCGGTCTATAATGAATCCAACAAGCACTCCTATGCTGTCTTAAACCTCATAGAAATAATCTAAATAACTCCAATTACAAATCATTCTGTACATTGTTCTGTGTGCAGCTTGACTTATTTAAAAACACTGTTTTTTTTGTTTTTTTTTTAGACGCGTAGGAGAAGGCATTTCGTGTTTATGATATCAACAGAAAGAAAAAAAAACGCCTCACAACAAAATTATAAACAAATAAACAAATAAACATGTAACAATTTTCTTCTATTGATATCAAATTAATTATAATGAACCTGAATTAACCCAACAATTTCGTTTTAAAAAGCCGTAGTCTTGAACGGAAAACACAGTAGGCTACTCAACGTAAAGTTTTATAATAGGTTACAAATAATTAATGAAAGACGTGTGAATTTAATTGTTTAATTTAAAAGACGTTGAAATGTTCGTATTTTGTGCAATTGAAAATTTAAGGACATGATTTATATTTATATAAGAAATCAGACGATACCAAGAGAATAATTTGACTACTAGTGCAACACTTACAGGTCGGAAGAACAAATACGGAAAACAAACAAAAAATCAACAAATTAGGCCCCAAAAATTATTCAGTAACTTAAAAGTTGTCTCACTCTAACATTTATCTTAAAAGTAAGTAAAAATTATGTCATTCAACTCCCAGTTTTCAACTTTTTCTACATGTGCAGAAAGTAAACAGGTGTCTTCTATTCCGTCCGCAATTTATGGGAAAACTAAATCTAAATTAAGAACCATATTGAAATTGAAAGTACACATGTAAGATAAAATATAACATGTCATTTCTTCTTTCACAAATTCCAATTTCGAAGAGATATATAGCGAAATCTGTTTTCTTTTATTGTGTCTAGCTGTGTGCATCATTCAACATTAGAGAATGTAATTTTGAAGTATCAAGTCTCAATTCAAGATTATGAATGAATAGAATATAGAATTACGGGGGGAAAGGGGGGGTAGGACCGGGATCGGGTGTTTTTAAGCTCGGGATTTCGGGATTGACCCTTTCGGGATCCGGGAATTCTATTTCCGAATTTCGGGTAGTCGGGATTTAATTTTTTTTAAATTCAGAACCTCGGGATGTCGTGTTTTTAAGCCCGGGATTACGGGATCTGGATCCATCCGCCCCTTTCCCTCTATTATGGTTAAAGAAAAGAGGTCAGGGAAGTTTTGTAATACTTGTAACTGCAATTTAATATTTAGTGGAATGAGAGGTGAAATGTGTTCAGACTATTACATTTCGATTTTTTTTTAAATTCAATCCAAGTTTACGGCAAGGTGTGTTTAACGACCTCGATGATTATCCATGAGGATCTCGCACTCGGTCAGCTATAGGTCTTCACCTAGTTCATGATCATACAAGAATTGAGAAGCCTGTGGTTTACTAGTCTTATAATATGAGACTTTGGAGTTCATATAATTTACATTCAACGTTTTTTATCGAATATTTCAAGGCTTTTTGACTATCAATGTTGAAACCCCCCCCCCCCCCCCCAAAAAAAAATGATTGGATAAAATGAATGGATTACCGCCCCTATTTCAAACTAAAGTCCTATAAACTGACTAGTATTCGAATTTGTTAAAAGACAAAATTGGTATCTCTCATATTGATTCATTACCGTAATGCCGAAAAACATTCATTTCTTTCCGCGAATTCCGAACAGCTAGAAATATATTCCCGAGTTTCAATTTGAGTAGCTCGAATAATTCAAGCCCTTTCCATGTCCGATTTTCTCCCACACGAGAAATGGAGTATTCCTACATTAGCTGAATAATACGACTGAATTATTCGGGTTACAATTTGTGTAAATCCCGAATGCACATAAAAGTAAAGGTCCAGCCCTACTTTCAGGAAAGGACTGTTGTAGATTTCAGATTGATTTCCAGAAATAAAAATCATACAAAAATGTTTCACGCAAATATTCGTCTTCAGACGTGTAAAGTTATACAACGGTTACTATCCGGTCTGGATTGTGATAAAAAGAAGCGCATGCAATGCATAAAATATATAATGTAATGGCTCAGCGATGTGTTGAATTATAGAGATGCTCATGCGGCACAAAGATAAGATTAATTTACCCAAATGTACTAAGAATTACCACACAACTTAAATTTGCTTAAATATTGATTTGTTATCCTGTGCCAGACAGATGGCTGATATTCTGAGAAGAGACCTTGATGAAATGAAGTTTTATGGGAACAAAGATTTTGAAAACACGTCGCAGTGTTTAGATTTTAACAAAAATAAGGCACCAAGGTCGAAAATAGTTCTAGTTCATAATGAAGAAAATGTCAACCGTTTTCTAGCTTGGCGATCTCCGCACGCACCCGAATATAAAAGACAAATACAATACAATAGTACACAAGACGTAACATAAAGAACTAAAGACCGAGCAACAAAACGGTATACGTTTCATACAAGTATAGAACTATATGAAGCGTCGTAACTGTTGCGGTGACGTCAATAACGTTGTCGTTGTTTTTTTGTTTTTTTACACTCAAGATTCAACTTTAACAGGGTATAGCTTGAAAAGTAGCACGGTTGCTAAGGACTTTCTTTGCACCAATCGATTCCTCAGACATTTTAGAATCGTCTCATAAATTTAAAAAAAAATCGATTGTCTAATATAATAGAAAATCTTGGAAATGTAACAATTCCTGCCGAATTTCACGATTTTCCCTATATATCCTTTGTAATTTTGGTGTATGATGCTGTTAACTTCAACAGCTCGTATCTCAAAAACGAAAACGGTTACCCCCTTTTTTTATTTTTATTTTCCGATTTATGTTTACAAGCAGAATCTACATGTAAAATTTTAAAAAAATCCATTGTGTAGTTTAATTACGTACACTTCGCCTTAAACAAACACATACCAATTATATTTTTAGAACAGTTTTTATTTTTTAATTGCTCATATAATAGAGATGTTATATATATAATACATTGAAATAATATGCAGTCTTTCAGATGCCTGAAAAAATTGCTTGAACAATAGAACAAAATGTTGTAAACTAATAGAGGTATAAACTAATCTACAGTAATTAAGTGAAGTCGAACATATTTACAAAAGTATCGTATGAGATTCGTAACTAAAATAAAATAAGGAAGTATTTTTGTGTTCACTAGATTTTCATTATAAATTTTGAATATACGGGTTTTTAATAATTTCTTTAATAGTTGAATTATCAACCAAATAATTTGCAAACTAGATTTTCAATATAGAATTTCTCGAATTATTATTTAAATCATTTACCAAATATTGAATATATTCAAATAACTTTTCAAACAAAAACAAATGATTTATAAATACACGTTTGGTTTATTTGACTGTTATCATGGTAATAGTAAAATAAAGAATGCACGTATTAAATGTAAACAATTTTATTGCAATTTTTATATATGATAACTTGTCAAAAAAGAAATGTGTTTTTAATTTTTCAAAATAATTAAATTACAGGCACAACTATTGTGGTATAAACACATAATAATCAAAATGCAATATTCTTCATTCCACTTGTTTGTTTCAATTGTAAATAAATTGCACATTAAAAATGTATTTAAATTGAGAATATATAACAAAAAATTGAGAATAAAAACAAAATAAAGTTAAGGCAAAACAATATGCATGTTTTATGAAACAAAATATAGAACAAAATGTAGTAAACTAATTGACATGCAAACTACTCTCTGTAATAAGGTCAAAATAAGTAAATGTATTCACAAACATATCGTGTGCGATTTCATTACAAAAATCCGGTAGTACTTTGTGTTCATTACTTAAGCGTATGTAGTACTTAATTCACCCTGCAAATGAGTTGGTCCCTGCACTTGTTAAACACAGGAGATCACTTTTCTATCAAATCTCTGAAAAACATAATGTGTATCAATTATTTAAATGGTGAAAAATATCAACATGTATTTTATTTATTGATTGAAAATAATATGGTGCTTTGCTTTTGCGCAAAGCACATTTTAATTTTTGCATTTATGACTAAAAATCAACACTCGTAGTTTATTAATGAAATATACAATTTACACGGAAATTTATATTGGGCAACAATGTTTTTGATAAAAACAAAGTACCAAATTTTTACCACATCTTTTTTATTCAATTTAACTATGTATACTTCAGTGTTCTCAATTTTATAAAATTTTCATTAGTTTGAAATAATACAATTTGCATGCCTAGTAGATTGGTAACAGTGAATATTAAAATCTAAACGATTCATCTTTTACTTTAAATTTTATAAGCGCCCTTTATATTTCTTAAACAACATATATGTAAACTTACAATTGCACAATTTTTCTCCCTTCTGTCATTATTTTTACATCAAGCACAGATTTCATTTCATCTCTTTCAAAATCATAAATTTTCTCCATATCTGGTTTGACTATCTCATACATTTTACCCCCTTGAAAAAGAACACAGCTGAAAAAAAAAGTTTGTTATATAACTTTGGTACAGCTTCTGGTAATTTAACTTTTTCAATCAACGTTAATAAATTATCAATAACAAGATAAAGGACAAGTTAGAATTTTCTCACTCGATAGTTTCGTATTTTAAAGATATATCATAAGTATATAAGTATGACATCATACAATTTGTTTTATTATATTAACCATATTAAGGTTGTGATGCCTTTGATGCTTTTATGTCGTATTTAAAAATATTTTTAAGAATTAATTATTAATTTAATTAAAAAAGAAAGATATTTAGGATAAACGTTTATTATTTTTGTCTTTATATAAAATTTTATAAATTTTGACATTACATTTTCCCGTTCTATTTGTAAATTTCTTAAAAATTAAAAAATCATATTCTAATTCTTTTCCATATATCATACGGATGATTCTTTAGTGCAAATTTCACGAAACATGGATTCAAATTTTTATTGACAAAGTGGCAAATAACATATTTTGAACAACTATTATTGTAGTTGTAATGAATATGGAATTAAAAGTCAATTGGTTATTGTCAAACAACCAGGTGTCTTTACATTAGAAATAAAAGTTCAAAAACATTGCAAGTTGACACACTCATCAAAACAAATGTCTCATTTAATAATTAATATTGATTGATAAGTTGACCACTTTGAATAACATTGTGGCCAAGTGTTGTTAAATTTAAAATTGTTAAATAGTGATCTAACCTGGTGTCAGTATCAATGGCTTCCACAACAAGAGTTGATATCATTTTCGTATCATCTTCCTGAAAAAAAAAATTAATGTTATATATAAATTGTACCCCATTATTCATATATTTTTATGGTATCATATAGTAATTTGTTGCATATGTACAGTATTGTTTAACCGTAAAAGTACAAATGACTTGTTTGAATTTTACTCAGGAAATATAATAATCTAGTTCTAATACTTCAATCTTTAAGCAATAATTTTTGACATTCCCAGGGACTGTGTTATCGAAAGCGTTCTAAGATTTTTTGTAAGATATGTCTTAGGACAAATTAAAGGATTGTCTTATGATATGTCTAACACTGTACATCGAAGCTATATCCTAAGATAATCTTAACAAAGATGTCCTATCCTGGTCCTACATGTAAGTGCAATTTACTCGTTGCCGTATAATGATGCAATCATTTTAATAAGACTATACAAAAGGCAGTAGGTTTGCACACATATTTCGCTGAAACTTAAATCTTATATTATAGTATAAATGTAAATCAATTGAATAAAAGGAAGAAAATAAAGAAGAAAATGTCATTTAAAATAAATTCAATTTATACCGATAAATTGTATATATATATAGGAAGATGTGGTGTTAGTGCCAATGAGACAACTCTCCATCAGAATAACAATTCAAAAAAGTAAACCAGTATAGGTGAATGTACGGCCTTCAACACGGAGCCTTGGCTCACACCGAACAACAAGCTGTAAAGGGCCCCACAATTACTAGTGTAAAACCATTCAAACGGTATACATGGTTATATACGGTAAAATATATGTTTAGTTAAAAATAATTAGATGAGACGGACTCAAAGTGCTAAACTGTTTACATTTTTGTAATTCAAAGGGTAATTTCATGTAATAAAAAAACATTGGTTTTACATTTCCATTACTTGCCCTATCCTCCCTCCCTCCAACGACATACAAATCTGTGCTTTACCAGTGCATGATCTCGGTAGCAGCCATGTTTGTTTATATGCTAGGACATCATAAAATTATCATAACAGTTAAAGTGGTCTTAAGACTATCCTAAGACAGCTTATTAGTAGTCCTAAAGTTGGGACCAAAACTATGACATATCTTAAGATAAGATAGTTTCGATAACACGGCTATGAGCAAAAAAGTGCCTTAAGATGATCTTAGGACATATCTTAATCCTAAGACTCCTTCGATGACACTACCCGTGATAAATAATAAAAATCACTAACCTGAACATTCGACAAAACAGAAGACACATGATACAATAGATCCATATACTTCAATATTAACCAAGTTAATTCTCACTTTTTCAGATACAGAAGAATGGAACGGTATGAATTTGCTGCCCCAAAATTTAACTTTTATGCGAGCATCTTCTTCTAATTCATCTTCTAGTGTTATTACCTGTAATTAAATATAAAACATGTTATAAATCAATTTTTAATTAAAAAAAAAACAATCACGTATCATATTGTTTCAACATTCTACAATAAAATCATCGGACATTTAAAAAGATTGGAGTCAAATTAAACAAATTATATATAAATTAAATCATCGTTTAATTAAGGTACAGACAATATACATAATAATATCTTTAAACCAGCCATACTTACTTGTCGTATTGAACATTCAGTATCAATAGGATCTGTTACCTGTAATATGTAAAAAAAAGTATTAGACACATGAAAATTATTTAAAATGGGGTAATGAAGTAATAAACAAAAAATCATGTTCTAAATACAATTCAAAAATAAATTTAAGAATTATCAACGTATTCTGAATATACATTAAATAATTATAACTAATTGTTAAATAATTCACTGATATTAACGAAAATAAAATTGATTGAATTAAAAAAATATTCATATTCATTATATTTGTTATATTGTAATTAACAAAATGAGAACACAGCATAATGAAAATCAAAGTGCTCATTGGTGTCTAAACCACGAAATGTATTAATATTTTAACCGTAAATCTAAATACATATAGAATTGCTAGGATCCTACCACTAAATCAAGCCTATTTTCATTGTAATATAAAAACTTACCTTAGAACTTACCGTATGAACTACGCCTACTATGCTTATCAGTTCTCCGTTTGGTTGTTTCAGTGCTGTTGAAACTGATAAAGGTTCTGGATTTAAAGCCAAGTCCATTTGAATAGAATCAATTCCAGTATCACACTCTCTTATGTAAAAAATCTAAAATTATAATAATAATAATTATGCAATAAAATTGAGAATGGAAATGGGGAACACTGCTTGGTGGATAGAATCATATCATTCATATTGTTCATAAAACCTTCCTTTCATTTTTATGTTTATGGTATATATATATATATATATAGAGAGATAAATATATGTATTTTCCCATATCGGCCCGTATTCATCTCTTTATCATATACTTACTAAATTAAAGAATTAACACCCTGCCATATCAGCCAATGTAATGACGTCATTAGGCTGGTATGTATTTATGAGATCGTGTGTGAAAATAAGGCTTGTTTTCTTCCGGTCGTTACACATGTGCAAAAAGCATTGAATCAACCTATCATAAATTAAAAAACTAAATGATAAAACAGTAATATATGGTATTATTATAATAAATTCAGTTGTAAATATAAATACCTTTGCATTACCATCCAATCGAAAGTTGCCTACTCCCCTGGGATAAACTCTAAATTTGTAGCATTTGTCCAACTTTATTCTGTCCTTCTGATTTTCCGAGAAAGACAGTGAACAAATTCTATTCATACCAGTGTATATAAAACACTGGTAGAAGTGATCTACAGCACCCTCTTTATTCTGAAAAGATAAATGTTTTAATGTTTTAATTTGTTTATTTTCAATGCAAATTATATTCTGTTTATTTATGAATATTTAGTTTCAGTAAATATAAGATTACTATATATGGTGAATATTTCTATGTATCAAATACTTTGTTAAATTGTTAAAATGTAGATAAAATATAGATTCAATTCCATTAGCCAATATTATTTAATGAACTAGCATAGTATGTAATATGTCACTTTCAAACAATATGTACAAGTGACTATTTTAAAATGATATGACTGATTTATAATTATAATGGAGGAAGGGGGAGGAGGCGATTGACTTTGATGGAACCAATTAATACTCTTGACATACAGAAAACACATTGCATCTCGTTTTTTGCTGTTGCTATTGAAAGGCAATATAAGTCAAATTCTCTTCAAATAAATTAAATATTGAAATAAGCTTACCTTGTACTTTCTTTTTTCAACATCTGAGATGACTTTGCAAGATAAATAACTTGACATTGAATAAGCCATGTCTGTATGCTTTATCAAAATAATTTGTTATGAAAATACCTTTGGAATATATGAGTATATATAATGATTTAACTATTACGCAATATTTAAAAAAGTTGCTGATTTTTCTTACGAAACATTAAATGAAATTGCATTAGGAATAACATGAGTTCGTTTTCTGACGGTAAAACCATATTCCTTTGCATCATTTGGATTATGAAAAGTGTTATATTTATAACAAATAATTTGGATTATGTGATTTTTAAGAAGTCAACGTTTGAAAATGTATCATTATTTTTTTTTTTTTCATAAAGTTTTTACATTCATTTGTCCCATCTTTTAACACCAACATTTGAAATTAAGTCAACACAATGCTTTTACTGACTTCGTGTAAAATAAATACAATTAAGTTAAGAATAAGTTACTAAAACCATAAACGTTATGAGGATCAAGTAGTTCCAAATCGGGGTCAAAAATGAAATTTGTTTGATTTCAACAAAAATTGAATATATGGGGTTTTTCAATATGCTGAATCTAACCATGTATTTAGATTTTTTTTAATTTTGGGCCCGGTTATCAAATTGGTCCACATTGAGGTCGAAAGGGTTCAAAATTGAACATTATTTGATTTTATCAAAAATTGAATTCTTGATGTTCTTTGGTATACTGAATCTAACCATGTATTTAGATTTTGGATATTGGACCATACTAGGTAAATGTCCAAATAATTTTTTTAAGTTTTTAAGTTTAAGTTCTTAGACCACATTCATTCTCTGTCAGAAACCTATGTTGTGTCAACTATTTAATCACAATCCAAATTCAGAGCTGTATCAAGCTTGAATGTTGTGTCCATACTTGCCCCAACTGTTCAGGGTTCGACCTTTGCGGTTGTATAAAGCTGCGCCCTGCGGAGCATCTGGTTGAATGTTACAATAAGAGATTATTCCTTTTGAATTCTATAATATGGAACTAATTTTCTAATAAAATATACACTGGTCACAAACAGTAATAAATTACAGGAACAAACAATGTTTAATTTAAATTATTATAGTGTTATATTTTTTTAATTCTTCCCCAAGAAAGGACTACTTTAGCTGTATTTTGCAAAACTTTTACGAGTATTTGGTCCTCAATGCTCTTTAATTTGGTACTTTATTTGGTCTTTTTAATATGTTTTGATTCAAACGACACTGATAAGTATTTACAGATGAAACGCGCGTATGGCGTAAATATAACATTTCAACCCTAGTATCTATGATTTTCCATGGATAATATTTGGCCCCATCCCTTCAGTCCTGGTTTATTGACTTAGAAACTTTTGCCTAGTTTATATGTATTATTTTGTGATTAGATCAGTTTAAGATGAAATGTTAATTTTAAGTCAATGATATTTGGTATGCAGTTGTATTAGCATTGGATATCTCATTTAAATGGATATTGATCCGCCAATACCTCAGTCATGATGCATTGACTTTCAATATTTGTCTAACTTATGTAACATATTAAGTACTACCCTATTTTAATGTCAACATTTACATAATTAAAATTACCAAAATGCGAGACATATCTCTGTGATAACAGTTTATTTATTACACTATTAGTTGCTGCTTTATGAAAGGGGATACGCACATTAACAAAATAAAATGAATTAGTTTTGGCTCCAGATGACTTTTAAAATACTAAATCATTCAAAAGTTTCAAATTATCTTTCTTTGCTGCAAAAATGTATTTTTTCTGTGAAAAAAATGTGTATTTCCAATGGAAGTTTTTGAGCAATCATTTTTGAAATTTTATTTCCAATCAGGTCAGATTTTTTAGTAAAAATTTTGAGAAAATGGGTGACGGAAACCAAAAATGATTTTACCAGTAACATGTACATCCCACATTATTTTTTTTCTGATCAATTGTTTTAGATATGTATTTTATCAATCATTTAGAAGTTGAGAAAAAATATGCATTTTGTACATAAAACAGAGAAAAATTACAAATCTACAAAATTGACAACATGGTAAATTTGACACAAAAAAAACCTGAAAATATGAAAAAACTTTCTTATAATAACACCTTCCCATATATTCAATTTAAATCTATTCAAATTAGTCCACTTCATCTTTATTGAAAGTATGACTAAAAATTTAATTGTGAAACTATTTTTTTTTTCACGATAATATCCCAAAAATAAGTAAAACTTGGTACTTTCACAGGGCCATATAAAAAAAAAGAAGTACACCACCATATGATTTTTTTACTCTATTATAGTCATATAAACCCAAAAATCGGGACTAGAAAATAAGTTTAATTCTTTTAAGTTTTGGCTCCTCTGAGGTGTGCATCCCTAATTTGAGCAATTTCTGCATTTTTTCTTTTATATCTATTTCTCTTATTATTTCAACAGAAAACAAATTATCTTTATAAAAATGTAGGCTTCGTTCGAAGGAAGATTGTGAATATAAAAGAACAGTGTATCTTTTTATTTTATTTTTTTATTATGCATATGATAAAGTTCATGTATAGAAAAAAAATAGCTAGATCCTTTATTTAATTTTTTTTTTATTATTAAAACCAGCGAGCACCCTTAAGAGATATAAGATACATCTTTATTATCAAAGTCTATATAGACTTTAGGTATACAATTATATTAACATCATTAATACATATAATTCATACATAAACACAGGCTATGTGACAGCAAAGTGTTGTAGTAATAAACAAACATTATTTTACCTTTCAGATCTAAGCTTCAAAGATCTCAATATGAATTTACCTAAATTACACAACTCTTTTATATTGTTAGTACTCTTCAGTTTAAAAAATGTCTACATCAACTTTTTTTTCCAATACAATGGCTTAATATAAATTGTTCTAAAACCTTGAAAAAGTGAACATTTGAGGATGGAATGAAACTCATCCAATATCATTTTTACAAAAAGTACATGTTCTATTATTTCTTGTTATACCATAAAGTCTTGCATTTTCTAAAGCTAAGTTGTGGCTACTTTATCTTACTTTTGTTATACTTTTTTTCTAAACATTTGGAATTAGTTTGCATAAATAAAATTGCAGACAAAAATTATTTTACATATATTTATAATTAGAACATTTTGGAGAAATTTGCAACTGAGCAAGATCTTGTTTTAGACAATCGTACAAACGTTGCTTTATTAGAACAAAATATACATCAGGAAAGTCACAAATAAGATCATGATGTATGGTACATGTTATTCTGCCCATCGAGGGCCCTTGATTGGAATTATAAATATTCTTATTCTTATTCTAACAATAAACCTTAACTTTTGATATAAAGTCAAATAGGCTATTACATGTTAATTAAAAAAAGTCTTGAAGAGTTGCTACTTCAGAAATGCTTTTTTTGTCACTTGCTTTCATAATTTTTTTGTAGGAAATGTATATAAATGATATAAAACTGCAATAAGGGTTGCCAATCAGAAAACTATACACTTAATGTCAAATGAACTGAATGCAATCAATTATTGGCAACCTTACAGCTGTCAACAATGACAAAACCCATATTGCCGTCGGTTATGACAAACACCACATATCATTCAATTGGATAAATCAAAATGTTTTTATCTTACTTTTATTATCTATAATACAGTATATTTAACATGAAAATAACATAACATAAAGAAACAACCAAATTGGTTGTCCTATTTTAACATAGAACAATTGGGTTTTGACCAGTAATTTTTTTTTATTAAAACAATTGTATATATGTAGATAAAATGAACACCAAGTGCATCAACAATTATCTTTGGCTGCACTTATATTATCAGTAACCTTACTTTACTAATATGGTCATAAACGTAAAAATTGAATATTGCTATACCTGCTTGATATAACTGCTATTTTACACGAGATAATTTGAACAATCATGAAAACAAACTATTGGAACTACTAGTTCTAAGTCAATTCTAAATTTACGATGGACATCCATAGTTACACATTTCCAGTTATAATTTCAATTGCTTCATGATAACTGTAAAATGTTGGTATAACCCTTACACAAAATTGGTTAATTCCTTTCAAATATACATGATCAATCAATGTTCCTTTTTCTGTTGTTGGTTCCGTAATAACCTGGACATACCCTTGAGACTTCATAAAATATTCAATAGATCTTTCGTCTTTTAGGATATTCTGGTTGAAATCACCAACAATGACTGATTTCTGTGAAATACGACTAATTTCATTTAAAACTAATCTAAACTGTTGGATAAAAGTCTCAACATCATACTTTTGTGTTCTGTAAACTGTTATAATAAGCGTGTCTATTTCTATTATTCTAAAACAAATACACTCAATATTTTTTATGTGCAAATCAATATGCTGATAATTAATGCGATTTTTACCAAAAAATCCTACTCCTCCATTTTTCATATGTTTTATTGTTCTAAACATTTCTTTGTCGCCATTGAAAGCTTCATTTCTGCATACATGACGACAGTCATAATTATTCAGATTAACATTGATCATTTGATGTTAACCATGTTTCAGTCAAACATATAAAGTCAGCTGTTACTATATCATTGTTTACTTTCAAATCACCAATATGAGACAACAATCCTTGGATATTATGATATACAATTCTTATTTGATGTTCTTTCAAAATATTAGCAGCAGACGCAGATGCAGTTCTCATTGCAAATACTTCCATTGATGCTAAACCAGCTTCAATATCTGGGTCTGCATATATTTTCGCACTTAAAGATTCATTGTTCATTTCAGATATAAATAAACCTTTATTCGATGTTACTCTACTAAGGGCTACATAGCTTTGTCCATATGTAAAACATTTACTTAAATCAACTGCTACTTCAGACACAGTTAATCCCTGGACTTTATGAGCTGTACATGCAAATGCCAACTTTAAAGGGTATTGTTTTCTTACACCACTCACAAATGACAAATCCTCTGAACACCGACCTAAACCAACACATCTATTGCCATTGATAATTTTTTGTTCTTTCGCACTTTTACCTACATTATCATCATCAAACTGAATATATATTATTTCTGGAAGATTACCAGCAGTTATAATTTTATGTACTGTTCCCATCACTCCATTCACTAAACCATCTTTAGTATCTTGATTTCTGATTAACATTATACGGGCACCCACCGCTAAAAGAATGGATGATGGTAGTTGAATATCACTGCTACTGTAAAATGAAGACTTTCTGTTCAATGTTCCAGTAGTCTTATCATTTTCGTAATCTTCGGCCTCAACTAATACAGGGTCAGAAAAATATTTCATGATCATACTATTATTAAACTGTTGAACTTCAGCATTTGTTGCAAAAATGTGTAAAATGCGATCTGGTGCCTCTTTCATGCAGTGTTTTAACAATAAGATATCATCAGGTTCAATCATCTCATGTTTCTTCTTTATTCGCAGTCTATTCAACATTTCGGCAAATGTTTTATCGTCTTTTTGTCGCATTATTTCATCCAGTACAGCTACCTTAAACAATTCATTCCACAGATAATTCAAAGGATTAGAAGGATCGTTTACATATAGTTTATCACCTTTTTTTGATTTTACAGGGGGTAACTGGTAGAAATCACCAACTGCTATAATAGAAACACCTCCAAATAAACAACTTTCAGGTTTTTTCTTGATTTGCCTTAATCTTTCATGAACAAAATACAAAAGACGTTTATTAACCATAGATATCTCATCGATGATAAGTATTTGAAAGCTGTCCAATTTAGTTCGTAATGTGTTTAATTTATCCTCACTTAATGTAGCATGATCTTTTGATAATGACTTGAATATTGACAAACAACTATGAATAGTCATTCCATTAATATTAAATGCGGCGGTACCTGTAGGTGCTGCCAGAAGTACACTTACGTCATCTGGGTTGCACAAGGTTGGAGCAAGAATTCTGGATATCTCAAAATACAGACACTTGATTAACTGACTCTTGCCTGTTCCAGCGCCACCAGTAATGAAAACGTAAAATGGATCAACGTGTTTTCCATTTGCCTTTTCAAGACACCAATGTCTAATGTCAAAGAAGATGTGTTTTTGATTTTCATTCATACTTCTTAACATCGGTATAATTTCCTTATTAGTAAACACCATAGACCTAATCGGTAAGCTAAACTCTTTCTCAACTCCACGGTTTAAATCTGGAAGACTGTTTTCAATGATTTCATCATCAACATTGTCATTTACGTTTGCAGATCCTTCAATATCACACATAACCCTTTCACTTTCTGATTCGGAACATAATTGAGCCCATGCATCTTCATGTGATCCATTTTCCTCCAACTTTTCAATAGCTTCATCTATAGAACTTGATGTTTTCACATATGTCGACATATTATGATCTACAGTATCTTTCACGGCTGACAAACTATTACTATTGAAGAATTTAACATGCCCACGCTTGTAAAATTCTTCATAAGTTTCAAACATGGACGGTTTCAATTGGTCGTCACTGCTAAAGGGTAAAAACAATTGTAGAATACTTTGATAGTATTTTTCTGGCACCTTGTCGACTGAAAATTGAGGATATCTGATAATTCCTGGAGATGATATTGTTAATTTCCTAATACAACCTAAATCTTTTTTAATTTAAAAGTTGTGTCTTTATTTATCTTTTTTGGCACTTGAGATTCAGTTAAAACATTAAACTTTGAACAGAAATCTGCCAAACACATTTCATTAAACAAGTTGATGTCAGGTTTGGCTTTATAAATGTCATTTTTATTTCTCATCCATACGTTTTCTTCATCAGAATGATTTTCAGTCTCATCCTCGTCATGCTTTTGTTGTCTGTTTTTTGATTCGACTTTTTTTTCAGTTGTTGGAGAGGAATCGATAACCTACAAGGATTTTCACCCACGGGGATAAATTCAACTTTTCGAGAACATTCTTTCATTCTCAACCCAGTTACACGAAACACTGCTTCTTGTGCACTAATCTCTCTTTGGTGAAGATAGGCAGATCCAACTTTTTTCATGGTTTGTTGTGCACTTAAATTCCCGTCAGCTGCTTCACATTTTGTTTGTTGAAGTAGCATTCCTAATTCCCTTTCAGATTTGCTTATATAACTGATAATGTACACAACGCATGAAAACACATCTAAAACAAACTGAATATCCATATTGGCATCCCACGCTCTAAGTAAGTGTGCATTATATTGATTTGTAAAACATTCCGTCTTCTTTCTTTTTAACACAATAGTGTTTCTGGAAGTTACATATTGAAAGCATTTTACAAATTCCTCTTGTGATATCCCTGCTTTTTCAAGTAGTTTGTCTGTAGATATATCATCTAATTCTGAATCTTTTATTTCTTTCCATACATTTTCCAATTTGTCTTTGCTAATTTTAATGTCTAACTCAGTCAAGTCATTTTCAGTGACAGGTCGAGATATAAACGAATGCACTGAAGGAGGTCTTGGAAAATTGAATCTACAATTCGTACCTTTCTTCTTGCAACTTTTTGAATGGTGTTTACTATGCTGTTGTACAGCATTCACAATTGTATGAAGTTCTGGATCCTCATCAGGAGACGGTATGGAACAAGTAATATATTTATCTACAAAATCGATAACTTGTTTATCTTCATCGACCTCAAATTTAGGTGCATCTTCAATCCAAAATAAACAGTGTGTATGAGGAGAACCCCTTTGCTGAAACTCAACCCTGTAGAAATAGTCTTTCACTTTTCCAATAGGATGGGCATCTGACATAATAACTGTTTTTAAAAAAAGATGAAATCTATGATCGAACATTCTGGCAGCTGTTACAGGATTACTACGGAGTATCTTACATTTTTCATCCCAACTTAATTCTTTTGCATTGACAACAATTCCTTGCTGTATCATTATCGATTCAACTATTTCTGACCATCTTAAATCAGCTGAAGAAAATGAACAGAAAAAAGCAGGTATTCCTATTTGTCTTATCATCGCCAAAACATCTTTCTGTGTCTTCTGCCAGAAAGGAGGGGTCCCTCTTATCGGCTTTAGAAATTTTATACCTTCGTCACTTTTAAATAGTTGTTTCAAACCGTCACCTCTACAAATCATATCAGATGTTACCCTTTTTCCTGTTCCAGTTTTAGAAAAATCTTTCCTTAAAGATATCTGTACATTAGACATAACCTTCTCCAATTCTGATAGATACTGACAAAAAAATATATACGACGTATCTCTTGCAAAACGATTTTCAACACTCAATAATCTCAAGTTGAAATATCTCGAAGCAGATAACTTAAGATCTCTTTGATCAGTCAATGTATTTTTACCGGATGGATAATGACAGGGAAAAGTCTTTGATTCAATGCCTTCCTCTTTTAATACACGTATGGGGTTATTTCCTTCCGCTGGTGCAACGTCAAATTCTTCATCAAAGTAACAATCTAAAACCTCTTGGCCAATATCTGCTGGTTGTAAACATGTATCTAACTGAATGCCTCTTAAACTTTCATTGAGATAACTTTCCTCAGCATTGGTATGATTTTTTTTGTCTGATTCATTTTTTGAATCATTTGACCTATCATTGACTACATCAAATGATTCATTCTGTTCATTATTGGTATCCATCCACTGACTGTTTAATTCTATATTTGCATACCATTTATTGTGCTTCCGTAAATAATTGAAGGCTTTCTCCACATGTTTAATATCCACAAATTCATACTGAACATAACCTTTGTACTCTAATTTTCTCTTTAATTTTACTTTTACTAACAAATTATCGTCTACTGGTCTTGGCAGTGTATTCGTTAAGACTTTGACATCTGACGGGACCAAAACAACTGGTCCAATTATCCCTGCTTGATTACCTTTTGGCAAGTTCATTATTTTCTGGAAGGGTATATTGAGTGCTATCAGATGGCTTTCAAGTTTATTCAAATAACATAACTCATCAGGAACAGTTTCTAATTGTAAGTTATTGCAAAACGATTCAGGTGGTGTTAAACCTTTATGTAATTTTCTGTGGCATGTATAACAAATCCAAAGTTTGTTCCTACAAGAAGCTGCCAATAAACAATTTGATTCACATTCACTGGAACACTTGTGAACATACTTTTCTGTAACACATTTTTCTATTAGCTGTTTATCATAGTTTTCACATTTGCATTCTAAGACTTGGTTTTGAAATAAAAGTCTCAAACAGCAGGCGCAAACATATTCTGGACCCTTCTTAATGGCATCTTTAAATGTTTGAACCACAACATCAATATGAGACTTTGCGACTTTGAATAATGATCTTTTGTCCTGAACTTTTTCAATCATATTTTTCCTATATATTTCATTATCTTTATACTTCGTCTTTCCCTTCTCAATCATGTTGGCCCTATATGATTTATTCTCTTCATACTTCGTCTTTCCCTTTTCAATCATGTTGGCCCTATATGATTCATTCTCTTCATACTTCGTCTTTCCCTTTTCAATCATGTTGGCCCTATATGATTCATTCTCTTCATACTTCGTCTTTCCCTTTTCAATCATGTTGGCCCTATATGATTCATTCTGTTCATTCTTCGTCTTTCCCTTTTCAATCATGTTGGCCCTATATGATTCATTCTGTTCATACTTTTTCTTTCCCTTTTCAATCATGTTGGTCCTATATGATTCATTCTGATCATACTTTTTCTTTCCCTTTTCAATCATGTTGGCCCTATATGATTCATTCTGTTCATACTTTTTCTTTCCCTTTTCAATCATGTTGGTGCTGTATGCTTCATTGTCCTTATATTTCTGTTTTCCTTTTTGAATCATGTTGGTCCTGAATGATTCATCCTCTATATATTTCTGTTTTGCCTTTTCACTCATGTTTGCTCTATATGTTTCATTATTCCAGTAATTTTTTTTACAGCATCTCTTTCTCTTATCTCTTACTGTATCATTTTGACAATATCTCATCTTTTCACATTCTCGTTTTCTTTTTCTTCGAAGATCTTTTAAATCTTCTTGTGTTTCATTCAACAATGTATTGTTATTCTTTGTATCAGTACAATTATTTCTTGATATTTGGTTTAATTCATATTTAAGACTTGTACAATCTTCAATCTTCTTACTCTTCTGTTGTAAATGACGTATACTATTTCCTTCAACGTCCATTACAACTTCATAATGAGATGACTTGTCAACGTACTGTAAGTAGATAGCTTCATGTTCAATGTTTATATCTTTATCTATTTGATGAGGAGAATATTTTATCTATTCGTTATTGGTAAACATATTAATATCAGTGTGCATGTAATGTGCTGCCGCAAGAATTTCCATTTCTGTTCCCAAAGTTTTTGGTTCTTTCATTTTCCGTATTCTGACATATTCCGCTGCATTTTCAAATGGATCAGGAACAAAGGATGCGATGTCTTTTGAAATATCTGATATGTGATCGACTATCCTTTTTCTTATTTGTAAATGATATTCTTGTCTCTGTGAAATAGCAAATGATAATGCTCTAAATAAACCATTTCCATCAGATATTATTGATTTTGAACTTACAGGTTTACCCATATTGAACATTTGATTTACACCTGATGTTTCTTTGATATTTTTATGTGCAATTTTAAATTTCGAACAAAGTTTTCGCTTAGTTTTATAACCAAGTGGAATATAATTTAAACTTGAGTATACGGTTGTATCTAAAACTTCAACTTCGTCTTCAACAACTTGATAGTCATCATTGTTATTCCTTCTTTGATATTTAACATTGTCAATTGAAACATTGACTTCAACCTCCAGTTTCCTTTTCCTTGAAAGATCTGTAATGTCAGTATGATCAACAGTTTCTAAAATTTCATTCGGCAGTATATTACTTTTCTTGATATCATGATCAGTGCAAATATTTCTTTGCAATTTATCAAAATCACAGCTACTACTTTTAATTTTTTTCGTTTTTTCCCTTTTACGCTCAAAACAACTTCATAAAGAGATGATTCATTATTGTGTTTCAAATAGATAGCGTCATTTTCAACATTAATATTGGTATCTATTTGATGAGCAGAATATTTTATCCATTTGTTATTGGTAAACGTGTAAATATCAATTTGCATAAAATGTGCTGCCGCAAAAATTTCTAGCTCTGTTCCCCAAGTATTTGATTCTTTCATTTTGCGCATTCTGACATATTCCTCTACATTTTCGTACGGATCGCGAACAAAGGATGAGAGATCTTTTGAAATATCTTTCTTCTTATTTGTATATGATATTCTTGTCTCTGTGAAATAGCAAATGATAATGCTCTAAATAAACAATTTCCATCAGATATTATTGATTTCAATTTTTCAGGTTTACCAATATTGAAAGTTTTACAATTATTTGCTGTTTCTTTAACATTTTCATGAGAAATTTTGAATTTAGAACACGCTTTTTTTCTAGTTTTATATTCAAGTGGAAAATATTTAAAGTTTGAATATGAATATGAACTTAAAAATTCTAAATCCATGTCTTTAATAACTTTTCTTTTGTCATCATTGTATGTCTGCTTTGTATAACTCTTATCTTTATCCTTAGAACAAATAGTTACATTTACACTTGTTATTTCAAATAACGACTGTGGGTCATGTTTAACAAACTCTTTCAAAATATAATATAGATGGCAAATATCTGTTAACTCAATAACTATACTGGAACCATTTTCACATGGTTTACCTTGCAAGTCTCTGGAATGTGAATCAAACAAAAATAATCGAATTCCTTGTTTAATAACAAGATTTGTATATCCATTTACACTTACAAAACATCCATCAGCATCAATAAGGGCATTTTCAATCCCAATTTTCAAAGGAAGAGCAAAAGGAAAATCAGCATCAATTTCACTGTCAATTGCATTGATTGAATCTCTAAAATTGACATAAAACAAAGAATTGAATAATTTAGTGCTAGTTGGCATTTCTGATACTAGCAAAAAATCTTTAGAACCATGCGTAGAATTATATAAATCGTTCCCCTCATTAAAAATATCATTAATATGTGAAGTTTTCCAATCTCTTACATTCTTTAATTTGCTAAATATAACAGCAGTTACCATGGTTACACAATTTGGAACACATTGTTTTCCTGCATTCATACCAAATCGATTATTTCCTTGATGAAAACTCCCTTTCAGTTTAAACTTTGGAACCACAAATTTATCAATATCATGATTTATATCATATTTCTCGTATTTTGTTTCTTTATATATTGCATATTCATTTTTTTTCCCAATCATATTTTGATTTTTCATATTTCTTTACATTATATGTTTTTCGTGTCTGCCCTGCAATGTCATCTGACGAGGGTTCTCTCGGTGGAGTACAAACCGATTGCTTGGACTCAGAGTTCGATGAGATATCAGTAATCACTTGGATAGGCAGAGGACCGTTCGCCTGTCCTGCTTGACGTATGTAATTATAGCAAGATACCCTCGGTGGTGAACACTCCCGCGATGGAGAGCCAGTGCAATTATGCATATCCAAACGACTTTGGATAGACAGACTTCCATCATTATCTAGGCTAAAGGCATTGCCAGACTTTGTTATGCTATGGTGATGCAATGCGTGGTCATTGCTACATGTCTTTTCATCCGACTTATCAATAAGGCTTCTTTTCTTTAATACTCCCTGAAATATATTGAGAACTAGATGTATCTAAGACCAACTAAAAAAAACAACCAATTTTATCATTTGAACAATGTTAGTAATTAGTCATAGATTAAAAAGACAAATAAACAGAAAAGAACAATTAAAAAAAATATGATTTCGTTTACCATACAATTATTCCAATGTCCTTACCAATAATTTTTCATATTTTCCAGTATTCTCATCTAAACTGCCTGATGGTTCCATAATGAATCTAAAAAACAACTTTCTCATGAGTAAACTATATTCAAAGTAAAAGAACATGTCTCCAATAAATATATGCACAATATTCTTATTACCACTACAATATTATATATTGTACTGTAACTGAATTATAATTGTATATGAGTCAATGAGCCCTGACGGAACTTTATTGGAACAAGCATTCTGTGAATATTGCATGGCAATACATAGTACCTTACCGGTTAAAAAATCATTCCATTGGAACAAATTCTAACTTGATCTATTATACCTTGTCATGGTGTAAAATATATACTTCAAATATCAAGTCAATTTCTTGAACGGGAAAAGGTGTTGAAAACTGATTATTCAAGTGAATTTTCTAAGTTAAAGTACCATATCTCAGCACAAAATAATCAGACTGAAATAAAATTCGAACTTGATCTGAAATTTGTCATCATCAAAATAAGATATTCTCGCATAGGCATAAAAGGTGAGGAAAACCGAATTACCGGAATGACGTATGCACAGACAGACAGACAGGCGGACGGAGTGCACACCTTAAGTCTCCTTCGACATAGTAGGGTCAGTAGAATAATAGACACATAGTGTATTTATATATTGTATTGTATACTAATGCAAATCTCTGTACATCATTTGCCCAGTGAATATTTATTTTACAATACAGAATAACATTTAAAAGCTTATTGATTTGGTTATAAATAAAATGAGCCGCAATGACCATAAGAGGGGTTAAGGAGTTCCTAAATGCCAAAATATGCGTGAAAAATAGAAAATAGTCAATTTTGAAAAATGGAATGGTTAGGTGTCATACCACCAATTAAAAGTCCCTATCTGTTCAACCAAATTTTGCAATTTTCACAGCTTTCTAAATATTTTACCTTAAGTTTAACTTCATAGAAACTAGGTATATCCTGAATTGTACAGGTGTCACCTTTCTGCATGCCAATTTTCAACATACATTCAAAATCATATAAGAAAGCAGAGAGCTTCCGAAAGGAGGTACCACAAAAATAACCCCTGGTTTTCTGGAAATCTTAAATTAGTATACTATGGAGCGCATTAATCCTCAATTTTTAATGCAAACTCATAGACAGATAAATTTTGGCTCAAAATGGTCTTAATATATTTCTCTTTCAACAAAACTTTCATTTCTGCAAATTTGTTGTTTAGTTTAGGTGAACAATGACATCAAATGCACTATTTTTTGTCCGAGTAGGCCTACTTTCACATACGTTCTAAATTTGAGGGAGTAATTGGTGGTATGACACCTAAAGAGACAAAAAAGTTGATTAGAAATCTTTTATTTTGCTTTATTCTTAATCCTTAGTCAATTTGTAGTTAAAAACAGCCTATCTGAGCATAATGTGACTTATATTAAAAATTTCACAGCTCAATTTAAACTGACTGTAATGTATGACTTTAATAGAAAATACTTGAAAATTTCATTTTGGGCTACAGGAACATAAACTTTCAATATCAAGATCTTTGTTTGCTGATTTGTTTTGTTTGTTCTACTTCTTTAAAGACTTTCAACAATTTTTGCAATGAATTTAGGAAAAAATCCAAGGTATTGAAGTGTCAAGGAATATTGACCCCCCCCCTTTTTTTCATCTGGTGTCAGTAAAGTACTACAAATTGATCAAAAGTGCAGTCATGGTCATTTAACTGTGTTTATTTACATCAGTTAATAAAATTTAAGATATAAAAATTTCATTTAGAATAATAAATGGTGCTGTTGTGAGTTTCTGCAGTGCTTACATTAGGCTATGCTATCTGCCAAGTACATAGTATGACGCAATGCTATAAGGGCTAAAAATCAAATAATTTCATTAAATCTGCATGACAAAATTTTGTTAGGGGTAGTAAACAACTTATGTTTCAATGTTTAACACCACAGAATAACTTTCTGTGCATTTATAACATTATTTAGGACATTTTTTATATAAAAGCATATTGTCAGGATGGGAAAAGCTAAAAATAGCACAAACTCAAGTTTTAGGCTCTAAATTTGAAATATGTGACATTTTGCCCCCAAAAAGATTGAAATGTGGCTACTATTATCTCAAATGATCAGTTAAGACAAAAAAAAAAACAATTGTTTTCTGATTTTGATGTTTCACCGCATTTTGCTTAAAGGTGTCATACCACCAATTAAAAGTCCCTATCTGTTCAACCAAATTTTGCAATTTTCACAGCTTTCTAAATATTTTACCTTAAGTTTAACTTCATAGAAACTAGGTATATCCTGAATTGTACAGGTGTCACCTTTCTGCATGCCAATTTTCAACATACATTCAAAATCATATAAGAAAGCAGAGAGCTTCCGAAAGGAGGTACCACTAAAAATAACCCCTGGTTTTCTGGAAATCTTAAATTAGTATACTATGGAGCGCATTAATCCTCAATTTTTAATGCAAACTCATAGACAGATAAATTTTGGCTCAAAATGGTCTTAATATATTTCTCTTTCAACAAAACTTTCATTTCTGCAAATTTGTTGTTTAGTTTAGGTGAACAATGACATCAAATGCACTATTTTTTGTCCGAGTAGGCCTACTTTCACATACGTTCTAAATTTGAGGGAGTAATTGGTGGTATGACACCTGGTTATGTTGAATAATGGATCAACTGCTGCTACCCATCAGCCTCAAATTACCGATATAACTTATATCTCATTCGAAAGGTTATTAATAGAGGAACAAAAGGTATATAGTCAATATGTTCCGCAAATAATATTAGAGGAGTAAAGAAGGACCTAAATATCGAAATAAGCGTGAACATTAAGAAATTGCTTATTTTAAATAATGGATTGAACTGCTGCAATCCGTCAGCCCCTAATTAAGAAAAACGTTTTACACCATTCGAAAGCCTATTGATAGAGGAATAAAATGATTATAAACAATATGTGTATCAATGACTATTAGAGGATGTTAATGCCAAAATAGGCGTGAAAATTAAGAAATAGCCAATTTTGAATACGGAAAGAATATTTTAAATAATGAAATGGACTGATGCGACCCTTCAGCATCTAATTCAGGAAAACTTTTTACACCATTCAAAAGCGTATTGATAAAGGAATACTATTTCATTATTCATTATTGAATTTTGAATAACGAAAAATTAATAATGCAGCCCGGTTATATAATAATTATACAGGAACCAAAATTAAATGACATGCGAAAATTGATGGTCTGTAGTTATTTGACATAGTATCAGTTAAAATTGTTCATATAAATGATAAATGCTATGCCTGCATTCTATAGCTGTAAACATATACATTTCTGTCATTTAAACTTATCAACAGATGTTACAAGAATAAACTTCATAATAAAACCTCAAATTTCCATTGCGACAGTTCAAACAATGAACAGATAACTTTGTTTAAAAACAAAAATAAACTAACCTCGACAAGCTGTCTTTTAATGTTCATTAGATGTCACCGTCAGCTTAACTATTCACGCACAAAATAGTTCTAATAGCTTTGATATATTTACATTAAAATATTATTATTAATAATTTCCAGTTTAAAAAATCCATTAGGAATCCACAATAGTAACAAATCCTGAACAAAAATGTCACTCAAAGCGAACCAAATTAATCCCAAACTAACAGGATTTTAAATACCAATCCAGAAAGATTTTAATCAACAGTTATAAAAAAGAAACAGTTTTCTATTAGGTTATAACTAATATATGTTATCACAATTTGATGAAATATAAAATCTGATGAAACCCACAGGCATAATGAATCTTGATGTACTATCATATTTACAAATAAAACTTATAAAACGTTCAAAGATAATTTGGTGCACGTGTGTATGTTTAACGGCAAATGTATTTTATAGAGTTAAGTGCTGACATGGAGTCGTGGAATACAGTTTTGAATTAACAAACAGGAAATGTACACTAAATGTAATTGAAATAAATATTTTCTTTGAGCCAAAAAATCATATTGTTTCTTAATGAGGACAAGATATTTGAAATGAACATAATACGACGTGTCATTTCATATGCAACACCCTTACCTTCTGCAAACCCCAAATAGTGACCCTAGAACCTTTTTTGAAAATACATAATACAATTTATTTTTTGCCTAAATGATAAAATCTGACTATTTGACAAAGTGCCAAAAATGATGCAATATCAACTATATAAGTTATCAAACTTACACAGTCAAAATAAAACATGAAAATTTCAGATTGAATTTTTGGTGTTTTTTTCCATGGAATGTTTTTGGTATTTGGTCAAACATATAACTATGTCAACCTCTTCAATTTCTAAAACATTTTAAGTGGTAAGCTCTTGATGATTCAGAAATACATGCCTCCGCTCGAAAAACTTCAAACTGCATTATCTCTAAAACGACAATAGATATCTCAAATCTGTTAAATGATAAATGATCTACAGTTAAAGGACAACATTATAGAAAAAGAATTGGGACAATTTCAAAGTTCATCAAGGTCACAATTAATCATCAAATATATGATGCAATACAAAACTTGGGAACCGGAAGTCGTAGAGACATGGGACTATCACCATTCATCTCAGGACCACTTGACCTTTCAAATATTACAAGGTCAAGGTCATAGTAAAATGTGAAGGTCAAGGTGAAATTTCATCATGACCTGACATTGACCTCAAATTGAAGGTCTTGAACTACTGATCATCTTTGCAGTTTATAGTAGGTTGATATCTGTTACCTTTAAAAAGATATACACACAATACTATACTTTTAAGAATCATCCCGTCGTAACTTTTGAACAGACAGTCGGACTCTTTTGAGGTCAGTGTATAAAATGTAGAGCTCGTCGAGAGGAACATTTTATACGCTGTAAGTATGCAGCAAACTCTTATCGTTTTCTTAATATGAAAGCTTGAAATTGCAGCGTAATTTTTTTTTGCACTCGGTGACCTTTGACCTTGGGTGCAAATTAAAGGTCACATGAACTTAAGATTATTGGTGTAGGTCCCAAGTCTTTACGACTTCCGGTTCTCGAGATACAATTTTTCAAAAATTGTTTATATTTTTTCAAGGGTAATAACTCCTTAGTTAACAACAAAATGATTGTATATGTTAATTAACATTGCCATCTGGTCCTGTACATGTTGCCGTTTTCAAATCGATTCTATCTTGAATACTTTTTGAGAAAAATGTAAAAGAAAGAAATTGCTTCAAGGGGACATAACTCTCATAGGGAATTATGAAATCCTTAGCAGCCTCATATGGTAACACATCATGATGAGATCTAACTATTGTCCAAATAAGGTCATGATATCTTTAAAAACAACGAGGGGGGAGCCATGTCGAAAAAAACCAATAAAAAGGGAGATAACTTCTAAAGGGATGATGAAATCCTACACAGCCTCATCTGGTAATACTTCATGATGAGGGATACCAATGGTCCATATTTGGTCTTGATAACTCCAATAGAAACAAGGGGAGGCCATGTTAAACAAATGCTGGATGAAAAAAAAAAAAAACAAAAAAAAACTAGTATCTCAATTGTTTGTAAAACAATTGAAAGGTCTTTCCTGTAAAAGTGATGTTTTCGTATTGTACTTTGTACGACCTTTCGTTTGATATACGACAAGCATACCTTCTGAAATTTTTCGCTTTTACACTTAATGACCTCATCCGCCTACATTTTTGAGATCGGAATTATGATATATGGAACAGAGTAGATGAGCTTCCATTTGATATGCGACAACACCATTTTCTAGAAAGTTTGATTTTTGCACTTAATTACCCTATCCAACTAATTTTTGGAGGTCGGGAATTTGATATTTCAAATGTACACATCATGACCTTTCATTTGATATACAACAACCCTACCTTAAAAGAACATTTATTTTTTGCACTCAATGACACCATCCAACCCATTTTTGGGAGACGTCAATTTAAAATTTGAAATGTACGCTTTATGTTCTTTCATTTGATATGCGACAACCTTACCATCTGAGAAATTTGAATGTTTGCACTAAATGACCCCACCCGTCCCCCTGGGATGAAAAGGGGCTTTAAAATTTTCATTTTTAAGTTGAGTTTATTAAGACCTTCAATTTGATATATCAGATGACCCCATTTGACAAAGTACAAATAATGATGCAATATCAACTATATAAATAGAAGTTATGAAACTTACAAAGTCAATGCAAAACTTGAAATTGATTTTTTGGTGTTTTTTTCCATGGAATGTTTTTGGTATTTGGTCAAACATATAACTATGTCAACCTCTTCAATTTCTTAAACATTTTAAGTGGTAAGCTCTTGATGATTCAGAAATACATGCTTCCGCTCGCAAAACTTCAAACTGCATTATCTCTAATTCTAAAAATTGCTATTTCACAATATTGTGCAATTAGATATTTCTTGCCATTGCGCAATACTGTGCAATTGAAAAGACTTGCTATTGCACAATACTTAATATAATAATTTTAGATCCTGATTTGGACCAACTTGAAAACTGGGCCCATAATAAAAAATCTAAGTACATTTTTGGATTCAGCATATCAAAGAACCCCAAGATTTCAATTTTTGTTAAAATCAGACTAAGTTTAATTTTGGACCCTTTGGACTTTAGTGTAGACCAATTTGAAAACAGGACCAAAAATGAAGAATCTACATACACAGTTAGATTTGGTATATCAAAGAACCCCATTTATTCAATTTTTGATGAAATCAAACAAAGTTTAATTTTGGACCCCGATTTGGACCAACTTGAAAACTGGGCCAATAATCAAGAATCTAAGTACATTTTTAGATTCAGCATATCAAAGAACCTAACTGATTCATTTTTTGTCAAAATCAAACTAAGTTTAATTTTGGACCCTTTGGACCTTAATGTAGACCAATTTGAAAACGGGACCAAAAGTTAAGAATCTACATACACAGTCATGACAGTTAGATTCGGCATATCAAAGAACCCCAATTATTCAATTTTGATGAAATCAAACAAAGTTTAATTTTGGACCCTTTGGGCCCCTTATTCTGTTGGGACCAAAACTCCCAAAATCAATACCAACCTTCCTTTTATGGTCATAAACCTTGTGTTTAAATTTCATAGATTTCTATTTACTTATACTAACGTTATGGTGCGAAAACCAAGAAAAATGCTTATTTTGGTCCCTTTTTGGCCCCTAATTCCTAAACTGTTGGGACCTAAACTCCCAAAATCAATACCAACCTTCCTTTTGTAGTCATTAACATTGTGTTTACATTTCATTGATTTCTATTCACTAAAACTAAAGTTATAGTGCGAAAACCAAGAATAATGCTTATTTGGGCCCTTTTTGGCCCTAATTCCTAAAATGTTGGGACCAAAACTCCCAAAATCAATACCAACCTTCCTTTTGTGGTCATAAACCTAAAATTTCATAGATTTCCATTCACTTTTACTAAAGTTAGAGTGCGAAAACTAAAAGTATTCGGACGCCGGACGACGACGACGACGACGACGACGCCGACGCCAACGTGATAGCAATATACGACGAAAATTTTTCAAATTTTGCGGTCGTATAAAAACATTCCATGGAAAAAAACACCAAAAAATGAATTTGAAATTTTCAAGTTTTGCATTGACTTTGTAAGTTTCATAACTTCTATTTATATAGTTGATATTGCATCATTGTTTGCACTTTGTCAAATGGGGTCATCTGATATATCAAATTGAAGGTCTTAATAAACTCTACTTAAAAATGAAAATTTTAAACCCCCTTTTTATCCCAGGGGGACGGGTGGGGTCATTTAGTGCAAACATTCAAATTTCTCAGATGGTAAGGTTGTCGCATATCAAATGAAAGAACATAAAGCGTACATTTCAAATTTCAAATTGACGTCTCCCAAAAATTGGTTGGATGGGGTCATTGAGTGCAAAAAATAAATGTTCTTTTAAGGTAGGGTTGTTGTATATCAAATGAAAGGTCATGATGTGTACATTTGAAATATCAAATTCCCGACCTCCAAAAATTAATTAGTTGGATAGGGTAATTAAGTGCAAAAATCAAACTTTCTAGAACATGGTGTTGTCGCATATCAAATGAAAGTTAATTTACTCTGTTCCATATATCATAATTCCTATGTCAAAAATGTAGGCGGATGAGGTCATTAAATGTAAAAAGCGAAAAGTTTCAGAAGGTATGCTTGTCGTATATCAAACGAAAGGTCGTACACAGTACAATACGAAAACATCACTTTTACAGGAAAGACCTTTCAATTGTTTTACAAACAATTGAGATACTAGTTTTTCTAGTGTTTTTTTTTTCTTCCAACATTTTTTTGACATGCCCTCCCCCCGTTTCTATTGAAGTCATCAAGACCAAATATTGACCATCGATAGATCTCATTATGACGTATGACCAGATGAGGCTGTGTAGGATTTCATCATCCCCTTTGAGAGTTATATCCCCTTGAAGCACTTTTTTTATTTGCATTTTTCTTAAAAAGTGTTAGAGATAGAAGAGAATTGAAAATGGCAGAATGTACAGGAACAGATGGCAATGTTAATAAACATAAAAAAATTGTAGCTTATTTAACCTGATAAGAAGTTATTTCCCTTGAAAAATTATACATTTTTGGAAAAATTATATTTCAAGAACCGGAAGTCGTAGAGACTTGGGACCTTCACCAATATTCTTTAATTCATGTGACCTTTAACTTGCACCAAGGTCAAAGGTCACCGAGTGCAAAAAGAAATGACGCTGCAATTTCAAGCTTGCATATTAAGAAAACTATCAGAGTTTGCTGCACTCATACTGTGTATAAAATGTTTCTCTCGACGAGCTCTACATTTTATACATTAAGCTAAAAAATGTCTGACTGTCTGTTCAAAAGTTACAACAACATAATTCTTAAAACTATAGTAACAAGATAAGAACCGGAAGCCGTGGAGACATGGGACTACCACCATTCAACTCAGGACCATTTGACCTTTCAAATATCACAAGGTCAAGGTCATAGTATACTGTGAAGGTCAAGGTGAAATTTCATCATGACCTGACATTGACCTCAAATTGACGGTCTTGAATTACTGATCATCTTTGCAGTTTATAGTAGGTTGATATCTGTTACCTTTATAAAAGATATACACAAAATACTATACTTTTAAGAATCATCCCGTTGTAACTTTTGAACAGACAGTCGGACATTTTTGGACTTATCATATAAAATGTAGAGCTCATCGAGAGGAACATATTATACGCTGTATGTATGCAGCAAAGTCTTATCGTTTTCCTAATATGTAAACTTGAAATTGCAGCGTAATTTTTATTTGCACTCAGTGACCTTTGACCTTGACTGCATATTAAAGGTCACATGAATTAAAGATTATTGGTGAAGGTCCCAAGTCTCTACGACTTCTGGTTCTCGAAATACAATTTTTCTAAAATTATGTTCAATTTTTCAAGGGGAATAACTCCTTATAAGG
Source organism: Mytilus edulis (assembly GCA_019925275.1). Classification (NCBI taxonomy): domain Eukaryota; kingdom Metazoa; phylum Mollusca; class Bivalvia; order Mytilida; family Mytilidae; genus Mytilus; species Mytilus edulis. The sequence continues at coordinate 79,733,726 of CM034360.1, read as the reverse complement.
GTTAATAACAAAATGATTGTACATGTTCATAAACATTGCCATCTGTTCTTGTACATGCTGTCATTTTCAATTACATTCTATCTCCAATACTTTTTGAGAAAAATGCAAATAAAATAAATTGCTATCAGGGGATATAACTCTCAAAGAAGATGATGAAATCCTATGTTGCCCCATATGGTAATACATCATGATGATATCTACCTATTGTCCATATAAGGACATGATATCTTTTAAAACATTTAGGGGGGGGCAATGTTGAAAAAAATCAATAAAAGGGATATAACTCCTAAAGGGGATGATGAAATCCTACAAAAGTTCATCTGGTAAAAGTTCATGATGAGGTCTATTGATGGTCCATATTTGGTCTTGATAACTTCAACAGAAAGGGGAGGAGGCACTGTCAAAAAAATGTTGGAAGAAAAAAAAGAAAAAGAAAAAAAAAACATTAGAAAAACTAGTATCTCAATTGTTTGTAAAACAATTGAAAGGTCTTTCCTGTAAAAGTGATGTTTTCGTAATGTACTTTGTATGACCTTTCGTTTGATATACGACAAGCAATACCTTTTGAAACTTTTCACTTTTTACACTTAATGACCTCATCCGCCTACATTTTTGAGATCGGAAGTATGATATATGTAACACAGGGTAGATGAGCTTTCATTTGATATGCGACAACGCCATGTTCTAGAGAGTTTGATTTTTGCACTTAATAACCCCATCCAACTAATTTTTTGAAGTCGGGAATTTGATATTTCAAATGTACACATCATGACCTTTCATTTGATATACAACAACCCTACCTTAAAAGAACATTTATTTTTTGCACTCAATGACCCCATCCAACCCATTTGTGGGAGACGTCAATTGGAAATTTGAAATGTACGCTTTATGTTCTTTCATTTGATATGCGACAACCTTACCATCTGAGAAATTTGAATGTTTGCACTAAATGACCCCACCCTTCCGCCTGGGATGAAAAAGAGGTTTAAAATTTTCATTTTTAAGTAGAGTTTATTGAGACCTTCAGTTTGATATATCAGATGACCCCATTTGACAAAGTGCCAAAAATGATGCAATATCAACGATATAAATAGAAGTTATGAAATTTACAAAGTCAATGCAAAACATGAAAATTTCAAAATGATTTTTTGGTGTTTTTTTTAAATGGAATGGTTTTGGTATTTGGTCAAACATATAACTATGTCAACCTCTTCAATTTCTAAAACATTTTAAGTGGTAAGCTGTTGATGATTCAGAAATACATGCCTCCGCTTGCAAAACTTCAAACTGCATTATCTCTTAAACGACAATAGATATCTCAAATCTGTTAAATGATAAATGATCTACAGTTGAAGGACAAAATTAAAGATAAAGATTTGGGACAATTTCAAAGTTCACCAAGGTCACAATTAATCATCAAATATATGATGCAATACCAAACTTGAGAACCGGAAGTCTTAGAGACATAGGACTATCACCTATCAACTCAGGACCACTTGGCCTTTCAAATATCACAAGGTCAAGGTCATAGTATAATGTGAAGGTCAAGGTGAAATTTCATCATGACCTGACATTGACCTCAAATTGAAGGTCTTGAACTACTGATCATCTTTGCAGTTTATAGTAGGTTGATATCTGTTACCTTTAAAAA